>CM066995.1:86915536-87644911 GCA_033977485.1 Hydrangea macrophylla
GTCAATTTAAGTAAAATTTCACTTAATATTCATGTACAAGTTCAGTGAAATTTCACTTAATATTAATGTATGCCAAGTGAAATTTTACTCTTTTTTTTTCTCTTTCATATTAAACAATGCATATTTCGTTTTTTTTTTTAAAAAAAAATCAAATTTTACAAATCAATTATAAAATATAGTTTTTCAACCCAAACAAATGCAAAATTCTTGTGAAATTTCACTAAAACTCTCCTTAGGAACAAAGTGAACAATCGTTTTTTTTTTTCTCACAACATATCAACTTGGCATCGTGAATATTATGTGAAAATTCAATAACTCATACACAAATTTTATGTGAAAATTCTACTAAGTTCGTCTGGAACATGACATATAAAAATAAGAGTTTTTTTTTTCTTTTGATCAAAAGGTATCAACAATGGTACTAGTTTTGTAGCTCTCGTCGACACGATTCCAACGGTATAAAATTGGTAAGAAACAGAGTTATACATTAAAAGTTATGAAGGTTTAAAGTTTAAAAAAAAAAAAAAAAACATTTTCAAAATGGATATCATATGGTACAGTCACTCACACGGTGTAATTGGCTGAAAGCATGCACGCGCGCTGCGATGGTGACATGGAATCTTCTATGGTGCGTGCGCTTATACCGTGTGAGCACTAGCTTAGATTTCTTTTGTCCTTTTTAGAAAATGGTCAAACCAATTGGAGTTTTAAACTTTTGAGGATTACTCGTAAGAATTTTTCAATAATTTTTTTAATATTTTTTAAAGATACAAATATTCAAGTAATTTTATTAATTTTTTTATATAAAAATTATTAAAATAACTATGAGTGGTGCTAGAGACACACCACAAAGCACACCCCAAAGCACACCTCATGCTTTGTGTGCATGTATCTTGGGCTTCCCTAACGGTTCCCAAAAAAATGTGGGCCCTGTGTAAAAAAGTTCCACAGTCCAAGATACATGCATTTAAAGCATGATGTGCTTTGGGGTGTGCTTTGTGGAGTGTCCCTAGCATTATTGAATAACTATTACAATAAATATTTTCTTCAGCTGCCCAGCACATACTTTCTCCCCTACCACACACGTGTACACACACATACAAAAGTATCAGTGGGGGAGACGTAAAATGCAATGTAAGCGGGTCGTCATCCCCACTCGCCACCGCACCCAACCACTAGAATAATTTCATTTCACCATTGACCGACGATGTTGTGCACGTTAGCCGCTCCTCCACGCTAGGGTTTCGTCTCTCTTCCGTCACCGCGATCCCCCTCCCCCAATTTTCAACTAGTTTGATAGAGAGAGAGAGAGAGAGAAGTCCAGATGGACTCTGTTCGGCATCTATCGGTCGCGCAAGTCAAGGCGTAATCTTCTACCCTTTTGTCTCCCTCTTACACACTTTCCAATTCTAGGGAGAGAGAGAGAGAGAGAGAGAGAGAGAGAGAGAGAGAGTGCACATTTTTAGGGTTTTTGGGTTGTCGTTTGCCAATTCGAGAACCTAAAAGCAGTCTTGGTTATTGGATATTTCGGAGAGAGAGATAAATAACGGTTTTTTTGGGGGCAAAGGAGTTTGATTTCTTCGTGGGTTTCATTTTTGTTCTCTGAACTACTCGAGCTTGAGCTCTGAATTGGTGGCAATAGTTTGAAGCTGAACGAAGAAAAGGGTATGCTTTCCGCTTTACGAATTCCAATTCTAGGGTTTTATTTTGGTGATTTAAACAAGCCTTTTCTCTTCAATATTTTGACCCTTGGTGCCTGAGAAACGATTTTGTAGTTCTGGGTATTGTTATTGAAGCTGTAGAATGGTTTGACTCTGGGATTTGGGGGGAAAAAAAACTGAGTATACATTGTTGAAGCTAGGTTTAGTTATAGCTGCCCCAAATGGATAACTCAAACCTTTCAAGGAATAGGCAAAATGACCACTTGGGTGTGAACAAGATGGGTAAAAACATAAAAAAGAGTCCATTTAACCAGCCAAATTTTGTTAATCCTGCTAGGCAACAACCTCAACCTCAGGTTTACAATATTAATAAGAACGATTTTCGGAATATAGTCCAGCAGCTGACTGGTTCTCCCTCACAAGACCCGCTGCCTAGACCTCCACAGCCCCCAAAACCCCCGAGTGTGAGGTTACAGAAAATCCGTCCTCCCCCGTTAACTCCCATAAACCGACCCCATATGCCCATTCACCCTTCACATCTGCAGAGAGAAAGGGCTCCACCACCACCGGCAGTAGCTGTTCCTTATGGTAATACCGTTCCTAGGCCTGCTCAATATGGACAACCATCACCCACAATGTTACCGCCGATGACTCATGGTGATTCGGTTTGGGCAAATACAGCTGAGTCTCCTATCTCAGCTTACATGCGATACCTTCAGAATTCTATTATAAATTCAGGGCCAAGACAAACCCAACCTCAGCCACCGTCCCCGGGTTTACTCCCGTACCAGTACCCGCCTCCTCTCCCATCTCCACGAATGAATGGGCCACCGCCCCTTTTACCCTCTCCTACTTCTCAGTATCTTTTGCCATCGCCTAGTGGTTTCTTGAATCTGCTGTCTCCACGGTCGCCTTATCCTTTGCTTTCTCCTGGGTACCAGTTTCCTCCTCCGCTAACACCAAATTTTTCGTTCTCTCCCATGGCTCAGTCAGGGATTTTGGGTCCGGGGCCCCAACCTCCTCCTTCTCCTGGCAGTGCGTTTCCGTTATCACCTTCGGGTTTTTTCCCCATTTCAAGTCCAAGGTGGAGGGACCAATAGTTGTAGACCTAGAGCTGTTCTATTTGTGGGTTCCATGCTGATCCTTGGAGGGATGTTGTTAATGGAGACACACCGCCTTCAGATGGAAGTTTTACTTGTGCAAATGTGTTGTATACAGGAAATGTACGAAGTCCTCGTGGAAGTACGTAGTTTTATTTTGTTTTGGTTTTTCTCCTGTTGATGCCCGCCTCAAGACTTGTTTTGGTATGCGGGTTCTGTAACTGCTGTAATCTGTTTATTTTCTTTGACGAGTTCAACTAAGGTCATTAAGTGAAGATAGGAGAACTCATCTGGACACTGGGACAAAGCCGCTACATGAAAGGAGGTAGGATTACAAAAATTGAAAGTTAATATGTAGGCAATCTGCTGGAGGGGTTTTTTCTTTTCTTTTCTGTTCCTTTTTTTACTTCCTTGTAATGCTGTCCATTAAAGTTTAGTTCGTTTGAATTTATATTCTTGTTCAGATAATTGGCCTGTTGAAGGAATCCTCCAGGTTATGCATAATGAAATGAAGGAATTGTTTATTCTTAAAATCTAAATTTTTTTACACAAGATCTGCACAGGTGGTATGCTAGTTATAAGTTGTGCAGAGAGCACTAAATAGTGTATTTTTGTGTAGACAATCGAAGACTGAAATCTATGAGATATTATTGTGTCCTTTTTAGCTGTTGAGAATGGAAAAGGCAGAAAAAATAGAACTTATTAGACATGTATGAACTCTCTCTCTCTCTCTCTCTCTCTCTCTCTCTCTCTCTCTCAAAAGGGTTTGGGAATGGGGTGAAATACTTACATTGAATTTTACCATTCCCTATTTCAGTTGCATCTATCTTTGACCAGATCACTTGCACACTCTAGGAAAAGGATACATCATTCACCACAATCCTGAGGTAGGGTTCAGATATGGGTGAGGGTGCATTGTGGTTCTAGTAACCTGGAATGGTTGCTTTTCCTATAAGGCATTCCATTTGTCCCCTTCTTTCTCAATTTCTATGTCAAGCCAATTGAAGTCCCAAATTGGGACCAACAGGCTACATTGAAACAATGAAACCATCTGTCACAAAGCTCACTTTCTAATCGTCTTGCTTCCTTCAAAAGCACTTCACTTTCTCCTCAAATAGGTTCCTCTGACAATCTCATCATGCTTTTGGCTTCCCTTCCTATCCACTTGGCACCTAGAACAGCATGTAGAACTGGTCTTAATTGGAATTTTATATTCTAATTTGAACCATTGGTCTGAGGCGTTTGATTGAGGAAAACACCATCTTTACATTTTTGGGTCCAATGTGGGGTTCTGTCTTTAAAACATTAGTTTATAGTGTAAGCATATGTTCATATCGAAATGTGTTGTCCAATAGTCCCCATTTTACCCTGTCAAATTGTCAATGCAGTTTGCTTCATGAAATATTTAAATTTGTCGAGAGGTATTTGGTATTGTTAATGCACATACTGGGAGCTTAATCTAGTCTCTTTAGAAATGTGCTCACAGCTCATTTGTCCTACAACTTGACTTAGACTCCACTTGTTTACACCTCCACCTTTGAATTAGACACATGGATTTTCAAGTTCTCATCTTGTTACAAGGAAAGCAATAGAGAAGGAAGTAATACTAAGTCTTTATAACTCGGTATTTTAAGTTGGTGAAACATTTGACCTGGTATCTCTAGTTTTTCGTAGTAAATGTTAGTGATAAAAACAGCTTGGCTCAGAAAAAATTGTTCAGCTTAAGATGTGATCATTTGTGGCTTGGTTTTTTCTTACATACATGGATAAATATGTTTACATATAAGGCTGGAGTGCTAATTGATTTCTTGAACTGAGTTCATGCGACATTGAATAATTTAAGGAGTTTGAAGATATGATTAGACTTGACTCCTAATCTCTCAAGGTGATATTGAATGAACGTCTAACCAAACTGATTGCAAGCCGGGGGTTGGTGGTCTACATCCTTCGTCAAAGGGAACTATTATGGATTTTATCAAAGAAGGCTAAAGTTTAAAATCTTGAAGAGAGGGTGGTCTTCAATGGGGTGAGTATGCTCGCATAGGGTCTTACATTTGGGCATTGCTAGCATCATATAGATATTCCTTTTGTTTTGTTAGTAATATTTTTTTAACCGTTCCTTTGGTTTAAGTTTTGCGTAGTGCTATGCTTTCCAAATTTTGTATCTCAAATGGTTCCCAAACACATGTGGCACTGTACTTGATTTTGATTAAAGGATGTTGAAGTGACCCCATCATTATTGAAGGTGGCTCAGTGCCACGTGTTTGGAATAATTTGAGATACACTAGGAAGCGTGGACACTTCTAAGAAAGTAACGTATAGCTTGTCGCGTCGTGTTGGACACATGGTCAGGACACTTTTTATGCGGTATTGGCGTGCAATTTTTTTTAGAATTTGTCGTGTAGGCGTGCTCTTTCTGTGCTTTATAGGGGATACAAATTTTGGGAAGCATAGCATTACTCTTAGGTTTTATATGTTGCTGTTGTTTTAAGATTCTTGGATCAGCTAGATCATCAGCTTGCTACACTACATATACTTTCCCTTGGTTTAAGTGTCATCATTGTGTACGATGTTTATGTGCCCTGTATTCGTTAGTCATCTCACTTTGAGGATTAGTTATTTCATTAAAGCTTTGTCTTTTCAGTGAAAAGGTTGCATCTCTACATGCCTTTTATGTTTTGTTGGTTGCTTGTCTGTTGCATCTGTACAAGTTGTCTTGAGTACCGATGATTGAAAGAAGTCTTTCGGACATACAGAGTTTATTTCATCACTGAACCATTGAAAGAAGGCATAGTTTTTTTGTGGTTTTATTGGAGATCAAAGGCATCTGCTTCTTTTGGATGAGATCGAATACTCGGGAGCTTTACTGCATATAGCTGTGAGTTGTTATGGCAGACCACTTGGTGGTGCTTAAATTCTCGGTGATCTTGAAATATTATTTTTACTCTCCTTTCGTAAGACAAGCTTTGCAGAGGAGAGAGTTCATAGGATTTCTTTGTGTAGCGCGACCAGAGTTTTAAACTTAAGTCGAGCAATTCGAAATTTCTCCTATGGAAACTGAAGCCATAGCGTCATGACACCAACTCCGTAGTAAAGAGGGGTTGTCTTTGATGATGCAGTTTTTTTTGAGTTCATTATGGTTTACCGAAGATGTTTGTTGTGGAATATTCCATTGCATCTCTAGCACAAATTGTACGGTTGAATGCTAAAAATTAGGACCCAGAAAGAGAGAGTTGGGAGACAAAAGCTCTTGAATAAGTTGTCTAAAATAAGATAGGATTAGGAGGGTTGTGATACTGTTATATTGCTTGAATGATGGAATGCTCACCGAATTAGAGAGCACATTAAGAGATTTATATGAAGAAGAGACCTATATGACCTATCACTTGTTCAATTTCAGCTCTGCAATTGAGAAATTCTTGGAGCAACAAGGAATTGAGAGGCTTCAGTTGCGTTTATCATCTTTCTAGCAATTGTCTCATTACTTGATTTCTCTGTTTTGGTACAGTCATGCATGTTTTCCAAGCAAAGCATATGTCATGGTTTGCTAAGCGGATCTTTTTTTATTTTATTTTATTTATTATTATTATTATTATTATTTTTTTTGGTCTATGGTTTTTATTTTGCACTGTTATACTTGAAAACTTTCAATTCAATTTAGGACCACATCCGTTTTAAGGTCTATTCTAACTCTGCTTTGTAGGTAGTATTAAACGCTTAGATGGGTTAAATGTTATATTTATGGAAACAGTTTGTAAAGCAGCCCTGTTTATTATTTGTATGCAGTTTTGCTCACCCTAAAATTGCTCACCTTTTGTTCACTCTCTTTTCCCATTGGCTAATGTAGTGGGGCTCAGTATTTTACAATATTAGTTCATTCTCATTTAATTCCGGGTTCTACTGCATTAGCCAATGGGAGAGGAGAGTGAGCTAGGGTGAGCAAAAATGTATTCTTATTATTTATGAAAGTGTTCGGGTTTCATTGTTTGCCTTTTTAGTTCCAAAAACGAGCCTGTGAAGCGAGAAAATTTTAGGTAACTTTTTTTGGCTACAAGTGGTACTTTGCGGCCAATAATAGTAGGTCTTTTAGCTGTGACCTACACATCCGCTTCCACAAAACAATAATGCTAGACACACACTCCAAACCACATCTCAAACCACACCCTTGCTTTAAATACATGTACCATGTGTTGTGTAAGTGGTGCACAGAAAAGTGTGAAAATTTTAAACAGCACAAAGTACATGCATTTAAAGTATATAGTGTAGTTTGAGGTGTGGTTTGGGATGTGTGCCTAGCACTTCTCTCCACAAAATAAGTGGTGTGAGTTCTATGCAGAAGACCCGTAACCATTGACGCGGGGTATAACAGTAGGCATGCCACGTGGTAAAAACTTCTTGAGTAAAGCGGTACCCAAAAACTTCTCTAAAAGTACAGCACAATCAAGGGTAGTTGGTTTTCCCCCTTTTTTTTTTTTTATAAAAAAAAATAAATATGTAAGGTTCAGGTTTAAGAGATGAAGGGCATTGTGGCTGCAATTGTCTACTAGAAATCTAAGCAGTAGCAGCCTCTTTATTGTTCTATTTTTTTACACCAAAACCCAATTGATCATTATTTGTATTCATCACATGTTCCTATATGCATGCATGCATTAGGTTCATGCACCTCCCAGACACACAGGGCATATACTTGTCTTGTTTCTGTAATATATATACACAATAAACACATTTAAGAATTATTTTTCAGGCTTGGTATGTGTTTTTGACAATTTTGGAGTGAACCCAAGAATGACCGGAATACAAACACACACACACATTGTTTTATTTATCTTATTTATTATCTATACTATTATAGAAAGGGAGAAGTAGGGGTACCCACCTTCCTTTTATTATAACCCATATTTACATAAAAACCAACATATTTTGATTCACAAAAAATAATTTTAAGAGTATCAAAGTGTCATTTAACATTTTCAAAACCAATTAAAAAAAAAAGAAAAAAAATTTGGAAGTAACCACCCCTCTACGCATTTACCTGAAAAAAACCACCCCTCCATGTCTACTATTTCTCTCCCCACAAGCTTTAACCGTCTGTCAAGTTCAAAAGAAAAAAAAAATGCAGTAGTTAGAATTCTAAGTAATGCAGAGGTCAAAATTATGGGTTAAAGTAGCAACAATTGGGCAGAAGAAGTTTAGTGATTATGCTAGAGGTCTAGAGAGAGACGAACCAAAGGAAGTATGATCCAAAGAAGTTCATTGCAGTGGATACAATGGAGACATCTTTGAAACTTCTTCGCAGGTTTATATCTACAACTATTTGTATATGTATATGTATATTTATGTTTTATTGTTTGCTTTTGGAGTTTTGGAATGACTATCAAGTTCATTGTAAGGAAGTGGTAAGGAATTTAGATGCATTTTGGCCATCGATGTTGTTAATTTTAATTGTGCATTTCCCAAGCAATCCATAATTTTTCATCAAAGATTGATTTTTTTTTTTAAAAATGTTTTTATCAATAAAAGATTGATTGAAACACTACGCTATTAGTTTGTTTAATATTACAATTGGAACACTAGGCTATTAGATTATTCAAAAATATCACATTTTATGAACACTGGGCTATTAGATTGTTAAATTTCACATTTTATGACTAAGTATAAGTTCATGTGTTTTGAACTTTTATTACCAATTTTTTCACACCCACCTACCATAATGTTTTAATTAGTTTAGTTTAAAAAAAATGCGTAACAAATGCAACGCATTAATAGTACAAAGACAATCGTATTGCACAAGCAACGCGTGTGCTCCACCGCTAGTTATTTTTTAAAGGGAATTTTAATACATTTTTGTGTAGTGAGTTTGTTTATTCCTTAAGGAGGGTGCATGGAGCAATTTTTAGATTCCTTAAAGGCTTTGTTTAATTGGTTTATGGATTTAGAGAAGAAAATATATATTACTAGAAAACATATAGCAAAACATTTTCTTTTGTTTCATAAATAGAGGGGGAGGAAAATAGGAAGGAAAGTAACATAAGCTAAATTGATTATGTATTTTGAAGTTTGTGAGTCATTTGCTTTCCATTGATGTTGAAAATTTTGTAACTTCCGATGATATCTAAAGATGAGAGAAATACAAGGGAGCTAATTTTCGAAAATGATTTGTTTTCAGCTTTCTTTTCTTCACCAAATCCGCAACCAAAGAAAGCCCAAGAGTACCACGTGGTACTCGGCTTACTTCTAATATTTCGGTGGTATGTCTTGTAGATCGTAGGGCCGAGGCTCAATCGGGTTCGGTTCAGTGACTGTCTTGTAGATCGTGAGGCCGAGGCTCAATCGGGTAGTGTCACTAAACTATTTCAGTGTCCCCTAATGCTTTCGATAGGGAAGCTCAAAGTGGACAGTGCTTGAGATAACAGCATTGTCATGCCACTAATCCAGTATCGAGTAATGCCTTATTTGGGGGGAGGGGGTGTGTGTTATATATATATATATATATATATGAATTATATACATAATAGTATTTACTAATAATAGTTTATAATATGAATATTTATTATATCATATAGTAGTGTACTACTTATATTTTGGAGAAAAAATTAAATTTTCATTTTTTCACCAAATATGTGGTTAAAAGGAAATTTAGATTTGGTATGTTGTCCCACATAAGAAACTAGGAGTAATCTTGTAAGAAAGCATCTCTTATAAATAAGAGGTGGTTCTTCATATTCTTTCCCAAGCTCCTAAGGAATACCTCACAAGAGGAGATCCATGAAAAAGCCTCAAGTTTTTAATATTATATAATATAATATAATATTATATATATATAGATATAAAAGAAAGAAAGAAAGAACTGTCGGTTTTAATACAGTTAAAAATTTAAAATAACGGTCATTGACCGTAGGGACTGTTTGGCGACGGATGTCTCCAATAGTCAAAAACAGAGAGGTCACGACTTTTCTGGAGAAAAGTGCGATCCTTCTTCTTGACTTCTGAGGTTTATATTTATAGGCATCAGCAGGCATTCGTTTTATAGTTTTTTCTTTCGGTTCTGTCTTTCTGCTTTCTTCTTCTTTCTATACATTTTCTGGTTTTATGTCGGGTGAAATTTTGTGGTTCCAAGACTGCTAAATAGTGTAATTTAGACAATCTTAAGTTAGGCTTTGTATCCTTGAGATAGATTTTCAAGAGTCCATTTGCACCATAGTGGGGCATTTACTATCTTAAAGAAAGCTTCTTAGAACTACCCTGCCTAACGAATTTATTTTTAAATTGTTTCTGTTTTCTTTTCTTATAAATCAGTCTTGTCATTCTTCTTCAAATTTATTCTTTTCACCATTAGTTTACAACAGTGGGATTTAAGTCATGCTACGGTTCAACCCGGCTTAAGAGAATATCTACAATATGCTGCTTAAGGTTTGTGAAAGCACTCTGATAGGTAATGCTAATATTTACTTCTTTTTTTTTCTTTCTTTTTCTTTTTTTCTTTTTCAGAAAAATATTCACATGTATTAGTATAATGATGTAAATAATAACATAGCGTCACTGTTCCGTTGAATTTACTTTCTTGAAAGACAAGGAGAAGATATTAGATCAAGGCCCACACAAAAAGAAATGGAGAAAGGAGCATTCCACTAATTGTTAAAAAAATGGGTGTTTTTTTTTTAGCAGAGACTTCAACTTGAAGTAAATGTGGGATTCACAATTATTGGAACGCACTGAGATTAATGCTGATTTGTTTTTTGTTTTTTTTTTTTTCTTTATTACATGGAGATGGGATAGAGAAAGTTCGAACATAGAACCTGAATACATACGAGAGCACGTACTAAGTGTCACTTTGTCACTTGGACAATAAGTCTTTGTGTGATCAATGTTGAAAATTAATTTGATCAAAACTATTAAGAATACTGGGGAAGCCAGCATAGTCCAGGGCAGCTGCCCCTCTCAATTTTTGCCATTTTTTTTTTGGCTTATATATTTAGTAATTTTTTTTTAATTCACTCCTTTATACTCATATACATCAATTTGATCCTTATAATTTTCTAACTTTCACTCAAATCAACATCTTATTTACTCGATTAACTTGAAATATTTACGTGCTTATCGATGTCCCTTTTGAATATATTAAGAATTATTTGTTTTAATTGTGAAACTAGTACTGAAAAAATAGTAAAAACTTAAGCATATGAACATTTTTTATTTATTTATTTAAGTTACATAGAGATTAGTACTTTATTATGTTTACTCTTCAACGCTCACCTATGTGGTTGTATTACTGAATGTTCAACAGGAGTCTAGTTCTTCAAACTGTACCTATTCATTATAATTCCCAAGGCATGTTTGTGAATGCCCATTTTGCATAACTAGTTCAGGCTTTTCAGCATTCATAGAGTCAGTTAATTTTAAGAGAGAGTTAAGTCATTGTTTGGTTTGCTTAGGCATACAAATTGCAATGCTTATTTTGTTTGACAGAGATCATTGTATTCTGGGAGACGTGTCCAAGAATTTCGCAAGCAGCCGTGTGACGAAACAAATCTACCTCACAAGGATATTATGGGCAATGCTAGACCCACACCCAAATCTCACACCCATTCATTCATTCACACCCTGATGTGGACCAATGAGGAGAGGATAGAGACTGATTTAATCTCACACTCATTCATCCACACCCTGATGTGGACCAATGAGGAAAGGAGAGAGACTAATTTGGGTATAGCTCTAGCATTACCCGGATATTATTATCAGGGGCAAAATATAAGGGGGTCGCCAGGGCCATATATAGCGCCATAAAAAATTTTCAAGAATTTTGATTTTACCTATTAAATTTAATTTATTGTTTATTTTTTTTGTTGCTAATAGTACATATTACCCTCTCAAATTAATTTGATATTTTCACAAAATGTCCCAGGTAAATATGCACAATATACCACTAATTGTAACCCAACCCATCTTAAAACATCAATTTTGTCATGTATTTGGACAAGGAAAATCAAATTCTGTTATACGTAAAAAAAAATAAATATTTAAAAAAATATATTAGAAGCACCATACCTCTCAACTCTCAAAATGGCAAAAAAAATCTCATGGAGCATTACTATAGTTTTTTTACATAGAAAATCTACCCGAAAAACAGATGAATAGATCCAAAAAATTCTCTCCTTATTTCTTAACGGACCTAGGCCGGTATACTTGGCCCCCAAAGAGCACATTCATGGTTCCACCCCTGATCATTACCCTATTCTTCTTCTAGTAATGTTTAACTATAAGTGTTGTTCAATTTCTATTTATGTATTTGTAGACACACATTTTTGTCCAACAAAAAATATTAATATTATTTACCCCATTTTTACCCAACTTAAAAAAAAAAGAGGATTTTTTTTTTTTTTACTTCTTTTCTTTTCACCAAGCTATGTAGTTTTTTTTTTTCAAAAAAGAAAAAAAAAAAAAAAAAAAGATGTTGGGATCTCTTCTTGTAGTGATAAAAAAAAAAAAAAAATCACAAAGATGTTGGGATCCCTTCTTTTAGCAAAAAAACAAGAAAAAAAAAGATGGTGGAGTTTTCTTTTTAATAAACAAAACTTAGTGGAGTTTTCTTTTCAATAAACAAAACTTGGTGGAATTTTCTTTTCAATAAACAAACTTGGTGGTGTTTTCTTTTCAATAAACAAAACTTGGTGGAGTTTTCTTTTCAATAAACGAACTTGGTGGATTTTTGCTATTCCATAGAAAAATGCAAGTAGTTTGGTTCTTTACTTAAAAAATAAAATGGGTGGGTCTTTTAATTTTTAGTGGAGAGTTTTTTTTTTTTTTTTTAAAAAGGAAAATAAAACTCTTGCTTGGCCAATAAATAGAGCCAACGCAAACCAAAAAAAAAGTGGAGGAGAAGAAAAAAAGAAAAGGAAGAAAAAAAAATAGCTTTCTCTACATATATCTCCCTCACCTTACTCTTCATCTCCCTCACCTTCTCCCCCTTCATCTCCTTCACTTAATCATCAAAAACAAAAAAAAAGAAAAAAAAAACTACAAAAAAAAAAAAAAGAGTTTGCATTTTTTCACTAGTACACCACCTCTTCGAACCACCACCATCAAGGCCACTACTACAATCATCAATTTCCGTTTAGCTACCATATCACCACAAATCTCATCAACATATTTTACGGTCACCTTACAACTATTGCCATCCGTTGCCACCCAACCATTCTCGTATCGCCTCAAATCATCAACCGCATCCCCGTCACTTACCATTAATATTCTAGCAGATTTCTCGAGTTCCTCTAATAACTCAGGTTTTTTTTTATTATTATTATTTTTTTTGTACATATCATTTTTATTCCCGCTTGATAATAAAAAATAATAATAATAACATCCATGTCATACTCGGAATTACTTGGTTTCCAATATAAAAGTCACGTCCAACTCTAGATTACATGGTTCACAATACAGGAATCCTACGTGGTTTCTAATAAGGAGCGCCATGTTCTACTGGGGATGACGCGACTGCTAATACAGGGACCAATGTTCTACTGGGGACTACGTTTTTTTTTTATATATATGAAAATTCATGTCTAAATAATGAAGATCGCTTAATTCGCATAAATAAAGGAATAAAAAGAAAGAAACGATTAATCGGACCCAACAGTCCCCTTTGCACTAGAAGACCTTCACAGGTAAGTATTTTTATCCTACATACACTTTACATTTCTTCTTTCTTTCTTTTGGGCACCAACCCTTACTTCTGGCATAAAAATAAAATACAAAAAAAAATCTCTTTTCTTTCTTTTGGGCACCGACCCTTAATTCCGGCATAAAAATAAAATACAAAAAAAAATCTATTTTCTTTCTTTTAGGCACCAGCATAAAAATAAAATACAAAAAAAAAAAAAAAAAAATCTCTTTTCTTTCTTTTGGACACCGACCCTTACTTCTGGCATAAAAATAAAAATACAATAAAAAAATCTCTTTTATTTCTTTTGGACATCACCGTCCCTTTCTTCCGGTATAAAATCAAAAAAAAAAAAAAAAATGAAGACAAAGAAAAAAATACAAAAAATGGACTTTCTCAAAATAAAACTCCAATGCCACATTTTGCTTAGAATATGCTAATAATACAGGTAAGACAGGTAAGTCTTCATACTTTTAATGGGCACCGACCCTTACTTCCGGCATAAAAATAAAAATACAAAAAAAAGTCTCTTTTATTTCTTTTGGGCACCGACCCTTACTTCCGGCATAAAAATAAAAATACAAAAAAAGTCTCTTTTCTTTCTTTTGGGCACCGACTCTTACTTCCGGCATAAAAAAAATACAAAAAAAAAAAAAATCACTTTTCTTTCTTTTGGGCACCGACCTTTACTTCCGGCATAAAAATAAAATACAAAATTCTCTTTTCTTTTCAGTCATTTGGGCACCGACCCTTACTTCCAGTATAAAAATAAAAGTAAAAAAAAAATTCCTTTTTTTTTTTTTTTTTTTTTCCTTTTGGGCACCGACCTTTTGTTCTAGTACATATTTTCAGTAATTTTGGCATAGATCCTTATTTCTGGCATAGGAATAAAATCACAGGAAAAACAATAATAAAAATAGAAAAAAAAAATGCATCATTCTCCATTCATTTGATTTCTAAATGTTAAAATCTAGGACTATATCACGTGGGTTAAAGTTCATAATTATACCAAACTCTTTCTCAAATCACTATATCACACGTGCACGGTCAAACATGACCACTTTTCCTTCTCTGAAAAAAAATTTATGCATACACTCACACACAGGTCAGAACTACGTTTGGCCTGATTCCTGTCTTGGAATACGTAAGCAACTCTCAAGGAGTGTGGCCATACCCGTCACCATATTTTGTCCTATTCACTTTCTAAAAAAAAAAAAAACCTTCTTTTTTACTTTTTCAATCAAAATGCCCCCATTTTAATAAAAATCACTAGGAGCAGCTGTAGACATCCATTTTTTCCCAACAAAAAATGTTAATACAATTTACCCCATTTTTACCCAAACCAAAAAAAAAAACTAAGAGGATTTTTTTTACTTCCTTTCTTTTCACCAAGCTAGCTAGTTAGTTTTTTTTTTAAAAAGAAAAAAAAAGATGTTGGGATCCCTTCTTGTAGTAATAATAAAAAAAAAAAAAAGAAAAAAAGAACAAAACATAAAGATGTTGTGATCCCTTCTTTTATCAAAAAAACAAGAAAAAAAAAATGGTGGAGTTTTCTTTTCAATAAACAAAACTTGGTGGAGTTTTATTTTCAATAAACAAAACTTGGTGGATTTTTGCTATTCCATAGAAAAATGCAAGTAGTTTGGTTCTTTACTTAAAAAACAAAATAGGTGCGTCTTTTAATTTTTAGTGGAGAGTTTTGCTTGGCCTATAAAAAGAGCCAATGCAAACCAAAAAAAAAGGGAGGTGGAGAAGAAAAAAAGAAAAGGAAAAAAAAATAGCTTTCTCTACATATATCTCCCTCACCTTCCCCCCTTTCATCTCCTTTACTTAATCATCAAAAAAAAAAAAACACATACACACACAAAAAAAAAAAAACGAGTTTGCATTTTTTCACTACTACACCACCTCTTCCAACCACCACCATCAAGGCTACTACTACAATCATCAATTTCCGTTTAGCTACCATATCCCCACAAATCTCATCAACATATCTTACGGTCACCTTACCACTATTGCCATCCATTGCCACCCAACCATCCTCATATCGCCTCAAATCATCAACCGCATCCCCGTCACTTACCATTAATATTCTAGCAGATTTCACGAGTTCCTCTAATAACTCAGATTTTTTTTTATTATTTTTTTTTTTACATATCATTTTTATTCCTGCAAATTTGGCATAATAGGCTTTGATACCAAATAAAGCAGGATCTATATAAAACTGAATTTTATAAAGAGAATTTATTACTTACTTGTTGGAGGAGACCACTATTACAGACTATGAGAGAGTAGGGATATAAGAGAGGAAGAGAGAGAGAGAGAGAGAGAGAGAGAAAGAGAAATGCAGCGAGATGCCCTTCAACATAACTGAGGGTCATCTTAAATAGAAAATGAAAAGTCTACAGTTCTTCAGACAGGTAACTGTAGAAAAATAGTAAAAGATAACAAGCAATACACGTGTCCTATTTTGGTGGAGTCGTCTCGATTGCTCTTATCCCATTACTGTAAAGAAACCACTGGTTTTTCAAAACGGTGGGTATAAACCTGTGGGTGAATAAACGTCACTGCATGCGTCATAACTGGATTATGTCATTGCATACGTCAACAGAAAGCCACTATTCCATTTTACTATTAGGCTTAGTGATCTGGGATGCCGTGGCAATCATAGCATCAAAGAGATCTTCCATTATTGGAACTTGGCTGGAAATGGACGCTGTATCCATTTCTTCTTCATCCTCTTCATAAGGATCTTGAGCTTCTCCTGCTAAACATCCAAAGGAATTTGGCTGAGTAGTTTGGGAAGACTGTCCAGGGTCCTTAGTCTGAATATCCTGACTAATCTTTTTAGGAGCTTGGGAAGCAAGAAACTGTTCCTTAAGAGCTTCCATGACTTTAACATATGCTTCTTCATGAGAGAGATGTGGATTTTTCCCCCTAATGGAAGCAAAAAGGAGCTCAAACATATTTAAATGTGAGGCAACAGAAGAGGCTTTTGCCATGAATTCATTGGCTTTTTTTTTTCTTCTTCCTCAGAAGTTCTAATATAATTTTGAACAGCAGGCTGAATTTTAGAGAGAGCATTTTCTATATCAAATCCAGGCCACCATTTCACCCAGAAAGTTCTCTGGAGAATAGGAATTTTAAGAGAGTCTTCAGAAAGAATGATATCCCATTTCCAAATCCATACTAATCTGAATTCAGAAAAGAAGAATAAAGTATTTCTTCCAAATGGGATATTGTTAAGGGATTTTCCTCGGAGGATTGGGTGGTTGAGAAACCAAATTTTGAAATAATCCAAAATTTTTCGAGGAATAATTCCTATTTCTGGACCCATTTTTTCACACCAATGATAAAACCAATTGGGGAAAGTTTTAAGACCAGCTTTTATAATTTGATCATTTATAACAAAGAGCCAAGTATGACTCTTGGTGGGATTTTTATATAAAAATGCTTTATGCCAAGCTTCAACATAATCCCAATAATTATATGTTGCTCCATTTATTTTTAAAGTTCTTGCCTGAGCAGGGTTAAGACCCCATTGATGAGCATAAAGGACTTTAATAATATAACACTTAGAATGTGTTATAGGAGACTTTTTATCAGTTGGAACAAGATGGAAATGTTCGATTTGAACAGAACCTGTTTCCAAAAGGATTGCTTCAAATGCAAATCTAGGTTTAGATTCCTGGGTCATCCAATTATGCATATTTAAAAATCTTTCTTTAAGTCCCCAATGATCTGGATTTATTATTTCATCATTTGAAATATCTTCTAAGACAAGAAAGGTTTCCAAAAATTGTTTTTGTTGGAAAACAACATCTTGAATTAGGACATCCTTGGCAGAGGGTTTCTGCTGAGGATTAGCCTTATTTGGCTGGTTTGATCCTTTATTCGGATTTGAACCCTTTTGTGGGTTTTGTTGCTGGCCTTTCCCTTTGTTGGGACGCCTTTGAGGAAATTGAAATCCTCCTTTATCCGGAGGTTGCATCCTGTTTTTACTGCAAAAATTCTCTAGTTAGAAAATCTGGTAAAGAATTTTGATCTCCTTTAATATATTCTATGTGAAAATCAAAAGCAGATAAATCAGACTGCCATCTAGCAAAAATTTGTTTAGAAACTAAATTCTTAACATCCTGCTTTAAGATATGTTTAGCAGCACTGCAATCTATGCGGAGAAGAAATGTTTGGTTAAGTAAATCATCTTGAAATTTAGTGATACACTTAACTATGGAAAACATTTCTTTTTTAATAGTAGAGTAATTTAATGAAGAACTTTTCCAAATTCCAGAAGTAAATCTTAATAGTTCTTCTTTATTGGTTGTGGGATTCTTTTGTTTGAGAATTCCCCCATAACCTTTATCCGAAGCATCTGTTTCAACAATTTTTTCCCATTTAGGATTTGCTAGTCCTAAACATGGTAATTGTTTAACTCTTAACTTGATTCTCTGAACTGCTTTAGTGTGTTCAGATGTCCATGGCTAGGGGTGTTCACGAGTCGGGTGAGTCGGGTTTGGCCTTCATCCGCTCATCCATCCGAACACAGTCGGGTTTGCCCTCCTTCCACCAGTCATCCACTCGCTTTGTCGGGTGCACCCGACTCATCGGGTGGTCGGGTGAGTCGGGTGAAACCCGATTGTCTCATTTGTCTCAATCAAGTATTTGCTTTACACATGACTTTGTCTACATTTTCTTTTTTTTTTCTTTTTTTGCTTTGAATGTATTTGTCTAGATATTCATGGGCTAACCAAAGCTCTGACCAAACAAAAAATAAAAACATAATCATGTGCTAGTTTAATGGTTTTAAGATTTTTATATCTCCGCTAGTGATATATATATTTTATTGATATAAGAATATAACATAAATATATATTTAAAGACTTTATAATACATAATACATATACTAATATAAGCATATTACATATATATATTAAAGACTATATAATACATAATGCATATATTGATATAAGCATATTACATATATATTTTTAAGAAATTAAGTGTGTTTCGAGTCGGGTCGGGTGAATCGGGTTTTCACCCCCTAGACCCGTGACTCCACCCGAAACTGTCGGGTTTCTACCCCCAAGATCCGTGACTCCACCCACATTGTTTAAAAACCAAAAAAAAGTCTACGGGTGAGTCGGGTGGTCGGGTGAGTCGGGTGGGCGGGTGGTTTTTGAACAACCCTATCCATGGCGCAGGATTCTTTTTGAGCCTTTGATGCAAAAGAGCACAATCATGAGCCAGTTTATTATAATGATCCCCAATATAATTAAGGCTTCCCAAAAATCTTTGTAATTGGGTTTTTTCTTTTAATTCATCAGGGAATTTAGAAGCAAATTCAATGCTTCTATCAATAGGAATAACCTTACCTTTATGTATATTAAAGCCAAGGAACCTTATTTGTAATTTAAAGAGTTCCATTTTTTGAGCTGAGAGAACAAGTTCATTATGGATAATAATGTCTTGTAGAGTTCTAATATGCTTAAAATGCTGTTCAATAGATGATGAAAAAACTAAAATATCATCTATATATACCAAGCAGAATTCAGAGAAAGGAATAAAAATCTCATTCATAATATTTTGGAATTCTGATGGAGCATTTTTTAATCCAAATGGCATGACATTCCATTCAAAGTGTCCAAAAGGAACTGTGAATGCTGTCTTGTATCTATCTTCTTCTTTAATCTGGATTTGCCAATATCCAGATTTTAAATCAAATTTTGAGAAAATAGAAGCATTATAAAGCCTTTCCAATAAATGTCACGCCCCGACGTAGCATAAATAAGGAAAGCGTTTAATTTCCTTTATGGACCCATAGGTCGCGACAGTTTGAAGGATCGATTCCGACCCAAACGTCGAACAAACAAAACATAATAATCAGAGCAGAGCAATCAAGGCTTATAAAAATTTTCTAACTTATTACACATTACAGCACGGGGTCATCTAAAGGCACAGACCGCCTTGAAACAAAACAATAACTTAGTGTCATTTACAGTCATCCTTAAAACAAAACAGTTTAAAACTTAAACATAAAACTTAAAGCATATAATTAATAAACAGTTTCTCTCATTCCAAAAGCAGCCATTCTCAATTAGCATAGTCGTACGATTCCTCCTGGTTATAACCTGAAAAGCCTGGACACGAATATCCAGGACGCATCAACGTCGTCAGCTTCGAGAAGCTGGTAAGTATTAAAAACATAACTTTAAATGTAAAACATACTCATTTACCATTTTCCAATACCCATTTAAATTCACAAATTATATTTAAGATAAAGAGCTTGTTTAGAAAACAACCGCAACATTATTTAAAAGATAAATTCACACATATGTGTCCGTGTATGGGAACGATGCACCATCTCATCTGACCGACTCTTTTCTCTCGACAAAACCCAACAGCCCATTATCTTACTCCTGGTATCTTTGAAACACTAAGATAGCCACACTTTAGCAACGGGGCGCCAGGGAGTGTCCAGTTTGCCTCACACTTTGGTCCGGGGTATCAGGGAGTGTCCAATGCCTCACACTTTGAATACCCTAACCGCCATGCAAATACTGGGGCAACCCCTCACGCAGTATCCAGACTCGAGTATCAGGGAGTGTCCGTAGGCCACACTTTAGCACTACCATGGGTGCCAGGGAATGTCCAAGTTCGGCTTCACACACTTTAACGCTTCCATGGGCGTCAGGGAGTGTCCATATTTGCCACCGTCGCATTTCAAAGATACCCTCGCCACAATCTCAACCACAACCACAACCACAACCACAGCCACAACCACAACCACAACTACAACCACAACCACAACCACAAAGTAGAACCACAACCACAAACTCAAACTCATACTCTTTCCACACTGACCATTACTCTTTCCACACTGACTGACACCCACATGCATGTACCACTGACCCCACATGAATGATATACACTTAAACATAAGCAAAATGCGGAATTAAATGGATAACACGCGTACGGGGATTATTAACTTGCAATTCATTGCCTTAATCATTTCAAGCATAACTAATAGCATTCTGTATTAATAAAATTCCCAAACAGAACCTTAACAGTACTTAAAAATTGAACCAAACAGTCCCTAAATACAAAACAGACAAAAATCAGAATCTGCCAGAGGTCGCGCGCGCTGGCCGCTCGCGCGAAGTGTCGCTCGCGCGGGCCGCTCGCGCGATATGCCTAATTTTCCTTTTATATATAAACTTTTCTGTCTGCCTGGGGAAGCGCGGATCGCGCGCGCGAAGGGTTTCTCGCGCGACCTATCCGATCTTCATTTTTATAATAAAACTCTTATGTCTGCCTATGGAAACGAGGATCGCGCGCGCGAAAGATCGCTCACGCGGGCCGCTCGCGCGATCTTCGCGCGCGCGATCATGGTGCGAGATGAAGCAGAGGCTTCATCTTCCCCGCAGAAACTGCTCTGTTTCAGAAAACAGGGTCTAAAATTGACCCATTTCAAATCTGTAAGTATATGGATCATATAGTATATGATTTTCTTCGGTTTTTCACAAGGATTAAGAATCCATTATCAATTAAACACCATTTGATCCATAGCTCTCCAATTTTATGAAAAACTAAAACATGTCAAAACTTCATTTTCAATATACTTTGTGGTATGAACAAATTAGGCTCTATAACTTGAACTATATACTCTATATACTATAATCTTTGATATTCAACTCTGAAAACGAATTTAGATTAAGTTTTGAAAATCTTGATTTTGAAGCTCAAGCTTCCATGGACGAATTTAGCAATGGTGCTTCAACTATACATACACAAGCTCAGTAACTAAGCATAGAATTACATTTAGAGTGAGTTAGAAATACTCACTGTGAAAAAGGGATGAGTGATTGTTGAGAAAGATAGACAAATAAAGAAATCCAAATGAAACTTTAAGCTTTGGCTATGGAGGATGAAGTTCTTCTTCCTCTAAAAGAATTCTGAAATAACTCTCAGACTCACTCTTTTCTCTCTGTGATTCTATATAGCAGAGTGTGTGATGTATGTATATATAGAATTTCACAATCTTGGGCTCCAAGTTGTGAATTGTGAAATACACTCCACAAACTAAATTTTTTTTTCTTAATTACTAATTGAACTAACCATAGAGTATATATGCTGAGTTATACATACGTATATACCACTTCTACAGATTGTGAAGAGGCACATAGGGTAGTAGGGGTCAATCTTGGGGTGTTTGGCAATATAGCTTATGGACATAATATTAACACACTCAAGACAAGTTTAACCAAACAAGGCCTTATCCAATGATGAGTTTTCATAATTAGAAATAAAGCATTTGTCCAATCAGTCACTTCCAAAATCTGTGGAAGTTCAACACAGCGTGGACAATTTTGAACATAAACTGGTATTTTCGGGGCGCAGTGATCACCACAAAAATACAGGAATTTCATTTTAACTAAGGAAATGATTTTCTGGTTTTACAAAAATACTGTTTGAGTCAAAAGGAAATATTTCCACCGTCTTGAAATACAGTTTTGAAATCTAACACAGGTGTTGCTAATTTTTATAAAATTGCAGTTTGGCCCAACAGAATTTTAATAGTGACTAAATCAAGTTTCAACATGTGAGAATTACATTAAGAGCAAACAATACCACATGTATTTAATTATGACAATGCAATTACAAATTAAATATGAAAATGTAATTTAAAATTAAATGGAAAATGTAGGTTGTTATAATATATAACACCCGTATTTGTGTTATAGCTTTTGCATTGCATTGTCATACATGATAATGTGTTGTGGCGTGTCCTATGACACATGGTTGAGTGAGTTTTGACTCACGAGTTGATTTGGGTGTCTGTATTAGAGAACCCTTTGAAACTGTGGTAATTGAGGATTTGTTGTTGTGACATCTCTCCGAGTGTGAGACGGTCACTGTGGAACATTTTAAATGTTTATCTGAAAATAAATGTTTACCTATGTATTTCAATATCTGTATTATTTTCTGTCTTAGAATATATTTCTGATGTTAGATTTAGTATCCTGGTGAGGACGAATGAACACGCTATTAATTTGGTAGGCTAATTAGCAACTTCGGAAACGTCATATAGAAATTCACGTTTTAGCAACCAAACGAAACTTAGTCGAAAACTTTTATAATTTTGAGGTTTCACTCGTAGAGCTATGAATAAGCTGTATAGAAAGTTTCAGAGACTGATTAGGAGTTTGGAAAACTCGTGGGGAGGTAAACGTAATTCCCCAAAAGTGTTGCCTATATATAGATAGAGATGAGTTGAGATATTTCACAAAGTTAACCTAAAAGTTAAAGAGGAGGCCAAAAGGGAGGCTAGAGGGAGATTAGTTGCTTAGAGCTTTGCGACGCCAAACGACGACCTTCTGTCAGTCTGTTTTCTCCCAGATTTCATATTCGAGCTCCTCGAGGTAAGAGCTTCGTTTTGATACCTATTAGGGCCTGTTTGGCTAAGTTTTTCGAAAAGTCTTTTTCTAGAATTTTTCATAAAAGTTGATAAATGGAATTCTGATCCATAGGAATTGTACTAGACGGACTTCTGCACGTTCTTTGTGCACGGGTTTTCTTTGGATCATATTATAAGTGCGTAAATCGGAGGTGAGTGATTCAACTATGTTTTTGGAATGGTTTCTTGATATGTATTCATGTTATGTTTGAATAGCATGTATTAATACTTAGAGATATCTTGTGTAGTTCATATTGGGCATTTATATTGATAAGTAGGCCCAATAGCACGATGAAATGTTTTGATTACCGCGAGCATGGTGATATGTATTTGAGCATGTTAAGTTGCTTATTTGGGTCAGAAGGAGCACGTGGTCACCGTGCCATTTTGTGGAGCCGATATAGGCATTAAGGTCGCACGATTGAAGAGAAGAATCGTGGGTCTTACCCTTTCGCGTGGACTTATTGGCGAGGAGTCGCGGATTGGGAGTATGGACGGGCACGTGAGTCTCCGGCGACTAGTATGAAATGTAGAGATGTGAATACGGACATGTTTATCATTCATGTACATATGTTGATTTATTCACTAAGCTTTAGCTTAAACAAATCGAAATATGTGTGGTTATTCAAATAACCATTTCAGGTGTAAATGCCGGCGAGGAATCACAGAAGTGAGTACATGGGTTGGGAGTTCGCTTGTGAGGCAACTTGAAAGATAATCTTGTAGTTTTGGAGTAATAGAAATGTTGTAATAAGATTTTGGTTGTTTTAAACCATGTTTAACTTAGTATGTAAGAATGGATTTTAAACCATTGTAATAGTTAGTAAGATGTTGTAATCCTGCTTTAGAAATGTTTTAATACAGCTAGAATTACTTTGGGTTAAGTTTGGATTGGGTGGTTGATCTTTGGTGATAGTTAGAGAGCTTCAAAACCTTGAAATTCTGCAGATTGGGCTGCTGCCAGGGGAGCAGTCGACTGAGCAGTCGACTGAACCCCTGTGTCTGTTAGCTACTGCTTCTTATTTTAGCAAAAGCAGTCGACTGGACCCCTCAGCAGTCGACTGGACACCGCCCTCAGTCGACTGGACCCCCAGTATCAGTCGACTGGAATTGACATTAAATCCCTGCCCACTCCCGTCGACTGAGCAGTCGACTGAGACGTCGACTGGACCCCCAGTATCAGTCGACTGGAATTGACCTTTAAATCCCTGCCTACCTCCGTCGACTGAGCAGTCGACTGTGCAGTCGACTGAGCAGTCGATTGAACCTCTGGTTTTAAAATGTGTTTTGTTTTCCGCTGCGTGTGTTCTTCAAACCTAATTTTGGGAACGTTAATGAATTGGTTTAGCCTCGGTGGCGTGCCACGGGCTCCGGTTCCGCTATTGTGGGACCGGGCTGTGACATAATAAATCTTTTTTATTTGGAATAGGATATCTAATCCATTGTAAGGCATCATTTAATGGTTTGTAATTAACCACTAATCTGGGTTTGCCTCGTTCTTTTTCAGCATTTTTATTAACATAAAAAGCTGTGCAGCTTCAGGGTGAATAACTTTTCCTTATGAGCTTTTTATCTAAAAGACCCTGTATTTCTTTTTTACAGAGTTCTAATAATTCAGAATTCATCTGGCTAGGTCTAGCCTTAGTATGAATCTATGATCTTTCATCAAATCCTTGCTTATAAGGGAGAGAAACTATATGTTTCTTTCTTTTCCAAAAAGCATTAGGAATTTCACTGCATACTTTATTTTGAAATTCCTCTTTTAATTTTATAATTTTGTTAGAAATTTTTGGCATCTTAAGTTGATGCTCTATATTCATAATTCTAACATCTTCTAATAAAAAATCAAGATGTCTTTCTTTTAAATCTAAAAGATTTAATTCATTGACAATTCTTGTTTCTGGTTCTTTAAGGAATGGAAAAACCATATCAAAATCTTTATACTTTGCATATATGCCAGTTTGGTCCACTTGTATAGGCATAATAAGCTTTAAAAAAGGAGTTCCTAAAATTACTTGTTGTTGTAAATCCTTAACAAGTAAAAAAGTAGATGAAATACAAACTCCTTCATTACAGATAAAAACATCAGAGAGTTTAAACTGAATTTTCATTCTGCTTCCACTTGCCAATGTTAAGGACTGCATAGTTTTTTCAAAATATTTTGTAGGGACTATGCCTTCCTGGATGCAGTTTAAATCTGCTCCACTGTCAACCAGTGCTATAGCACTTATCGTATACTCTTCTTGTATAACAAGATTTATCTTGATATACCATTTTTGAAAAATAATTTTATTAAGGATATGCAGGTATTGTTGTCCTGTAATATCTATAGGTGTAGAAATATCTTCTTTAGGAATATCTTCTGTATTAGGGATATTATCCCCTATACTAATGGAAGAATTAATATTTAAATTATCAATTTTTTCTTCCATCTTTAAAAAAGCAATTTGGAGATCCTTTATATCGGATTTAACCAAATTTATCTCATGTTTAAGATCTTGTATAGAAATGGGTTTTTCAACTTTTTCCATTCTATTAAAGACTTCCTGTAAACTGTATTGTTTAAATTGGTATTCTTTCTTTTCAGGAGTCTTTTTCGCATGATTAATACATAATTGTATTACTTTCACCTTAAGTTCAGGATCAGTAATATTATCAATTATATTTATCATTTCACTTTGATATAAAGTAAGAACATTTAAAGTAAGTCCATTCATGGTGGCAATAGACTTCCAATAATCAGCATCAGGACATCCATTAACACAGGATGAAGAAGGTGGATGGACTTCTTCTTCTTGGGAATAGAATCCATCATCTCCAGGGAAGTCCTCTTCCTCAGATATTTCTGGGGAAGTATTTAATAAAATTTTGTAGATATTTCCATGGATGGACATCCATTAAACAAAATCTTACTGGTAAAAAAGAGCTAGGAGATTTTTGTGGTCAATGGGGTATTGATATGCCAATTATGCCTACAAAAACAAGGCAAAATAACAGGCAAAACACCCAGAGACCTTCACCCTCTAATAGGAGAAGGAATACTAATCCTAATCCTCGGAATCTTAGACCACCTCCAAAAAAGAACAACCCGCCTAATAAGAAAACAGCAACTAATGCTGACAAAAGGGTTTGTTGGAAGTGTGGAAAAGTAGGACATTTGGCTAACAAATGTACCACTAAAAAGAAATTAGAAGAGTTAAGCATGGAATAAGGACTTAAAGCTCAACTCTACAAAATTTTATTAAATACTTCCCCAGAAATATCTGAGGAAGAGGACTTCCCTGGAGATGATGGATTCTATTCCCAAGAAGAAGAAGTCCATCCACCTTCTTCATCCTGTGTTAATGGATGTCCTGATACTGATTATTGGAAGTCTATTGCCACCATGAATGGACTTACTTTAAATGTTCTTACTTCAGATCAAAGTGAAATGATAAATATAATTGATAATATTACTGATCCTGAACTTAAGGTGAAAGTAATACAATTATGTATTAATCATGCGAAAAAGACTCCTGAAAAGAAAGAATACCAATTTAAACAATATAGTTTACAGGAAGTCTTTAATAGAATGGAAAAAGTTGAAAAACCCATTTCTATACAAGATCTTAAACATGAGATAAATTTGGTTAAATCCGATATAAAGGATCTCCAAATTGCTTTTTTAAAGATGGAAAAAAAAATTGATAATTTAAATATTAATTCTGCCATTAGTATAGGGGATAATATCCCTAATACAGGAGATATTCCTACAGAAGATATTTTTACACCTATAGATTTTACAGGACAACAATACCTGCATATCCTTAATACAATTACCTACCAGGTACTAGTACTGTTAATACTACATACAGGATATACTACAAAGTTATGAATACTTTATGTCCTAATGCTATATTAAAAAGTATTCCGGGAAAAACAGTAGCAATAGACAGTAATTGTCTTACTACTAATATTGCTACTCCCAGATTAATTAAATGGGAAGAAATAAATTTCCCAGAGGACTGGTGTCTTCCTAATGTTGTTCCTCCAGCACCAGTTCCTTCTTTCCAATTAGATCAAATCACCCAAACTAAAGATGGTGATATTGAAATTTCCTTTACTCCTCAAAAATTCAGTAGATTATCATTGAGTAGGAGTAATTCTGTAAGAAGTTTTAATACTGCTCCCTCAAAACTTCCTTACACAGTTTCTTATCCCTCTTCTTCTAGACATTCCATGTCTGACCAACCAAGACCAAACATGGATCTGGAACACCTCCAGAATCTAGAAAAAGAAAATATTTTAAAAGGTTTTGTACACTCTGCACAAAACATTCCTCAGGCAGTTTATGGTCCTGAAGAACAACAAGGAAATAAAGAGAAAAAGGATCCATTTGATCCCTCATACTCTCATGATGATTCTGCCTCTATTTATGTTTAAATGGATTTTAGCCCAGATTCATTCATAAGACATGTTATTAATAAAGATTTCATGCTGGAGAAAAATAAAGAATTCCGGCAAGAATATTTCAGAATATTTAATAAAAAAGATTTAGATCTTATAAAAAATTTATATTATAAAGATCTAGATCAAAAGCAAACTATTATATGGTTTGTTGGCTGGTTTAACCAATGGTTTCCTTCTCAAAAAATTTTGAATACCATTAGTTCAACCAAATGGAGACTACATGGGGATAAAGGTTTCTTTGGAAGCCTACATCCTCCTCCTATACATATAGACTTCAGATCAAATGATAGAGATCTTGAAGCAGTTGCTTATATAAGTAAATCTGGAACTGGTGGAGCTGCTGATACAATTTTCAACAGTCATTTAGCTCATCAGAATAATTGGACAAATCGCTCCATAGAATCTATGGAAGCCCAATTATCCAGAATTGAAGATAAAATAGAAGATCAGGAAAGCTCATAAAAAATTTGAGTCTTCCTGACAATGCAGAAAGTAGCAAAAATATTTCAAAATTTGAAGCAGCTACTTTTAAACCTGCTCTTCAACCGGCAAAATTCCGTACTTCTACTAAGAAGGAAGAGGAAGATTTTATAGATCTTCTAACAAAGAAGATATAAGGTATTTCTTTAAATGTTTTATCAACAACTCCTGGTACTACTCAGGAAGATATTGTTGAAGAAGAAATATCAGGAGAAGAAGATTTATTTGAAAATTTTCATTTTATGGAAAATAATTTTAAAGAACATTCTCCTTCTCAAATAAATAAAATTTCATACAATCATGAGAGTCTTCCTCATTATTATAATAGACCTTCTCCTCAAGATCTTCTATTTGAAGAATTTTCTAGATACCAGACTTCTTATACTGGTAAAGAAGTTGTGGAATGGAATATTGATGGTTTAACTGAATATCAAATTTTTGAAACCATCCATAGAATGCTCATGTGGGCAGGAATGAGTAAACATTGTGATAATTCTGAAAAAGACACTGCAATAATTATCACAAATGGTTTCTCTGGATGTCTTAAAGGTTGGTGGGATAATGTTATCACAACACCCCAACGAAATGAAATCTTAGATAAAGTTAAAGTAGAAACAGTAAATGGAGCACCAACTATGGTACCCGATGTTGTTATTACTTTAGTACAGACTTATAAGGGAGAGAAACTATATGTTTCTTTCTTTTCCAAAAAGCATTAAGTTGATGCTCTAAAGTAATAACAACATCGGGTACCATAGTTGGTGCTCCATTTACTGTTTCTACTTTAACTTTATCTAAGATTTCATTTCGTTGGGGTGTTGTGATAACATTATCCCACCAACCTTTAAGGCATCCAGAGAAACCATTTGTTATAATTATTGCAGTGTCTTTTTCAGAATTATCACAATGTTTACTCATTCCTGCCCACATGAGCATTCTATGGATGGTTTCAAAAATTTGATATTCAGTTAAACCATCAATATTCCATTCCACAACTTCTTTACCAGTATAAGAAGTCTGGTATCTAGAAAATTCTTCAAATAGAAGATCTTGAGGAGAAGGTCTATTATAATAATGAGAAAGACTCTCATGATTGTATGAAATTTTATTTATTTGAGAAGGAGAATGTTCTTTAAAATTATTTTCCATAAAATGAAAATTTTTAAATAAATCTTCTTCTCCTGATATTTTTTCTTCAACAATATCTTCCTGAGTAGTACCAGGAGTTGTTGATAAAACATTTAAAGAAATACCTTGTATCTTCTTTGTTAGAAGATCTATAAAATCTTCCTCTTCCTTCTTAGTAGAAGTACGGAATTTTGCCGGTTGAAGAGCAGGTTTAAAAGTAGCTGCTTCAAATTTTGAAATATTTTTACTACTTTCTGCTTTGTCAGGAAGACTCAAATTTTTTATGAGCTTTTCCTGATCTTCTATTTTATCTTCAATTCTGGATAATTGGGCTTCCATAGATTCTATGGAGCGATTTGTCCAATTATTCTGATGAGCTAGATGACTGTTGAAAATTGTATCGGCAGCTCCACCAGTTCCAGATTTACTTATATAAGCAACTGCTTCCAGATCTCTATCATTTGATTTGCAATCTATATGCATAGGAGGAGGATGTAAGCTTTCAAAGAAACCTTTATCCCCATGTAGTCTCCATTTGGTTGAACTAATGGTGTTTAAAATTTTTTGAGAAGGAAACCATTGGTTAAACCAATCAACAAACCATATAATAGTTTGCTTTTGATCTAGATCTTTATAATATAAATTTTTTATAAGATCTAAATCTCTTTTATTAAATGTTCTAAAATATTCTTGCCGGAATTCTTTATTTTTTTCCAGCATGAAGTCTCTATTAATAGCATGTCTTATGAATGAATCTGGGCTAAAATCCATTTAAACATAAATAGAAGCAGAATCATCATGAGAGTATGAGGGATCAAATGGATCCTTTTTCTCTTTATTCTTTTGTTGTTCTTCAGGACCATAAACTGCCTGAGGAATATTTTGAGCAGAGTGTACAAAACCTTTTAAAATATTTTCTTTTTCTAGATTCTGTAGATGTTCCAGATCCATGTTTGGTCTTGGTTGGTCAGACATGGAATGTCTAGAAGAAGAGGGATAAGAAACTGTGTAAGGAAGTTTTGAGGGAGCAGTATTAAAACTTCTTACAGAATTACTCCTACTCAATGATAATCTACTGAATTTTTGAGGAGTAAAGGAAATTTCAATATCACCATCTTTAGTTTGGGTGATTTGATCTAATTGGGAGGAAGGAACTGGTGTTGGAGGAACAGAATTAGGAAGACACCAGTCTTCTGGGAAATTTATTTCTTCCCATTTAATTAATCTGGGAGTAGCAATATTAGTAGTAAGACAATTACTGTCTATTGCTACTGTTTTTCCCGGAATACTTTTTAATATAGCATTAGGACATAAAGTATTCATAACTTTGTAGTATATCCTGTATGTAGTATTAACAGTACTAGTACCTGGTAGGTAATTGTACCCACTTGTTTGAATTTTTAAAGTAGTAGCCTCAAACAAATGTTTATCTTTTGGATAAACATCAAAATATACAGGACCATGACACAAACTTGTTTGTATAATACCCATAAGAGATGGTACAAAGTCTGTACATCTAGCATCTCTTAGATAAGCTAAGATGGAAGCATTGAGACCAAGTAAAGTAAGTGGTTTAAAAGCAACCTGAATACATCCGATATGAATGTAACTATACTTTTCTAAACTTTTCTCAATATCTCTTAAACTTAAAAGTCTGAGAGTTTGTTCATTATTTTCAAGAACTATATCTTGTTCAACAGTTTTGATATGATCTTGAGAGAAAAAATTGAAATTCCCACTTTTATAAATCTATTTATTGGAAATGGATGGAATTATCCATTGATTTAATTGTTCCGTTTTGTCAAACGCAACAAGCTCTGTATTTATAATATTGGATCTGGATCTTGAAGATGATCCAGGTCCAGATTTGGCTGTTCTTTTGAACATAACCAAGATGAAGCTACCATGCTATATACTATCACTCATAATGATGAAATATATAATAAATTTTTATGATAATTCTTATAGAGTCTATTCCAGTCAACAGAACATCGACCAAGACAGCCTTTCCACGGCAAACACAGGCCATTCAGTCTGCGACTAAAGGAATATCCAACTCATAAAGAATTCTCATAATAATTTACTTTTAATATTTCAAAATTATTCCAATAATATATACCATGGTGGCTTCAGAAGATTAGCCACACATGGCTCTGATACCAAATAAAGCAGGATCTATATAAAACTGAATTTTATAAAGAGAATTTATTACTTACTTGTTGGAGGAGACCACTATTACAGACTATGAGAGAGTAGGATATAAGAGAGGAAGAGAGAGAGAGAGAGAGAAAGAAAAATGCAGCAAGATGCCCTTCAACATAACTGAGGGTCATCTTAAATAGAAAATGAAAAGTCTACAGTTCTTCAGACAGGTAACTGTAAAAAAATAGTAAAAGATAACAAGCAATACACGTGTCCTATTTTGGTGGAGTCGTCTCGATTGCTCTTATCCCATTACTGTAAAGAAACCACTGGTTTTCCAAAACGGTGGGTATAAACCTGTGGGTGAATAAACGTCACTGCATGCGTCATAACTGGATTATGTCATTGCATACGTCAACAGAAAGCCACTATTCCATTTCACTATTAGGCTTAGTGATCTGGGATGCCGTGGCAATCATAGCATCAAAGAGATCTTCCATTATTGGAACTTGGCTGGAAATGGACGCTGTATCCATTTCTTCTTCATCCTCTTCATAAGGATCTTGAGCTTCTCCTGCTAAACATCCAAAGGAATTTGGCTGAGTAGTTTGGGAAGACTGTCCAGGGTCCTTAGTCTGAATATCCTGACTAATCTTTTTAGGAGCCTGGGAAGCAAGAAACTGTTCCTTAAGAGCTTCCATGACTTTAACATATGCTTCTTCATGAGAGAGATGTGGATTTTTCCCCCTAATGTCAATGACTTTAACATATGCTTATTATTTTTTTTTGTACATATCATTTTTATTCCTGCTTGATAATAAAAAAATAATAATAATAACATTCACGTCATACTCAAAATTACTTGGTTTCCAATATAAAAGTCATGTCCGACTCTGGATTACATGGTTCACAATATAGGAATCCTACGTGGTTTCTAATAAGGAGAGTCATGTTCTACTGGGGATGACGCGATTGCTAATACGGGGACCAATGTTCTACTGGGGACTACGTTTTTTTTATATATGGAAATTCATGTCTAAATAATGAAGATCGCTTAATTCGCATAAATAAAGGAATAAAAAGAAATAAACGATTAATCGGATCCAACAGTCCCCTTTGCACTAGGAGATCTTCACAGGTAAGTATTTTTATCCTACACACATTTTACATTTCTTCTTTTTTTCTTTTGGGTACCAACCCTTACTTCCGGCATAAAAATAAAATACAAAAAAAAACCTCTTTTCTTTCTTTTGGGCACCGACCCTTACTTCCGGCATAAAAATAAAAATACAAAAAAAGTCTATTTTCTTTCTTTTGGGCACCGACCCTTACTTCAGGCATAAAAATAAAATACAAAAAAAAAAATTCTCTTTTCTTTCTTTTGGGCACCGGCATAAAAATAAAATACAAAAAAAAATCTTTTTTATTTCTTTTGGGCACCGACCCTTACTTCCGGCATAAAAATAAATATACAATAAAAAAAAATCTCTTTTCTTTCTTTTGGGCACCGTCCCTTTCTTCCGGTAAAAAATCAAAAATACAAAAAAAACAAAGAAGACAAAAAGAAAAAATACAAAAAATGGACTTTCTCAAAATAAAACTCCAATGCCACCTTTTGCTTGGAATCTGCTAATAATACAGGTAAGTCTTCATACTTTTAATGGGCACCGACCCTTACTTCCCGTATAATTTTTTCAGTCATTTGGGCACTGACCCTTACTTCCCACATAGGAATAAATGAACAGAAAAAATGAAAAAATACAAAAATATATTTTCTTAAATTTGGGCACCGACCCTTACTTCCGGTACACTTTTCAGTCACTTGGACACAGATCCTCACTTCCAGTTTTGGAATAAAAGGACTAAAAAAAATAGTAAATAAATAAAAATTAAAAAATAGAAAAGTACAAAAAAAAATACATCATTCTCCAATCACTTGTATAGTCTCATTTCAATCTCAATCACTTTCTAAATGTTAAAATCTAGGACTATACCACGTGGATTAAAGTTCCTAGTTACACCGACTCTTTCTCAAATCACTATATCACACATGCACGGTCAAACGGGACCATTTTTCTTTCTCTAAACAAAAATCATGTATACCCTCACACACAGGTCAGAACTACGTTTGGCCTGATTCCCTTCTTGGGATACGTAAGCAACTCTCAAAGAGTGCGGCCATACCTATCACCAATTTTATGTCTTATTTCACTTTCTAAAAAAAATATTTTTCTTTTTTCAATTAAAATGCCCCATTTTAATAAAAATGACTAAAATTGACAACCGTGTTCGCACGGATGTTCGAGGGTGCCTAACACCTTCCCTCGACATAATCGAGTCCCCGAACCCACTTTAAGATCTTTGATTTTTGCATGGCTATCGAGAGTCATACTTTGAATCAGGCCAAACGTAGTTCTGACCTGTGAGTGAGTGTATGCATGATTTTTTTTTTTAGAGAAGGAAAAGTGGTCATGTTTGACCGTGCACGTGTGATATAGTGATTTGAGAAAGAGTTGGTATAACTAGGAACTTTAACCCACGTGATATAGTCCTAGATTTTAACCTTTGGAAAGTGATTGAGATTGAAATGAGATTACGCAAACGAATGGAGAATGATGCATTTTTTTTTCTATTTTAATTATTATTTTTCCTGTGATTTTATTCCTATGCCAGAAATAAGGATCTATGCCAAAATTACTGAAAAAATGTACTAGAACAAAAGGTCGATGCCCAAAAGAAAAAAAAAAAAAGAAAAGAAAAGAAAAGAATTTTTTTTTTACTTTTATTTTTATACTGTATGTAAGGGTCGGTGCCCAAATGACTGAAAAGAAAAGAGAATTTTGTATTTTATTTTTATGCCGGAAGTAAGGGTCGGTGCCCAAAAAGAAAGAAAAGAGATTTTTTTTTTTTTTTTGTATTTTTTTATGTCGGAAGTAAGGGTCGGTGCCCAAAAAAAATAAATGAGGCTTTTTTTGTTTATTTTTTTTTATGCCGGAAGTAAGGGTCGGTGCCCATTAAAAGTATGAAAACTTACCTGTCTTACCTATATTATTAGCAGATTCCAAGCAAAAGGTGGCATTGGAGTTTTATTTTGAGAAAGTCCATTTTTTGTATTTTTTCTTATTGTCTTTTATTTTTTCTTTTTTTTTTTGTATTTTTGATTTTATACCGGAAGAAAGGGACGGTGCCCAAAAGAAAGAAAATCGACTTTTTATTGTATTTTTATTTTTATGCTGGAAGTAAAAGTCGGTGCCCAAAAGAAAGAAAAGAGATTTTTTTTTTTTTTTTTGTATTTTATTTTTATGCCGATGCCCAAAAGAAAGAAAATAGATTTTTTTTTATATTTTATTTTTATGCCGGAAGTAAGGGTCGGTGCCCAAAAGAAATAAAAGAGACTTTTTTTGTATTTTATTTTTATGCTGGAAGTAAGGGTCGGTGCCCAAAAGAAAGAAAAGAGATTTTTTTTTTGTATTTTATTTTTATGCCGGAAGTAAGGGTCGGTGCCCAAAAGAAAGAAAGAAGAAATGTAAAGTGTGTGTAGGATAAAAATACTTACCTGTGAATATCTCCTAGTGCAAAGGGGATTGTTGGGTCCGATTAATCGTTTCTTTCTTTTTATTCTTTTATTTATGTGAATTAAGCGATCTTCATCATTTAGACATGAATTTTCATATATAAAAAAAACGTAGTCCCCAGTAGAACATTGGTCCCCGTATTCACAGTCGCGTCATCCCCAGTAGAACATGGCTCTCCTTATTAGAAACCACGTAGGATTCCTGTATTGTGAACCATGTAATCCAGAGTCGAACGTGACTTTTATATTGGAAACCAAGTAATTCCGAGTATGACGTGGATGTTATTATTATTTTTATTATTATCAAGCGGGAATAAAAATGATATGTACAAAAAAAATATTAAAAAAAAACCTGAGTTATTAGAGGAACTCGAGAAATCTGCTAGAATATTAATGGTAAGTGACGGGTATGCGGTTGATGATTTGAGGAGAAAGATTTATCCGAGAGAAAATCTTAACAACGGATGGCTGGGTGGCAACGGATGGCATTAGTGGTAAGGTGACCGTAAGGTATGTTGATGAGATTTGTGGTGATATGGTAGCTAAACGAAAATTGATAATTGTAGTAGTGACCTTGATGGTGGTGGTTGGAAGAGGTGGTGTAGTAGTGAAAAAATGCAAACTCTTTTTTTTGGTCTTTTTTTTTTTGTTGATGATTAAGTGAAGGAGATGAAGGGGGGGGGAGGGAAGGTGAGGGAAATGGAGAGTAAGGTGAGGGAGATATATGTAGAGAAAACTATTTTTTTTCTTCCTTTTCTTTTTTTTCTTCTCCTCCTCCTCTTTTTTTTTTTTTTTGGTTTGCATTGGCTCTATTTATAGGCCAAGCAAGAGTTTTATTTCTTTCTTTTTTTTTTAACTCTCCACTAAAAATTAAAAGACCCACCCATTTTGTTTTTTTAAGTAAAGAACCAAACTACTTGCATTTTTCTATGGAATAGCAAAAATCCACCAAGTTTTGTTTATTGAAAAGAAAACTCCACCAAGTTTTGTTTGTTGAAAAGAAAACTCCACCATCTTTTTTTTTCTTGTTTTTTTGCTAAATGAAGGGATCCCAACATCTTTGTGTTTTGTTCTTTTTTTTTTTTATTATTATTACTACAAGAAGGGATCCCAACATCTTTTTTTTCTTTTTTTTAAAAAAACTACCTAACTTGGTGAAAAGAAAAGAAGTTAAAAAAATCCTCTTTTTTTTCGGTTGGGCAAATCATGACAAAGAAACTAGACGTCCCATTTTCGTCCCTTTTCTTTTAAGTGATGAGAATAAGTAAAAGACGTGCCAAAGTAGGCAAGTGAGTATGAGGTGCCAACGTAGGCGAGTGAATGTGAAATGCCATTGTAGGCAAGTGGGTATGAGATGCCAATGTAGGCTAGTGAATGTGAAATGCCATCGTAGGCATGTGAGTATGAGATGCCATCGTAGGCAAGTGAATGTGAAATGCCATCGTAGGCAAGTGGGTATGAAGTACCAATGTAGGCAAGTGAATATGAGATGCCATCGTAGCCAAGTGAGTGTGAGATGCCATCGTAGTCAAGTGAATATGAGATGCCATCGTAGGCAAGTGAGTGTGAGATACCATCGTAGGTAAGTGAATGTAAAATGCCATCGTAGGCAAGTGTGAGAGGTGCCAACGTAAGCGAGCGAATGTGAAATGCCATCGTAGGCAAGTGAGTATGAGGTGCCAACGTAGGCAAGTGAATGTGAAATGCCATTGTAGGCAAGTGAGTATGAGGTGCCATCGTAGGCAAGTGAATGTGAAATGCCATCGTAGGCAAGTGAGTGTGAAATGTCATCGTAGGCAAGTGAATGTGAAATGTCATCGTAGGCAAGTGAGTGTGAAATGCCATCGTAGGCAAGTGAGTATGAGATGCTAATGTAGGCAAGTGAATGTGAAATGTCATCGTAGGCAAGTGAGTATGAGATGCCAATGTAGGCAAGTGAGTATGAGATGCTAACGTAGGCAAGTGAATGTGAAATGCCATCGTAGGCAAGTGAGTACGAGGTGCCAATGTAGGCAAGTGGGGATTGTGGGTACCACCAGAGTAGGCTAATAGTTCCGCTGGGGATTGAGAGCATTACCAGAAAAGGTGAACGACTTTGTTGGGGATTCATGTGAGAATCGAGTAGAAAAGGGATGGTGTAGTCGAGAAGTGCATAACCGCGTAATCTCAAACTCTAACAAAAAATGTAGTAAAGTGAGGGTATGGTCGAGCTCTTAAAGCTGCCTACGTATCTCCCGTCGGGAGAATCAGACCGCGCATAGTTCGTACAAATCTGGGTAGCTGATAGATGGTGAGAGACGGTGTAGTCGAGAAGTGCGAAGCCGCATAATCTCAAACTTTAACCGAGAATGTGAAAGTAAGGGTATGGTCGAGCTCTTAGAGCTGCCTACGTATCTCCCATCGGGAGAATCAGACCGAGCGTAGTTCATGTGGGGGGAAAAGAGAGATGTAGCTAGGAAGTGCGAAGCCGCGTAATCCTAAACTGAGGTTGATGTTGATGATAACGGGATGCTCGCTTGATAGACTTACTCTCGATGATGATATTGTGAACAAGATACCTCTTGACGGACTCACTCCTGAGCTTGAAGATGTGAACGGGATGCCACTTGACAGACTCATTCCCAATAGTGAGATTGTGAATGGGATGCCTCTTGATGGACTCACTCCTGTGCCAAAGATGTAAACGGGACGTCACTTGACGGACTCATTCCCGATAGTGAGATTGTGAATAGGATGCCCCTTGACGGACTCACTCCTGTGATGAAGACGTAAACAGGATGCCACTTGACTGACTCATTCCCGATGGTGAGATTGTGGATAGGATGCCCCTTGACGAACTCACTCCTGTCCATTTCCTTTTGAGATTCAATTTTCCTGAAAAGATAAAGTGTCTGTATGTTCTACCTGTATGTTAGTGATTGACATGCTAGTTCGCTAAGCATAAATATTTTTGAGAGTTTTGAGTAAACCTGGATGGAACCAACTACACAAACCAGATATCACAGTCTTTGATCTTGACCCGAAACTTCATTTGCAACAGAAGAAAACCTTTTCTCGGGGGCATAGAGGTTGGATCATATATCCTTCGATATAAACCTTTGGAACTAACGCCCGGTTTTTTTTTTTAATTTTGAAATGCACTATTTTACCCTTCAGCGCCCTTTCGGTTTCACCAAGTCTGGCTCTATCATTGTTGCACGTCGGGGCCCTTTCAGGTTTTCACCGCGTCGACAGTTTTATTTCTTGCCATAGCCTATGTTCTTACTCACAGCGCCCTTTCTGGTTTTCACTGCACCCTTCAGTCTATGCTTTTCTTTATTTATTCTCGAACATGCGATGTTGCAGAGAGATGAAGTCGGTGATGTGGTTCGTCAAAGTGACGAATGCCGAACAATGTAGAGATTTAATGAGGGCTATTAGCCAAACCGGCATACTTAACCTTTTGATCAATCTGAGAGGGCTTTAGTGGGTTGTTACAAAGGCCAGGGTGAGGGCTTTAGTGGCTGAGAAAGAAAGGGCAACTTGAAGGCTCAAAGTTTTGATAATTTTTTTTTTCGGGGTTTGGCTCCTATGACCATCTTTTTGCTCTCCCTGGGGGATTTTTTTTTTTTGAAACCTTTATGTTGGTCGGCTCTCATTTTTTTGTTTTTTTTTTTGCTTCAATCTTGACACATAAACATTTTTCTTCTCTTTGTTTGTTCTTCTTTGATAGCTTTTTCAACCACATAAATATGCCCCAAGTGTACGAGTTGGTCGTTTTAAAGGAAATAAGATAAAAGGCTCAAAGCAGCAAACAAAAGGAAATTTTTATTTGACATGTATGGGTAGCAGAAATGAAGGCCTCTCTTCATCTTGATCAAAATGTAAAGTATATAGGTTCGATTAAGCATAAAATCTCATAACTGAATCGGAATTGATTGGTTCTGGAAACTTATCACCATCCATTTCAGTAAGCATCAAAGCTCCTCCAGACAATGCCTTCTTGACGACGAATGGGCCCTCCCAATTGGAGGCAAATTTTCCTTAAGCTTCTTCTTGAAAGGGAAAAATCTTTTTCAAGACCAAATCTCCCTCTTTGAACTGGTGAGGTCAGACTTTCTTGTTGTAGGCTCAAGCGATCCTCTTTTGGTAGCATTGACCGTGGCATAGAGCGGTCAAACGCTTCTCGTCGATCAAGCACAGTTGCTCGTGTCTTTCTCGGACCCATTCGGCTTCTTCGAGTTCGTATTCCATGAGGATCCTTAGTGATGGGATCTCAACTTTGACGGGGAGAACGGCTTCCATCCCATAGACGAGAGAATAGGGGGTTGCCCCAGTTGAGGTTCGGATTGAAGTGCGGTACGCCATGAGTGCTAATGGCAACAAGTCATGCCAATCTTTATAATTGGTAGACATCTTCTGTATGATCGTCTTGACATTCTTGTTGGCTGCTTCGACTGCCCCATTCATCTTGGGATGGTACGGTGCTGAATGCCTGTGAGTAATTTGAAACTGCTGACAGCGTTCGGTCATCATGTCGTTGTTGAGATTCCTAGCATTGTCTGAGAAGAATGATTCTGGGAGACCGTACCGGCACACAATGTTTCTCTTGACGAATCTGGCGACGACTTCCTTGGTTACCCTAGCATAGGATTCGGCCTCCACCCATTTCGTGAAGTAGTCGATGGCTACCAGGATGATACGATGACCATTAGATGCCTTTGGTGTGATGGGTCCGATGACGTCCATTCCCCACATAGAGAAGGGCCATGGAGTGGTCATGGAATGCAGATCTGTCGGCGGTGCATGTATCCAATCAGCATGGATCTGGCATTGATGACACTTCTTCACAAATTTGGCACAGTCATTATCCATGGTTAGCCAGAGGTAGCCCATTCTCATTATCTTCTTGGCGAGCATGAGGTCATTCATGGGTGGGCCGCAGACTCCACCGTGTACCTTCTCTATTAAGTAGTTGGCTTCGGGTGCTGCTACACATGTAAGTAGTCCCAAGTGATAGCTCCGTTTGAATAGGGTCTTGCCACTAAAAAAGAATTATGAAGTAAGATTTCGGAGGGTACGTCGTTCTCCCAGATTAGCAGCAGGGGGGTACTCTTGTTTTTCCGGAAAGTGATGTCATAGTACCATGGCTCACCGTCTGCCTCTTCCTCGATCGGGTAATAGTAAGCTGGCCTAGACTTTACATCGATCGTCAGAGGGGAAATCTCATCCATCTTAGGGACCCTTATCATGGATGCCAAAGTTGTGAGGGCATCAACAAAATTATTCTGATCCCGGGGAATGTGGTTGAACTCGATGTAGTCAAAGTATTTGCACAAGTCGACCAGACATCTTCTGTACGGGGTAAGCTTGGCGTCCTTCGTAGCGTATTCTTCAGTGGACTGCTTGATGACAAGTTCAGAATCTCCGAAGACTGACATTCTGCGAATGTCCATGTCGAGAGCCAGTCTCACGCCTAAGATGCATGCTTCATACTCGGAGATGTTGGTTGTATCGAAGCCTAGCTTGCTGCAGACGGGAAAGTGCATTCCTTCTTTCGATACAACAATTGCCCCTGCCCCAGCTCTTTTGCTATTAGATGATCCGTCGAAGTACATTTGCCAACCTTCGAAGCTTTTGTTGTCATTTTCACTTGTGGCAAATAAAATAGCCTCGTCTGGGAAAGAAGTATCCATCGGCTCGTAGTTGTTGATCGAAGTCTCTGCTAGTTGATCGGCGATTGCCTGACCCTTGATGGCCTTCTGAGTGACATAGATGATGTCAAATTCTGTGAGTGGCATCTGCCATTTTGAGATCTTCCGGGTCAATACTGGTTTTTCAAAGATGTACTTGAGTGGGTCCATCCGGGCGATCAAACATACTGTATAGCTGAGCAAGTAATGACGGAGTCTGGTGGGAGCCCAAGCGACGGCACAACGAGTTCGTTCTAGTACCGAGCATCGAGATTCACAGTCTGTGAACCTCTTGCTCAGGTAGTAGATGGCACGTTCCTTTTGTCCAAACGCATCGTACTGGCCCAGTACACATCCCATTGAATATTCAAGGACCGATAGGTAAAGCATCAAAGGACGACCTGGTTCTGGAGGGACCAGTACGGGTGGATTTAGGAGGTACTTCTTAATTATATCAAAGGCGAGCTGACAATCCTCGTTCCATGTCTTGTCAGAATCCTTTCAGAGTAGCTTGAAGATCGGTTCACACTTGTCTGTGAGTTGTAAGATGAAACGGCTGATGAAGTTGATCCATCCTAGGAATCCTCGGATTTCCTTTTCCTTCGTAGGAGCAGGCATTTCAGTAATGGCTTTGATTTTCCCAGGGTCGATCTCGATGCCATGTCGGCTGACCATGAATCTCAATAATTTTCCTGAGAGGATGCCAAAAGTGCACTTGGCCGGGTTCAGCTTGAGCCTGTACTTCCTAAGGCGATCGAAGAGTTTTTTGAGATCAGTGATGTGTTCAGTCATCTTTCGAGACTTTATGATCATGTCATCGACGTAGACCTCCAGTTCTTGATGCATTATGTATCATACCCGCTCCGGCGGTATTTATTTATATCATTTTAGCATGCATGGTATACTTACTGTGGTGTTAATTAACACGTGTGATGTGAGTGATGACTCATTAGTTATTGGAGGGTGTCTTTTGAGAACCCAGTATTTGGCCTTGAAGGCAGTCTAGAAGGTGGGCAAGTGAGAATTCCCTACGGTTGGAAAAATGAGTAATAACTCATGGTTATGTGCTTAAATGTTTATTTAGGCATATGTAAGTATAATTGATTATTATATTGTTAATAGCGACACATCGGAGTTATTAGATGCCTGGTGAGGACGGAATTGAACACGCTACGTAATTTGGTAAGCTAATTAGCAATTTCGTAAAATTTGTAGAAACTTGTGTTTTAGCAACCAAACAGAACTTAGTCAGAAACCTTTTTAATTTTGAGGTTTCACCTGTAGAGCTATGCATTAGCTGTGTAGAAAGTTTAAGAGACTGATTAGAAGTTTTGAAAACTCGTGGGGAGGTCAACACAATTTTTGAAAGTATTGCATATATATAGATAGTGATGACTTTCATAAATTTTATAAAGTTTAACCTAAATTCAAGAAGAGGCCAAATGGAGGATTTCTTGGCTTAGAGTTTCAAGACTCAAATCGGAGAATTCCCCTCTACCCGTTTGTTTTTCATCAAATTTCGTATTTGAACTCTACGAGGTAAGGCCGTCGTTTTGATACCTATTAGGCCTTGTTTGGTTAAGTTTTCCGAAAACTCATTTTCTAGAATTTCATACAAAGTTGATAATTGGACTTTTGATTAATAGGAATTGTATTAGAAGAATTACTGCACGTTCTTTGTGCTTGAGTTTTCCTTGGATCGGCGTTTAAGAGCGTAAATCGGAGATGAGTGATATAAATCTTGAGTTTTGGATGATTCTATGGTTTAATGCATTTGATGTGCTAGGAACGTATATAGATACCATGTGTAGTTCATATTGGGCAAAACTCATGTATAAAGTAGGCCCAAAGTATGTTGAAATGAAAAGCATTGTGATATGTGTTAAATGAGCATGTTTATGTGCCTATGTGGGTTAAAGGGGGATTTGTGCTAATTCACCGTGAGACGTCCTCTCGAAGGGGGAGGATTAGTAGTGACGATGGTCCCTTGCCGAGAAAGGCATTAACGCGACATGTCGAAGGGGCATGGGTCGTGGTTGAGTCTTAAAACTTTGGATCGGTGAAGGTGCACTTATTCCCTAGAGACCAATAGTTATGTGTTTTGATGGATTGGAACATATTTGTCATCCGTATGCTTGATTCATATTATTCACTAAGCATTAGCTTAAACAAATCCATATATCTGTGGTTATATAAATAACCATTCAGGTGCAAGGACTGGAGGGGAGAATCGCGGGTAATGAGGCGAGGAAGGACCGGAAGCTCCTAATGTTTATAGAACTTGTAGAACTTTTGTAATATGTGTTTAACTTATGTCGGTTGTTTTAACCATGCAACTTGTATTAAGACTTGCTATATATGCGAGTGCGGCGCTTGGTTCACTTTAGGACCTAGCTTGCCGAGACGTGGAAAGCTTGTACCTTTAGTACGTGAAATTCGGGAAAGGTTTATGGTTGTTGTATAAATGGTGTATATGTTTTTGCAAGCTCTTAGAATGTTTAACAAAACTTTGAAATGGTTTTGGATTGAAATGCATTAGTTGAAATGGTTTGGTTTTGAAAGGAGTTGGTTTGAAATGGTTTGGTTTGGTTTGGTTTCTTGTAATATGTGTATTATTTTATTAGCGGCGTTTGTGCAAAAGCGCCGGGAATTAACGACGTTTATTAGAGAAGCGCTGGTAATTAACGGCGGTTACGGAAAAGCGCCGGCAATTGTGAAATGGTCTTTTGGAGGTTTGGATTCTGCCCAGACCCCATTCGACCGGTCGAGCGGGGCAATTCGACCGGTCGAAATGCCCCTGCCAAAAATTTCAAACTCCTACTTTCAATGTTCGGAATAACTTCTAATTAGGCATGGAGGTACCTTTTGGGACCCATTGACCTACGAAACTGTTACTTTTGAAAACAAAACTCGTTAAGGCGTGTTTGGACACGAGTGTAATATAACCTTTGAAAAACTATTTGGAAGTTGATTGTTTTGTAGCAAAACTTTTATTAAGGTCATTTTTGGGAACTTTAATCATTGTTGGTAAGCCTTGATGGCGTGCCACGTGACCTAGATCCATATGTATGGATCCGGGGTGTGACATCATGTCATGGAAGAGGGTAGTCATAGCCCTTTGATAGGCTACCGTAGCGTTCTTAAGGCCAAATGGCATAACCCGATAGCAGAACGTGCCCCAAGGTGTTATGAAAGCCGTCTTCTCCCTGTCTTCCTCATCCAGGAGGATTTGATTGTAACCAGAAAACCCATCCATGAAGGAATAGATCTCGTTTCCGGCTGTATTGCCAACCGGTATCTGAATATTTGGCAGAGGGAAGTCGTCCTTTGGGCTTGCCTTGTTGAGATCCCTGTAATCGACACAGACTCTGACCTTACCATCCTTCTTAGGAACCGGTACCACGTTTGCCAGCCATGTTGGATAGTTTACGACCATGATGAAGTTGGCCTCAAATTGCTTGATTACTTCCTCCTTTACCTTGAGGCTCCATTGGGGCTTTAGTTTCCTCAATTTTTGCTTGATGGGCCTGAATTCTGGCTTGATGGCGAGCTTGTACGTGATGATGTCGGTGGCTAATCTGGGCATATCTTGGTATGACCAGGCAAAGATGTCCTGGTATTCCTTCAGAAGTTGAAATAACTCATGTTTATGCCCCTGTGATAATTGATGGCCGATTTTCAGCTCTCGAGGACTTTCGATGGTCTCGATGTTGATAGTATCGATTTCCTCTAAGTTAGGTTTCGGTTTGTCCTCGAGTTCTGAAATCAATCTTTCGAGTTCGTGGGGTGCTTCCTCATTGGGATCAGAATCTTCTTCTATACCCATGAGATTAGAGTTTAATTCTGTATTAAAATCGTGTTAGGTCTTATCAAGTTGTGTGATATCTGGTGGATTAGTTGATTTAATCATAGGTTCCCTGAAATCAATTTTGACAAGAAAAGAGAAAATGAAACAAGTTTAGAGAGAAGTTAGCATTTTGAGACAAAGTGAACTAGCATTTCATTCAAAAGCATAAAAGATAGAAAGCCTTTACAAGTGTTGGATCCGTTTTTTACTCGACCGGCTTAAGTTAAGTGAAAACTTTACATATGTTGTTGTTTTACCAAAATTCCCCGTTCTTGGGCAATAGGCGAACTTCCCAATTGTTCAGGGTCTCGCCTGGCTCAGCTCGGCAGATGGTAGGTGGGGAAGTGGCCTCTTGACCGGCCATCATGAAGATCTCCTCTTCAAACAATGATCGGATGCAACACATTGGGACCGCAAAAGTCTAATCTGTGTCTTGGATAGGCTGTGAGCTTGGAATGTCCCCCTCTTGAACCTGGTCAGGGGCCATAACCTCAGCGGGGTGGGGAAAAGTCTTCCGTATATGGGGGATGACCCCTTTCGTGATGAGGCCAGACTTTAGGCCCTTCCATAATTTTTTTTTTGTACCCGAGGCCACGTGTGTTGTTTTGAGTTGGTGGATTAACTAGCTCTGTTCGCCCTTGGTTTAGTCTTCCCAGGCCCTTCCCTGGCTGATAACCGTTCGCCTTAAGCTGCCTGGCCATTTTGACATGAGCCTTGGAGTATGACGGCTTCCTCTCTACCTTTCCTTCTGGTATATAGGTGGCACATGATAACTCTGAGATCTGGTATGTAGCAGGCTCAACCTTTCCACTTACGCTGATGTGTGGGATCGAGGGTTCTCCGAATATCGCGTATTCTTTTTCACCGTGGACGATGATCAAAAACCCCTTGATCGCATATTTAACATTTTGGTGTAAAGTGGAGGGGACTGCCCCAACCGGGTGGATCCATGGTCTGCCGAGGAGCATGCTGTAGGAGGCAGGGATGTCTAAGATTTGGAACGTGACCTGGAATTCATATGGTCCAACCTCAACTGGAAGGTCTATTAATCCGAAGGTTTCCCTGTGGCCTCCATCAAAACCTCGGACGATAGTGTTAGACCTTCTGATTTGCATCTGATCGATGCCCGTTCTCTCGATCGTGACCAAAGGACAGACATTGACTGCAGATCCATTATCAACAAGCAATTGATTAAGTATCAAGCCTGAGCATTTTACTGCAAGATGTAGGGCCTTGTTATGACCAGTCCCTTTGGGTCCAATCACGTCATCAGAGAAAGAGATCATGTTGGCGGCCGAGATCTTACCCACGATATCCGCAAGTTGGTCACTTGAAATACAGTTGAAGACATGAGCCTCATTGAGTACCTTCAAGAGGGCATTACGGTGAGTCTTGGAGATCAATAGCAGAGAGAGTCTTGGAATCTGGGCAGGGGATTTGCTCAGCTATTCAATGATCTTATACTCGCTGCACCTAAGCATTTTCAAGAATTCTTCTGCTTCTTTGTCAGAGACAGTTTGCTTAATTAGGCCGTCAGTTCGGACCTGTTCGCCTTGATCGACAAACCTTCCTATATTGAAGATTTCATCGACATCTGCTTGACCTGGGATGTGATACATCCACGGGCTGGCATGTGTGTCCTTCACCGAAGCCTGGATGATGGACTGGGAAGCGTAGAGGACGATGGGAGTCGATGGTGCTAGTGCTGAGAAGACCTCCAGTATGGTCCTCACGCGAGAAGGATGTGGCTCGGTTGCCTTTTGGATTTTTGCTCGGGGAGCAGTTAGAGGTGCAAACGTGAGAGGGAGGGAATGCACAGAGATAGGCTCGGTCGCCCTTTGGATTGTTGGTATGGGAATAGTCGAAGTTGGTACAGAAACGGGAGGAAGAGAGCTTGTTGGTATAGAGTTCATACTGAGGTTCGAGAACCCCTTTTCCAGGTTCACCGGGATCGAGCCACGACCCATCTTGGTGGGGGATTCTGAGTGACTGACATAGTCACCTCTTCATATTCGACAGTCACCACATTGATGGTTGGTGCCGCGGCTCCGTGCTAAGGGAGTGGGTTGCTAGCCACATTGGCAAGTGGCTCCAATGGTTTGACAGTTATCCTCCCTTCGTCGATCAGATCTTGGATTTTATGCTTCAATGCGAAGCAATCATCCGTTGAGTGCCCAATCATTCCAGAATGGAATTCACAACGTTGGTTAAGATCATATGTCTTCAGCAGAGGGTTTGGAGTTCGCCCCATAGGGATTATCTCAACGGCTCTCTAGGCCAGCAACTTGCCCAGAATGGAGCTTGGCGATTTTGCCAGTGGCGAGAATTTTCGGTTTCTATCCAACGATTTCCTTTGGAAGTTTGAGTTCTGAAATTGTTGTGGCGCTACCAACCTATAACCTTGGTTTTGAGGTGCGCGGGGCCGCAGTGAACCTTAGGCTATTTGTTGTACCATTGGCTGCTGGTATAGAGGGAAGGCTTGTTGGTATATGGGAGATGGCATAGCAGGCTGCTGGATATAGTTTACAGGAGTGAACTGCGAGGCATCCGGATAGACGACTGTGACCTCATTTTCCTTTTTGACTTTCTTGTTATAGGAGGTGCCAGCCTGACTTTGGTTCGCAGTATCCTTTATCTTTCCTGACTGTAAGCCGTCTTCTACCATTTCCCCATGTTTGATGAGCTCAGCGAATGATCGACCAACCATCGAGATAAATCGTTCAAAATATGGGCGCTGTTGGGCATGTATGAATGCCTTTACCATCTCGGAGTCATCTATTCGGGGGTACACCTGGGATCCGACCTCCCTCCAGCGATGGGCATATTCTCGGAAAGAATCGTTCGTCTTTTTATAAATTTTCTGCAACGAGTATCTATCCGGTGCTATGTTAGCGTTGTACCGGTACTGTTGGAAGAAGGTTTTCGTGAGGTCTTCCCAAGTAGAGACCTTGGAATTCTCAATGCGTATGTACCACCGAAAAGCCGGTCCTATGAGACTCTTTTGGAAGAGGTGGACTCATAGTTGTTCATTTCCCGCGTACTCACCTAGTTCGCTAATGTATACCTTGAGGTGGATGAACGGGTCTCCAAACCCGTTATACGTGATCCGAGAGAGACATCCCCCCTGGGAATCGAACCCCTGCATGGCCTTGAGGGTGCTTTCTAAGCGTTTGATTTGCTGTGCCATGGTGTTTGTTTCCTCGAGTTTCCTTAATCTTTCATCCTCGGTAAAATGGTCGATCCCTCCTCGGCAGACCATGGATCTACCCGGCTGGGGCAGTCCCTTCCACTTTACACCAAAATGTTAAATATGCGATCTAGGGGTTTCTGATCATCGTCTACGGTGAAAAAGAATACGCGATATTCAGAGAACCGTCAATCCCAAACATTAGCGCAAGTGGAAAGGTTGAGCCTGCTACATACCAGATCTCGGAGTTATCATGTGCCACCTATGCACCAGAAGGAAAGGTAGAGAGGAAGCCGTCATACTCTAAGGCTCATGTCAACATAGCCAGGTAGCTTAAGGCGAACGGCTATCAGCCAGGGAAGGGCCTGGGAAGACTAAACCAAGGGCGAACAGAGCCAGTCAATCCACCAACTCAGAACAACACACGTGGCCTCGGGTACAAAAAGAAATTCTGGAAGGTCCAAAAGTCTGGCCTCATCACTGAAGGGGTCATTCCCCATATACGGAAGACTTTTTCCCACCCCGCTGAGGTTATGGCCCCTGACCAGGTTCAAGAGGGGGACATTCCAAGCTCACAGCCTATCCAAGACACAGATTGGACTTCTGCGGTCCCAATGGGTTGCATCCGATAATTGTTTGAAGAGGAGATCTTCATGATGGCCGGTCAAGAGGCCATTTTCCCACCTACCATCCGCCGAGCTGAGCCAGGCGAGACCCTGAACAACTGGGAAGTTTGCCTATTGCCCAAGAACGGGGAATTTTGGTAAAATAACAACATATGTAAAGTTTTCACTTGACTTAAGTCGGTCGAGTAAAAAACGGATCCGACACTTGTAAAGGCTTTCTATCTTTTATGCTTTTGAATGAAATGCTAGTTCACTTTGTCTCAAAATGCAAACTTCTCTCTAAACTTGTTTCATTTTCTCTTTTCTTGTCAAAATTGATTTCAGGGAACCTATGATTAAATCAACTAATCCACTAGATATCACACAACTTGATAAGACCTAACACGATTTTAATACAGAATTAAACTCTAATCTCATGGGTATAGAAGAAGATTCTGATCCCGACGAGGAAGCACCCCACGAACTCGAAAGATTGATTTCAGAACTCGAGGACAAACCAAAACCTAACTTAATTAAAGGAAACCGATACTATCAACATCGGGACCATCGAAAGTCCTCGAGAGCTGAAAATCGGCCATCAATTATCACAGGGGCATAAACATGAGTTATTTTAATTTTTGAAGGAATACCAGGACATCTTTGCCTGGTCATATCAAGATATGCCCGGATTGGCCACCAACATCGTCACGCACAAGCTCGCCATCAAGCTAGAATTCAGGCCCATCAAGCAAAAATTGAGGAAACTAAATCCCCAATGGAGCCTCAAGGTAAACGAGGAAGTAATCAAGCAGTTCGAGGCCAACTTCATCATGGTCGTGAACTATCCAACATGGCTGGCAAACGTGGTACTGGTTCCTAAGAAGTATGGCAAGGTCAGAGTCTGTGTTGATTATAGGGATCACAACAAGGCAAGCCCAAAGGAAGACTTCCCTCTGCCAAATATTCATATACTGGTTGACAATACGGCCGGAAACGAGATCTATTCGTTCATGGAAGGGTTTTCTGGTTACAATCAAATCCTCCTGGATGAGGAAGACAAGGAGAAGACGGCTTTTATAACACCTTGGGGCACGTTCTGCTATCAGGTCATGCCATTTGGCCTTAAGAACGCTGGGGCAACCTATCAAAGGGCTATGACTACCCTCTTCCATGACATGATACATCAAGAACTGGAGGTCTACGTCGACGACATGATCATAAAGTCTCAAAAGATGACGGAACACCTCACTGATCTCAAAAAACTCATCGATCGCCATAGGAAGTACAGGCTCAAGATGAACCCGGCCAAGTGCGCTTTTGGCGTCCTCTCAGGAAAATTATTGGGATTCATGGTCAGCCGACATGGCATCGAGATCGACCCCGGGAAAATCAAAGCCATTACTGAAATGCCTGCTCCTATGAAGGAAAAGGAAATTCGAGGATTCCTAGGACGGATCAACTTCATCAGCCGTTTCATCTCACAACTCACAGACAAGTGTGAACTGATCTTCAAGCTACTCTGAAAGGATTCTGACAAGACATGTGTTGGCCCAAGGAGGAAACCTTAGAGGGGGGGTGAATAAGGTTTTAAAAACTAATTTAATAATTTGTTCAAATTGATTGCCCAAATAAAAAAATCGCAAAAGCAAAGTAAAGTATAAGAGAAGAGATACTATGCAAATCGATTTTTAGGTGGTTCGGGAAACCGCACGCCGCGCCCTACTTCCACCCCTCAAGAACACCTCTTGAGGATTTCACTAGCACAATCTCCTTTGGGTGAAGATTAAACCCTTACAATCTCTTCAAGGAAGAAAATCCTCTTCACTTGAACTAGGGTTACACCAACCCTTAATTCACACTACCTTTATAAATAGAATTTGATACAAGAATTGAAAACTCTCTCAATAGAGTGGATGAATACAAGATTTTTGCTCCACAACAAATTGCTCTTAAGATATACAAATGAAGACTAGAGCAATAGGATTTATGATCTCACCAAACTAGGGCTCAAGAAATAAATGTGATGAAGTTCTTGGTTGGATTTTTCAAAAAGTATCTTCAATGAAGTTCAAATAAATGTATTTATAGCTTCCTTTTGATTTCCAACTGTTGGGGGTAGTTGGAAGCAATTAATGCTTCATTAAATGCAGTTAACTAGCCATTACTGTGTTTATCGCAGTCATTCAGTCGACTGACTTCACAGGGCAGTCGACTGCTTTTCAAAAGGGTATAGTAAGATACAAGGATCAGTCGACTGTGTCGCGAGGGCAGTCGACTGGATTGACACATATAAAATCTCTGTGTACCCAGGTCGACCATTCAGTCGACTGGATGATCAGTCGACTGAAACGACTTCACAGTCGACTGTTCTTTGCAGATTTCAAAGGAAGATTGGGTTAACTATTTGAAACCTTTTTTTCAATCAAATTTTGAGCCCTTAAGTAAGATGTTCACATAAATAAATTGCTTACATAGAGTCCTAACACAATGATTGAAACTTGATTCTTCAACTTGTAAAGCTCCGTTTGGCTTGTAACTATTTGAGCACAAATCACCAAGACTTTATGTAGTGAGAAGATATACGATCAAGTAAACATATATTGAGGTCTGATGTTTCCTGCGACTTAATCAACTTAAGATCATTAGAAAATACAACTAAGTAGTTTGTTAATCATCAAAATTATCCATTTAATCTAGTGGAATGACACTTTGGGGCTAACAACATGGAACGAGGATTGTCAGGTCGCCTTTGATACAATTAAGAAGTACCTCCTAAATCCACCCATACTGGTCCCACCATAACCAGGTCGTCCTTTGTTGCTTTACCTATCAGTCCTTGAATATTCGATGGGATGTGTACTGGGCCAGCACGATGCGTCTGGACGAAAGGAACGTGCCATCTACTACCTGAGCAAGAGGTTCACAGACTGTGAATCTTGATACTCGGTACTAGAACGAACTTGTTTTGCCCTCGCTTGGGCCGCCACCAGACTTCATCATTACTTGCTCAGCTATACAGTATGTCTGATCGCCCGGATGGACCCACTCAAGTACATCTTTTAAAAACCAGTATTGACCTGGAAGATCTCAAAATGACAGATGCTACTCACAGAATTTGACATCATCTATGTCACTCAGAAGGCTGTCAAGGGTCAGGCAATCGCCAATCAACTAACAGAGACTTTGATCAACAACTACAAGCCGATGGATACTTTTTTCCCAGACGAGGCTATTTTATTTGCCACAAGTGAAAATGACAACGAAAGCTTTAAAGGTTGGCAAATGTACTTCGACGGAGCATCTAATAGCAAAAGAGCTGGGGCACGGGCAGTTGTTGTATCGAAAGAAGGAATGCACTTTCCCGTCTGTAGCAAGCTAGGCTTCGATACAACCGACAACACCTCCGAGTATGAAGCGTGCATCTTAGGCCTGAGACTGGCTCTCGACATGGACATTCGCAGAATGTCAGTCTTCAGAGATTGTGAACTTGTCATCAAGCAGTCCACTGAAGAATACGCTACGAAGGACGCCAAGCTCATCCCGTACAGAAGATGTCTAGTCGACTTGTGCAAATACTTTGACTACATCGAGTTCAACCACATTCCTCGGGATCAGAATAATTTTGTTGATGCCCTCGCAACTTTGGCATCCATGATAAGGGTTCCTAAGATGGATGAGATTCCCCCTCTGACGATCGATGTGAAGTCTAGGCCAGCTTACTGTTATCCGATCGAGGAAGAGGCAGACGGTGAGCCATGGTACTATGACATCATGAACTTTCTAGAAAAAACAAGAGTACCCCTCTGCTGCTAATCTGGGAGAACGACGTAACCTCCGAAAGCTTGCTTCACATTTCTTTCTCAGTGGCAAGACCCTATTCAAACGGAGCTATCACTTGGGACTACTCACATGTGTAGCAGCACCCAAAGTCAACTACTTAATGGAGAAGGTACATAGCAGAGTCTGCGGCCCACACATGAGTGGCCTCATGCTCGCTAAGAAGATAATGAGAACGGGCTACTTTTGGCTAACCATGGATAATAAATGTGCCAAATTTGTGAAGAAGTGTCATCAATGCCAGATCCATGCTGATCGGATACATGCACCGCCAACAGATCTGCATTCCATGACCACTCCATGGCCCTTCTCTATGTGGGGAATGGACGTCATCGGACCCATCACACCAAAGGCATCTAATGGTCACCGTTTCATCCTGGTAGCCATCGACTACTTCACGAAATGGGTCAAGGCCGAATCCTATGCTAGGGTAACCAAGGAAGTCGTCGCTAGGTTCGTCAAGAGAAACATCGTGTACCGGTACGGTCATCCAGAATCCTTCATCTCAGACAATGCTAGGAATCTCAACAACGACATGATGACCGAACTCTGTCAGCAGTTTCAAATTACTCAGAGGCATTCAGCACCGTACCGTCCCAAGATGAATGGGGCAGTCGAAGCAGCCAATAAGAATGTCAAGACAATCATATGAAAGATGTCTACCACTTACAAAGATTGGCATAACTTGTTGCCATTAGCACTCATGGCGTACCGCACTTCAATCCGAACCTCAACTGGGGCAACCCCCTATTCTCTCGTCTATGGGATAGAAGTCATTCTCCCCGTCGAAGTTGAGATCCCATCACTAAGGATCCTCATGGAATCTGAACTCGAAGAAGCCGAATGTGCCCGAGAAAGATACGAGCAACTGTGCTTGATTGACGAGAAGCGTTTAACCGCTCTATGCCACGGTCAATGCTACCAAAAGAGGATCGCTCGAGCCTACAACAAGAAAGTTCGACCTCGCCAGTTCAAAGAGGGAGATTTGGTCTTGAAAAATATTTTTCCCTTTCAAGAAGAAGCTCAAGGAAAATTCGCCCCCAATTGGGAGGGCCCATTTCTCGTCAAGAAGGCATTGTCTGGAGTAGCTTTGATGCTTACTGAAATGGACGGTGATGAGTTTCCAGAACCAATCAATTCCGATTTAGTTAAGAGATTCTATGCTTAATCGAACCTGTATACTTTACATTTTGATCAAGATGAAGAGAGGCCTTCATTTCTGCTACCCATACATGTCAAATAAAAATTTTCCTTTTGTTCGTTGCTTTGAGCCTTTTATCTTATTTCATTTTATTTCCTTTAAAACGACCAACTCGTACACTTGGGGCATATTTATGTGGTTGAAAAAGCTATCAAAGAAGAACAAACAAAGAGAAAAAAATGTATATGTGTCAAGATCGAAGCAAAAAAAAAACAAAAAAAAATAGGAGCCGACCAACATAAAGATTGCAAAAAAAAATCCCCTAGGGAGAACAAAAAGATGGTCATAGGAGCCAAACCCCGAAAAACAAATCATCAAAACTTTGAGCCTTCATGCTGCCCTTTCTTTCTCAGCCCTCACCCTGGCCTTTGTAACAACCCACTAAAGCCCTCTCAGATTGATCAAAAGGTTAAGTATGTCGGTTTGGCTAACAGCCCTCATTAAATCTCCACATTGTTCGGCATTCGTCACTTTGACGAACCACATCACCGACTTCATCTCTCTGCAACATCGCATATTCGAGAATAAAAAAAGAAAAGCATAGACTGAAGGGCACAGTGAAAACCCGAAAGGGCGCCGTGAGTAAGAACATAGGCTATGGCAAGAAACAAAACTGTCGACGCGGTGAAAACCTAAAAGGGCGCCGACGTGCAACAATGACAGAGCCGGACTTGGTGAAAACCCGAAAGGGCACTGAAGGGTAAAATAGTGCATTTCAAAAAAAAAAAATCGGGCGTTAGTTCCAAAGGTTTATATCGAAGGATACATGATCCAACCTCTATGCCCCCGAGAAAAGGTTTTCTTCTGTTGCAAATGAAGTTTTGGGTCAAGATCAAAGACTGTGATATCTGGTTTGTGTAGTTGGTTCCATCCAGGTTTACACAAAACTCTCAAAAAAAATTCTGCTTAGCGAACTAGCATGTCAATCACTAACATACAGGTAGAACGTACAGACACTTTATCTTTTCAGGAAAATCGAATCTCAAAAGGAAATGGACAGGAGTGAGTCCGTCAAGGGGCATCCTATCCACAATCTTACCATCGGGAATGAGTCCGTCATGTGGCGTCCCGTTTACATCTTCATCACAAGAGTGAGTTCGTCAAGGGACATCCTATTCACAATCTCACTATCGGGAATGAGTCCGTCAAGTGACGTCTCATTTACATCTTCGGCACAGGAGTGAGTCCGTCAAGAGGCATCCCATTCACAATCTCACTATTGGGAATGAGTCTGTCAAGTGGCATCCCGTTCACATCTTCAAGCTCAGGAGTGAGTCCGTCAAGAGGTATCCTGTTCACAATATCATCGTCGAGAGTAAGTCTATCAAGCGAGGATCCCGTTATCATCAACATTAACCTCAGTTTAGGATTACGCAGCTTCGCACTTCCTGGCTACATCCCTCTTTTTCTCCCACATGAACTACGCTCGGTCTGATTCTCCCGATGGGAGATACGTAGGCAGCTCTAAGAGCTCGACCATACCCTTACTTTTACATTCTCGGTTAAAGTTTGAGATTATGCGGCTTCGCATTTCTCGACTACACTATCTCTCACCATCTATCAGCTATCCAGGTTCGTACGAACTACGCTCGGTCTGATTCTCCCGACGGGAGATACGTAGGCAACTTTAAGAGCTCGACCATACCCTCACTTTACTACATTTTCGGTTAGAGTTTAAGATTATGCGGTTATGCACTTCTAGACTACACCATCCCTCTTCTACTCGATTCTCACATGAATCCCCAACAGATTCGTTCACCCTTTTTGGTAATGCTCTCAATCCCCAGCGGAACTATTAGCCTACTCTGGTGGTACCCACAATCCCCACTTGCCTACATTGGCACCTCGTACTCACTTGCTTACGATGGCATTTCACATTCACTTGCCTACGTTGGCATCTCATACTCACTTGCATACATTGGCATCTCATACTCACTTGCCTACGATGACATTTCACATTCATTTGCCTATATTGGCACCTCATACTCACTTGCCTACGATGGCATTTCACATTCACTTGCCTACGATGGCATTTCACACTCACTTGCCTACGATTGCATTTTACATTCACTTGCCTATAATGGCACCTCATACTCACTTGCCTACAATGGTATTTCACATTCACTTGCCTACGTTGGCACCTCATACTCACTTACCTACGATGGCATTTCACATTCGCTCGCTTACGTTGGCACCTCTCACACTTGCCTACGATGGCATCTCACACTCACTTGCCTACGATGGCACCTCATATTCACTTGCCTACGATGGCATCTCACACTCACTTGCCTACGATGGCATCTCATATTCACTTGCCTACATTGGCACTTCATACCCACTTGCCTACGATGGCATTTCACATTCATTTGCCTACGATGGCATCTCACACTCACATGTCTACGATGGCATTTCATATTCACTTGCCTACGTTGGCACCTCATACCCACTTGCCTACGATGGCATTTAACATTCCCTTGCCTACATTGGCATCTCATACTCACTTGCCTACGATGGCATTTCACATTCATTTGCCTACATTGACACCTCATACTCACTTGCCTACGATGGCATTTCACACTCACTTGCCTACGATGGCATTTCACATTCTCTTACCTACGATGACATTTCACACTCACTTGCCTACGATAGCATTTCACATTCACTTGCCTACGATGGCACCTCATACTCACTTGCCTACAATGGCATTTCACATTCAGTTGCCTACGTTGGCACCTCATACTCACTTGCTTACGATGGCATTTCACATTCGCTCGCTTACGTTGGCGCCTCTCACACTTGCCTACGATGGCATTTCACATTCACTTGCCTACGATGGCATCTCACACTCACTTGCCTACGATAGCATCTCATATTCACTTGCCTACGATGGCATCTCACACTTACTTGCCTACGATGGCATCTCATATTCACTTGCCTACATTGGCACTTCATACCCACTTGCCTACGATGAGATTTCACATTCATTTGCCTATGATGGCATCTCACACTCACATGCCTACGATGACATTTCACATTCACTTGCCTACTTTGGCACCTCATATTCACTTGCCTACTTTGGCACGTCTTTTACTTATTCTCATCACTTAAAAGAAAAGGGACAAAAATGGGACGTCTAGTTTCTTTGTCACAATTTGCTTCGCAAAAAATGACAAAGAGGGGCAGCTGTAGACACCCATTTTTGCCCAACGAAAAATGTTAATATTATTTACCCCATTTTTACCCAACCTAAAAAAAAAGAGGATTTTTTTTTACTTCTTTTCTTTTCACCAAGCTAGGTAGTTTTTTTTTAAAAAAAAAAAAAAGATGTTGGGATCCATTCTTGTAGTAATAAAAAAAAAAGAACAAAACACAAAGATGTTGGGATCCCTTCTTTTAGCAAAAAAAAAAAACAAGAAAAAAAAAATATGGTGGAGTTTTCTTTTCAATAAACAAAACTTGGTGGGTTTTTGCCATTCCATAGAAAAATGCAAGTAGTTTGGTTCTTTACTTGAAAAACAAAATGGGTGGGTCTTTTAATTTTTAGTGGAGAGTTTTAAAATAAAAATAAATAAATAAATAAATAAAACTCTTGCTTGGCCTATAAATAGAGCCAATGCAAACCAAAAAAAAAAAAAGAGGAGAAGGAGAAGAAAAAAAGAAAAGGAAGAAAAAAAAATAGCTTTCTCTGTATATATCTCCCTCACCTTACTCTCCATCTCCCTCACCTTCCCCCATTCATCTCCTTCACTTAATCATCAAAAACAAAAAAAAAAACCACCAAAAAAAAAAAAAGAGTTTGCATTTTTTCACTACTACACCACCTCTTCCAACCACCACCATCAAGGTCACTACTACAATCACCAATTTCCTTTTAGCTACGATATCACCATAAATCTCATCAACATACCTTACGATCACCTTACCACTATTGCAATCTGTTCCACCCAACCATCCTCATATCGCCTCAAATCATCAACCGCATCCCTGTCACTTACCATTAATATTCTAGCAGATTTCTCGAGTTCCTCTAATAACTCAGATTTTTTTTATTATTTTTTTGTACATATCATTTTTATTCTCGCTTGATAATAAAAAAAAAATAATAACATCCACGTCATACTCGGAATTACTTGGTTTCCAATATAAAAGTCACGTCCGACTCTGGATTACATAATTCACAATACAGGAGTCCTACGTGGTTTCTAATAAGGAGAGCCATGTTCTACTGGGGATGACACGACTGCTAATACGGGGACCAATGTTCTACTGCGGACTACGTTTTTTTTTTATATGGAAATTCATGTCTAAATAATGAAGATCGCTTAATTTGCATAAATGAAGGAATAAAAAGAAAGAAACGATTAATCGGACCCAACAGTCCCCTTTGCACTAGGAGATCTTCACAGGTAAGTATTTTAATCTTACACACACTATATATTTCTTCTTTCTTTCTTTTGGGCACCGACCCTTACTTTCGGCATAAAAATAAAATACAAAAAAAAATCTCTGTTCTTTCTTTTGGGCACCGACCCTAACATCTGGCATAAAAATAAAATACAAAAAAAGTCTATTTTCTTTCTTTTGGGCATCGACCCTTACTTCCGGCATAAAAATAAAATACAAAAAAAAAATCTCTTTTCTTTCTTTTGGGCACCGACCCTTACTTCCAGCATAAAAATAAAAATACAATAAAGAAAATCTCTTTTATTTCTTTTGGGCACCGTCCCTTTCTTTCGGTATAAAATCAAAAATACATAAAAAAAAAAAAAAAAAAAAAGAAGAAGAAGACAAAAAAAAATACAAAAAATGGACTTTCTTAAAATAAAACTCCAATGCCACCTTTTGTTTGGAATTTGCTAATAATACAGGCAAGACAGATAAGTCTTCATACTTTTAATGGGCATCGACCCTTACTTCCGGCATAAAAATAAAAATACAAAAAAGTCTCTTTTCTTTCTTTTAGGCACCGACCCTTACTTCCGGCATAAAAAAATACAAAAAAAATTCTCTTTTCTTTTCAGTCATTTGGGCACCGACCCTTACTTCTAGTATAAAAATAAAAGTAAAAAAAAAATATTTTCTTTTCGTTTCTTTTTTTTCTTTTTTCTTTTGGGCACCGACCTTTATTTCTAGTACATTTTTTCAGTAATTTTGGCATAGATCCTTATTTCTGGCATAGGAATAAAATCACAGGAAAAATAATAATAAAAATAGAAAAAAAAAATGCATCATTCTCCATTCATTTGCGTAATCTCATTTCAATCTCAATCACTTTCCAAAGGTTAAAATCTAGGACTATATCACGTGGGTTAAAGTTCCTAGTTATACCAACTCTTTCTCAAATCACTATATCACACGTGCACGGTCAAACAGGACCACTTTTCCTTCTCTAAAAAAAATCATGCATACACTCACTCACAGGTCAGAACTACGTTTGGCCTGATTCTCGTCTTGGGATACGTAAGCAACTCTCAAGGAGTGCGGCCATACCCATCACCATTTTTTGTCCTATTCACTTTCTAAAAAAAAAAACTTCTTTTTTACTTTTTCAATTAAAATGCCCCAATTTTAATAAAAATCACTAGAATTAGCAACCGTGTTCGCACGGATGTTCGAGGGTGCCTAACACCTTCCCTCGACATAATCGAGTCCCCGAACCCACTTTAAAATATCTGGTTTCGCATGGCTATCGAGAGTCATACTTTTAAAGGGCCCACTTTTCTCAAAACTTTTTTTTTTCAAAAGTCAAAGATGAATTACTTTAATTGTCTTTGCATGGGTCCTAACACCCCAAATGTTAGGTGGCAACTCTGAACATTTCAAATAGGTCTTACCATACTCTTTTCACCATTCTCAATAAACTTCAAGTCGTAATTCACCCACTCTCAGGAAGCTGGGCCCACACCGACGGCCTGAAGCTCCGAAAGTGCAGGCGCGACAGTATTTTTGTTACAAATACCAAAAAAAAAATTATTTTATTATTTTTTTCTGATCTTATTTTTGTATTTTGTTTTTTTAAAAAAAAAGTTTTTTTTTCCATTTTTCTAAAATACACAGTGGGCAGAGTTTTTATTTTACTGCTACTATTAAATTTTCAAAATAATAGTGGTACAAGTTAGAATACCAAAGTTTGTTAACACGAAACACAACAATGTATAAAATAAGTTGGCTCAGTTAGCTGAGTTGGTCAGAGCTCCTGGTCTCTCAAAGGGAGATCAAGGGTTTAAAACTTTTAGGAGTTGTATGAGTAGGTTAGAAGGACAAATCTTAAGTAACTGAATGAACCGTATATAAAGCTTGGCGTGGAGTCGGTGCCCTGAGTTTTTCCCTGTTCTATGATAGAATAGTTAAGAGAAAAGGAAGAAGATTGTATTATTGTGTATGAAATATTACAATATGGTGCCTTCATATAGGCTTAGAGATGATTCTAATAATGAGAGATAAACCTAATTAAGAAGGAGAAGAATTAGGGGTATAATTAGAGGTAATTTAACATAGACAATATGAACCTACACTAAATATTCTAACAGCTCCCCTCAAACTCAAGGTGGAAAATAGAAACAACTTGAGTTTGGAAACTAAATTATGAAGTCGCCTTGGAGGTAGAGCCTTGTGAAGAACAACGAAGTGAGTCGGATGGTACGGTTGATGGTCGAGATGTAGAAGGTACCTGAGGGAATGGTGGCCAGGAGGTGGTAGACGAAAGTTTGATAGAGTAGGTGGTAGGGTGGTGGAGATGGTGAATTAAGGTCCGTCCGGTCGGTCGGAGGTCCGATGGAAGAAGAGGCCGGGTGGTGTGAGATTCGGTCAATCGAGAGGTCCGATTGAGAAGCCGGTACGATTAGGGAAAGGGGTTTCAATTTACAGTACCTGGGGGCTGCGATGTGGTCGAGTAAGAGATGGGAGGGCTTCGTTGGATGGAGCATCGATCGATGACGAGGGAGACAAGTTCGATCGGCGAGAGGAAGAGATCTTCGATTTGTCGTCGCGAGGCTGAGAGAGTGTAGCTGAGAGATGATAGGTGTCACACCCCAACCCGCCTCAGGTGAATTAGGACACGTGTAACAAAGCCCACGCACCAAACCCTACACTAATCATGAAGAAAAACATGTTTTAGACTCCATAAAAGAGCTTTCTTGACACAAATCATACCCAAGGGAAAAATGGTCATTAATATGGTATAAAAAATTTTATACCAAAAGATAGATCTTTGAGTCCTGGTTCCAACGCAAAAAACGGCGCACGAATCCGAGTTTTGTAGAGAGAGTTATGCTTGTTTCTGTAAAAGCTGACAGTCTGTTTTCATAGGGACGGATCGATCCGGAAAAAGGGCGGATCGATCCAATTTATGGATTTTGAGGTAGAATGTTCCTGGAAATGGACGGATCGATCTGCGGGAAGGCCAGATCGATCCGCAGCAAGGCCGGATCCGGCCTTGGCAGAACAGCTCCCTGCTGCTCAAAACTTCAGTTTTCAAGTCCCAAAACATTACCAAACATAATCAAACTTTGTGTAAACATCCAAGAACCCTCCAAATTCAATTCCAAGTGTTTCTAAATATTCACATAAGATTTCCATATATGACATGACAATCAAAACACCCAAATTCTTCATATGAATCATAACTCAACATTCAAATCCACATTTCTTCCATTATACACATGACCATTCACATAGGAGTACTAAGTTAAGGTTTACAACTCAAAAACTACCTTAACATGCTCAAGTTCCTTCCCAACTTTACACATGACTCTTGACTCACAAGTACAACTCATAACATTGGGCACAATCATACTATATGTGAACTTGACATATTACAAGTATTCCCAAAACACTAGTTACTCCCAACATTTCCAAAATGCAAGATGTTTACAACACTTAGAGTTGAGGATTACAACTTAAACTCAAAACAACTATACATATGCACATATCATTACAACTTGCTACTCCTACACCCAAACCCGTCGCGTGGATCATTTCTTCTCCTCCTCTCGGACGGTACCTGCGATGGTTATTCAATAACCACAACAGAAATTATATTTTCGTTTAAGCTTTCGCTTAGTGAGGGAACTAATCATGCTATTGGAATGCTAAGTATGTAAATGCAACAATCATTATAAACATCAATAAATTGATCTCCAGAAAGTCAAGTAACTCAAGCCACCACCCCCGGGTCCTTCTCACCAAGGAATTTCTCACTCTTTCATTGCATATAGCATATTACACACACTCTTGTGATCCCGAAGGCATCACCGTTTCATCACTGTGGTCGTCACCACACCCCGCTCATTGAGGGCTTACCATCCCCTACATATGGGACCTATAAATGGAGACCACTACTTGACTTTCCTTTGATCCATATAGGCATATAAGCAACTAATCACATGAACATGACAATCCTTCATATAATTGATATGTAAACTTCATTCTAATCACAAACTTGGCACACTAGTCATGGATTAAGCATTCTAGAGCATCAATTATCACATTAACATAAGTAAACACCCAATTTTGAGATTAGAACACTCACATATTTGATTTACACGCAACTAAGCTTAGAATCCCCAATTCCTTCCCAAGTTTAGCTCAATTTCTAGTTAGTGATAATCCTACACAAGTTTGGTACCAAGAATATCATCTATTAAGAATGGCCGTCGTAAAAACATTACCGAAAATGAAAATAAAGGACATACTTGTGATCCTCTTACCTCCACGAGTCCTAATCCGGTCTCGGTTCGTGAATTCGACACCCAACGGCGAAGATACGGCGAGAAACGTCGTCGAGAATTCCGTCGCCGACCCGAGCTCTTGTTCTCTCTTTTTTTTTCTGGAGAACCCAGCTGTATATTGTGTCTCTAGGACACATATCAACACATACATATGTGTTGTATCAAATTCCCATTAATTATGTTTATCTCCCCCAACTTTATTTAAGTTTTATTATGAAACCCCCATGCTATTTACGTTAACTACCCACCTTTTCTAAAAGTATTTAATCTAAGTCCCGCGTGGGTCCCAAACATGGTCCCACATTATTCATGAAGTTGCTATTAAACCTACCAATTATTAATTATAGTCAAATACACCCTCACATGGGTACCCAAATTGGTCCCCTTAATCTATCATAAGACATAATAATATCAATAAGCATTTAAACAAGTAATCATATAAGCACATAATGACATCAAAATGCAAATTATTTTAATTAGACCCTCGTTGGGCCCCACATTTATATCAGTCATGTCCTTTTTACAGAACTTTCATCTGTGCCTGCATTTGAGCACCTTTTCACATGTGGGTTCATAACCCCACCTTTAAACATCTTGTGCATTAATTATCTTTAATTAACACACATTGATATCACATTAATCTTATTTTCCGGGTACGAGTGTTACATTTCTCCCTCCCTTTTAAAAAGTTTGTCCCCAAACTTATTCTTACCTCATCAATCGAACAAGTGTGGGTACTTCTTGATCGAGAGAGAACTAATCCTAATTATACACCTTAACGAGCATTTGTTAGTACCTTTTTATCCTGTTTTTGTATATTTTTACTTCGTTTTCTATTTTCTGACAGGATTTGGAAGAAATCACCTAAACCAGGTTAAACAGGGTGAAAAAGCACAAAGAAAGAAGCTGAAAAAGTCAGTTCGCGCGCGCGACCCGCGGGCGCGAAATCCGAGAATCGCTCGCCCGATCCGCTCGCGCGAGAACCCAGAAATCACTCGCGCGATCCGCGCGCGCGAAGGCCAAATGTCGCGCTCGCGCGACCCACTCGCGCGATATGTGTATAAACCAAAGTTGCGTATTTCAGTATACTGAAGACTCCTGTGCAAACGAAACTGCTGAACGACGTCTAGACTGTAAATTACATCAGTTTCAGTTCGTTTCGGGTGAGGAAGGCTTCCAAAACTTGTTGTAAATCTATATATACTCTATTTTATTACAATTAAAGGGTTAGACATTGTGACACAACCATACATACACATTCTATAACCATACTTCCAGCCATTGAAGGGAGGGAAGCAAGGAGAAGAAGAAGAAGACCAAGGATTTCCATGGCCTCCTCCATCAACCTCTTGCCATCTATCACTTCCATGGACGGCTAGATCATAGATCTAGGGTTTCAATGAAGCCCTAGACGGGTAATAGGGTTTTATTTATGTTTTTATTTTAGTTTTATTATGTATGGATGACAGTCACATGTTTAGAGGATTTTTATAAATAAATCGTGCTTTTAGTGATTAAATCATTGCTTTCAAAGTTTATTCTTGTCTTAGATCTATTTTGACTGTGATGTGCTCAACGATCTATGCTTGCTGTGCTTGTTTAGATTGTTTACATGTGATGGTGCTTTATTGATTTGTGCTATCAAGTATCCGAATAGTCCATGCCTAGATTAGACGAATTATGTCACAACCCTAGTTTAGGGTGGGATAATTCATGCTAACCGAAGATGGATTATGTTGGTGCTTGAACCATGAATATCTTCTTGTCGGAGGAATTGGGCTTGTAGCTACAATTCCCCATTATCATCCAACTTAGTAAGCTAAAGTAATTCATAAATATTCCTATTATGAAGCTAGCGGTGGATTTGCAATCCTAGGTTCCTTTAAACATTATTTAAAAAAAAAACAACTATTTAAATTGCTTTCATAGTTTAGATTTATTTTTATGTTCTTAGTTTAATTCAAATTAAAATCAAATCTGTTTTCTTAGTTAACTAAATTTAGGTTTTAAAATTAAGTCGCTGTAGTAAATCAATCTCTGTGGGTTCGACCTTTACTTTCACACTACAAATCCTTAGAAAAGTAAAGCATAAATAAAAGCATACTTTTTATATCTTGATATTGACAACATTAATTTTTGGCGCCGTTGCCGGGGATTGCGTTACTACCTTTAGTTTTAAAATCTTAGTTTAGTTAATTTGTAAATATTAGATTAGTTTTTATTTTTCTTATTTTTCGTTTTGTTTTGAGTCACTAACCTTTCTTTTTATTTTGTAGGTTTTCGAGTCATCAAATTCCAACGTTTCCGAGTGGAGTAGCTAATTACATCAAAGGAGCTTACGCAAATAAAAATATAAATAAAATAAAATAAATTGCTTCTTGTGAAACTCGCTTTAAACCACTGTAAGTCAGGGCGCTGTGACGCACTATTTGCATTAGTTTAGGGTTAATTGCACTGCATTAGCTAGGAAACCCGGGGCGCTGGGCTTGACGCGGTCATTGCATTACAGGATTTAGTTGCGTGATTGCTATCTTAGTTGCGTGATTGCTATTTGGTTCATTGTTAAAAGTCGGTCAAGTTTGTTAGATGGTGCGAATATGAATAATCTTAATATACCGCCACCTCCTCCACTTAAAGATTATTTTATTCCGACGACTTACACGCCACAAACATGTATTGAATTACCGGAGGCGATAGCATCTCACTTTGAGATAAAGTCGTCTACGATCTCGCTACTTCCATCCTTCCATGGCCGTCTAAATGAAGATCCATATAAACACTTAGGAGATTTTCAAGATATATGTTCTACTTTGAAAATCCAAAACTTAACTGATGATGAATTAAAATTGCGGCTCTTTCCATTCTCTTTAAAAGATAAAGCTAAGTATTGGCTTCAATCACTTGAGCCAAACACAATTAAAACATGGGAAGCCTTACACACCGTATTTTTACAAAAGTTTTTCCCTATTATGCGTACGAATCAAATAAGAAAATCCATAACAAACTTTGTAATGCAAGATGGGGAAACACTTTATGATACTTGGGAGAAATTCAAGGAATTATTACGCTCTTGCCCACATCATCAGGTTCCTAAGTGGCAACTTGTTCAGGTCTTTTACGAGGGGCTTATTCCCTCTGTTAGGAATACCGTCGATGCCGTTTGTGCTGGAACTTTCCTACACAAAAGTGCCGACGAGGCTTGGAAGATTTTTGAAACACTAAGCGAGAATTCGATGCATCAGGCTGTGTCGGTACGTTTCGAGGGATATCATCTTCACCCTAAGCGAGAGGTGACAGTTGAGTCAAGTCAATCAGTTCAAATACAAGAATTAAATAGAAAACTTGACCGACTTATGCAAATGAACAAAACGTTTAATCCACCCTCTTCAGAAGTATGTGCATTATGTTCTGAACCGTCCCATAATATCTTTGCATGTCCTTCTGCATCTCAATATCCGGAATTTGTTGAACAACACGTTAATTCTATGCAACAATTCCCACAAAATAATTATAATCCTAGGTCGACTAATTTTCCTAATACGTACCGACCCCAATATCAACAAGGTCAATACCAACTACCTCCTCCACCTCCACGCAATAATGCATTTGAGGAGAAGGTGCTGGCCTCACTTGAAAATTTTGGGTCGGTAATTCAGTTAGTGCACTTTCACACTCAGTCTATCGCAAAGCTAGAGTCCCAAATGGGACAAGTAGTTAATACATTAAACTGTTTAACTGAGAGTAAGTTGCCGAGTCAACCTACTCAGCAACCTAAGGGGCAATACGCAGTGGGTAGTACGAGTGAGAGCGTAAACGCTGTTTCGACTAGGACGACTACTCGAGATGAGGAAGTTGTTGTAATTCCGGATGGGGGTGAGAAAAATAAAAAGTTAAATTTGAATAAAAAAAAAGGCGAGGACGTGAATAAAAGTAGAAAAGAGAATGAACCGGTCCCAACAAATTATATTCCGAGAATGCCATATCCACCTAATGTTGAGGAACCGTCTAATTTTTCAAAGAAAAAATCAAAAACTGAAGATATACTCGAGGTGTTCAAACAAGTTAAAATTAATATTCCTTTCCTCGATGCTATAAAACAAATTCCCGCTTATGCTAAATGTTTAAAAGACCTATGTACGCAAAAGCGCAAAATACGCAGTCATACTCCTAAAAAGGTCTTCCTCACGGAAAAAGTAAGTTCTATTTTTCAACATGCTCCTCCAAAGTATAAGGATCCTGGTACGCCAACGATATCATGTGTCATAGGTGACACTATCATTCATAGGGCTCTCCTTGACTTAGGAGCTAGTGTTAACCTCTTACCTTATCACGTCTATAAACAACTAGGTTTAGGTGAACTTAAACCTACGGCCGCTACTATTCAATTAGCGGATCGTTCTGTCAAAATACCTAGAGGAATCGTCGAAGATGTCCTAGTAAAAGTTGATCAATGTTTTTATCCTGTTGATTTTATGGTCCTTGACACCGAACCGGTGCTAGATGCTAGAAAATACACTCCTGTTATTCTTGGTCGTCCATTCTTAGCCACGGCTAACGCACGTGTCAATTGTAGAACAGGGGTGATGAAAGTGTCGTTCGGGAATATAAAATTAAAATTAAATGTTTTTAATGCTGTTAATCAACCTCCCAAAGACGATGATTATCTAGGTGTGGAGGGTAGTGAGGTTAAACGGAATATTGAACTTACTAACGTAATAAATATAAGTGCGGACAAAGATATAGAGGATGATGACTGGATGAACCCTAATACCCCGGACCCTAATGTTGAATCTACTCGGAAGGTAAGAAATCGATTTGAACATACTGACAAACCGTCGATTGAATTGATTCGAAGCGACGTGATTTCTGCTTACCACTGAGCTCTACCTGACATCCTTAGGGGTACAAAGTCTGATTTTCAGCCTCCGTAAGTCTTGAGCTAGAATGGTCTAGCTGAAGACGTAAAAGTTAGCGCTTCTTGGGAGGCAACCCAAGCTGTATTTCGTCTGTTTATCTTATTTTTGTATGTCGTTGGATCGTTTTTGATCAGTTTTTGAGGTTTTTGGACAGGTTTGGGGGTTGGAGAAAAGTTATATTTAATTTATATACATAAAATAAGTGAACCAAGAGAAAATACCATTCTCGCGCGCGCGGCCCGCTCGCGCGAGACGTCGCTCGTGCGGCCCGCTGGCGCGAGAATGTGTCTTAGTGAAATTTTCGTTTTCTTTTTGTTTTGAGCCCTCAGGTTTTTCTCGCGCCTGGTTTCGTGGGCGCGAGGCACCTCGCTCGCGCGAGATTTTATTGATTAAAAAAAGAAAAAAAAAATTTGGGATTCGCGGGCGCGACAGCCGCTCGCGCGATACCCCATTTTTCTGATATTTTCTTTTATTTTCTCTATCAGTCCTCCCACACTTGTCGCACAGTTTTTACTTTTCTGTTTTTGTTTCTTAGGTACTTTTAGATCGAGTCTTTGATTGTTTTCATAATTCTGGTAATGTTTTATTTCTTTTTATAGCTTATTTTCGTGTGGTCTTCATAGTTTTATTTCTTCTTATAGTTTATTTAGTTTCGTTTAGCTTAGTTATAATTCTTTTAGCTGTTTTTATTATTTTGTTTGTTTAATTTTCTTTTGTTAAGAAGTAACAGGTAACATTGAACTTTATAGCCATATTCCTTTGTGTTCACCTGTTCTATGCTTGTCAAGATCGAGGTACTATCGTTCCTTCCTTATGTACTCTCCTTTCTTTCAGTTTATTGTTTCATTGGGGACAATGAAAGGTTTAGGTTTGGGGGTTTGTACTCGTACATGCACATTATTTTATGCAAAATTTTAAAAATTTTCAATCAGTGTGATTAAATAAACGATGATTACCTACGGTTTTTGCAATATCAATTTGATACTTTTTGATAGAGAACTTTGAATTGTTATAGAATGATAAACAAGAGAAGATGTGATTAAACATTTGCTGAAGTTATGATGTAACGATTTAAGTTATGTATTGTTTGAATCGTAGTTTTATATCATAGATTTGCACATAAACTTATGCACTGCACGTAGTCATTGAATACATGTCTGATGTGAACTATAATATGATTCGGATTTCTAGATAACACATGGTGGAGACTAAGCCCGGTGAGCTTTTGAGCCTATCTTTTCTTTATTGAGGGTTATAAATACATTGTGTTTGTCGAATTTCATTGAAATAGCGCACTTACTTGTTGTTTAGTCTCATTATTCTTGTTTTGGTTGATAGTCAAGTTAAAATATTTGTTACCATGCTAAATAATCTTCCGTCGTAAATGTTGAAGAACCATATAACCCTAGGACATGATTTTAGGCCTTCTTTGTTTACTACTGACCGATAAATGATAAAATGTCCTTAGTTCGCCCCTTGAGCCATTAAAATGCCATTTTTCTTTAATTACCATTATCCTGTTTTTGCTCCAATTTGGCCAACTTGGAGTTCACCCCTGAAAGATTGATCAACTTTTAGTGGTGTTAAGGCGATGTGTGAGAAGAAAAAGAAGATAAGATGATGTTTGGGGTGGTTGCCTTGGTATTCAATGAATACTTGTTTCAAAAACAATAAGGAGGAAAAGAATAGAGAAAAAGAAAAGAAAAGAAAAGAAAAAGAAAAAAAGAGAATAAGAAAAAAAAAACAGAAGGAGAAAAAAAAAATTGAAAGGAATGAAAAGAAGATAATGAAATGATGAAGTTAGTAGAAGAGATGAATGAAAGAAATTGAACATGCCTTATAATGCCATTCTGAAACTACTTGATAAATCCTTTCTATCCTTTTTCATAGCCTGAGCCACATTACAACCTTTGAAAAGTCCTATTTGATCCTAGAAAATATGGTTCGGATATGAAAACGATGGGAGGGGATTAAAACATGGTAATGATTAATTTTTCTTGATTATTGGCATCCTATCCATGAGACTACTATTCTTTCGTGTCATGCGTCCTTTTCGAGTCATATGTGAGCATTTCTCGTTTTGAAAACATATTTCTTTTACTCACATATTTTAGAAAAATTACACCTGTTTCTGAGTGTTTCATTTGAGAGTGTAATTGACATTGTGAGATTCGTGGTCGAAGCATAGTTAGATGGTCATCCGAAGTATATTCCATGTTCATGACATACTCGTATTCATTTGACTACCATATCACACACGTGCAATTTTATGAGAAACTCTATGGATTTATATGATGCATGTGCTTGGGATTATTTTTCATGATGTAGGTAGACGTTTGATTCCGTTTCTTCTTGTTCGGTATTCTATTTCAAATCTTTGTTTTATAATAAGGAGTATTGACTATTAGTTTTTTGGTTCTTAATAAAATTTGTTTTAAAATTTACAAGTTAATAAAGATGGTTGTGGGTGACTTGTTGATGAGAACCCTCACGAGACTTCACTCGTCCGACTAGGGACACCTAGAGGTTTAAAAGGCTTGTTGCATATGCTAAATGCAATCGTGATCCATACGAAAATGGAGTAGTATTTTATTAGTAATTAGTTTTTATTTGTAGTTTTGCTCAAGGACTAGCAAAATGTAGGTTTGGGGGTGTGATCGAGAGAGAACTAATCCTAATTATATGCCTTAACGAGCATTTGTTAGTACCTTTTTATCCTGTTTTTGTATATTTTTACTTCGTTTTCTATTTTCTGACAGGATTTGGAAGAAATCACCTAAACCAGGTTAAACAGGGTGAAAAAGCACAAAGAAAGAAGCTGAAAAAGCCAGTTCTCGCGCGCGACCCGCGCGCGCGAAATCCGAGAATCGCTCGCGCGATCCGCTCGCGCGAGAACCCAGAAATCGCTCGTGCGATCCGCGCGCGCGAATGCCAAATGTCGCGCTCGCGCGACCCGCTCGCGCGATATGTGTAAAAACCAAAGTTGCGTATTTCAGTATACTGAAGACTCCTGTGCAAACGAAACTGCTGAACGACGTTTAGACTGTAAATTACATCAGTTTCAGTTCGTTTCGGGTGAGGAAGGCTTCCAAAACTTGTTGTAAATCTATATATACTCTATTTTATTACAATAAAAGGGTTAGACATTGTGACACAACCATACATACACATTCTACAACCATACTTCCAGCCATTGAAGGGAGGGAAGCAAGGAGAGGAAGAAGAAGACCAAGGATTTCCATGGCCTCCTCCATCAACCTCTTGCCATCTATCACTTCCATGGACGGCTAGATCATAGATCTAGGGTTTCAATGAAGCCCTAGACGGGTAATAGGGTTTTATTTATGTTTTGATTTTAGTTTTATTATGTATGGATGACAGTCACATGTTTAGAGGATTTTTATAAATAAATCGTGCTTTTAGTGATTAAATCATTGCTTTCAAAGTTTATTCTTGTCTTAGATCTATTTTGACTGTGATGTGCTCAACGATCTATGCTTGCTGTGCTTGTTTAGATTGTTTACATGTGATGGTGCTTTATTGATTTGTGCTATCAAGTATCCGAATAGTCCATGCCTAGATTAGACGAATTATGTCACAACCCTAGTTTAGTGTGGGATAATTCGTGCTAACCGAAGATGGATTATGTTGGTGCTTGAACCATGAATATCTTCTTGTCGGAGGAATTGGGCTTGTAGCTACAATTCTCCATTATCATCCAACTTAGTAAGCTAAAGTAATTCATAAATGTTCCTATTATGAAGCTAGCGGTGGATTTGCAATCCTAGGTTCCTTTAAACATTATTTAAAAAAAAACAACTATTTAAATTGCTTTCATAGTTTAGATTTATTTTTATGTTCTTAGTTTAATTCAAATTAAAATCAAATCTGTTTTCTTAGTTAACTAAATTTAGGTTTTAAAATTAAGTCGCTGTAGTAAATCAATCTCTGTGGGTTCGATCTTTACTTTCACACTACAAATCCTTAGAAAAGTAAAGCATATATAAAAGCATACTTTTTATATCTTGATATTGACAACATTACTTCTCCCTGATCTCATCCTCTTGCTCCCATGTTGCCTCTTCAACACTATGATTACGACAGAGGACCACGACCAACGGAATTATCTTTGTTCTCAACACTTGATCTTTCCTATCTAGAATCTGTACCGGATGTTCAACATACGTCATATCTTCTCGGACTTCCAACGATTCTGGTTCAAGGACATGACTCGAATCCGACACATAACGTCTGAGCATAGACACGTGGAACACATTATGAACATGTGACAACTCTTGTGGTAACTCCAACCTGTAAGCTACCGGTCCCACTTATTCAAAATCAGAAAAGGTCCAACATAGGTTGGGATCCTTGTTCTCCCAAAAGGTCTTCTTAAAAATATTGAACCGATAATTAGAAGATTCCTATGGTCTGGTGATATTGTTAATTCCTATGGTTCTAAAGTTGCTTGGGATAGAGTTTGCTTACTTGAAAAGGAAGGAGGTTTGGGTATTAAGCCTTTGGTAGATTTGAATTCTGTTCAAAACCTTAAACATATTTGGAACCTCATATCTCCTTCAAATATTTCTCTCTGGAAAAATTGGATTCAGTTTTATATGCTTAAAGGACATAGCTTCTGGTCTGTTAAGCCTCCCTCTCAATGCTCTTGGTATTGGAGGAAGCTTCTTAAACTCAGAGAAAAGGCTAAAAGTTTGGTTAAGTTTAAAATTGGAAACGGCACTGATACTTTTCTTTGGCAAGACCCGTGGCTCCCCTTTGGATCTATAATTGATAAATATGGCTCTTGGGTTGTTTCTTACACTGGTATTCCCATGAATTCTAAAGTTCAAGCTATTATTAATGAGAACCAATGGGCATGGCCTGTTACCACATCTTGGGAATTGATCCAAATTAAAGCTGTTACTGCTCTTATTCCTTCTCCTTCACAGGTTAAAGATTCTGTCTCATGAATTCCTTCCCCTAGTGGCAGCTTTATTACCTCCCATACTTGGGATTTTCTTAGAGAAGCTCAACCTCGGGTGCCTTGGCACCATTTGGTTTGGTTCCCTGGGAACTTTCCTAGATATAGCTTTATTGTGTGGCTTGCTATGCTTAACAAGTTATCTACCCAAGATAGGATCTGGACGTATACTCCGGGCCCTCTTGCTTGTGTTTTTTGCCACAAAAACTTAGAAAACCATGATCATTTGTTTTTTACTTGTGATTATTCTTCCTTTGTTTGGCAGGAAATTATGAGCAGGTTCAACATGGACGGGTCCCCTCTGAACTGGAATTCCCTTATTTTGTGGGCTGCTAGCAAATGGAAATCAAAGAAGCCTAAAGATATCATGCCTCGAATGTGTATTGGGGCAACCATCTATGCTCTTTGGAGAGAGAGGAATGCCAGAACCTTTAGACAAGAAGGGAAGCCTAGAGAGAGGATCTCTAAAGACATTATTATCATTATTCACACTCAAGTTCAAATCCGGTGGGCCAGAGATCCTAAAGTTCAGGAATATCTTGAGTTATGGAGTTAGTCCGGAAGCTTTGTTTAGCATGTTGTATGCTATGGTTTTTGTGAGCTTATTGTACTTCAGCCTAAGCTGATTTCTTCTCCTTCGGGTTTTTGTTTTATTTGATGGGATGGTCCTTTTTCTTGGTCTAGACTTAGGAAGGGAACCATCCCCCGTCGCTTAGGTCATTCTTTGCTTTTTCTTGTGCTTTTTGTATATCCTGGGGTATGCCCCTTGCAGTTTTGTAGTGCCGGTTGGCGTTTTTCGTTAATTAACCATATTCTAAAAAAAAAAAACTTACCTTTCTTACCGAATCGCGTAATGCCCTTCGAAGGTGAAACTTTCAAGAATACATAGTCACCAACCTCAAACTCCAACGGTCTTCTACCCGTATGAGCATAACTTTTGTAGCGACTTTGTGCCACTTGCAACCGTTGCTTAATCAACTTAACCTTATCAGTGGTGGTTTGTACAATTTTCGGCCCTATAAGTTGCTTCTCCCTAACCTCTCTCCAACACACTGGCGATCTACATTTTCGACCATACAATGCCTCAAAAGGCATTATTCCAATGCTTGTCTGGAAGCTATTATTGTAAGAAAATTCAATTAATGGCAAGTGAGTTTCCCAGTCAGCCTTGAAATCCATAACACAGACTCTAAGCAAATCCTCTAGAATCTGAATAACCCGTTCCGACTACCCATCGGTTTGCAGGTGAAATGTCGTGCTAAAATGCAAAGCTGTCCCCATTGCTCTTTGTAGCCCTTCCCAAAATCTGGATACAAAACGTGTATCACGATCCGACACAATAGATACCGGTGCTCCGTGCAATCTTACAAATCTCTTTAACATAGAGTTCTGCTAACTTCGTCGGGTCAGTGGTCTTAATCGACAAAAAGTGGACTGACTTAGTCAACCGGTCAACGATCACCCAAATACTATTATTTGATCTAGGAGACCTCGACAATCCCGACACAAAATCCATTGTAATGTGCTCCCATTTTCATTCCGCTATTTCCAATGGTTGTATCTCTCCAGCGGGTCGTTGATGCTCAAGCTTTACCAATTGACACGTCATGCACTTAGCTACATATTCAGCAACTTCACGTTTCATACCACTCCACCAATAGACCTCCCTCAAATCTCTATACATTTTTGTACTACCCGGATGTACGGAATACCGAGTACTATGAGCTTCTTCCAAAATTCTTTCTTTTAAGTTGCCCACATTAGGCACACATAACTGATTGTCGTACCATAGTACCTCATCATGCAGACTGAACTCTGGTCGCTTACCCCCAGGTAATTCATCTACAACTTTCTTCAAGGTTGGGTCTAGAAGTTGATTTACTTTAATCTCTCCAATCAAGTCAGGTTGTGCTATAATCACTGCCATCAATCCACCTTTAACTCTAGGAATAACTTCCAATTCCAGCCGTTCAAACTCTTTCACCAACCCTTCTTGTGCCGTCAAAACACATGCTAAACTTTCTGATGATTTTTTACTCAAAGCATCGGCCACCACATTTGCTTTACCCGGATGATATTGAATTTTCAGGTCGTAGTCCTTCATTAACTCCAACCATCTTCGTTATCGCATATTCAAATCCCTCTGAGTAAATAAATACTTTAAGCTCTTGTGGTCAGTGAAATTTTTGCAAGTTTCCCCATAAAAGTAATGTCACCAAATCTTTAAGGCAAAAATTACAGCGGCAAGTTCCAAATCGTGGGTTGGATAATTCTTCTCATGAGTCCTCAATTGCCTTGAAGCATATGCTATCACTTTGTCCCCTTGCATAAGAACACATCCCAAGCATTGATGGGAAGCGTCACTGTAAATACTAAATTCCCCGGTACTTATCGGAATCGCAAGTATTGGAGCAGAAGTTAACTTACTCTTCAATGTTTGAAAACATTCCTCACATTTTTTTCCTCATTCAAACGGAATTTCCTTTCTCATTAATGTTGTCATCGGAGTAGCAATCTTGGAAAAATTCCGAACAAATCTTCTATAATATCCAGCCAATCCCAAAAAGCTACGAATTTCTGACACATTGGTTGGTCTCACCTAATTCATATCAGCTTCTATTTTCTGCGGATCAACTGACACGCCATCCTTGGAAATCACATGGCCAAGGAAGGTAACACTTGTTAACCAAAACTCACTTTTCTTCAGTTTTTAGAATAAATGCTTTTCTCTAAGTCGTTGTAACATCAATCTCAAATGCCTATTATGCTCTTCTGGGCTCCTTGAGTAAATAAGAATATCATCAATAAAAACTATAACAAATTCATCCAAATATGTTTTAAAGACTCGATTCATTAAATCCATGAATGCAGCCGGTGCATTGGTTATTCCAAATGGCATTACAAGAAATTCATAATGACCGTACCGAGTTCTAAAGGCCGTCTTCTCAACATCCTCAGCTTTTACCTTCAATTGATGATACCCCGACCTCAAATCAATCTTTGAAAACACTTGAGCTCCTTGTAACTGGTCAAATAAATCGTTGATCCGCAGCAATGGGTACTTGTTTTGATAGTTACTTTATTGATCTCACGATAATCTATACACATCCGCATCGTTCCATCTTTCTTTTTCACAAAAAGAGCCGGTGCACCCCAGGGTGACACACTTGGCCGAATGAACCCCTTATCCAATAACTCATGTAACAGAGTCTTTAACTCTTTCAACTCTATCGGAGCCATTCTATATGGTGCCCACGAAATGGGTTGTGTTCCCAGTATTACATCTATACCAAATTCAACCTCCCTTTCAATTAACACACTCGACAAATCTTCTGGAAATACATCAGGAAATTCCCTAACTACGGGTATATCTTCCAACTTTAGTTTCGTACATCTAGTATCCGATATACTACAAAGAAAACCTCTACATCCCTTTCTCAATAAATGACAAGCCTTGACAGCAGACACAAGATAAGGTGGTGACACAACACCTACCCCTTGGAAAGAAAAGATTCTATGAGTCGGTGCCTGGAATTCTACTCTTTTATTCTCACAATCAATAGCCGTGTGATTTACTGATAACCAATCCATCCCTAATATGACATCAAAATGTTGAATTACTAACGGTACAAGATTAGCAATTAACACTTCATCATTGATTTTAATTTCACAGTTTCTATAAACTCCCGAACTCACCAATGATCTTCCCAGTGGAACATCAATAGAAAGATCATATTCTAGAAGTTCTAAGGGTACATTCATATTCCTAGCGAATTGATGTGATACAAACGAGTGCGTAGAACCAGAATCCTTTAACACATTAGCAGGTGTTTAGCAAATAAGAACTTTACCTGACACGATCGTGTTAGCAACGGTGGTCTCCCCTGGATTAAGCTGGAAATAACGGCCCTGACGTTGTTCCCTTCCTTGTGGCTGTTGTTGTTGAGGTGGTCGCGGTATTGGTGCACTACTTGCGGTTGCACTAAAACTTCCTTGCCTCGGCTTAGGACAATTGCGCATTCGGTGTCCAAGTTCCCCACAATTATGACAAACCATTCCACTATCATCGGTACGTCTCATCGGAGCATAAGTATTTGGCCTCACCCTCGGACAATTCTTCTCCACATGACCCATTTGTCGGCAATTATTACACACCGTTGTCGGTAGATTGCATACACCCTAATGAAATTTCCCGCATGTGTTACATCGTGGCTTGTTACCTCCACCACCCGAAGAACCCCCAAAACTTTGTCTCTTCGAACTCCCTTGTCCACTATATTGGTTTGAGCTCGGCCTTTTGTATTGTTGAGTTGCCGGTGCTTGGAAACTTTGTTGATACCCCATATCTCTTTTAGTAATTGAAGCCACATCCAATGCCTCTGCAACTTTATCCAACCATTGCACTGATACTTGGCGTCGAATCTCATCCCTAAGCCCCGTCACAAACTTTCTAGTTCGATCCCCTTTATTCGGTACTATATTTTCAGCAAATCGTGCCAAACTTGTGAATTTGGCGGAGTACTCCCAAACTGTCACTCCCCCTTGTTTCAATTCCATGAACTCTTGAGCTTTCAAATCTTCAAATGATTTCAGAAAGTACTACTTCTTGAAGAGTATTACGAATTCCCCCCAAGTGTTAAGCCTTTCGGGTCCCAATTTTGTTCGCCACCAGTACTGCGCTTCTTCTTTTAAAGTATCAGCGGCAAATAGAACCTGTTGAGCCTCGGAACACGGAAGAACCCGGAATATTCTTTCCATATCGGACAACAAAAAATCAGCTCTCATTGGATCGGTCTCCCCTCGGAATAGTGACGGTTTCTGCTTGTAAAATTGTGAAATAGTGGTCACCTCCTCCCTCATATTAGGATTCGGTTGTTCACGTCTTCCCTCTATTGCATGAGTTTCAACTACTTGTACCAAACCAGCTACAACCTTTTCCATTCTCTCCATTTACATAGGCGGTGTCGAACCAAACATTTTCTCTCTAGCATTCACAATACATTTTCACACACACATTATGTTTGTACTTTTCAATGCATGCTCAATATCATTCAACATGCTAAGTAAACGTGTATGCATGATTTATACATTCATTAATCATTTATGCTTATTACGCGTTGTAATCGTCACTGGTTCCTAAAGGCTCTAACCTATTACTCTGATACCAAAAATTGTCACACCCCAACCCACCCCAGGCAAATTAGGACACGTGTAACAAAGCCAACACACCAAACCCTACACTAATCATGAAGAAACATATGTTTTAGACTCCATAAAAGAACTTTCTTGGCACAAATTAGACCCAAGGAAAAAATGGCCATTAATAAGGTATAGAGAATTTTATACCAAAAGATAGATCTTTGAGTCCTGGTTCCAACGCAAAAAACGGCGCGCGAATCCGAGTTTTGTAGAGAGAGTTATGCTTGTTTCGGTAAAAGCTGGCAGTCTGTTTTCATAGGGACGGATCGATCCACAAAAAGGGCAGATTGATCCAATTTATGGATTTTAAGGCAAAATGTTCCTGGAAATGGGCGGATCGATCCACGGGAAGGTCGGATCGATCCGGCTTTGGCAGAACAGCTCCCTGCTGCTAAAAACTTCAATTTTCAAGCTCCAAAACATTACCAAACATAATCAAACTTTGTGTAAACATCCAAGAACCATCCAAATTGATCTCCGAAAAGTCAAGTAACTCAAGCCACTACCCCCGGGTCCTTCTCACCACGGAATTTCTCATTCTTTCATTGCATATAGCATATCACACACACTCTTGTGATCCCGAAGGCATCACCGTTTCATCATCGTGGTCGTCACCATGCCCCGCTCATTGAGGGCTTACCATCCCTTACATATGGGACCTATAAATGGAGACCACTACTTGACTTTCCTTTGATTCATATAGGCATATAAGCAACTAATCACATGAACATGACAATCCTTTATATAATTGATATGTAAACTTCATTCTAATCACAAACTTGGCACACTAGTCATGGATTAAGCATTCTAGAGCATCAATTATCACATTAACATAAGTAAACACCCAATTTTGAGATTAGAACACTCACATATTTGATTTACACGCAACTAAGCTTAGAATCCCCAATTCTTTCCCAAGTTTAGCTCAATTTCTAGTTAGTGATAATCCTACACAAGTTTGGTACCAAGAACATCATCTATTAAGAACGGCCACCATAGAAACGTTGCCGAAAATGAAAATAAAGGACATACCTGTGATCCTCTTACCTCCACGAGTCCAAATCCGGTCTCGATTCGTGAATCCGATGCCGGACGACGAAGATATGGCGAGAAACGTCGTCGAGAATTCCGTTGCCGACCCGAGCTCTCGTTCTCTCTTTTTTGTTTTGGAGAACCCAGCTGTATATTGTGTCTTTAGGACACATATCAACACATGCATATGTGTTGTATCAAATTCCCATTAATTATGTTTACCTCCTCCAACTTTCTTTAAGTTTTATTATGAAACTTCCATACTATTTACGTTAACTACCCACCTTTTCTAAAAGTATTTAATCTAAGTCCCGCGTGGGTCTCAAACGTGATCCCACATTATTCATGAAGTTGCTATTAAACCTACCAATTATTAATTATAGTCAAATACGCCCTCACATGGGTACCCAAATTGGTCCCCTTAATCTATCATAAGACATAATAATATCAATAAGCATTTAAACAAGTAATCATATAAGCACATAATGACATCAAAATGCAAATTATTTTAATTAGACCCTCGTTGGGCCCCACATTTATACCAGTCCTGTCCTTTTTACAGAACTTTCATCTGTGCCCGCATTTGAGCACCTTTTCACATGTGGGTTCATAACCCCACCTTTAAACATCTCATGCATTAATTATCTTTAATTAACACACATTGATATCACATTAATCTTATTTTCCGGGTACGGGTGTTACAATAGGGATTTTACTCTTTCAGAAAACTTATGGAGTCGCGAGGCTGAGAGACGATAGGGATTTTACTCTTTCAGAAAACTTACGGCGCGTTTCTCATATTTGGGGAAACTTTAGGAGTTTTTATTTGCCACACGCGATATGCGTGGCAAACAACGAAACAGGAAAAATTATTGGGTTTTTATATTTACCACGCCCATATGCGTTGCGAATAAGAGAAATTACTAGGTATTATTATTTTCCACGCACAATATGCATGGCAAATAAGAGTAACACTATCTGCCACGTGCGGGATGCGTGGCAAATAATTCCACTGATTGGTCAACTTAAAAAAATTTTGACGCACATATGTATGTTGCAAATAAAATGTTGCATCGCAAATAAACACTTTTTGGGACACACATAGTGCGTGGCAAACAATGTGCATCGGTGAAAAGCTAATTTGTTGTCGTGTCCGGCCAATCGGGAGGTCTGATAGAGAGGCCGGTTTGATGAGGCTGAGATCCGACGGATCAGGAGGTCTGATAGAGAGACCATTTTGATGAGGTTGAGATCTAGCCGATCAGGAGGTCCGATAGAGAGACCGGTTGATGAGGTTGAGCACCGACCGATCGGGAGGTCCGATAGAGAGGCCGATTTGATGAGGTAGAGCTAGCTGATTGGACGTCCGATGAAAGAGGACGATTGATGGAAGGTGGTCCAGATGGTGGTGGGTTTGGTTGGCTGTATATATATATATATATATATATATGTAGTATTTTGATTGGGTTCACACTCTTTTTCTTTTTTCTTTTTTTTTGGTGGCAGGAGGTAATAGCGAGGATGATGATCAATATGTGACAAGGCGCTGTTTGGACAAAGATGTAATATGTTGGTGATGAAGGAGGATGGTAGTGGTGGGTTAAGTGGTGATTTGGCAGAATGTGTTATGGTGATGATGAGACTGGACGGTGATGGTGTTAATTAGTGGTGGTGATGAGTAGCGGATAAGGTATGATTTTATCTTGATCGAGCCCTAGCAAGTGACATGATAGTCACCCGCTGGTGGCGGCGGAATGCGATAGAGTTGTAGCCAAAGTCCAGGAGCTTATAGCTCTGGTACTATGATAGAATAATTGAGAGAAAATGCAGAAGATTGTATTATTTTAGAGATGATTCTAATAATGAGAGATAAACATATTTAAGAAGGAGAAGAATTAAGTGTATAATTAGAGATACATTAAACATAGACAATATGAACATTGACCAAATATTCTAATATTGTAAATATAATTGCAATAGATAAATCCTTTAAAATAGTTGATCCCAAAATCAGGATAATCGCATCCGAAAAAACAATGTATTGGATACAGCTCGGTTTCATTGACTGAATAAACGCATGCCCTTCCATTGTCTGTGCCACTACTTTCCCCCCAAAAGAAGCATTATCTAAAGCCAAAAAGGCCAAAAAAAAAAAAAAAAAAAATTGAAGTGAGCCTTTGACAGGCCACCTAATATTTCGCTCCTCTAAAGTTCCTCTTTGTTGCTCATGGCCCCCTCACCCTCAGCTCTCTCTCTCTCTCTCTCTCTCTCTCTCTCTCTCTCTCTCTATATATATATATATATATATATATGCAAACAAATATACGGGGTATACTATGACACTTTCCAATGGTACTGTAGGATCTATAATATATCCTAATAATTTTGGTGCTAACATAGTACAACATGGAGTAGTATTTTTGGATTATTTGGTGATAGATCCGTTAAAATTAAGTGTTATAATCAAAAATTCAAATGATTTGGTCATTTTTTTTTTATAAAGTCTCTTGCTACTTTTTAAATTTGGTGAAAAGTTCTTCGCTAGAACAGAAAAATAGATAAGACAATATTATTTGTCAACTTTAAACCACTATAATTCACTCGTTTTTTTTTTAATTCATTTTTGAGTTTTTTTTTTTGAATTCATGTATTTCTCCAAGATATACGCAATAGAGTTGAAAATTGTACAAAAGAAATTAATTTGGAACATCAATTTTTGATTTTATCAATAAAAACAAATGATATTATTATCTGTTTTGACAAATAATATTATCTGTTAACTTTAAACTACCATAACTCACTCGTTTTTTTAGCCTTTTTGAGTGAGAGATATATATATATATGTATATATATTATATTTTCATTTCATGCATTTCTTTGAGATCTACGCAATTGAGTTGAAAATTGTACAAAAGAAAGTACTTTAGAACCTCATTTATTTTTTGATTTTATCTATTAAAACAGAGATGATATTATCTGTTTTGACAGATAATATTAAGTTAAACAATCATAATTTTCTTTTTTCTTTTTTACCTTTCATGGTGAATTATTATTATTATTATTATTATTATTATTATTTTGGTATTTCATGTATTTCTTCGAGATTTACGCAATAGGCGTGGAAATTTTATATATATATATATATATATAAAGATACATTACAGCCTGATTTTGAGATTTTATCTGTCAAACAGATAACCTTATATGTCTACAGACGAATAATCTGTCTTTATCTGTCGAGATTTTATCTGTCTTTATCTATCTACAGACGAATAATCTTATATGTTTACATTAATGGAGATAATTTTGTCAATTCTTGGGCTTTTTGAGTAATTTTTTTTATTCCCTGGTTTTTTTTTTTCGAGATCTATGCACTTATAGTGCCAATTTTATAAAAGGAATATATGTTTGTTATATTTATGCAAAAAAAAAAAAACCATAATTTTTCATAGTTACTTAGTTTTTAGTTATTTTTTCCAGTATTTCATGGTCAATATTAATTTCGGTTGATAGATTTTATTTTATTGATTCCAAAATATCAAATTTTATATATAAAAAAAAAAACAGATTTGAAGAAAGAAAAAAAAAAAGTTATGGTAATTTTTAAGTTATTTATGCATAAAAATAACCTAGTGAATTAAAGAAAATAACATAAATTTTAACTTAAAAGTGTTTTATTTTAGTACACTATGACCGAAGCTCCATGTTAAAAGTACAATGATATTTTCAAAATTACAATATTTTTGCACACGTAAGCATATAGAAAACTTCAAGAAACATCATATAACTTGGAATGAATGATACATGATGTATCAGAAGTTTCCTATGTTTGTGTGTTTGTCTTTTTAATTTTTCTCTCTCTCTCATTTTTTGTTTTTGACTAAATAAATTTCTTTCTTTAATTGACAAGTTGGCAACTTGCAGTATATTTATCCACACTAAAGAGAGGGTGGGGTCATTTTTTTGGACTTGTATGTCCATATCATGTGGCCTAGTGCTCTTTCACGTGGTTTAAACCATCAATTGACTTCTCTTCAAATTGTGTGATCTTTATTTAAGAGTAATAGTACTGTGGCATCTGAGATGATGGGTCCACATAAAAATTAAAATTAACCGAAATCACACACAAAAAAAAAAAAAAAAAATTAACCAAAAACACAACCTAAGTTAAAGTTAAGAGTAATGTTCGTGGATGATGTGGACATCTGAAATAATGTGTCATGTAGATGTTTTTTAAGTGTAAATAGATGTGACTCTAACATTGTTGTAAAGTTAAATCCAAACCAAACCCACCCCCAACTCTCTCTGTTATCTCTCTCTCAGTGCCCCTCTCTCTCCTCTCTCCATCTGCAGCACCGACCACCACCACCATCTGCCATCATCGACCACACAGTAATTTATCTATCATGGCCAAATGATGTTTGAGGAATTGGGTATGAGGAATGAATAACAATAAACAATTAAACTAACTGATGCTTAACAATAAATAAATTGTTAATCATAGCTAATTATGTCTTACAAAAACAATTATTCCACGTGATCGTCACATGATTGTGCGATGAGTTTCGTTGTTTCTCTATGATTCACCTAAATAATTTCACAGAATACTCAAACTATAGTGGTGGTCACATGTGATAATTTCGATCTCCTCTCACATGCCCCTATCTGTATAAGATTCCAAGGTTCAACTGACAAGTTGGTCAACTAACCCCTCTCTCTCTCTCTCCATGAGGCAAGCAGAAGGAACATATTGAAACTTTCATCGTCTTTCTTGGGTATCTTTACTCCGGCAGCAGCAATTGTTATATAACAAATTTACAAAGATTCTTTAAAGAGGGTCACCTCTCTTTATTAAAGGGAGGTGACCAACAAATTTATTGTAAGGTTTTGGGTTTTCGCTTTATTGTTTTCATTTATTAATATATATTTTTTTTTGGACTGAATTCTCTCAATTTTAGTTGATTATAAATATAAAAATTAAAATTAAAATTAAGGACCAAAACCTACAACGTTTTCATGAGATCCTCAATAACGAAAATTTTTTGCATACATTGAGGGTACCACATAGGTACCTTGCAGCTAATAAAAATGGCTCATTTAGTTGAGATTCACACCCTCAATGTATGCAAAAATTTCTCTTAAATTACCATCATTTTTTTCCCTTCCTTGGAAAACAACCTTTTTGGCGACGGGGATATAAATAGTGAAGCTCCGGTATAGACTAGTTAAAAGAGTAATATTATACCTACACAAAAAAATTAACAAACACTCAGCATCACCCATAATGGGCTGCCACTTAGGAGTGATTGTGTGTTTGTGAATTTTTAGATGTGAAATGAGTGTAGATGTAGCATTACTCTTAAAATATGTATCTATCTTTTTATAGGATAGCACTTGGGTGATTTTCTTTTCAGTCAGTACTTTTCGTGATGTTCCCTCTCACAGAAGTGGAACTATTTTTCTCCCACTTCTGTAAAAATGAACAACACGAAAAACACCGAGTGAAAAGCACCCAAACCGTCCCTTTTTATATATTTTGAACTCCGACTAATTAGTTTTAAATTTTCTTTCACTTTTTCCCAGCTTATTCAGTTTTACTTAAAATGTTTTGCCTCTTTAAAGACAGTTGATGTATGGGAAATTTCAGAGTTGAATTTATTACTGTGTTAATTAGGCTCTCTCTCTCTCTCTCTCTCTCTCTCTCTCTCTCTCTCTCTCTCTCTCTCTGTCTCTCTCTCTCTCTCTCTCTCTCTCTCGGTTACTGTGTTAATTAGGCTAATTAGGCTCCCCCTCTCTCTCTCTCTCTCTCTCCTTTCTCTTTCTTTTTTTTTTTTTTTTATGTACTTACTTGAATGACACACGCCACACACACACCCAATTCAAGTAGTAATAACTCAAGAGATCGGCATGACCAGAGCACATGGGGCGTTTTACAAAGAAAGGAGGAATAAATCACTCCCACTCACCCTTGGTCAGATTCGAACCCCTCCCCTCCCACTAAAGAAAAAAAAGGTGATACCATTAGACCACAAGGATCCTTGGTCTCTCCTTTCTCTTTCTGTCCTCCTCAGATTTCCTCTCACTGTCCTGCACAATTGCAATCACAAAAAACTAAAATAGGGAACAAAATGAGGCCAACTTTATAGGTTGCATTTCCCAAATTCTTTCAAAACTTAATAGAGACTGACTATGCACTTATGCCGTAATTAATTAGGATTGTGAAAACAACATCCAGAACAGTAAATGAATAACAATAAACAATTAAACTAACTGTTGTTTAACAATAAATAAATAATACCAAACGAGACAATTCAAGGTGAGGAAACCCAAATTGGATATACATTTTTTACACACCAAAAAAAAAAAAAATTTGAAATTACACCAACCATCTCTTTTCAACATTTCTACGTATGTACATTGACCTAAATACCCTTGCACACCATAACAATTCCAAGCATGCAACTGCAAGGAATCATTGTGGTATCCAAGCCAATTCCATTCCAACAAAAGATTTGTTTTGGTGATTTCAACACAAACAAAAAGTAGAACATAAACACAACGCCCCCCCTCCCAAAAAAATAATAATAATAATAAATAAATAATAATGTATTTTTAAATTTTTTATATCTTAAATTTGATTCTCAACAGATTTGACAGTGGTACCACCATAATTTAACATCAAAATTAAATTGGTACACTATCTCATATGTTGTGAATCACATTTAGGATGTAAATTTAAAAATTATATCTATTGATTATTGACATGACATGTGATTTAGCCCACAGTTGTGGTATCACGTGCCAACCTGGCCTTCGGTGACCGACGCTAGCTTCTGCAGATTCAACTTCACAACCGTGTCCGCGAACAGACGCGTGTCCTCATCGGTATTTCCGTCTGGGACATCCACGACGTACGATTCCAAAACAACGGTCCAGATCCTCCCGTCACGCTCGAACCCGTGAACCGTCGTCACCGAGCGATAATTCCTCAGCCTATGCTCACCCCCGGTAATAGTAAACCCAGTGACGTGCCGGTCATCGTCCAGTACGTCCAGCCTCTCGGTACTGGTAGCAGCCGGTAAACCCGATATGACGTTCACGTCCCGCGTGCAACCAACGGTGAGATTAAAGCCCTCCTTCACGGCACAGCTCTTTATGAAATGCTTGTACATTTGGGGCTTGTCGAATCGGCGCACGATGGACCAAACGGCGTCGTCTGGCGCGTTGATGCGCTGCGCGAGTAGGGAGGAGCATTGGCCCGTGTTGACTGGGTAGGTGTGGTACTCGGAGATGTAGCCTTTTAAGTCGTGAAACTCGTCCTGGGTTAGACCCGGTGGGATCGTGGAGGTGGGTTGTAAGAATTGTTGATGCTCTTCGGCTGTTGAGGTCTCCCCTTTCTCCATTAGTGCACCTACACACAGAGAGAGAGAGAGAGAGAGAGAGAGAGAGAAAGACGGAGAAAGCGAAGAGGTTTTCTCTCTCTACAGAGAGAGAGGAGGGAGGGGGATATTGAGGGTTTTTTTTTTTCTTTTCAAATAATGATTGGTGTACATAAAATGTGTATACAAAGTGTTGCGCATAAAGATTTGAGTTATTAATTTTGGTTGGTTCTATGTATGTAGGCACGGATTCCACTAAAATGAATAATCCAGATTTTTATATGTATACTTTATGTATACATTTTATGTGATTAAACAAATATTAGGGTAAATAATGTTAACACCCCTCAACTATGAACTTTTTTCAAATACCCCTTATCTATGAAACTCAACAAATTGAACCCCAACAGCTATCACAATTTTTCACCAAACCCCTTCGGTTTGGTTGTCATTTGAAAAAATGAATACTTTTATATCATGTTATCGAGACATGACATAAAAGTGTTAAGAACATGATATTAGTGCCTCACATTTGAATTGCAAAAATTATAGGGATATACATCGAATGACACACTAAACGACATACCAACTTTAAATGTATGTACTATGTGCTGTGTAAGTGATGCATAAAAAAATGTGAAAAGTTTAAACAGTACATGATACATGCATTTAAAGCACAGTATGTCATTTGGTATATCATATGTGTGTATCTCTATCATTGTTGTTTGAATTGTTGAAAATTTTAAGACAAAATGATACCACCTAAAATATTGTGTACAACAAAGCATAATTCTCTGTGCAACAAAGTATCATTTTGTCTTAAAATTTTCAACATGTCGAAAGAGGGATAAATAAATATCATATTTTTATATTTTTATATCATATATTGCTCACATAATACATAAACGTTAGTTTTTTCGACAAAATTTTAATAGAAGGGGTGTTAGTTAAAAAAAAAAACACAATAATAAAGAGGGTCAATTTATTAAGTTTTATAACTTAGAAGATTATTTGAAAAAAGTCATAGTTAAAAGGAGATATTACTGTAATTTACCCTAAATATTAATACTCCATATGAATGGTGGGACTAGCCCTGGGGGGTGTTAATGGGGAGAATATAAAAATGGTATTTTTGGGAAGTTGGAAGGATGTCAACTAAGTGGTGACGGCAGGTGGGTTACACCTCCTTGGCTCAGCCGTGGTTGTTTGACAGCTCACACTGGTGGAGCTCCAAAGCCAAGTCAATTTCTTTTTACGAATAACAAAACTGCTTTTCTTCAGCAAAAAAAAAAAACAAAACTGCTTTTATTTCTGGAAAAGCAAATAATATTGGGTAATACTTGGGACACAATCTTCATACAACTTTCATACAACCTCTCCAAAAGATGTGTCTATCTCTTTCCTGTGTCACTGTAGGGTCCAGTGACATCACAGGAGAGAGATAGACACATCTTTTGGGGAGGTTGTATGAAAGTTGTATGAAGGTTGTGTCCCAAATATTACTCAATAACATTACTAACCATGACATTTTTTTTTTTTGGATAAATGAGTAATGATATATTTTTCAAATGGGTAATGTCATATTTCTTAAATTTTTATTCCAAAATTTTTAAATAATGTGGTAGTGGGGTCAGGAGTAATACAGTGGGATTAGTTGAATTTTGATTGAAAGTTGTTTACCTGACTCCACTGGTCTCACTGTCATATTATTTGGAAAGTATATCATTACTCTTTTCAAATTTTATATCCTAAATATGATTTCAAACATATGCAGCTATGGACTCACATTCAATAATAGTAAGACCGCTAATATATGCCTTCAAACTTTACCTTAAGCATTGATCTGCAAATTGCACTCATATTAATATTATCGGAAGCAGGGTTGAAGAATTCGTGCCCGATGTACACCAAGACCCAAATTTGCTTGAATTCTTTGGAATGCGTGGACTAGCATAATTTTAAGAGTAACATTTGGGGCACTAACAAATTTTACTAACACTCACACTCACACTCTATCTCTTTCTTAGAGGCACTGTGGAGCCCGTAGTGGACCCCATAGTGCCACTAAGAGAGAGATAGAGTGTGTGTGTGTGTGAGTGCTAGTGAAATTTGTTAGTGCCCCTAGCATTGTTATAATTTTAAATCAAAAATGTTACACTCACAACCTTTTTCACAATCTTTTCCACAACTAACACATCATGGACCTTAATTTCGGTAGGTCTCATGTGAGACCCATGTAGAACCCTCATAAGGTCTACCAAAATCAAGAGCCATGATGTATAATTTTGAAAAAGATTGTGACTATAGCATTACTCATTTTAAATACTTTAAGAATGTAAAAGGTTGATAACAAGTCAAAAGGCGTATTATTTATACTTGTTATTTGTCATAATTAAATAAAAATTTCAAGACAATAAATAGTTTAGAGAATTTTTTTAAAAGTATATACAGTATATTGTTTAATAATTTATAAAAGTATATTTGCAACCGCACCCTTAAATTTATAAAAATTGACGAATTTTTCGCATGTTGTACTAATGCTTCCTAAAAGTCATATCATCGATTAAAACAACTCGGTTCATTTGTTGTCACTCGGCATGATAATTTGATTTTGAGTCAATTCATCCCATCATTTTGTTAACTTATTACTTCATTCATCCTATTTATGTATTATTCTTTTATTTTTTAGTTGTTCTAAAATTATTGTCCATTAAGAATATTTAATGATAATTTTTAGTTACTTTTCATAATTATTCTTATTGATTTTGAAAACACCTTGAAAAAAATAAAAGGGAGAGAAAAATAAAATAAAAAGGATAATTTGGGATAATGCTATTACTTTTATGCGTGTGAAAGGAATTATTAGGGACAATTAGTGATAAATTCAAATTAGAGAAAGTTTGATTGTGTAAGGTTAAGTAGGAAATTTTTTTAATGATAAGTCCATTCTCCTTTGATTGTCTAAACTACCCTCACCATTCCAAAAATTTTTAACCCTTGCACCTCCGGCGAGCGAGGCGAGCTCACCTGAGCTCCGACGACCTCGCCTGAGATTGTCTAACCTTCGGCGAGCACCACCACCACTACACCGGACCTCCAGCGATGACCACCACCACTACCACTCCCGATCTCTGTTGATCATCACCACAACCTCACCTGACCTCCGACGACTACCACCACGACATCACCTGATCGATCTCTTCACAGCCAAACCACCACATCAACATGCAATGATCACAAAACAAGTTTATGAAATTTCATTTCTCATACCACGGAAGAAAGTTGTGAAATTTTACAAAGTTTTGTGAAAATGCTCGCTGCACTATCTCGTGGTCACGCGATGCCCGTGAATCTACTCGTGGTGGTCTCAATAATGGTAGATTTGGTTGTAGTGGTGGTGGATCTGGAACTAACAGTGTTTGGAGGAGACAGATCTTGATAGATCTCAATAGATCTGGTTGTGCAATTTGTTAAAAATAAAAGTTGTGAAATTTATCAAAAAAAATTTGTGAAATTTCAAACCAAACAAACCATTAATTCAACTCATATAGGAAGAAATCCAGTACTCACGAACAAAAATTAGTATTAATAACAAGAGTTTCAGACTTGAAATATGTGCATACATAAATGTGTGTGTTTGTGTGTGTGTGTGTGTGTGTGTGTGTGTGTATAGAGAGAGAGGGGGGAGGAGAGTGATGTGGCTTCCTACTGCAAAACCTCTTACAAAGTTCTTCTCTCAAATGCTTATTAAGTAGTCAGTGTCTCCTTTTTTCCAACTACAGTATCTTTTTTTTTTCTTTTGCATATACTAGACAAAAAAGCTTGAAAGACTCATCAATGGTGGTCAGATAGACGCGGTAATGGCTTTCGTTTTGGGTGAGCACGGAAAGGATGGTGATAGTCGCCGGAGATGATGGTGGTCACTGGTGGTCTCACCTCTAGTTCTCGGTGGTTGGAGACGACGGTGGTTGGTGGTCGGTATTCTCTCTCTCTCTCTCTCTCTCTCTCTCTCTCTCTCTCTCTCTCTCTCTCTCTCTAACTACAAACCAGTAAGGGGAAATGTGTGAAGGATGTAATGGTCACAAACTATGGTATTATATGGGTCAAAGGACTTATGTTTATTAATGTTTACTAATCATGGACTTATCCCCAAGTCTTTTTCCCTTGAGTCTTATAACCAAATAATTTTCCTAATTTGGTATTTAATACCAAATTTCTACAATTATTAATGTTCCTTTTAAAATTGGACTCTCAAAGACGGATACATAAAATGAGATCGAGGGAGTACTGATCATCCTGGTATTGTTCAAATATCATGAAACTTAGGGTATGTTTGGAAACGATGAAAACTGTATCAGGTCCATACCAAATCTCACTTTTATTCATTGTTCATGGAAATCAATACTACATTTAGTTGATATAAAATATATATATTTTTTCGTTCGACATCTTTAAACCAGACACAAACTCTTGTTAAATTAAAAAGTGATTACACAAAATCAAAACTGTGTGAAATTGCTTATTCTCTTAATTGCCCAAACTGCAACGTAACTAACCTTATCACACGGTCAGCCTAATTGTAATGGTCCATCTCACCGTTTAGCAACAATATTATCCGCTTGGACCTAAACACAAAGGACTCCCCAGTGTACTGGTCCCCAGGGTAACACGCTTAACTACGAAATTCTTTTAGTATTTAGCTCCCTCATGATATTAAACGGCCCTGTTGTATATAGAGGAACGATTAAGTCTTATAAAATAGTCTAGAATCTTCATCCTAGACGATGTGGGACAAGTATCCGCAGTTCATGACCCCACCTTATCCATCTTGGCCTTCCTACTGAGGAGTCTTCACTCCTGGTCGTCACACTAACCTCATCACATGGTGTCAAAATGTTGGTAGTTCAACCTGGTTGTAGCTTGTAGGGATGTTCAAAAAAATCGTTACATCGAATCGGCAGACCAGAACTGACCGATTTTACCGGTATTGGTCGGTTCCCTTGTATTTATGGTCGAGTCTAGGCTTTGATTTTGAAAAAACTGATTCTCTATTCGAGCCTCGTCAATTTTGAATTATTTTTATGTTGGCCCAAACCGACCGCCAACTTAACTGGTCGGTTACACCACACACCGAAGACTTCGACCATAATCAGTGATGTGTGTTGTTAACCGAAGATCTCGATTTGGTTAAGAAAATGCACTTTAAACAGACCTAAACCGACTGATATCACCCCTGGCAAATTGCATATTGAAATCATCGCAACTGAGAGAGAGAGAGAGAGAGAGAGAGAGTGAGTGAGAGTGAGAGTGTAGTGTGAGGTGGAGCTTGTATGGTCACCTCTTTCAAAAAGTAGGCCTCCACGTCGTTCCACGACTTGTCAAGGCTTCCAGCTAAGCAAACCATTAATTTCATTCTCTGAACTCCATAGTTGATGGAAATGGTTTGACAAAAGTCAATCTCTATTCCCCAAGTATATATATTTATATATATATATACAGTCAGGCTATAAAGAGGGCGCCCTCTCTTTATTAAAGAGAGGATCTCTGTTTTGGCCGTTGGATCGTGTTTTCATTAATGGCAGTTTTGTCATTTCACAGTTTTAAACACAATCCAACGGTCAAAACAGAGGTCCTCTCTTTAATAAAGAGAGGTGGCCCTCTTTAGAGAATCTTTGTATATATATATGTGCATGCGTACGAATAATATATATAGACATTGACATATATCCTCACAACAAGTATTTCAATCCACCATGGCCATGACTTCTTGTTCCCCTTTGTTTTAAGTACTATTCTTGTAATTTTCTTAATTTCATGGGCTCTCATTTCTTCTTCATACCTTTCCCTTTATTATGTCAAAAGTAGAAAGAAAGATAATGTTTTATTGGTGCAAAATGCTTGGGCCATGACCCATTGATGAGCATGATCTTGATTTTTTTAATACTTTGTGCTTAATTTGGCGCATTAGAGTCTAATCTTATACTTATCTTTAACTAAAAATTAAGCATATCATCGTGAGCCAAAGATTTGGCTTGAGCCGAAAAGTTGAACCTAGCTGGTTTTTGAGTCTTCATAATTAAAAAAAAAAAAAAAAAAAAGAAAAAGAAAATTATTTAAAAGGGAAAATTAAAAATCAGTCATCGATTTGTTGATAATTTAAAAGTCAGTCATATGATTTTTGAAAAATGAAAGAAAGTCTATATAAAGTATATAAATTAGAAATCAGTCAACCTTTTTTTTCTTAAATGTCTAAACTGCCCCTCTCTCTCTCTCTCGACTCTTTGGTCTCTTCTTTTTCACATGGCCACCTACACCACCACCACCACTTGCCGCCACCACCACCACCACCACCCTCAAAGGACCACTACCACCACAACCGCTACCAGGGGCAGACCCAGGAATTTTGTTCGGGGGGGGGGCAAAAGTTTATACAGGGGTTCGGGGGCAGCGCCTCCGACCCGATTTTTTTTAAGCTTAAAAGAGGCAAATTACATTTTTTAAAGCTTAAAAAAGACAAATTAGAAATTTAAGGGGCAAAAATGAATAAAGTATGAAATATATATGGTAAAAGAATTATTTTGAAAAGTTGAGGGAGGAAAATACGGGGCAAAATGAATAATATGAAATATATAAGGAAAAAAATATTTTGGAGGTTGAGGGGGGCAAATAAGGGGCAAAAATGAATAATATATAAAATATACATGGTAAAAAAATAATTTTGAAAAGTTGAAGGGGGGAAAATAGGGGCAAAATGAATAATATATGAAATATATAAGATAAAAGAATTATTTTGAAAGTTGAGGGGGGGCAAATAAAGGACAAAAATGAATAATATTTGAAATATGTAGGGTAAAAGATAAATTTTCAAAAGTTGAGGGGGGGGGGGCAATTGCCCCCCAGGGCCTTCCTACATCCGCCCCTGACCACTACCCCCACCCCCCACCACAACTTCTCTCTCTCTCTCTCTCTCTCTCTCTCTATATATATATATATATATATACACACACATATACACATGAGTATAAATATATCTAATATATAGCCACCACCACCCCAAACTCTCTCTCTCTCTCTTCTCACCACCACTACCACGGGCCTCCTCCCTCATCCACCCCTGCCACTGCACATTGAAAAAAAAAAAGTTGTAGGTTAGAGCAACTGTCCAAACGGCATAAGGTAACGTAATTCTGAGAGTTGTGCCTATGAATTAACTGTGTAGAAAATTTCAGAGACTGATTAGGAGTTTTGAGAACTCGTGGGGAGGTAAATGTAATTTCCAAGAGTTGTGCCTATATATAGAAAGTTGTAGAATATTTATATTTACAAATTTTAACCTAAAATTCAAGAGTAGGTCAAAAAGGGGGGATTTGGTTGCTTAGAGCTTCACGACGACAACCGATAGACTTCTGCGCCCGTTTAATTTATTCTAGATTTCATATTCAAGCTCCTAGAGTTAAGAGCTTCGTTTAATATACGTTAGGACTTGTTTGGCTAAGTTTTTCGAAAACTCATTTTCTAGAATTTTCCATAAAAGTTGATAATTGGATTTTTGATCGATAGGAATTGTACTAAATGGACTTCTGCACAATCTTTATGCTTGATTTTTTTTTTTTTGGATTGAATTCTTGGAACGTTAATCGGAGGTGAGTGATCCAACTAAGTGTTTTGGATTGATTTCTTGACATGTATTCATGTTTTGTATGAAAAGCATATGTTAGCTTATAGATATATATTGTGTAGTTCATATTGGACGGTTATATTGCTAAGTAGGCCCAATAGCACGGTGATATGTTTGATTATGTCGAAAGTACGATGAAATGTATTTGAGTATGTTGAGTTGCTATTTGGGTCAAATGAGTGCGTGTATCAAGCCATCGTTGTAGAGCCGTTTTAAGCATAAGGTCGTATGTTTGAAGAAAAGAAACGTGGGTCTTACCTTTTCGCCTGGACTTATTGGCGAGAAGTCGCAGATTAGGAGTGTGGAATGTACACATGGGACTCCGGAGACTAGTATGAATGAAGAGATGTGAATGCGAGCTTGTTTATCATTCATGTGCATTGTTGTTTTATTCACTAAGTGTTCTCTTAAACAAATCGATTATGTGTGGTTATTTAAATAACCATTTCAGGTGTTACTGCTGGCGAGGAATCGAGGAAGTAATCACGAAATGTCGAGAGTTCCCTTAAAATGCAACTTGTCTTGTCTATCTCGTAGTTTTGTAATAGAAATTGATAATAGCCTTGTATATGTTTTATTTTATTTTCAAATGTTGTAAGGAATTACTTTCGAGTAACTAAGACTACGTTTTGTATCGATTTGGAAAACATGGAATGGATTGGTTAAGTTATTATGAATCTAAACCTGGAGTTCATATTTTGAAATGTTTTACTTGTTGACTTCATGTCTTGATTTAATGTTGAGGTAGTTAACGATCGCAAGGGTCGCTTGACCTTAGGTAATATCCTAGCGCAAGAAGGATTGCTGTCAGGGGGTCATTCGACCGATTGAAAGGGACAGTTCCACCGGTCGAAGTACCCACTTCTGTAAAGGATTATTGCCGAGGGGTCATTCAACCGGTCGAACAGAGCATCTCGACCAGTCGAAATGACCCATGCATGAAAACTTTTTATACCCCTTCCAAAAATTATTTAAATATTTTGATGGGTTCTTAGGGCACCTTTGGGACCCCTTTGAATATAAATTCAGTGGTTTCAAATTATAATTATGTTTTCAAATTTAAACGGATTTTACTAACTTCGAGTGTATTGTTTCAAAGGAGCAACTGCTCATCGTTATCTTTAAAGTTCTTTTTCCACTGATACAACTTTTAAACGTATCGGGAGCAACTCACCAAACGTAAAGAACAATGTTGCTCTTTCCTGATTGGTGGGTTGCTCCTTACGTTTGGTGAGTTGCTTCCGAAGCGTATGGTGAGTTGCACCTACGGTTTGGACAGTTATTCCAACCTGTAATTTTTTTTTCTTTTTGATCTGTAGTGGCAGGGATGGATGGGGGGGGGGGGGGGGGGGGGGCTGGCCTGTGGTGGTGGTGGTGAGAAGAGAGAGAAGAGATAGAAAGAGGTTGGGGTGGTGGTGGCCATATATTAGGTATGTATATACTCATGTATACATATATATATATATATATATAGAGAGAGAGGGAGAGAGGGGTTGGGGTTTGTGTCACACCCCAACCCGCCTCGGGCGAGTTGGGACACGTGTAACAAGCCCACACGTTCAAAACACCCTTAATTCATAAAGAAACACATGAATTATACCTCATAAAACAGCTCTATTGACACAAAACAGACCCAAGGGCAAAATGGTCATTAATAAAGTATAGCAAATTTTATATGGAAAGATAGCTCTTTGAGTCCCGGTTCCAACGCAAAAAACGGTGCGCGAATCCGAGTTTTGTAGAGAGAGTTATGCTTGTTTCCGTAAAAGTCAGCAGCTGCCAAAAATAGGGGCGGATCGATCCGCGAAAAGGGCGGATCGATCCATTTTCCTGATTTTGAGGCAGAACGTCCCCGGAAATGGGCGGATCGATCCGCGGAAAGGTCGGATCGATCCGGCTTGTACAGAACAGTTCCCTACTGCTTAAAAACATCATTTTTCAAGTCCAAACTTGTTCCAAACTTCCCAAAACTTTGTGAAACCCTTAAAACTCATTCTCAAAGCATTTTCAAATGTTTCTAACATTAACACAACATCTCTAAAGTATGGATTGACAATCAAACACACAAATTCTTCCTTAGGATCATGAACTTACATCAAAATCCACAACTTAACTCAAAACTTCCATACATATGCACATATCAACACAACTTGCTACTCCCACACCCAAACCCGTCGCGTGGATCATATCCTCTCCTCGTCTCGCTTGGTACCTGCGATGGTTATTCAATAACCACAACAGAAAATATATATTCGTTTAAGCTTTCGCTTAGTGAGGGAACTAACCATGTCATTGGAATGCAAAGTATGTAAATGCAACAATCATTATAAACAACAACGAATTGATCTCCGGGAAAGTCAAGTAACTCCAGCCACCACCCCCGGGTCCTTCTCACCCCGGATCTTTCTCACTTTTGGCGCATATAGCGCAACACACACTCTCATGTGACCCCGAAGGCATCACCGGCATTTCATTGTGGTCGTCACCACGTCCTACTCATTGAGGACTTACTATCCCTTACATATGGGACCTATAGATGGTGACCACTACTTGATTTCCCTTTGATCCACATAGGCATATAACAACTTCACATATAAGCATAACAATTTCACATACTTGGCATGCTTTTCACCCACAATCATCAACATATATATATATATGAGCATGAATTCAAGCAACTACTAACAACAACTATTACACTAACATAGCTAAACACCCAATTGAGAAGTTAAAACACTCACCTTCTTGATTTACTAGCAATTAAGCTTAGATTTTCCAAGTCTCTTCCTACTTTCCAACCCAAATTCCACTGGTGTAATTCCTACATGGATTTGGTACCAAGAACATCATTTATTAAGAACGGCCGCCGTAAAAACGTTGCCGAAAATGAAAATAAAGGACGTGCATGTGATCCTCTTACCTCCACGAGTCCAAATCCGGTCTCGGTTCGTGATTCCGACGCCGGACGGCGAAGGAGCGGCAAGAAACGTCGTCGAGAATTCCGTCGCCGACTCAAGCTCTCGTTCTCTCTTCAATTTTAGATTCCCAGCTGTGTTTTACAAGTATGAGACACATATGCATCTCATGCATATGTGTTGTCATGTGGTTCTTCCTTAATTCCATTTACCTCCCCCAACTTTCTATAAGTTTTATTATGAAGCCCTCAGGTTAATTACGTTAACTACCCATCTTTTCTAAAAGGATTTAATCTAAGTCCCGCGTGGGTCCCAAATGTGGTCCCACATAATTCATGAGGTTGCTATTAAACCTACCAATTATTAATTTTATTCAAATACGCCCTCACATGGGTACCCAAATTGGTCTCCTTTCCTATCATAAGACATAATAATATCAATAAGCATTTAAACAAGTAATCATATAAGCATATAATGACATGAAAATGCAAATTATTTTAATTAGACCCTCGTTGGGCCCCACATTTATACCAGTCCCGCCTTTCACAGGACTTTCATCTGTGTCCGCATTTGAACACCTTTTCACATGTGGGTTCATAACCCCACCTTAATTCATCTCATGCATTAATTATCTTTAATTAACACATATTATTATCACATTAATCTTCTTTTCCGGGTACGGGTGTTACAGTTTGGGTTTGGATTTTGGGTTTGGATTGAGTATGGTGGTGGTAGTACTGGTGGTGACCATTTGAGGGTGGTGGTGGTGGTGGTGTCAGCGGCAAGTGGTGGTGTGGTGGCGGCAACAAGTGCTAGTGGTGGTGGCTAGTGAGAAGAGAGTGAAGAGACCAAAGATAGCGATGGGCATTTTTGACATTACACACCAGAGTTGATTAATATCTAATTTTTAAAAAGCACATGATTGACTTTTAAATTGTCAATAAATTATTGACTGATTTTTAATTCTCCCTTTAAAATAACTCATTCAATAAGGGCTGTTTGGAAGGGCTAATATCCAATTCTATATATTTGACTATTTGAGAGATGTCAAATGTCTTTTTATTGAATATCCACAAAAAAAAAAGTCTTTTTATTCTCTATATATATATATATATATACACAATCATGTCCAGTTTAAATAGGTTATTTTCTTTCTTTTTTTAAAAAAATTTTTATTTCAAACTAACAATCATGGTACTGATTTTTATGTATAATTAAGAACGAACAAGCCTAGAACTTAATTGAATGAACATGTTACAATTATAAAGAAGCTTACTTATCCACTGATTGCGGTATGATAATAGTTTCCTAATTTTATTTAACCTTAATTTTTTTAATTGTTGTCATTGCAACAATGTCTTGGAGTACTTTTCTTATTTAATTTGTGAATTAAGTTGCTATTTGACTTTATGATCATTGGTTTTCTTTAAGAAAAATTTAGTGGGAAATCCCATTCTACCAATGTTTATTATAATAGACCCACCAATTGGTACTTCCCAATGAGAGACCCTATAATTGTGAATGTTGTTAGAGATTAGTCCACAATCCCCAATTATAGATAATTTAAGTGACTTTTTTACCCCTATATATATACACAGGCATACATATATAGAAATATATATATGGTAATAACTCTATTAGTGTGACATTATATATATATGGTAATAACTCTATATAGAAATATATATATATATATATATGGATACCCATAACTTTAGCCTTGTACATTATGGGTCTTTTGAATATTTCTAACGTCATTTTTATGTGGGTATCCCATTTTTGTATGTTCTACCAATAATCATTGATCACATAACATATTAATCTGTTACTATACACCATTAGTATTGAATTTTATACTGCAACTAGTTCGTTTTACACTGCAATTGGTTCATTAGTGTAAAATTTTACACGGCAACTGGTTTGTTTTTACATTGCAACTAGTTCATTAGTGTGAAATTTATACTGTAATTGGTCAAACACAATCCCATAATCTTGCATATATTTTGGGAAGTTACCAAACTTATTTTATACTGCAATTGGTCAAACTCAATCCCATAATTTTGGGAAGTTACTAAATCTTGCATATATTTTAGGAATTAAGTTACTAAATGCCATAATTGTAGGGCTTTATACGTTAGAAACTGTTTAATATTACACATATCTTTTTTAATTTCGTATTTCACCATTCTTGGGTGATCTAACAGTCATTCATTACCATCACCAAAAAAAATTGTGTTAAATTTCACACTAGAATGAATATAAGTGTTAAATTTCACACTCATATTCGAGTTATTCAACAAAAGGAACACTGTCTTATAACAAATTCATTTGCACATTCATTTTACACTGACTGATTTTATACTACAACCTTTTGAACCATATCATTTGAACTACAACATAGTGTACAGTTACACATCACAACTTTTGAAGCAAGAACAAGAGTGTTAAATTTTACACTATAACAATTGGGATAAAAACTCCTCCGAAACCCGAATTCTTAAACACCCAGATGGGGCTTTTTGTATATCAAACGGTTGACAAGTCGCAGCTTTTTTCAGAAACAAATTCTTTGAATCTCTGGAGACCAAAGCTAACTGTGATTGCGAAGAAGTGGCGGCTATAGCGGCGGCGAAGGAGGCTACAGTGACGAAAGAGAGGACCGATTGGAAGAAATGGTTGGGGAGGAGGAAATAGTTGTGTCCGATCTGTAGCTGATCAGTCTAGGACAGAGCAGGGACTTTCTGGCCGATGTAGAAGGAATCGGATCGGCAGACCATGTGTTTTGGGAGCTGTAACATGAGCTCAGAGACGTGGACCGGCCGATGGTAGATCTTGATGTTGCCATCCGATTTCATGAGCTTGATTGTTCCGACGGCCGGCGGCTCCGGCCGATGGAATGGGAGGCATGAGACTCTGTTACCCATTAAGTGAAAACATGAGAATGTGATCATTTGGAGATTCAAGATCTTGATGCCCATTTTCTCATCAAAGAGAGAGAGAGAGAGAGAGAGATAGAGAGAGAGACCTTGTTGATGCATATATAATGTGATTGATTCTCATTTAGGTATTTGGGATTTGAATTTTGAAAACCCCTAAAATAGTTGGGGTTATTAATAGCAGTTTTGAATGAGAAATGGAAAGGGTAGTTTGGTCCAAAATTTTTGGTGTGGACTTCAGACGAAATTGTTTCATACGTTGGGCCTATTGCAAGAAACCTAGAGTAAAATGGACATTATACTAATTAACTCTTTCTTTAATCCCTTCATGCGTCATGAAAGCAATTACAATACTCCTGTATTTATTTTGGGCCAAACCACCAACCAAGCTCAATAAACCGCACTTGAAAATTATTGCAAAGCTGTACTTTCTAGCTATTCTATACATAGCGAATTAAAAAAGGAGGACCTTAAAAAAGAAAAAGAAAAAGAAAAAAAAAAGAATCTTGGAATCTTAGAGGCTGCTTGGATAATCCAAGAACTCATTTTGTGGAGAAAGAAAGAACTAGTTCTAAATAGTTCAATGTTTGTGTAAGTTAAGTAGGAGTTCATGCCTAGCTTAAACATTCTTCGAGAACTAGTTCTTTATCAAATCAACATATAGTGAATTTTATAAAAAGAGTATTCCGACAAAAATGAGTAATTGTTTGAATCTAGTCCTGTTTTAAGTATTCCCAAACCAGACCCTTAGGACTCAGTTACAACCTCAAATAGTCCTAAAACAATGACAAATGGTATGTAAGACAAATGAAATTGCATAATGCTACACTCACTTTTAATTTCACGCCCAATTCCACATCCAACATATCATGGTTCTTAATTTTGGTAGATCTCATGTAGGACCCACATGAAGCCCACTTGAGTCAATGGTCAGAATCATTGAGTGTGAAATTAGGCATAAATTTAGACGTGAATGTAGTATTTTTGAATGAAATTATATAACTACTCAATGCTCCAAAGATATGTGTTGATCATATTGTTGTTGAAAAAGGAAATGGAAATAGAGAGGACTAGCAGCCCAAAATCTTCAAGTGTAGCCAACTTGGAGGCATTCCTTTCTTTCCACTTTTGCATGTCTTTTCATCCTTATTTTTGACATTTTGCTGCTTCTCAGGACTTGGATGCCTCAGCTTTTGCTGCTGTAGTCTATTACGAGATTTCCCCTGTTCATGAAACATGTGGATCATACTTGGTTTTATTCAAAATTTAGCACATTAAATTACTTTTTAAAAAAAAAAAACATTTTGGCATCACTTCACAGTGTACACATACAATATTGTTCTGTAACACGAAAGATAAAGGGATTTATTCAAAATTTGGCAAATTAAATTACTTTTTTATTTAAAAGCATTTTGGCATCACTTCAATGTGTACACATACGATATAGTTCTGTAACATTTATTACTATTAATTTTTTTTGGGTAGAATGATGTCATTACATGAGCATCTTCAAACTAGAATATATGTTAAGGGTCAAAGAAACAACTCGTGTGCACTAAATTAGAATGTGTAATATTATAATGTGCAGCCGGGTCATACGGGTATCCACATTGTATTGGACGGGGTTCAAAGGGCCATGGACTTTTGAAATCCTAAACATACCCTACATGATACATACATATATAGCAGCCTCTCTCTCTCTCTCTCTCTCTCTCTCTCTCTCTCTCTCTCTCTCTCTCTCTCACGGTTCATCTCTCTCTTGGTCATCACCATGGAGCTATGGGATTTAGCGCGTGGCTGTCATGAGAATTGCTCCAGTAGCGTCTTCTACGACCTAGGCAAAGCACAAGAGAGTACACGGAGGCTAGAACATTGCAGCAGTCCGTGGGTGAAGTTGTCGGGCTTGTAACAACACCGTAGACGATCCAAATCGAGTATTCCGCTCAAGGTATGTCTTGAACCCGACTTCATGCTTGTGTGCATGATTTTTGTACATTGGTATCAGAGTCTGTAGGTTGTTGATTCGCCCGTAGATCACCCAAAACGAATATGCCATTAAAGCTTTTGAAGCTTCTACAAAAAATTTGATAAAAATCGATTTTGATGTGGGTCTAATACCTAACTCCAATAGGGGTCCAAATTTTTAACATGGATGTGTTCCTTATGGTCCCTAAAGTCCCCCCCCCCCCCCTAAAGTCCCAAGTCTTGATTATCTCAATCGAAGAAGAAATCTGAAACCCTAGTTTCTGGGTCTTTCAAAATCGAAAATTTTTCAGCAACTTTGATCTAACTTTTCAGAAGATTGACATGTCCAATCGTAGTGTTTTTTTTGGCACAAATCCATTTTATGGCATGAGGGTTTTACAATGATATATTACACAAGAGATTTGAATGAAAAATGAAGCCACAATGGACTGTCGAAGTTGGTGTCGCACAGCAAAGTGCTGCTGCGTTCTTGTTTTAGGGTTGGAATGTTGAAGGTGAACCAGGCGCGGGCCAAGCCCACGCGCGCCAGCGGCGCGTGCGGCGGCAGCGGTGGCCGGCTAGCCATCGCTCCGGCACGTGTGGGTCCCATTCCGGCTGTAGTTTTTTAATATATTTTTTTATTAAAATATTCCAGAATTTGATTTATTTAATTTGTATTTAAAAAAGTTTCTGTTATTAAAAACATATAGTTTTTAATGTGGAAAATTAATTTTTTATTTTTCCTATCTCATGGACACTGAGTGGGACCAGAAATAATTTTATGATGAATTGTTTCATTATTTTTGGTATTTTAGAGCATAAAATATATATTTTAAATGTGTTTTTAATTGCTTAAAATATCCAAAAATGCACATTAATTTTTTAAATTAATACATAGTGTCTAGTACACTGTAATAGACTCTAAGATAATTTTTGTGTAAATTATCATGTATTTATGGCATTTTAGAGCATATAATTAATGTTTATGGACGTTTATTTAATTGCTTAAAATAGCCAAATACACTATTAATTTTTGTAATTAATATGAAACATAAGGGACACTGTTTTAAGACCATGTAAAATTTTGTGAGACTCACAGATAATTTTTGATAAATTATCTGAATCATATTAATATTTTAGAGCATATAATTGTGTGTTTTTGTACACGTATTAAATTGCTTAAAATATTTTTATAGACTATTAATTAAGGAATTAACACATTGTGTTTAGAACACTAGTGGTAGCTTGAGAAAATTATTTTAGTGGATTTTCTCGCTCTTTGGACATATCTTAGAGCATATATATTGTGTTGAGTATACAATGTTAATTGCTTAAAATATAACCAATAAAAGTTGTTAATTCTTGAATTTAATGTATAGTGTTTTCGTACACTTATTGGAGACTTGAGAAAATTTTATGAATTATCTCATTTTTGTTTTGGTATTTTAGAGCATAAAATTTATGCATATGTGCATTTATTTAATTGCTTAAAATAACCAAAATAGATTATTAATTTTTGAAATTAATATGGGGTGTCTAGAACACCATATTAGACCACTAAAAATCCTTGGAGAACAAATTCCTTGAATTTTTTGTATTTTTCGGAATTTAGTTGCTCATACTTAATTTTGTTTAACTAAATCAATTTATTTCGTTAAATTGATTCAAAATGTTTTTGGGCCTTGATGAAATTCCGGAAATTTTTATTTATAATGAAAAATCTAATTTTTTAGTTAATTAAATTTTTCATAAGGTTTTAAATTAATTGTTAATTTAAAAGGCCCTTAATAAATTGGTTTTAAATTATATTTTTTAGACCTAAAATTGGGTTAAAATTAATTAAAAAAATTCAGAATTTTTTCATTAATTTTACTTAGTTTATGGGAGCTATCCGGACTGTGCAATAATCTTTTTATTGTACATTTTATTATTTTAGAGGCTCATTGCATTGTTGGTCATGCTTTAAATTACTGTTGTTTGTGATTGGATGACCCGAGACCTCTAATCCTCCTCCTTAAATGGAGTGATGGATTAGTCCATTCATTTTTTAAATAGACCGCATGAGTGCTTGTTGTATGTGATTAATGCATTAATCTGGATAAAATGAATGGACGATTAATTGACAATTTGTGGAGCTTGCGTCCTCACGATGTATGTTTAAGGCTGTTCTTGTATATGTTTATGAACAAAGCATCCCTATTTTTTTATGGGCTATAAACGTAATGTGAGGAAGAGGATTTTATTTCTTGCATGTATTGAAAAAGCCTACTTGTAAAGGGATGGTTTTCTTTGTTCATACATCATACACTTAAATTACCTTAGCATGAGCTCTAAGTTGTCAATTTGGACCCACGTGGGGTCCATGCGCACTTTTGTTGTATGGCGCACTTTATAATATTGTGGATGATCTTAGATAGGTAATTGTACCATCTAATTAATGCTTGTTTAGAAAAATCAATTATAAAATGTTTTTCTTGATTTACAAAATTAAGATTTGATTAATGAGCAATAGCGAATTTTTTTGTCTTAAATTGTAAAGAGGAGAAAACTCATTTGTAATTGAATTTTAAAACAAACTTTATGAAATGTGCAAATAATAATGTCAATTCCTTGCGCAAGTTCTCAAATATTATTCTTCAAATTTTCTGGATTCACAAAAACAAATGTTTTCGAAACCACACTTTATCGATCTTTATAAAAGTAACAAGTTAAAAGGGACTAATTTTGTAATATGCATGGCACTGCAAAGTAACACACCTAAAGAGTAAGTAAGAGTTCATGGGCTTTAGACTTACTCTATAGTCCAACCTATTAAACCGAATAATGGGCCTCTGGCCCAATTTCATTTTAAACCTTGAAAGCCTATGACACTTGACTCGAGAAGGATCATAGCACGTGCTTTGTGATAAGCAGTATGCACTACGATCTTGTTGGGAAGTATAAGTACTATCCAATAGCCAAAGTATTATGAGATCATCTCGAATTTGTTTTCGATGGCACATTCACGATCTTGTTGAAAATGCTATGTCCAGTGTGGTTGAATTGTTTAAGGCATACACGAAAAGCTTCCGAGTGATGTGTCTTGCTGGTTTATGGTGATGATTTGGCATTACACTCCTGTCGCTGTACTTTCTTTTCGTAAGGTCGCATGTTCTATTTCTCTGTATGAAGAGTTGAGAAGTACCGTTGTGTTTCGAGAGATTGGTTTTAGTACTAGCCCTATGTGAGTGAGTGAGAGATGTAAGATTATAATGTGGCTGGGTCATACGCCCACCCACATTGTATTGGACCGGGTCCAAAGGGGCATGGGTTTTTGAAGTCCTAATCAAGTAGGGTTTGTGTATGCCTATATATATACACACATATACTACACAAACCCTACATGAAACATACATAGCAGCCTCTCTCTCTCTCTCTCTCTCACGGTTCATCTCTCTCTTGGCCATCACCATGGAGCTATGAGATTTAGCACGTGACTGTCATGGGGATTGCTCCAGTCGCATCTTCTACGACCTAGGCGTAGCACAAGGGAGTACATGGAGGCTAGAACATTGCAACAGTCCGTGAGTGAAGTTGTCGGGTTCGTAACAACATCGTAGACGATCCAAATTAGATATTCCGCTCAATGTATGTCTTGAACCTGACTCCATGCTTGTGTGCATGATTAATTTACAGAATGTATGATGCAAAATTACAAACATGTTACGGCACTATACTAAGATTTATAATACAATCAAAATCACTAGCATATATTCAAATTTGAGTCAGCTGTAGCTCAAATTTTGAAAAAGATAGACTTCTTACCATTTTTTGTAAACATAAAGTTATGCATCATTATAAGCAGGAAAAAAAATAGGGTTAAAGTTACTGTTTGGGCAAAAATTATTTTTCAGTTTTGAACTATACATTGATTTGCAGTTTTGTCTCTTATCTTCTAATGGTAGCAATATGGTACCATAACTCGTAGGCTAATTGCAATGTCACCTTCCATGTTTTTTTTTTTTTTTCCGAACGAAAGCTATTGGAGGTTAAAATTGTGATTGACCTGAAATTGAGGAACTAAATTGATACAATTAAAAAATAAGGACCGAATTGCAGATTGGTGGATAATTCAATTTATAGTGGCAAACGCATTTTAACCATTCCATTACCTGGAGCTCAAGTTTATGGAGGTGTACTCGAGGCTGTCGCTTGAGTACAGCGTTGGGGTTGCCAAAAGTGGGCAGTGATGAAGATAGTTCCCTTTTGGATCCATGGCAAGATTCAATCTCGAGGCATAGCTGAAGCACATAAAATCAACACTTATCAAATGACTAATATATATGTACATAAAAATGTTCCAAGGAGACAATGAAAATATGCTATGCAGCTTAATTGGGGAGTCCAGAACGAGAGAGAAATTCATTTATGCTTAATCTTAAATTAGTCCAAATGACTATGAGTCTATTCATTGTTATAGGTACCTTATGTCACATGGTGGTTCAATTTTGATTAAGAAAAGCTGTAATACTTATAAAGTAGGCCATTTAAAAGATTATTTTAATATCCTTTTCCTTTGTAGAGAATATCAATTTTAGAAAGATACATTATCCGTGAAGTTTAATTTATTTTTATTTATTTTTTCTTGGATGACGAGAGAATCCCTCTAAAAATGGACTTAAGGATGTGCTTGGATCATGGATTTCCTGAGAGAAAAGAAAAGTGAAGGGAAAAGGAAAGAAAAGCGGAAGGAAATGGAGGGATACAAAATTCTTTGGTTGTGTGGGAAAGCAAAAGGAACTTTTTCTTTTCCCCCTAAGAATCCACAGTAACCAAACATGGGATACTGAATCCCTCACCGAATCTTTTCTTTTCTCTCACAAAATCCATGATCCAAACACAGCCTAAAGGACCTGACTTTACAACATTAACCCCCGAATTCATGCAATATTGGCTCTTCACATGAATCAGGTAAATTAGAACCGGTGAACCCAAAAATTTACTCCTCGTCTCAGTAAATATTCAAACTTGTGAGTTGTGACTCATGCATAGGGGTGCTCATGAGTCGGGTGAGTCGGGTTTGGCCCTTATCCGCTCATCCATCCGAACATAGTCGGGTTTGTCTTCCTTCCATCCGTCATCCACTCGCTTTGTCGTGTGCACCCGACTCATCGGGTGGTCGGGTGAGTCGGGTGAAACCCGACTATCTCATTTGTCTCAATCAAACATTTGCGTTACACATGACTTTGTCTTCATTTTTTTTTTTTGCTTTGAATATTTTTGTCTACATAATCATGGGCTAACCAAACCTCTAACCAAACAAAAAATAAAAACATAGTCATGTGCTAGTTTGATGGTTTTAATGTTTTTATGTCTCCGCTAGTGACATATATATTTTATTGATACAAGAATATAACATATATATATATTTAAAGACTATATAATACATAATACATATACTGATATAAGTATATTACATATATACACATTAAAGACTATATAATACATAATGCATATATTGATATAAGCATATATATTACATATATATATTTTAAAAAAAAAATTAAGTGTGTTTTGAGTCGGGTCGGGTGAATCGGGTTTTCACCACCCTAGACCCGTGATTCCACCCGAAACTGTCGGGTTTCCACCTCCAAGACCCGTGACTCCACCCACATTGTTTAAAAACCAATAAAAAGGCTACGGGTGAGTCGGGTGGTCGGGTGAGTCGGGTGAACGGGTGAATTTTGAGCAGCCCTCCTCATGCAGCACTGCCCTTCCTATCACTTGGGCTAACTCATTGGGATTTATTCATAAAGTTGATCAGTACTATTTTATATGTATACACACACTATTTACTTTTTCCTGAAAAATTAAAAAAAAAAAAATATATATATATATATATATATATAAGAGAGAGAGAGAGGGAGAGAGAGAGAGATTACTTTAATTGGTACTCTTATTTTAACTATGTAACATAAATTTCTAGGATTAAATACATTTAATCTCCTATGATTAGACTTATTTTCACTTTACTTCTTATGTTTCAAAAGTTGGCAGTTAATACCTCTCTAGTTGTGACTGAACCAACCGTTAAGTTTTCTGTGAAAACTATTGCATTAAATACATTTTGCCTCCTTGTGGCTAGATTTCTTTTCACTTTATGCCCCTATGGTTCAAATGTTGACACCTAACTTCTTGAATCTTGTGGTTGTAACTGGATGGGAGTATGTTTGTCATTTGAAGTCCACAACATTCGGATTTGCATTTAACACACAACCATAGGAGGATTAAGTTTCAACGTTTAAACTACATAGGTAAAATAAAAATGAGTCTAAACACTCGAGATAAAATGTATTTAACTTAAACTTCTATTATAAGAATGGATACATTAAAAAATATATATAAAAAAATAAAATAAAAAATAAAATTGGATTCATATAGCTATCAAAATAGGATATCATAATACAACATGCACCCATATACATTCGTCTGTCTGTGGATCTCCGCAGCCCTCTGTGGATCCTCGACAACCATGTGATCAGGGCTGCGAAGATCCACAATTAATTTTTTTTTTCAACTTTTGCACCCAAAAAAAAAAAAGACATTAAAATATTTCTATTTATTTATTTATTATTATTATTATTATTATTTTTTTTTTTTTGTGGTTATGTCAAAGCTACATCGGTGCTACAGGATTGACAATCCCACGTTGGTTGCCGAGGATCCACCCCTATACACACACCTGAACAAGTCGATTCTCAAGGGATGTGACGCGATCCAACAGTGACCCTTTGGAATGGGCTTCAATTAGTGCCGAATCCAATGGCATGTATTGTCTCCCAACTCCAACTCCAACTCCAACTCCGCCAACCAAACCGCGGTTGCTCCTCCATCTTAAAATATTTTGTTTTCCTTCTATGTATCTCATCTGTACATATACATATATATTGATTATATACACACACACCAAAATTAGATCAAAGTTAGGGGTTTATAAAAACTACCTCTAGAATTTCATTACGAAAATAAGTTAATGTAAGAAACTTACAATAGAGTCCAAGCGGTCCAACCTCGAAACAAGGGGCATGGGTAACTGGGATTGTGATCTTTCACCATTCATTTGTACTATCACTAGCTCTAATTAAACATGTTTGGTAGTTGAACATCTTATATATAAATATATATATATGTATTCACACACACACACTTATGAGATTTATTAATACATGGCTATAGTGGACCTATTCTTTCTGAACTGTTAACGCAATTAAAGATCTTTTAATTGACCAAACTAACTAATAACACCTTCAGTCCAAGTCGTAGGAACATTAGATATATAAAGTTCGTTAGGAAACGTGGCCTAGGATAGAGTGAGTAATGCCCTATGTGATGATATTCATAGCCTAGTGGTTGCATTTATAACCCAAATAATAGAGAACCCAAAAAAAAAAAGCCTGGGCTTGAATGTTTCAACTAAGAGTTAATTAGTATAAAATTCTATTTAGTCTAACTTTGTTATAATAGGTTCAACTCTAACAACATTTTAATGATAGGTCCACATTTTTATTTAGTGACCAAACTATTCTTAAAACCCATCAGATGAGTCTTTCTTTTTAAAACTCATTTATGATTTGGAAACACCAAAATCAAGGATTTTTAAATTTTAAACACCAAATATATATATATATATATATATAAGATTTCCACCTCTCTCTCTCTCTCTCTTTCTCTCTCTCTCTAGGATGAACCGGAGACTCCATTCAACGAGAAAAAAACTTGCGATGGCGAGGTGGTGATTGGCGAGGTGGTGATTGTTTTGAGCGGATACTTGCAGCGGATGGTTGGTTCAAGCTTGTTGTCACGCGCGGGTTTGCGGGAGAAGTTGTTGTCTTCGTCATGTTGCTTTGGCTTTTCAATTTTGTCTTTTCAGTGGTGTTTGTTGACTTTTTGTGATTTTTCTTCTATTTTAGCTGTATTTGAGCAATATTTAATTTGGGGTGTTTCAGTGGGTGCTTTTTTGAGTCTTTGGAGGGGGTGCTTAGTTGAGTCCATTTAACTGTGTTTTGGAAGTTGTTTGGATCTGGGCGTGGCTTTGGAGGCTAGTTAAGGGTTGTTTGGTGTGTTGGAGTCTTTTGGGTGTTTCTACTGTCCTTTTTGAGCATTTTCATTAATGAAATGATAATCTTGCTGTTAAAAAAAAAATTGTGGCTTTCAAGGACAGTGCTTCTAGGTTTGATCGATTCATCAAGAAATATGAGACTGATGAGAACGAATAGGAGTGTGAAATTTAATTATTCTAGTGTGAAATTGAACACTCATATTCATTCTTGTGAGAATTTTAACACTCATGTAAAGTGCTAGTTATAGTGTTGAATTTTATATTGTAAATAGCAAGAGTCATATAGTGTGAAAATTCAAATTGAAATGTTTCATAATTTGTTTCTTATATTGTGAAATTTTATAATATAAAATAGTGGTGCAGTATGAAATTTAACACTTGTTGAATTTCAGGGTAACCCAAGTGTGATATTTATTTGGTGGAATACACTTAACCAGAACATTGTCGAAAACACTCATGAAATTTAACAGTACCATATGTCTAATTATTCGTTGCTGATTGTAGTGTGAAATTTCGCACTGTCAAACGCACAGAATGCAAAAACTTCAATACAAAACATAACAGTGAGCCCAAACTCGTTTATGATGTGATATCTTGATTGAATATGAAATACAATGTGAATGAGATATGGTGAAACTCGTTTGTAACAGATTTATAAAGTAATATACTAAAATATTGTAATATCATTTCTATATATTATAACCAATATCAATTGGGATTTGATAAGATTTGGTAACTGATTCAATCTTTAATTCTGTATTAAAATATATGTATATATATACACAATTCCATATATATAGGTCAGGGGTAGAAAAGTCATCTAATAATTTTATAATAGGATATTTTGGACTAATCACTAACAACAACCACAATCATAGGGCCTATTATTATGAAGTACCAATTGGTAGACCTATTACAAAAAACGTTGGTAGAATAGGACTTTTAATCATATATTTCAAAAAAATATATATATTTTACATCAAAATAAACGGAGCATTAGTGTCCGCAGCTAGATACATATATGGTTATAAAGACTTTACATATTATCGCATTATAAGTTTAGAAGAAGAAGAAAAAAAAAAAAAAAAGAACCTGGGCTTGTATGTTTCTACAAATTCTTGTAACTTAGTGTCAGCAGCTGGACACATGGTTATAAAAACTTTACATATTATTGTGCTATAAGTTCATTGAAAAAAAAATGGTTCGACTTCCTTTTGAAAGAAAAAAAAAATTGGTTTACTTGAGGTGTCCAAAATGAAATTTATCAATATTTGGTTATAACAAAAAAGATCAGTACTATATTCTAAATATGTGGAATAAATTCAGAAAATATAAAATTCAGACAAAAGGTTGAATAAAATATTATAAATTTGGTTGAAATTGGTGGGATTATAATAAAATTTTGAATATAGATTTCGATTTTCCAAGTTTATCCTAAAGTCAAAATTTCAATTCAGATGAATCTTCCAATTTTTGTGAGAAAAATGGTTGATCTTGAATTGGCAAATAGATTCTTGCTTTTTTTTTTTGGAATACGAGGACAAATCCCCCCGCCTGTCCTTCGTGACTTCGGAATCAATACTTATTGTCGTTTTATCGGAGTAGAACAAGGGGTAAACCCCGGGCACGTGCACCGACACACGCACTAGGTAAATCAGGAAGGCAAACTAGCGATAGGATTTGAACCCACACCAAACTGGACATATTTAAAGTCCATCTTGAAGTCCATCTCTCCAACTATCTTACACGGCCCCTATGGATTTTCGAATCCCTAACCTCCTTAGGAGGACAAGAATTCTGACCACAACCACTTTTGCCTGTATGGAGCCAAGAGAGTATGACACCTTCTATTGAGACTCGCTTCCACCTAGGATTCTTTCTTTAGTAAAGGCACTATCTATTTTCTTACCCTTAAATAAAATTGAAACTACTATATTCTCTTCTAGCATTTCTATGGCTTTGTTTGGTTTGCAAATTTTTTGAGGGAAAGGAAAAGAAGAAGGAAAATTGTTTCCATTGTGTTTTTCTCTATGTTTAAATAACATTGTAAGTTTTTTTTTTTTTTTTTTTTTAAATCAACATTTTATTATAACCAAAAAAAAGAGGGGAGGAGGAACGAGACCCACAAAATTCTAAAATTCTTAATTTAGTCCCACTATATTTCTTTTCCTTCTTATTTTCCTAATTATTTTTCTTGGCAACGAAACAAAGGAAAACAGTTTCCCTTCCTTTCCCTCACTTAAGCAATGAACCAAACAGAGCCTTAGAGAAACTAAAACCTTATTCGTAAATGGACTGGAGTTCCTTTGAAAAGCAACAAAATCTCCTGAATGGCACATCATTTTTGTTGCACAGGACCACAAGCAACGTACATGAGTGACTTGCCAAAACAAGTGATATGTGACTAAGAACACACAATACAATGCTTTTCAATTGCCACAAGTAGTTAGTATTTGAATACAAGTAAACTCAGTCCTACATTTTCTGAGCTCCAACACAAAGATTTTCCATCAGTAATATTTCAACTTTTATCATTAAAAGAGAGAATTTATGGGATATTAGTGAAATCTTGGAAAACAATAACCTAAAAGGAACTCATTTAACAGTCATAGAAACAGGCTTATGCAAAGAATGAGAAAAAGTTAAAACCACCCAAATCCAAACAATCATCCCAAAGTAGACCTTGTCACCTCATAAGCCAAGAAGCACGCTGCATTTGCCGGAACGCTTCGCGCCATGGCCGGTCCAAAACCCTTGTAAAGACCTTTCACTCCCTCCGAGGCCAAGATCTTCTTAAATGCATCAATTGAGCCACAGAACTTCGGGTTTTTGTAATCATCGATCTGAATCACACTCTTGACCACATCGGTTGGATAAACCGAAACCCAAAAGGAAGCTCCGGCCAAGCCACCGGCTACTATAAGAGAGCCTCTGCCCAAACCGGAAGTGTCTTGGCCTCCCGCGAGGTATTGCTTTAGACCTTCGTAGACGCCAAACATGGCGGCGTTTCCGGGAATTTCGCGGGCCATAGTGGGAACCAAGCCCTTGAAGAGACCTCTCATGCCCCCTTCTGATCGGAGAACGTTCCGTGCCACGTCCATTGGTCCTGAATACTTCACTGCTGCACTGGATGAGCCAGCAACTGCCAATGCACTCTGAGCCTGTAACCTGTTTTCATATGGAGATTCCAAGCACCATGTGTTTATCATGATAATGGTAAAAAGACTAGGTACATATATAAAAAGTCCTTGCAGGTTCTCTGTCTGTATCGTGACATGGAATCCTAGAACTTCGGGAAGGTTTGGAGATTACCGAGTACAGATCAGGAACAATTTCACTATAGCTCAAAAGGGATTCAAATTAAGGGGAAGGAAACCCCAACTTTTCATCTAGAATTCCTGAAAATGTAAGGGGCTGCTAGGAAAGGCCTAGGAACGGTTTTGTGGTTCATCAGTGAACCGGGTTCTATATATTCAGTTGTCTGGTAGGTGCACTTTTATTGTGTACGAGTCCGCTCCCGCCAGCCCAATCTAAAATACTAAAAAAAAACAGGTACTTTGACAAGCCAAGATTTTGCTGATTTTCATAAAACCGGAAAAAATATGAGAATGGGACTGAACCTGAACCTGATCCTATTTTGCACTAGATTACAAAACATGTCCATGGAATGTACTCAAACAAATGAAAACCTGTTTCTAACAACACTGGGTTATATAGGTTTGATACTAAACTAGGTCCAATTCAAAAAAAGAAAAATACTATACAAGTATATAGAGATAAGTGTTAAATGTCACAATGCCACAAAAAGAAAGCACCATCAACTGACCTGCACTTAATCAATTCAGTAGGGCAAGCTAGAAAAGAGACTGCAACTCCAGCCCCAGCTCCAGCAACAACTTGCTGTTCAACTGTAAGTGAAGCACCGGGTTGCGACCTCAAAAGTGCCTCCATTTGACCCCTCACCGTGAAGAGGAGGGCATTGAAGGCTGCCACAGTGGCAAGTGGGGCCCCCATACCTTTGTACAAGCCACGTGGACCTTCAGCTGCAATTGTTTGTTTGACAGCGTCTATTGCACCGGTGAATTTGGGAGGTTGGCCAGGTAGTGGACGGGGCTGACTTTGGAGCTTGACTTTGATTGTGTCAAATGGATGACCGACTACCAACTGGGCCACCCCACCAACAGTGCCGGAAGTCAGGTCCTTGGCCACATCACCCATCTGCAAATTGATTTACAAATGTAAATTAATCACTATTCCCAGTAAAATTGAGTAATGTAAACATAAAAAGCAGTTCAATATGAGAAAGAAAAAACATCAATTACCCATATTGCACCCAAAACCACTTTGATGAGGGTTAAGACAATGGAAGCTGAATTAGCTCCTCTACGGATGACTAAGATACCACTAAACATAAGAAAGGTTGACTTTGAGTCACCTCTGTTCGGGAGACCAGGATTTATCGTAGTTGACCGATTATTTTATTTTATTTTTTTTTCAAAATCTGCATTGTATTCAGTTTACACATCAACGCCCATATCTCCCTTAATTTTTGTTATTTCCATCAATTTGCAGAAAAGCTCGTAAATGCACCCATAACTACCAACACCAGTTTCACTTATGAATCTAAACTCAAATCCAACTAGTAAATATCCTATGGCAAGGAGTAATGCCGAACTGGACTAACTTAACCCAATCTAGTTAGGAATAGGTGATATGTTAAAGAAGTGAAATTTCAAAGGAACCTTAATCGTAAGGGTACTAGATGAAGAAGTTGTCGATGGCTCAGCTCATAAGCAAAGTCAAGATCTGGCATGGCTAACATTGCCAGCTAGAGAAATACTGGCTTTGGGACATTGTAGGCCTATGAATAGTTAGGGATAGGCTCACTTTGATGAAGAAACACAAAGACTCGGTTTGTTTCGTGGATTTAGGATGGGAAAGGAAAAAAGAAAACAGTGAGGAAAATTTTTTCTTTGCTTGGTAATTAAGAAAAATAATGAGAGAGGTAGAAAGGAAAAAATAATAATAGGGTAAGATCATACAAAAATTGAATTTTAAGAGTAAATTTGCTTCCTCTTTGCTCTTGACACCTATTATAGTATTAATTTTTAACCCGTAATGTTTTTTAAGCATGGAATAGAATACTAGGGAATATTTTTTTTCTCGTTGTCTTCCTTTTACTTTTCCTTCCCTAAATTCGCATACCAACGGAGCCTACAGGAATATATCGCAAGAATACAACTTAAGAAAATCTAACATGCAATATAAACATAGCCACTAGGGAGTCATAGGCAATTGAGTTAGCATTGGCAGCACTAATATTGCTTATTAAATGGCTCTTAGGCATAAGTGTTCTGACTAGAAATACACATGAGTTTTGTACTAGGCTACTGGAATGAGGTCAATCATGTGATTATGAAAAGGTTGTAACAAGGTCAAGCCTCATTGATTAATCCTTGAATAGGTCTGTTGACCTTAAATAAAGCACATGTTCAGCTATGATCAATGCAGATTCAACTAATAAAACCCTTTCTCTTCCCCAGTGTTTTAAGTTATCACTTACTCCAAATGCTTAAAGAACGGGCCCAACAATGTATATGTAGTTTCAACACTCATCCTCACGTGTGATCCCCTCCCGCATGTGAGGAGATGACCAACTAAACAAAGAGATAACAAAGTGCAAATATGCTCACTAGAACAGAGGATGGAAACTTGATCCAATACCTCAGAGAAACAAAGCGAAGGGGTCAAACAAAAGCATAGAACGGTTTTCTCATGCTAAACCTCCAAGGTCTACTCCAAAAGACTAAACATCTCATTTTTCTCTAACCAGCCACCTTTAGGACTCGTCAACAGACTCAGTACCAAGAAGTTCAAACTACTGTTCACCATTGTCTAAAATGGTTCATTCTAACATTGTAACAGCTTTAGACATAATAATTTCTCGAGGAGATACTATTCGTTTGCAGTGTATATCATAACTTGACAAATATAATTGAAAAGCATCCCATGAGCTTTATCTTCAATTAATAGAAACCAAACATTTGATACACCAATATGTCCTTACAAAAACGTGTAACCCACCGAATCTCACACATTTGGATATATCTTCAACCTACACTATTCTCACAAAAACTTTGGCGCGTAAAAAGTTTCTAATTTTGGCCTATAAAGAGGTACACCTACTTTAGAGGTAAACCACATTCCTACATCAGTTGAAAGGTAATCGAGGTATTCTGACCTTCACTATTCCTAGAAGCAATGACTTACAACTTACAAGTTATGATTGATAACTAAGAGGATAACAACTAAGGAGGTACAATGTGATTACAAACAAGGAAAGACAACTGCATTTTCAAAGGTCAAATTATCTCAAGAATAACAAATACCGGGCAGGATTGATGTCAAGAGCTCTATTTCATGAACAAACCGTTTGAATCGAAAACAAAATCAAATTAAGAAGTATCAGTTAATACAACAAATTTAGCTGACTGGATGCCCTTTGAACTTGTAGAGAATCCAGATATACATAAGACATATAGATATGAATATAGTGTATTACATATTCACAATCAAAACATCCGAAATTTAGTTTAAAGTAAAACACTTTACAGAAAACTAGGAAGATTACCTTAACTGATTCGATGAGAAGAAGAACCAAATCAAACCCAACTACTACTTGCAGCTATTTAAACGATATGCAATCTGAGAAAACAACAACAATAAACAATACCAATTAGATCCAAAATTTGGGCATTTGTAAATTAGAAGAAATTTTCTACATATATTTGTATTACCAACTGGTTAATCACAATATGCTGTCTAAACAGAGGAACCCAATAACCAAAATCAAAGGGGATTGATAATTTGATACACAAAAACTGGTTTAATCAAAATTTGTGGAAGAAGGTCTTTGGTTTTTTTTTTTTTTCCTCTTTTTGTAGCCCTTTAATGGGTTTGTAGAAAGGATGAGTGAGAGTCAATACTAGAAAGTAGAAACAAAGAGCAATATTGAATCTTAAAGAGATTCAGAACCACATGAAAGAGGTCGGGTACGACAACAAAATCCAGACTCTGGTTGGTCGGGAGTGAATCTCAATTCCTACACTAACAAAGAGTGTGTGTTGAAATTTGTGTATATGTGTATATATATATATAGGCAGAGAGAGAGAGAGAGAGAGAGAGAGAGAGAGAGAGACGTGGGTGAGATGCGAACCAGAGAGGGAGAGGGCAGAAGAGGACAAGATCTAGGAACAATCTCAGCATCTCTCTTCTTACTCTCTCTGAGAGAGAGAGAGAGAGAGAGAGAGAGAGAGAGGTGTGTTTTTTTTGGTAAGAGATCACCTTATAATAAATAAAATAAGAAAATAAGAAAGAATAGGTAGGATTGATTGAATTAACAACCTTGTAAAAGGAAATGTGACTCGACGCACGAGTACCACCATACTCCCATAGTCCCATGAGTAATATTTGGGACACAATCTTCATATAATTTTCATATAACTTTTCTAAAAATGTGTCTATCTCTCTCCTGTGATGTCACTGGACTCCACAGTGATACATGAAAGAGATAGACACATCTTTTGGGGAAGTTGTATGAAAGTTGTGTCCCAAGTATTACCCTAGTCCCATGGTTTTTTTTTTTTTTTTTTTTTAACAATTTTCTATGGAAAGTTGCTCTACAAGTGTGACTATCTCTATTTATTTTTAGGATTAAATACATTTTACACTATTATACTTTGTCACTTGTGTTAGTTTGATTTCTATAATTTAGAAAATGTCACTTTAATTTTTGTAGTTTTCATAAGTATATCAAATAAGTCCAATACGTCCTTTAGTGGCAAATAATTTTGTTATTGAAAGTAAAAAAAATTGTTATAAAATGTGTTTGAGGGATTAAAATGACACACTTATAAAACTGTAGATACTAAAATGATATTTTCTAAACTACAAAGACCAAATTGATACAAAGAATAAACTAAAAAGGTGTAAAATATAATTAAACCTTATTTTTATTCCTAATTTTTAGAACTTCTATTTTGATTTGAGTTTCGCAACTCATTACTCACCAACCCTTCCCTTTTAGAGACTTATCACTAATTACTGTATACTTTATTATTATTATTATTTTTTTATTATTATTATTATTATATGGGATTAGGAAGGTTTGAATATAACATCTTAATACCGGTAGGACACAAGTGACCGTTTTTTGACACTTAGGTTATGAATTCTTGTGTTAATTACTCTGTACTTTAGTAGACTCAAATGGGACTATTTTATTGGCCCATATTGAGTTATTTCAGGGCCTGTTTGGTTGTCTCTTTAAATTGAATGATTTTATTCAAATTTTGTATAGAAGGTAAAGGCAAAATTTATCACTATGAATGAATCCATTTACAAATATGGGAGATTTCACCATATTTCTTCTTATGAGGCAATTTGTTCATTTTTCTAGAATGCCAAAATTCATGATTGCAAGCCTCATTTTTGAGACGAGCATCCGTTTTCTAAATGAAACCACTCATGCTCTTCATCTTTTTATATAAAATTGTGTACGGAAACATGAATGGAATTATTTCATTCAAGGACAACCAAACAGGCCCTCAGGGTATTACAGATTTTTATGTGGTGGAGGCTTTAGCGGTGGCTAAAGCCTAAGGGCATTGAGGTAGCTTTACAAGCGTGTTTTCATAGCTTCCATGTTGAGTGCGATTCGCTCCCGACCGTAGATGGTTTTAACTGGTATGGATGAGGAGTTTTCTCCTGTCGAAAATGTTCATTATGCGGCTAACTCTAATGCTCATAGAGGTAATGTTGTTTCATGTACCCACGGGCCACATCAAAAGGGACGAAATCAGGTGGCTCATCACTTGGCTCGGTTGGCTATTTAGTATTTGGTAGTTTTCATGTTTGGCTTGAGGAGTTTTCACCTCAAATAACTCAGTTTGTAACCAAGGACTTGATGTCTTCATTTTTGTTATTTTTTTTTGGTAACCGTGGGTGTCTAGGCTAGCTTGCGCGCACCTCGCCTAATCCCACGAGGCCAGGGCGTCCGGGTGAATCACCTGTGGCCACCCCCTTGAGATTCGAACTTGAGACCTCTGAGTATAACACCCAAAGGCCTTGTCATCCTGTCACAAGGGAAGTGGTTTGGTGTCTTCATCTGATTGTTAATGAAAATCGATCTTTTCTATCAAAAAAAAAAAAAATCGAATAAAATACGATAAATACACGTATCACTTGATCTCGAGTAAAAACTAATTACTCTATACTTTTATATTATTATTATTACATGGGGTAATGAAAGTTTGAACTTAAAACCTGGTTATAGGTAGGACACATAGTGACAGGCCTCAGGGCCGGCCCTGAGGGTACTCGACACACGCGGTCGAGTAGGATCCCCCTTAGAATAGGGCCCAATTTGTGAGATACATCTTGGTTCGTGCTTATTTTTATATTGTGTGGTAGTTAGATTCTTCATTGCGGTTAATTTGTGCAAATATAAAAAGGACCCCCTTTTTAGAGTTCGAGTAGGGCACTCCAAATCTCAGGACCGGCCCTGACAGGCCTTTGCCACTTAAATTATGAATCCTTATGCTAATTACTCTATACTTGAGCATACTAAAATTCCGAGTAAAATACAGTAAATACACTGTGATTTGGCCCACCACTTAATCTCATGTGTTCGTACATCAAGCTCAAAGCATTACTCCATATTTTTTTCTGTATAGTGGGTGGCGGTAGTTGGTGCCAATGGTGGTTGTATGTCTATAATGTTGGTGGTGGTAGTGATGATAATAGTAGCTTGAGGAAGAAAGATATGGTGGAAGAAAAAGAGACTATTGTTACAGTGTCACTTAGACGATTTTTTTTTGATAGTTCAAAATTTAATAATGCTTGACACACAACACAAATCACAGACATGTTTTAAATGCATGTACCTTGTGCTGAGGATCCATACTTTTTTTAGAAGTACAAGGTACATACATTTAAAGTATGTTATGTTTTGTGTTGTGGTTAGTGTTGTGTGCCTAGCAATATTAAAATTTAAAACCTAGTCAAAATTTCCATAACTTTAGTCAGTCCAATGAGAGATTAAAGTTTCAATTGAACCACTGGTAAAAATGAAAGCGAATCTAACTGCATGAAGGCAAACATGATTAGGGTAACCCAAGATATAAAGAAAAGAGGTAAATTGAACTCCAGAAGGGGAGGTAGAGAGCAGCTAAAACCTTGAGAGAATGTAAGGGCCTGTTTCGCAATGATGCAAATATGATCCAAGTTCAAATAATGTCACATTTTTTTTTTCTAAAAACATTGTGAAGTTTATTGGAGAAAGAACTAGTTCTTGAGTCATGTTTAACATGGACTTTTATGTACCTAAAGAGCAGTTACACAAACTCAAAAAAATTGAGAACCGGTTCTTCTCTGAATTATTTAATCGGTTCTTTTGTTACCCAAAAGCCTCCAAGTGTCCATGGTGGTTAGGGAACCAATGATGGATATTGTGTTTCAGCATGGTAAATGTTCCCCATTCAGTTTTTGGAGAACAGTAAAACATAATGAATTAGAAAGCACTAGTTAGATCACCACCAAAGCCAAACAAGAAATGACCAAGAAAATAATCGGATCAAGAAATTCAAAAACTAAAATGTTTCATTCACTTGTGAAAAAGATGGGAAAACCTAGTCTTTGATTAACCACTACACAGACAAACCAATGTACTGACTACTGAGGCTCTAAAAGATGGGGGAGTTGGTACCGACCAACTCGAATAGGACATTTTTTTTAGCAAGAGGATAGAACCTCAGTCGTCAAATTTCATACTTCAAATGTGTAGTTTCTTACCTACAAATAAAATTTGAGAATCAAAGTTTCTCATTCCAAAGGATACTTCAAATGTGTAACTTCACTTGCATTTAGTTGATAAGTTAAATTTAACTTTACCAATTTGCTGCACTTGTAGCAGTAGTTTTAAGTGATGTGGCACAACAAATTTCTTGCACAAAAATGGTCTTTAAGAATTTTAAATTTATCATAGGGGTTTGGTTGATAAACAATTAGTTTAGTCGGTGGTCGGTTGGAAGACATGAAAAAATTGAATATTCGGTTCGATGGCCGGTTCGTAGTATATCAAATCGAGATTGAATCGAACCGACCGGAATTATCAATAAAATAAATATATAGCTGTGTCATATGTAATATCCAAGCCCTGACATCTCTTAGTTTCATCTCCTCTCAAAAACCCTAGCCCCTGCCACCTCTCCGCTCACGCCAACCTCCCTCAACCATCTACTTCCGCCACTCACAAGGCCCACCACTCATCACATCCAACATCACTCAAAGAAATCTAGCCCCTTCTGGTCTTTTCAAACCAAAAGCAAGCTGATCGAAAGATGAAGAGTTTGAAAAAGATTCCGCCCACCACTCACCACTATCGCAGCTGCCTCATTTCACCCTCTCCAATTCTTCCGGTCGAAGCCCAAGGATCCCAATTAAAAGGTAAGCCCTCTCGCCAATGCCCGGAACAAATTAGAGCTGAACATCAATTGGTTAGTTTCGGTTGGTTGGCAAGGAAAACCGAAAGCTTTGGTTCTATTGAAAAATGTCCTTTAAGACCGACCGAAGTACACCGGTAGACAGTACCCAACAAAAAGAGGTTAAAAGGAAGGCCAAAAAAAAAAAGAACAAGATACTAATATATTTTTTAAAAAATTTTCCCTAGTTCCTTACTCTTTTCATGTCTAACTACAAAAATTAAATATTTAATATTATTTAAGCAGAAGAGCAAAATGGTAACAGTCTTTTCTTCTCCCTATGTTTTCCCTCTTCTTTTTCGTATCTAAATCATAATGTTCCCTTCTTCTCTACACTATACATTAAAAGTACACAAATCAAACAAAGCCTGAAAGTAACACAAGAGTGTAAATAAAGTACCATGTAAAAAAGAGAATTGCTGAAGGCATTATTAGGCAAGGAAGAGGGAAATGAAACATACACCAATATCGACCTCAAATAATTATATTAGCAATTCTTCCAACAATTGAATGTTGGTAGCTCAATGAAGAAACTCGGGGGAAAAAAAATTTAGAATAGTACATCAATGTTTATTTCTATCTAAATTTATTTTCATCTGTAATATGGTTGTTTTCTAATGGTGGGGATATCAATCTTCTAATTGGCAAATGATGCTGGAAAACACCTGGTAGCCTTGGCACATATCAGAAAGGAGGCAGTATTCATTCTTTGCATGGTATGTGGCCATTAACCCTGCACACACACACACACACACACACACACACACACATATATATACGAAAGAAATGAATCAGATCTTTGACGACCATGTTTAAGAATCTATATGATTAAATTAATTCAGATGTAAATTCCAAATGTAAGAAACGTAAATATTCTAGATCATGCTAAATATGAACGGGAACCAACTTTTTTGCCTAGTACATGAAACAAATGGTAGTAAGAAAGAAACAAATGGTAGAAAGAAAATTAATACTGTGCATGACGTAATATCCGAAGAGAGCTAAAAATAAAAAGAGACAGATTTGGAGAATAAGTGTAGGTTTAGATTTATAAGTCGTGTGTGGTGCGTGTTTAGAACGTGTATGATACAAATACAAAGAATAAAGAAAAAGAAAAAAAGAAAAGAAAAGAAAAGGCACTCGGATGAACCAAAATGTTTTGTTTTATCATGTCAAGCAGTGGAGTTTGGAGCATGGTTATCAAAATCGCGATCCGGATCGCAGGATCGTACGATCCTACGATCCTACTTTGGTAATTCGATTTGGATCGTATGCAAAGTCGCAAGTGGTACAGGATCGTTACAGGATTGTTTGGGGATCGGTGGGATCGTGAAATCGAGGATCGTAATACGATTTTAACGATCCAGCTATTTTCAATTTTTTGTGGGCTTCTCTCTTCTTTCACTTCGGCCCAGCCCCTTTTAGGGTTTTTAACACTATTCTTAACCCTGCGATAGCCACAAACCACAAACGAGTTGTCCAACAGCCACAAAAGAACTCTCCGACAGCCACAACCAGAGATTGCGACAACCACAACCAAGCATCGCGACTTGCGACAGCCACAAGCCAGACTTCGAAACCCTCCTTCTGTCCTTCTTCCTCCATAAAGACTTTGATTGGGGCCTTCGGCTGGTGATTTCAGGGCTGGGCGACATCTTTGGCTGGGTTTTGGAGCTTCGATTCTTCATCTGGTAGGTTCTCTTGGACTGGTAGCTTGCCAAGCTTGGTAGCTTTCGACATTCTGTTTTATATTTTTCCTTTTTTTGTTTTTCTTCATGGCTTTAGTCAGTTCTTGTTCTTAATCTTTTTCATTATATTAGTTCTATGCTTGCAACCGAGGGTATTAATGGAATTTCATCCTCATTTATACACGAGTTCAAATCAAAGTGATTTCTGAAACCATAATGACATGGAAAGGTATGAAACCATAAACAATTGATCCTTAATTTTTTTCCAAGAAAAAAAAAATGACAGTTTGGTGGTGTTGTGTTTGTTTACAACTTTACATCCCCGTAATTACAAATTTTAGGGTGGGTGAGAAATCAATATTGTTGACAAATGACATGGAAATCAATATTGTTGACAAATTCGAAGTTCATTACAAAAGAGCAAATTGATCCTTAATTTTTTTTCAAGAAAAAAAAAATTCTGGTTGTAGATAAGGAAATAGATATTGCTGATTCATGAACCAAATGACATGGAAAGGTATGAAACCATAAACAATTGATCCTTAATTTTTTTTCAAGAAAAAAAAAGGAGCAAATTGATCATAAATCAGGGCAACTTTTGTATCAATTTCCTTATCTACAACCAGAATTTCCGACTCAGCAACTGTAGCATCACATGCCAAGTTTATATCTATCATTCCCATTTTCCATTCACTTTTTGTGACTTCTATGTACTATGAAGTCTTAATGCATGTAATATTTGCTACTTGTAGTGTTTAGATTTTGATGTCTTCCACGGGTTCTAGGAAGGGGAAGAGGAAGGAGAAGAACAAAAATGCACCGGGTTCAAGATTGGACCCAGGATGGGAACATGGAATTGATGTAGATTCTAATTCGAAGAAGGTTAAGTGTAAGTATTACAATATTACTCGTTCAGGGGGTGTTTACCGACTTAAACATCACTTGGCTTGTACTAGAATAAATGTCGAGCCTTGTCAACAAGTGCCGGAAGAGGTCAAGCAAAAATTTGTGGGAATTCTTCAAACTCAAACTGAACAATCTACTAAGAAGAAGCGGAAGTTTTATGACATTGGTGATGACTCACAAGAGGAAGAAGAAATTCAACATTCCAAAAATCAAACAATGGATGAGTTTGTTGTGAAGAAAAATGCACGTCAAACGACTATTAATGAGAAGTTTAAAAAAGAAGAGCGGAATACAGTTTGTCAAACCATAGCTAGATTCTTTTATACGAGTGCAATTCCGTTCAATTGTGCAAACAACCCCATATTTGCACTTATGATTAAACAAATTGGGGACTATGGTAAAGGGCTTGTGCCACCTTCTTACCATGAGATTAGAGAGACTTTCTTGAAGAAGGAAGTAAGTGAAACATTGAATTTGCTTGAGGGATTCAAAGACCAGTGGAAAAAGACCGGTTGTACCATTATGTCAGATGGATGGTCAGACAAAAAGAGGCGGTCATTATGCAACTTTCTTGTGAATAGCCCCTCAGGAACCATCTTCTTGTCCTCATTGGATACATCTGACATTTCAAAAACAGGTCAAAAGGTTTTTGAGATGTTAGATGAGGTGGTGGAGAAAGTTGGGGAGGAGAACGTTGTGCAAGTGGTTACGGATAATGCTTCTAATTATAAATTGGCAGGTCAAATATTAATGGAGAAGAGGAAAATGTTGTTTTGGACACCTTGTGCAGCGCACTGCATAGATTTAATTCTAGAGGACCTTGAGAAGCACATGAAAATCCACCGTGTGACAGTTGCAAAAGCAAGAAGGGTTGTGACTTACATCTATGGGAGGACTTTACTCAATCATTGGATGAAGGAACACACCAAAGGCAAAGGGCTTATTAGGCCTGCAGTCACACGGTTTGCTACTTCTTACTTGACTTTACAACGCCTTAATGAGCAAAAAAGTGCATTGATGTCCCTTTTTTCATCCAATAGATGGAGGTCTAGTAAATTTGCAAGCACAAGTAAAGGGAAAAAGGTTGAAGATGTTGTTTTGGATAATCGTAATTTTTGGAAAAATGTTATTGTGTGTTTGAAGGCTGCAACACCTCTAATCAAAGTGCTTAGGTTGGTAGACTCTGATGAGAGGCCTGCAATGGGGTTCATTTATGAGGCAATGGATCGTGCTAAAGAGCAAATTCAAAAGAACTTCAATAATATTCTGAAGAGGTAAAAGATTTTATTTAATTCATTTTTGAGTGCACCTTAGATTTTATTGTTCAATATGGACTAATTCTATGCTTAAAATAAAACCATTGCAGCTATGAGCATATATGGGAGATCATAGATAAAAGATGGGAATCTCAACTACATCATCCCTTACATGCTGCAGGATATTACTTGAATCCTCAATATCACTATAGTCCAAGTTTTCATTCAGATGCAGAGGTCAAAATTGGGCTATATGATTGCCTCGCTAGAATGGTACCTCGGGTTGAGGATAGGGTGAAAATAGATTTGCAAATGGATGCATTTACCAATGCAAGAGGGCTTTTCGGTTTGGATAATGCAGTGATGACAAGAACTAAGAAATCTCCAGGTTTTAAGTTTTTTTTTATTTTTAGTGCACCGTCTAATCGTCTATAAGTTGTCACAAATTCACTTATCAAATTAAATTCTTCAAGTTATATTTCTTAAATCTTAATTAAAATTTAATGCAGCTGATTGGTGGAAATCTTATGGAGATCAATGTCCCGAGTTGCAGCAATTTGCAATTAGGATACTAAGCTTAACATGTAGCTCTTCGGGGTGTGAGCGTAATTGGAGTGCCTTTGAGATGGTAAGTTACATACTAGTTCTTTGACTTCTTTCAATAATTAATTAGGCATGCACGCTAGATGTTTTATTAATTTCTCATTTAGGTGCACTCAAAAAGGAGGAACCGTTTGCACCAACAAAGGTTGAATGACTTGGTTTTTGTCATGTACAATTTGAAACTGAGAGAAAGGAACATGAATAGACAAGCCATCACAGATCCAATTTGTTTAGATGATATTCCCTCGGATGATGAATGGATAACAGAAAGAGAGGACCCCACTCTTCCAACAAATGGTAATTGGCTAGGAGTTCTTGAGAGAGGTGCTCAACGTGATATTGATGAAGAGGATGAAGTAGAAGTTATCGCAAGGACTCTAGGAAGAGCAAGTAAGTTTGGACTTTGCTTAGTAATTTATGGATATTGACTTCCATATTTCATAGTTTTGTAGAACCTTATATTCTGTTATTTAATTACTCTTTATCCCTGTACCATTTAGGTGGTGAGTCTTCTAACGAAACACCACGAGAGGTTGAGGAGATTCATGAAATCAGTGAGGAGGACGAAGATGAAAACTTAAATACTTCAATCGATGTTGATGATCTTAATGACAATTTTGGTGAGGCCATAGGGGCTAACAATGATGAAGATGAAGATGAAGATGAAGATGAAGATGAAGGTGACAATGATAGTGATGATGGTGATGGTGATGGCAACTTGGATGAGAATTTTGGGAATGATGATGACCTTATTTAGCTTCTTTTGTGCCTTTTCTTTTCTTTAGGTGGAGATGGTGAATTCAGAGTGTTGAGTTTGAAGTATGGACCATTATGTTTGTATTATGAGATTGGTTACTTTGTTTGTGTGTATTGTGTTGTGAATTGTGATGGCATTATGGCAATGAAGTTGGACTATATAACTTTGTCTGGCATTCTAAAGTGTTGAAACTTAAATTTACATGCCATTTTCTGAGTTTTTGTAGGATCTTACGATCCCCGATCCGATCCTACGATCCCGATCCTACTAACACCAAAACGATCCCACGTAGGATCCCGATTTTAAAAACCTTGGTTTGGAGTTAATAGAGTACTATTCTATACTTATTTGTAGGTTAGCTTGCAGCTATTTTAGTTTTATATAGTTTTGTAGTGAAGAGAATTTTTGTAATTTCCGAATTGCTAGAGAAGGGCTATAGGTTTGACTTATGGGTCGTCGACTCGTCATTTGGGTCAAGTTTTGGCTTTGGCTCTAAATTATGGATTTTGGAAAGATTTAAATGTTTAATTAGTCAAACTTCCATATTTACCAATACAAAATTGAAAGCATTACAAAATTTTCGGCTCTAAACGTTTAATACTCGTAGGATTTAGTTGAGGGAGAATAGTATACAAAAATTTTGAGAGCCTTCGATTCCTTCTCCTCCTTAATTTCTGTACTATTTTCAGCCATTAAAGTTCTATTTCACAAACCCTAATCTTGATCCCTCATGCAACCCTAGGTCAAAACGAACACAAGTTTCTTTTTCAAGGAATGACTAATCATTTGTAACCGGCCAGCGGGACGATAGCATCCGCTAGCTAGTCGAAAACCTCATTTTATTTTTTTTTGCCTTTTCATGCATCAATGTTAAGGGTTGCTTGCTCAAGTTCATTAGTAGCCACAATACTAATGATAGAAACCAAATTTTAAAGCAAACTAACGAGAGAACCATACCATAGCCTGCAGTTTGAACATCAAAGCCTTCATCCTATCACAAAATAACAAAGATCGAGTTTAATGCTAAATCATTTGACTTCTCAAAAAGCTAAACAATAAAATGTTAAACAATATATATATATAAACTTCACCTGCAATTCTCGTATGAGTGGCAAACTCCCTGTTATGGAGTATGGTTTTACGTGCCCAACCACTTCTTCAGTAGCTTTGCACAACACATGGAAACCGCGAGAATCAAGATCACATGCCACTCCAGAATTTGCCTCATCGAAACTAATGGTAAGTCTGCAGCAAGAAAAAAGGGCGAGAGAACATAACCCACATTATCGATATTTCGATATTATTAGATACACCTCAAAGTGCGTGAAATATGACATAAGAGAACTCTTAGCACAATAATACAATACTTTTAAGGTATGAATATCTATCCTGATATCCGAAGACAGAAAACACACCTTCCTCTAAGGCCTTCATCTGGTAGGACATATTTTGAAACTGGCCCCCGCGTATCCAGCTTCTCTATGTTATCATTTATGTCATCTATATATTCTTGCAGCTTCTTCATCACATCCGTTACACTGAAACAGAGTTTAAGGGTGTTTATACAATAAAATCTTCAACCTCAATTTTTCTTTCCTGGAAATACAATTTGAATTGCAAAGAAATGAAGGGAATAAAATTATAAAAAGGGACATCGGATGTCATTGTAGAGTAGGATTTCCGACAGCAAATCCAATTTTCCCAAGGCTTTGTTTGGTTCATGGATTAAGTGAAGGAAAAGAAAACAAAACAAAGAGAGAAAAATAAATTGAAATTTATGAAGTTTGTGAGTCACTTCTATTCCTCTTTTCCTAGTTCCTATTATATTTGAGAATTTTTAATTTTTAACATAGTTTAATCATATGGAGGAAAATACTAGAAAAAACACTAGACATAGATTTCCTTTCACTTTCCTTTTCCTTCTCCAAATCCACAAACCAAACACAGCCTAACAGAAAGTACGTCGCTTACCTGTAAAATGGAGTCAACCTGCAAGAAAGAAGGAACATGATTAGACATCAATTTTTAATGGGTAGCATGTAAATTAATTGTTAAAAATCATAAACCTGACATCTCCTGAGATCATACACTCAGCAGGAATTTGATTTATCCCACCTCCTGGATCTGTGTTAACGATAAATATGAGTAATGAAAAAGTTCTTAGAAATGAGCAGGAACACATTTCTCTTTTAAAATTTGTCACCTAAAGACTCAAAACTTACAACTCCATTGAGTTGGTTTCATGGTTGACGGTGTGGCAAATCCATAAACTTGTTCTTTAGGATGGGGAGGGAAATCTCTGTAGAATCTAGACTGAATCTCTTTCGAAGCTTCCATGGCTAGCTCCAAAGGATTTATTGCCTGCATATAAAAATTTCAACAACATCCTTTTCAGAAATACAGTAATAGAATGGGCATGTCCCTTCAGTTTTTTTTCTCAAAACTAAACACTATCCACTTTTACATGTTTCAATGATACATAGATTAATGCCATACTCTCTCTCTCTCTCTCTCTCTGACTCTCTCTCTCTCTCACACACACACAAAAGCATGAGCGGCACATGTGCTGCCTGACATCCTTGAAATTCAAGTATAGATCGGTGAATTGTTTGTATTTTACCCTATTAAATTGTCATACATTAATTGTTAATGTGCAACTGTTTGCACAAAATGTTACCACGTGGTACTAGTAAAAAAGCATTGAACAGAAGTACCTTGTGTGCCAGACCACTGTGAAAAAGCTTTCCGGTGACATGAAGTTTCCACGGTATCATACCCCCAGTACCAATGCAAGGTTGTTTATCTGCTGTGTCGATCCAAAAGCTGTTTGGAAACAAAGATAGCCACTAACTAAAGTTCTAGAAACATAATTAAGCTCTGCTTGGTTTGTGGATTAAAGGAGGAAAAGAAAAAGGAAAGAAAACTATTTCCCTAGTGTTTTCCATAGTATTTTATTCCATGCTCAAGTAAAAAATACAAATTAAATTTTTCATAAATATAATAAAACTCAAGAAAAGAGGAACAGAACGACTCATAAAGTTCAAAACTTATAATTTTTTTTCCCGATTTTTCTTTTCCTTCCTATTTTCATCACTAAGCAAAGTGAATTCCAATGTGTTTTGTTTTTTCCTTTCCCTCATTAAATCGATAAAACCAAACATATCTTTAAGCTCTACCATTATGTTATTCTAGAAAGTACTCCATTCAAAATGTTGTTCTACAAGAGAGCTCAATTACTTACAGAGGACCCTGCTTTAACTTGATAAGCAACCCGTCTTCCACTAATGCATCTACACCAACTCCGGGAATTGATGAATTCTCTTCACTGGCTATGAAGACAGCAACGACTGTTGACTTCAATTTTGGCTTCGTTTCCCCTAGCTTCCTCAAGAGCTCAGTTACTAGAGCAACGTGTCCTAAACAATCAGTTGTTCCACGACCACGGAGTTTATCCCCGTCAATGCTTAACGAGAAAGGATCAAAATCCTGCAAAAGGAACAATCATATAATACATAAAATACATCTATTTAGATGAATTAATTGGAAATGTGAAGCCAATTCAAATTGAACGCATAAATGATAACACCAGTGACAAGAAGAAGAAAGAGGATTAGGAGTGCCTCCATTCAAAATAATCCATAATTGTTCATTTCAATAAACCTTGTGTTTTGGAAGTGGGGCCGACCAACTAAAACTAGTACTTAACCAAATCAACAACGAACTATCGAAATGGAAAATATATAAAATTATTGTTACTCCATTCTGACTTAATACGTGCAAAGTTTTCGGAAATTCAAAAATAGATTGAAATAGCTGGAGGAGGAGAGGGTTGGGAGGGGGAGGAGGAGAAGGAGAGGGAAATGTGGAATTTCCACAGTTTAGAAGGGAAGGGAAGGGAAGGGAAGGGAAGAAAGGAGGGGATGCCTTTTCATCGGGCCTTCATATTCTTCCCCTCGAAATACTGATGCTATTTAAGGTCATCATAACAAAATCATACAATACATCCAACCTTTAGCCTTCTCTTCTTCCCAGCCAAAACAAAAGGAGAGAAAAGTGGTTTCATTTCCATAAAAATACCTTTTGCATCCCTCCAACCTCTACTTCCAGTATTCAGTTCATCGTACCAAACAAAGCATACAATGTTGAGTACAGTGTTACCAGAAAACTATCAGACCCTAACGATCTGCATTTTGGTACGATCGTTCCGAAACGTGGTACACTAGCGAATTGAAACACCGATTTGGGCGTTTCCGCTTTAAAGCACCTAATATAGTAATAAGACCACCAAAATCTAGTGAAAATATAACACTACAAATTCTCATCGATTAAATTTTCTCATTTAGAACTTTACTCGACAATAAAGTGATAAAAAAATTGTTTCACGTTTTCATTTATCATACTACTTTCCCTCTTAAAACCGGAAGAAGTATACCCCCACCGTACCACATTTTATAGCACATGGCGATCTGCGTTCCCGATCCCGTTCCTCGTATCGAATCGATCTGCGATCCAAGTAACCTTGGTTGAGAAACAATAGAGCTACCCACGTATAGATGACTTTAAACGGTAAACCTCCAATCGGAAAAACGCCAAATGTCTAAGAAAATTCAGGTCAAACACAAAATTGGTGTCATATCAATGAACAAAGGAAGGAATTAGCATAAACCCAACTGCAATAACGAGATAACTTTAGTAGGGTAATCCATAGACTACAAAAGTGCCAAGTGCAAATGCAAATAAAACGATTGAAGGAGATATATTTGCTTGATGACGAGGTGACAAATTAATTTACATTCGATGTGAATATTTGTCTAGCTTTGATGAGATAAATCGGATTATGATTTGTACGATTGATATTTTGATTATAAGTTAATTTTTGAGGATATGGAGAAGCTCCTAGAGACTTGTTTGAGGTATGTTAAATCATTTAAAGAAAATTTTGAAGGAAGTGAAAGGTATTTGAGGATTACTGGGGATATCTTGGAGAACCAAGGATTTAACATTCATTTGGGTAATTGGATGCGGAAAATGGAAAGAATATTGATCCGAGTACGCTTAGAGAGATAAGAGGGCCCAGAGTTGTGTGTGTATTTTTTGTGTTTGCTTCCAAAGAAAATGTGAGTGAGTGGCTGAGATGAGTGGGTAACTTATTCTTGTTGCTAGTTTAGTTAGTAAAAATTAGAATGAGTTGAACAATTGACTAAGAGATTCCGAACTATAGATTGTTTTACTCAAGGAGTAGAACACGAAATTCAGTGTCTAAAGATCTTTTTACGGTAATTGGATTGGAGAATAAAGATTAATGTGTTATTTGCATTGGAAAATAACAGTGAGTTTTGCAATAATGTTACGCATATTTGGGGTAAAACGATAATAGAGTTAATTGGTGTGAGATTTTTCTCTGAGGCATCAGGTTATCATTGTTTGTGAGTTTTGTGAAGATTATGGGATGAGTTGGTACAAGAATTATTCGTGGCAAAAGATTTAAGAACTCTATAACAATAGACGTATTCTTGGAGCAGATTGTGAACGAGAAAGCGATCTTGTTAGGTAGGAATCTAATTACATGATTTGGCGTAATGATTTATTTAAAAAAAAGGTTATTACATGGAGTATTGGTGAATTTTTTATCCTAGAATTAAGAGTTAAGACATCTTAAATTAATACTTCATTATGGAGGAGATATGCTTATGGTATTGAAGGATATTAGAAGAACCATTCTGCGATGTATGGATCTCTAGAAGAGTTGTACTTGAAAACGTTATCACAGATTTCATAGTTTGAAGTAGAAGATGTATCTGCTTGATGATGGGGTGACAAATTAATTTACATTTGTGGTGAATATTTGTCTAGTTTTGATGAGATTATTGGAAGTGTAAGATTGATATTTTGATTATAAATTAAATTTTGAGGATATAGAGATGCTCCTAGAGACGTGTTTGAGTTATTTTAAATGATTGAAAGAAATTCTATGCAAGAAGTAAAAGGTATTTAAGGATTACTTGTGATATCTTGGAGAACCTAATTTAGTTTTTATTTGGGTAATATATGGATATTGAAAATGGAAAGAATATTGATCTGAGTATGCGCAGAGAGATAAGAGGGCCGAGAGTTGAGTGTGTGCTTCCTGTGTCTGATTCCAAGGAAAATGTGCGTCTTCGGGTGAGATGAGTGGGTGATTTGGTCCTATTGCTAGTTTAGTTGGTAAAAATTGGTCTGGTGTTCGGCTCTCCAATCCCATTAACCCAAAAAGATCTCTACACATTGCTTGGAATTTCATATTCTACTGCTCGAATAAAACAACCCACAGTTTGAAATCTCTTAGGTGTTGGGCTCAAAAGTAACTAGCGTTCTGATCATATGACATGTTCTTCTGATACTTAATCATATTTATCGATGTATTGTGATAAAACCAACATAGAAACTCGATGGATTTATAACATGCAACTCCAACTGCTAACTTATGCCCAACTTAATTCTCCGTAGATTAATAGCAATGCAAATAATACTATTGAAAAAATCATTTATTTATCACAATGCAAATAATACTAATAGCGACATCACACCAACATGTACAACTCTCGTCCTCACAGTCTCTCTCTCATTCTAAGTTTGACTAACGACATTTACAATAGGAACAAGTCACCCACTCATCTCAGCCAAACACTCACATATTCTGTTGGAGCAAACACATGAAGTACACACTCAACTCTATGCCCTCTCATCTCTTTATACGTACTCCTACATGATATTGGTACAATTTAAATCCTTCAATAGGTAACCATCTTACCAACGAATCCACCAAATTCTCTTTCTTAATAGTAATAATAAAAATGTAAGAACAGAATCTGGGGTATCACACTTTTATGTAAAATAAAGAGAAACTAATCAGCAGAATTTCACGAGCGATTTCTTTTTCTTTTATTTTATTTTTTTGGGAAAAAGGGTAAATAAATTCCAAAAAGGGTGTACAAAAGTACAAGGGGCATACCCAGGATATTACAGTATGATCAAAAAACCATGCTCAAAAGGAGCAACAAGAGGCCAAAGCAAACCTCAAACAAGGGAAGAAAGGCTATCCGTCCCAAGAGACGGATAGCGATTTCAATTGGTAAAACCCTAATAAACCCAATTAAGTCAAAGGAAAGGTAGAAAGACAATGCCAATAAAATCAGCACATCTGAATTATTAGAGATGGGTAAATGTTAAATTAACAAATTTTCAAAAGATCAACCAAATAAAGGTAATGCGAAAACCATGAGCATATTAGAATTCTTTGAATTGAATCAACTTTAACTGACCCAGAAAACAAACAGAAACTCAAGTCTAAAAACAAATTCAGATCAAACCCAAAAAAAAAAAAAAATTGAAAAACAAAAGAAAAATAAATAAATCAACGGAAACCCAATATAGCGAACCTTTAACCCAGAAAAATGTATCAATGAACAGTTAAAAAAATTCCCGGCAGAGAGAGGGAGGAAGAAACAGACCCAATCATTAGGGTTAGCAGTGACAACGTCCATGTGCATTCCAACGAACGACAAGATCTTATCTGGCTCAGTTCCTGGATACTCCACAATAAGATTTCCTCTTTTGGGGAGGTAGGTGACATGGTTGACGATCAGAGGTCCGCCGCCGGTGGAGGTGCTGAGGGGGAGGAGGGCGTTGAGCACGTGCCGGACGATTCTGTCCTCTTCTGGAATGAGTTCAGGTGGGTTGTTCTGTACGTACTTGGACTCTCCGATGAGATTTGAGAGGAGGGACACGAATGAGTCTTCGTTGAGAGTGCCGAGTGAGTCTTTCACAGAGGAAGAAGAAGCCATAGTGGAGAGAGAGAGTGAGAGTGAGAGGGGGTCTGGAAACAGAGGAGAGTGAAACCGTTACATGATCAGACGAATCGCGGCACTTGTGTACATGTATATCTATACCCTATATATAAAATAGCCTTAGGATGCGATTGATAAAAGAGTAATGCTAGGTGTACACAAATTTGCACACACTTTTGCACACAAATGCTTTAAACGCATGTACCCTGTGCTGTGGAAGTGGTGCACAGAAAGGTGTGAAATTTAAGTACTGACAAATTTAAGTGATTTAATTTGCAATACTGACAATAATATTTTAATTAATGAAATATGCTCTATTTAGTGATTTTTTCAGTAGAAATTTTTTGTTTAAAGTTTTCAGTGGATCTTTGGCTGCTTTTTTAATTAAGTGGTGCGTTATCAAACGCACTGAAAAATAATAAGTGCTGAAACTTTTCATTTTCATCAATTAATTGGGTTATCAAATACACCCTTAGTGACAATAGTTCACCCAACTCGTAAGTTGAAATACCATTTTACCTTTTTCTATTCCATCTATTCTCTTATCCTTTAGTCTTTGATCTGACTTTTGTTCTAATATGGATGATTTTTCCGGTATTTTGTGCTAAAAAAACGTACGTTATCATTCAAGTTTTACAACCTTTCTTTAGGCCCATTTTGCCCCCTCTACTATACCATATTTAATCATGCATCTGTACCCATCATAAAGATATATTGATTTATTTTAGGGTAATTTGGTCATGCCAAAATAAGGTAATTAGGTTTAGGTCATCTTTTGTAATTTTATTTAATATAATAATGAGATTTCAATTAATAATATTATGTGTAATTACATTTGGGTCAATAAGTTTTTGCATTAGGTCAACAAGTTCTGGGATATTTATTAGGATTAAATACATTTTACACCCTTGTAGTTTGTCACATGTGTTAGTTTGGTCCTTGTAATTTAAAAAGTGTCACTTTAGTCCTTATAGTTCCATAAGTGTGTCAAATAAGTCCAATAAGTCCTTTAGTAATGAATAATTTTGTCACTTAAAAGTAAAAAAATTATCACAAAAAGTGTTTGTGGGACTAAAATGACACACTATGAAACTATAAGGACTAAAATAACACTTTTTAAACTACAATGATCAAATTGTCACAAAGAGCAAACTAAGAGAGTGCAAAATGTAATTAAGCCTATTTATTATGTACTTCAACAAAAGTCAACAAAAATGGCTATTTTGGTGGTTATTTACGAATTGGTTACTAATATTTACATGTTGGTCAACTTCTTCCCTCAAATTTAGGATTTATATATTGTAATATGTGTAATTACTATTCACTTAAAAAAAGTAAAAAAAAAAAAAAAAGTGTCTAATATTTACATTTTGGTCAACTTCTTCCCTCGAATTTATGATTTACATATTGTAATATGTATAATTACATTTACGTTAAGATTTATAATTACATTTACGTTAAGATTTATATATTGTGATATGCCCAGAATCAGCCTATTCCCGAGCGGTTCTACTCAGCAACCAGTCCCGAAACATCCCGAGCAGTTTGTGTACAAAGCCCAACTAACAGGTCGGGAAGACCACGCAGGCATAAATCGTCGTAGGGACAGCTCGCCCAGGCCCCGAGGCTTGATCCAGAATATTCCAGACAGCTTCCTACTAAAGCTAGAAGACTAATGGAAAGTACACATTGTTTCCTAATCCAATTAGGAAACCCCCACAATTAATGCCAATTAATCCCAATTGGATTGTATTTCCTTATCCTTGTACGAGTAGGTCTCTTACATTTATAAAAGAGACCACTTGCCCCCATTAGAGGGGATCCCCAATCAAAATCTCACCCCCATGGAGAGGATCAACCTTTCAGTCTCTACAGCACCTCTATAGCAGTCATTAACACGCCCGGCCGACCTACGGTAGCTCCAAACTATTGTTGGTTCACCACAGGTCCCCGACTTTTTACAGTATAGTGAACGTGCTCAGACACACACGTGGACATAGGTTCCTTCATTAATAAGGCCGAACCACATACAAAAAACCGGTCTCTCACTCTCTCTCTCTCCTTTAATTACTTTAATTTACTTTAATCAAATTTTGGCACCATCAGCTTGGCGCCGTTTGTGGGAAAGACAAATTTCTCATAGCCTTGGGAATCAGTCCAGGGTCACTCGGTCAAGAGCCGATGTGGCCTTGGGCACACTAACAGCCAGAGTCATAGCGGAGCCCGATCCCAGAGGGCAGCGTACTGCCATGAAGAAGAAGCCTCTTCCACCAACCCGACCAACCCCCCGAATACCAGTCGGGAAGGAGTGGTGGCCCGTATCCATGACTTGCAGAAACAGATTGACGAAGTGGCCAAAAAGTTAGATCAAAACCCTACTCAGAATCACGCCAAATACCGAGACAGAGTCACCATTCTCTAGCCAGATCACGAGGTTCGCCATCCCACATAAATTTAAACAGCCCCGCCTAGATTCTTATAACGGATCGGGAAACCCGGTCGACCACGTCCGGACCTACAAGGCTTAGATGGCTCTGGCCACCAAAGCAGACGAACTGAACTGCATGGCTTTCTCCAGTACTTTGAAAGGCCCAACCGCCCAATGGTTCTACTCCTTGAAGCCCCAATCGGTCCGCAATTTCAAGCAACTCAGCAACCAGTTCATCGACCAGTTCATCGGTATGCATGAACGGCCAAAGCCTAACATGCAGCTACTGACAGTCAGACAAAGGGATAATGAGACCCTCAAGGAATTCACCGACCGGTTTAATCAAGAGAAGCTCCGAATCTACGATCTTGATGAAACCGTCGCTATTATAGCCTTCTGCTCAGAGTTCAGCACACCAAGTGCGCCACGTCGTTTTACAGAAATCGCCCGGTAACCTTGGTTGAACTCGCAGAGAGGGTTGGAAAATACATTGACGCTGAAGAGTTTCTAAAGACCAGAGACCCCGGGCAAGAAAGTTACGAGCCCTCCGGAAGTAAGCGGAAGCGGGAACAGCCTGGGAAGAATAATGTGGAGAAGCCTAGTAGTTCTAGCAGTTCCTCCAACTCACAACGGTCTGAATCCGGCAGCCCCAACCCGACCTACAGTTCGCATCGATTTGAGTCCGGCAGTCTCGACACGACCTCCAGTTTTCAGCAATCAGGATCCAGTGATTCCGACCTTGCCTCTAACTTTGAGTAACCAGGAGCCCGGTCATTATGACTTGACCTCCTGTCTCCAACAGTCCTTACGAGATCGAAACTACAGTGGTACTTGCCCGATCTTCGCATGAAGCTCCACAGACTGTCAGAGAGCTCTTGCAAAGACCTCGGGCTACACCCGAGGCACATCAAAATACCTCGGGCTACACTCGAGGCACCTCAAAAGACTTCGGGCCACACCCGAGGCACACTTTAAAGACCTCGGGTTCAACCCCGAGGCAACCAAAGACCACTGTTACGCAGTTAGAAGAAGACCTCGGGGCCACATCCGAGGCACAAAAGACCTCGGCTTGATACCCGAGGCAAAAGACCTCAGCTTGACACCCAAGGCAAAAGACCTCGGTCTTAAATCCGAGGCACTGGCTTCGCTTAGGCCCCTAATCGACGATGGGGGCAAATCCCCCTAGGCGGCTGACGATGGAAAGCTTCAAAAGACCCTGCAACCACCCATGTTCTAGGTCGGTTACCTACAGTCATAGCTTCTACAGACCCCCGTCTTAGCGAAAGCTTGGGGGCAGGAAGGCACAATGAACTAAACAGGCAATCACACCGGGTATTTACAGACCTTGAGGTTAACTAAGTCAAACTCTTGGACAACCCGGGTGCCTACAGTACTCAGAGGCAATAACTCCACTTAGGTTCAAACCGACGATAGAGGAACTCGTCTTAGGTTGGCCCACGATAGAGGAGCAAAAAAGACCCTAACGCAACACGCTTTAGGTCGGCTCCACCAACATGGTCAAACTCTTCTCCCAACAGTCTTGACGAAGGCTGACTGGGCGGAAGATAACCATCCTGGGGAATTAACATAAAAGGACCCTAAAGTAATGCGCTTTAGGTCGGCTTTTCCAACATGATCAAATTCTTTTGCCCACAATCTTGACGAAGGTTTAGGGGTAGAAGATAACCATCCTGGGAGCTAACTTAAGCAAAAGACTCCGAATTAGGCTAAGTTTAAACTCTTGGCCAATTCCCGAGCACTTAAACACTTCGAGCTAGGCTAAGTCTCGACTCTTAGCCAGTTCCTGAGAACTCACAAGACTCAGAAGCTCCAAGGCAGCTTCCTTGAGCACTCATACAGTGGCAAGTGGCATCAAACAAATTTCCAAACTTGCCCCAATATAGCATCCAACCAACCTTGGAAATGGGGGGCAACTGATACGCCCAGAATCAGCCTATGCCTGAGCGGTTCTACTCAACAACCGGTCCCGAGACATCCCGAGCGGTTTGTGTACGAAGCCCGACTAACAGGTCAAGAAGACCACGCAGGCATAGATCGATGTAGGGACAGCTCGCCCAGTCCCCGAGGCTTGATCCAGAATATTCCAGACAGCTTCCTACTGAAGTTAGAAGACTAATGGAAATTACACATTGTTTCCTAATCCAATTAGGAAACCCCCACAACTAATGCCAATCAATCCTAATTGGATTGTATTTTCTTATCCTTATACGAGTAGGTCTCTTGCATCTATAAAAGAGACCACTCGCCCCCATTAGAAAGGATCCCCAATCAAAATCTCATCCCCATGGAGAGGATCAACTTCCCTTTCCCTTTTTCCCTTTTACTTTAAAACTGAATTTTATAGTACACACACATGTCTATAAATTTAATTTATACACATGCTTATAGCTCTTTTTTTATTAGACAGACTGTGGCTTCTTACCTTTCCCTTTATATATATAAGAGCCTTAGTGACAACAATTCACCCAACTTGTAAGTTGAAATACCATTTTACCCTTTTCTATTCCATCTATTCCCTTATCCTTTAGTCTTTGATATGACTTTTGTTCTAATCTGGATGGTTTTTCTGGTATATTTGTGCCAAAAAAGCGTACGTTATCATCCAAGTTTTACAATCTTTCTTTAGGTCCATTTTGCCCATTCTACTATACTATATTTAATCATGCATCTGTATCCATCATAAGGATATATTGATTTGTGTTAGGGTAATTTGGTCATGTCAAAATAAGATAATTAGGTTTAGGTCAGCTTTTGTAATTTTATTTAATATAATAATGAGATTTCAATCAACAATATTGTGTGTAATTATATTTAGGTCAACAAGTTTTTGCATTAGGTCAACAAATTCTGGGATATTTATTATGTACTTTAACAAAACTCAACAAAAGTAGCTATTTGGTGACTAATTACGAATTGGTCACTCATATTTACATTGTGGTCAACTTCTTCCCTCAAAATTAGGATTTACATATTTTAATGTGTAGTTACTATTCACTTTTAAAAAAAGTAATAAAAAAAAAGTGGCTAATATTTATATTTTGGTCAACTTCTTCTCTCGAATTTATGATTTATATATTGTAATATGTATAATTACATTTATGTTAAGATTTTGTGACATATTTATCATTCACTTCAGCAAAAAGTCAATAATAATGCTTAACTACGTATTGGTCTGTAATATTTACATTTTGGTCAACTTTTGTCCTAAAGTTTATGATTAATATATTGTGGGTTTTTTAACCACATACCGTGGCTTCTCCCCTTTCCATTTTTCCATTTTACTTTAAAACTGAATTTTATAGTACACACACATGACTATAAATTTAATTTATACACATACTTATAATTATTTTTTTATTAGATATACTGTGGATTCTTCCCTTTCCCTTTTTCCCTTTTATTTTAAATTTGAATTTTATAGTACATACACATGGCTATAAATTTAATTTATACACATGCTTATAATTCTTTTTTTATTAGACACACATACCTAATACGTGTCATTTACCATTCTAAAACTACAGTCCATTACAGAACTTTGAATATATGGAGATTAAATTGACTCATAAAAAAATGAATACATTTTTGCTTTGTAATTCTAGAACCATAAATCTCTTACCAAATTGAAACAACACTATTCAAATCTTATAATCAAATCCATAGAAATAGGGTACTTATACCTTCCAAAAATAATAGTTGATATCAGTATGACAATTGTAGATGTACGTACCAAATGAAGATTTTACTTATTTTAACACATGGATATAAATTCTATTTTATTTCACACACATATCAACTACTATTTCAGAAATATTGTCTATTAAGGAACTTTGAATATATGGAGACAGAAATAAGTCATAAAAATATGTAGTGCTTTCTTCAAAGGAAATGAATATAATTTGAGAAAATATAATGTCTTTCATTTGTTTATTAAATTTTTATACCATTGATATCAAAATTCAAAAAGGGAAAAATAGAAAACAAATAAGCTAATAAGAGGGGATTGTCACGTGCAACGCACGTGTTGGTACCCTAGTATATATATATATATATACATACGGCGTGAGGTATATGTATATAGTGTATTAGACCATTTCCAACCCCAAAAATGTTATAATCACCACAAATTTCACACTAAATTCCACACCTAACATATTTTGACCCTTAATTCATGTGGGTCCTGTAACAACCTGCATTTCCATTTAATTTAAAATCCATGTCCATATTTAATTTATGTGTATTTGCATTGGCATATTTAAATTTAATTAGCATGGTCTGCTTTTACTTTAATTCCAGTCACTTGTTTGGAATATTAATTTCTTATCTAATTCACATTTAAAGTTTATTGGGGGCCAAACTGCAATTTTACAAAAGTTAGTAATACCTGTATGGATTTCAAAATCTGTATTTCAAAAACGGTGGAAAAGTTTACTCTTGATTAAAACTATATTTTTATGAAACCAGAAAATCATTTCCTACGTTAAAATGAAATTCCAGTATTTTTGTGGTGACCACCGCGCCCCGAAAATACCAGTTAGTGTTCAAAACTGTCCACGCTGTGTGAGTTTCCACAGATTTTGGAAGTGACTGATTTGGACATTTGCTTTATTTCCATTTATGGCAAGTAATCATTGGATATGCCTTGTTTGGGTATTGCAATTGTGTGTGTGTTAATTTAATGCCATAAGCTAAATTCCCAAACACATACAAGTTGACCCCTACTACTCTATATTGCCTCTTCACCATCTGGAGAATTATCTACGTATATGTATTGTGTGTATATCAGATTTATGTACTGGGTATTTAGTTTAGTAGATAATCTAAATCAATTGTTGAGTGAATTAGGATCTTCTTGGAGCCCAAGTATTGGGAGCTCTATATATACATCCAATATACACCACACATATCACTTTCAGCACACACATAATTCTGAGAAATTAGAGAGTTTCAGAGAAAACACAGAGAGTTAATACAGAATTTATATAGAGAGAGAGAAAGCTCAATCCTCCATAACCAAGCTTGAGTTGGGATTGCTTATCTCTTATTTCTTTCTCAACAACATCTTTGCTCTTAATCACAGTGAGTATTATCAACTCACTTTGAATGTAATATATGCTTATTTACTGTTAGTATAGCTTGTTTGATAAATACACCATTGTTGATCCTACGTATGAAAGTTCATAGCTTGAAATCAAGATTTTCAAACCTTAATCTAAATTCGTTTTTAGAGATGAATATGGTAGATTATACATTCTACATGTCAAGTTTGAAGTTATAGAGCCTAATTTGTTCATACCACAAAGTATATTGAAAATGAAGTTTGGACATGTTTTAGATTTTCCTAAAATTGGTGAGCTATGGATCAAATGGTGTGAAATGAATCATAGATTCTAAATCCTTGTTTAAAAACAAAGAGATTCATATATAACATGATAAACATACTTACAGATTTGAAATGGGTCAATTTTAGACCCTGTTTTCTGAAACAGAGCAGTTCCTGCGGAGAAGATGAAGCCTCAGCTTCATCTCGCGCCACGATCGCGCGCGCGAGAATCGCGCGAGCGGCCCGCGCGAGCGATCTTTCGCGCGAGCGGCCCGCGCGCGTGAGGTAGGCGTCTCCAGGCAGACGTAAGAGTTTTATTATAAAAATGAAAAATTGTCTGGTCGCGCGAGCGAGGGTCGCGCGAGAACCCCTTCGCGCGAGCGATCCGCGCGCGCGACCTTGGCTTTCTCAGGCAGACAGAAAAGTTATATTATAAAAGGAAAATGGGCATATCGCGCGAGCGGCCCGCGCGCGCGAGTTCTGACAGTTTCTGTTTTTGTCTGTTTTGTGTTTAAGGTCTGTTTGGTTCAACTTTTTAGTACTGTTAAGGCTCTGTTTGGGAATTTAGTTGATCAGAACTCTATTTGGTTATGTTTGAATGATTAAAACATTGTAGTATGACTCATTAACCCCCGTACGCGTGTTGTTCCTTTAATTCAGCATTTTTGTTTTCGTTTAAGTGCATACCATTCATGTGGGTCAGTGGTACATGCATAGGGGTGTCAGTCTGTGTGGAAAAGAGTAATGGTAGTGTGGAAAGAGTATGAGTTTGTGGTCGTGGTTGTGGTTGTGGTTGAGTATGAGTTTGTGGTCGTGGTTGTGGTTGTGGTTGTGGTTGAGATTGTGGAGAGGGTATCTTTGAAATGCGACGGTGGCAAATATGGACACTCCCTGACGCCCATGGAAGCGTTAAAGTGTGTGAAGCCGAACTCGGACATTCCCTGGCACCCATGGTAGTGCTAAAGTGTGGCCTACGGACACTCCCTGATAACTCGAGTCTGGATACTGTGTGAGGGGTTGCCCCGGTATTTGCATGGCGGTTAGGGTATTCAAAGTGTGAGGCATTGGACACTCCCTGGTACCCCGGACCAAAGTGTGAGGCAAACTGGACACTCCTTGGCGCCCCGTTGCTAAAGTGTGGCTATCTGAGTGTTTCAAAGATACCAGGAGTAGGATAGTGGGTTGTTGTGGCTGTCGAGAGAAAAGAGTCGGCAAGATGAGCGTGGTGCATTGTTCTCATACACGGTCCCATCTGTGTAAATTTACCCTCTTTTATAATGTTGTGGTCGTTTTCTAAACGAGCTCTTTAATCATAATTATAAACTTGTGGATTTAATTTGGAATTGGAAAAAGGTAAGTTGGTATGTTTTACATTCAAAGTCATGTTTTTAATACTCACCAGCTTCTTGAAGCTGACGACGTTGATGCGTCCTGGACATTCGTGTTCAGGCTTTTCAGGTATAATCAGGAGGAATCATACGACTATGCTAATTGAGAATGGCTGCTTCTGGAATAAAGAAACTGTTTATCATATGCTTTAAGTTTATCTGTTTTAAGTTATGAACTATTTTGTTTTATAAGGATGACTGTAACAGACACTAAGTTATTATTTTATTTTCAAGGCGGTCTGTGCCTTAGTTGACCCCGGTTCATAAGATGTAATAAGTTAGAAAATTTTTGTAAGACTTGATTGCTTTACTCTGATTATTATGTTTTGTTGTTTGACGTTTGGGACGGAATCGATCCTTCAAACTGTCGCGACCTACGGGTCCATAAAGGAAATTAAACGCTTTCCTTATTTATGCTACGTCGGGGCGTGACAGGATTTAGTGGTATCAGATCCAGGTTATAATTTATCTCAAGATAGTTTAGCCAGGTTAAGGTTTACCAGTATAGACCCGATTCCACATTCCATTAAGTGTTACACACCCGATGATACGACAGGGAGGATAGACTCAGAACCCAAACGCCTAAGATTATTCTGTTCTGACTTTAAGTAGTACCTTTTTATCAGGTATGGATCCAGCTCCCCCACTTTATGTACCAGACAGATTTGGAGGACACTTCGTGATACCTGGGGCAGTGATCCCAGCCTTTCTCGACTTATATCAGGCGGCCGTAGAGCAGTTGGCCGTGACGACGGTAGTATCTGAGGTATGGCACCAGGTTCACGTGGTAGGCCTAGTTGACCTGACCCGTATCCGTTTAGAGCTTCGTTATTTCGCAGAGGCTCAGCGTTTGGTTTTGGTCGAGATTCTGAGGTTGGTCGATAGCGATGCTTTCTACCTTCTCCTCGAGATCCAGATCGTGCATGCCCATCTGGCTCAGTTGGAGATGCCTCCGCCGGTGGTTCCCATTGCTGAGGACGATGCCGAGGTTGTTCATGTGGTCCCAGTAGGTGGGGAGATTATAGAGGACGGCATAGGTCTAGATGATCTTGCCGCTGAGCTCGAGGCTGAGCTAGCACTTGAGCTAGCCCTGCCTGAGGAGATGGTAGATGAGGCAGATGCTCCTGTACCTGCTTCATCGTCCACCTCTCACAGCTATGACGGGGTTGGACCGTTCGATGTTCAGCGATTTCGCCCTGTCGATTCGCTAGATCTCCTGATAGCCGCTTATGGAGATGATTGACGTTTTAGTTATGACTTGTACATATTAACCACTTTTGACTATTAGCTCTGTCTCTTTTTGCAACTGTAATTACATGCATTAGAGTATAGGGCAATGACCCCATTTTTGTAACATTAACTCTTGCATGCGTCCTAACCCATACAGATAGGGTAGGCATTGATCTGACCATACATGCTTTTTGTATCTACTTGACAGAAGTTATATATATAAGATATACTCTTTTGAATGTTGTTGTCATTTAAATTACTTCATAGCACTGTTGCATGCATGTTTCTCATTCTACTACCACTATCATGCATAGAATGGCTGGAGGAGTCAGGAGAAACAGGAACCTGATCGAGGGAGCACCCGAAGCTGCCGATCCTACAGGGATGTTTGAAGCGTTTATCAGACGGTTAGAAAGAATCGGTAATACGAATGACAACCGAAGAGACCGTCAAACGGGAGACAAGTTGCTAGAAAGATTCCGTGCTCTAAGGCCCGAACAGTTTGCGGGTACCGCGGAACCCTGGAAGGCGGAACAGTGGTTAAGACAGATGGACCGCATGTTCGAAGCTGTCCAATGCAACGAGATGGACAAGAGGAGGTTGGCTACGTTTCAGTTGACCGATGCTGCCGCAGATTGGTGGGATTCGGTCATAGCTACTATCGGGAATGGAGCTGCTATGGGAATGACGTGGACTGCGTTCAAGGGGAGATTTTTGGAGAAGTACTTCCCGGCTACGGAGAGGCACAGAAGAGAGAAGGAATTCATGGACCTGACGCAAGGAACCAAGTCGGTGCAAGAGTACACCACACAGTTCGAAAGACTGTCTCGGTTTGCCCCACACCTGGTTGATACCGAGGAGAAGAAGATCCGGAAGTATAATCAAGGGCTGACACCGCAGATTCGCCGCTTGACTCTCGGCCACCTGGATAAATCATTTGAAGGACTTGTTGGTTTGGCTACCGATCTGGAAGAGGATGCCCGAGTAAACCGTAAACAATTTGAATTCCGACCGCCTCAAAGGGGTAATTTTGGGAATAGACCACCAATGAACCGTACCCAAGGGCAGAAGAGGAATTTCGACGGAAGCAAGAAGACCCAGGCTATTACCTATCCGACTCAACCTCGAGTAGGCGAAGGAAGTAGTAGTGGAAAGTGCTTCAACTGTGGCAACCCTGGACATTTGGCTCGTGATTGCAAGGCACCAAGGCGTGCTACTCAGCAAGGGATAGTCTGCTTCAACTGTGGTGAACCAGGTCACATCAGCAGGTTCTGTACTGCTCCTAAGCAGGTGACTTATGGTCAACAGGGTCAGACTCGCTTGAATGCTGTTATCCCTGATGCCGCTGGATATGATGGAACTGCGTATGAAGAAGGAAATTATGGAGAAGCTCAACCTGATCAGCAAGCAGTAGAAGGTACATTAACTCTGTTTAACTCCCATGTTAAAGTGTTATTTGATACGGGTGCTGCTCTTTCGTTCATATCTGTTAATACAATTCGGAGATTGGGTATTTTACCTCATCGCTTAGAGAAAGCTTTGAAGGCTACTTCGCCACTAGGAGCTGCAGTCAGATTAGGACACGTGTGCAAGGATTGTCCCTTACGGTTAGGAAATCGTGAAATCCCTGCTAGGTTGATTGTCCTATCAATGAAGGAGTTCGACATAATCCTAGGAATGGATTGGCTCTCTCAGAATCAAGTGAAGTTGGATTGTGCGAGGAAGAGAATTACATTCCCCGACAATGAGAATCAACCCTTTGATTTTCAATATAACCCTACGGGAGATATGTTCCTCACGAGATGTTTAGCCAACATCGAAGTCGTCAGTACAGAGGTGACAACTTCATCTATACCTGTAGTCAAGGACTTCGAAGAAGTATTTCAAGACGTTTCTGGTTTGCCGCCCGAGAGAAGTATAGAGTTCTGCATTGAACTTATACCGGGTACCATGCCAATCACCAAGGTTCCCTACAGAATGGCCCCCATAGAACTATTGGAATTGAAGGAACAAGTTCAAGAGCTCGAGAACCTAGGTTTTGTACGTCCAAGTATATCACCTTGGGGAGCACCAATGTTATTTGTGAAGAAGAAGGACGGAACGCTCAGGTTGTGTATCGACTACAGAGAACTGAACCGTGTGACTATCAAGAACAAGTATCCCTTGCCTCGGATTGACGATTTGTTTGATCAACTACAAGGAGCTACGACATTTTCCAAGATAGACCTTAGGTCGGGATATCATCAGTTGAGGGTACGAAAAGAAGACATACCTAAGACTGCTTTCAGAACCCGATATGGTCATTATAAATTTCTGGTGATGCCGTTTGGAATGACGAATGCCCCGGCAGTATTCATGGATTTGATGAACAGAGTGTTCAAGCCTTATTTAGATCAGTTTGTCATCGTCTTTATTGATGATATTTTGATCTATTCTAAGTCAGGAGAAGAACACGAGCAACATCTACGGATTGCGATGCAGACGCTCAAGGACCATCAGTTGTATGCCAAGTTCAGTAAGTGTGAGTTCTGGTTGCAAGAAGTGAAATTTTTGGGACACAAGGTGTCATCTCAAGGAATTTCTGTGGATTCGTCCAAGACCGATGCTGTATCAAATTGGGTTAGACCGAGCAACCCTACAGAAGTTCGGAGCTTTCTTGGACTCGCAGGCTATTACAGGAGATTCGTTGAGGGATTCTCAAAGATAGCAGCACCTTTAACTGGGTTGACGAAGAAGAATCTGAAGTTTGAATGGACAGAGAAGCATGAGCGAGCCTTTCTAGAGTTGAAAGAGAGACTCACTACCGCGCCAGTACTAGCAATACCCAAATCGGATGAGAAGTTCACTATCTTTAGTGACGCATCATATCAAGGATTAGGGTGTGTACTTATGCAAGAAGGCAGAGTTATCGCCTATGGATCCAGACAGCTGAAGCCGAATGAGTTGAACTATCCCATTCATGATTTGGAGTTGGCAGCAGTAGTCTTCGCACTCAAGATTTGGAGATACTATCTCTACGGTGAGAAGTTTGATTTATTCTCCGATCACAAGAGCCTAAAGTATTTGTTCACACAGAAAGAGTTGAACATGAGGCAACGCAGGTGGATGGAGTTGATCAAAGATTACGACTTCACATTAGAATGCCACCCGGGTAAAGCCAATGTGGTTGATGATGCCCTGAGTCGACAGACTCGTGAGACGATCGCCTCCTTAATGGTTAGAGAATGGAGAGCATTGGAGACCTTGGCGGAATTCGATGTACAGAGTGCTGAAGAATGAGAAGGACAATTGTTCGGATGTCTTATCCTGCAGCCTGTTCTTATCGACCGCATTATTGGAGCTCAGAAAGAAGATGAGAAGTTTCAGACGTGGTTCATGAAGATGTCAGAAAAAGACCTGACAGAATGGAAAGTGGGAGTCGATGGAGGATATCGGTGCAGGAATAGATTATGTGTGCCAGGTGATGGAGAGCTAAGGAAGGATATACTGGAAGAAGCACATAAGTCGAGATATACAGTTCACCCAGGAGGAACAAAGATGTACAAGGATTTGAAGAGAAATTTCTGGTGGGAAGGTATGAAGAAAGACGTGGCCGAATTCGTATCCAAGTGTTTGACGTGTCAGCAAGTCAAAGCTGAACATCAGAGATCATCAGGATTGTTGCAACCGCTACCTATCCCTGGTTGGAAGTGGGAACACATTACGATGGATTTTGTAGTAGGATTACCTCGATCGCAGCAGAATCATGACGCCATTTGGGTAATCGTGGATCGATTGACGAAGTCAGCTCATTTCATTGCTTATAGTATGACATACCCGGTAGAGAAGATGAGCCGGATGTACATACAACAAGTTGTGCGACTTCACGGTGCACCTGTGTCGATTGTGTCAGACCGTGACGCGCGTTTTACCTCTGGATTTTGGGAAAGTCTGCAAGAAGCTATGGGAACTTCGCTCAAGATGAGCACTGCTTTTCACCCTCAGACAGATGGGCAAACTGAGCGCGTTAATCAGATCATGGAGGATATGCTCAGGGCTTGCGTGATCGATTTTGAAGAATCTTGGGAGACGCACTTGCCGTTGGTAGAATTTGCCTATAATAACAGTTATCACGCGAGTATCGGTATGGCTCCGTTCGAAGCATTGTACGGACGACCATGTCGTTCCCCTTTGTGTTGGGAAGAAGTTGGGGATACAGAGTTGTTGGGACCAGATTTGGTAAGAGAAACCAATGAGAATATTACTTTGGTCAAGGAGAGGATGAGAACCGCTCAAAGCCGATATAAGAGTTATGCCGATCGACGCCGGAAGGATTTGGAGTTTAGTGTTGGGGATCACGTGCTTCTTAAGGTTTCACCAACCCGAGGAGTAGTACGTTTTGGTCTCAAGAGAGGGAAGTTAGCTCCGCGTTTTATTGGACCATTTGAGATTTTGGATCGAGTCGGAAAAGTAGCTTATCGACTGGCGCTACCACCGAAGATGTCTGGGGTTCACAACGTGTTTCACGTAAGTATGTTGAGGAAGTACATACGCGACCCCTCGCATGTGGTTAGTTATGACGATATTGAGACGAGTCATAACATTTCTTACAAGGAGAGACCTGTGAAGATTCTGGACCAGAGTATCAAGAAATTGAGGAATAAAGATATCCCGTTGGTGAAGGTTCAGTGGAATCACCATGACGAAAACGAGGCGTCGTGGGAAGTTAAAGCTGATATGGGGATTAAGTACCCGGAGTTATTTCATGACTAGTTAGTCTTGATTTCGGGGACGAAATCCTGTTTAAGGGAGGAAGGATGTAACAACCTGTATTTCCATTTAATTTAAAATCCATGTCCATATTTAATTTATGTGTATTTGCATTGGCATATTTAAATTCAATTAGCATGGTCTGCTTTTACTTTAATTCCAGTCACTTGTTTGGAATATTAATTTCTTATCTAATTCACATTTAAAGTTTATTGGGGGCCAAACTGCAATTTTACAAAAGTTAGTAATACCTGTATGGATTTCAAAATCTGTATTTCAAAAACGGTGGAAAAGTTTACTCTTGATTCAAACTGTATTTTTATGAAACCAGAAAATCATTTCCTACGTTAAAATGAAATTCCGGTATTTTTGTGGTGACCACCGCGCCCCGAAAATACCAGTTAGTGTTCAAAACTGTCCACGCTGTGTGAGTTTCCACAGATTTTGGAAGTGACTGATTTGGACATTTGCTTTATTGCCATTTATGGCAAGTAATCATTGGATATGCCTTGTTTGGGTATTGCAATTGTGTGTGTGTTAATTTAATGCCATAAGCTAAATTCCCAAACACATACAAGTTGACCCCTACTACTCTATATTGCCTCTTCACCATCTGGAGAATTATCTACGTATATGTATTGTGTGTATATCAGATTTATGTACTGGGTATTTAGTTTAGTAGATAATCTAAATCAATTGTTGAGTGAATTAGGATCTTCTTGGAGCCCAAGTATTGGGAGCTCTATATATACATCCAATATACACCACAGATATCACTTTCAGCACACACATAATTCTGAGAAATTAGAGAGTTTCAGAGAAAACACAGAGAGTTAATACAGAATTTATATAGAGAGAGAAAGCTCAATCCTCCATAACCAAGCTTGAGTTGGGATTGCTTATCTCTTATTTCTTTCTCAACAACATCTTTGCTCTTAATCACAGTGAGTATTATCAACTCACTTTGAATGTAATATATGCTTATTTACTGTTAGTATAGCTTGTTTGATAAATACACCATTGTTGATCCTACGTATGAAAGTTCATAGCTTGAAATCAAGATTTTCAAACCTTAATCTAAATTCGTTTTTAGAGATGAATATGGTAGATTATACATTCTACATGTCAAGTTTGAAGTTATAGAGCCTAATTTGTTCATACCACAAAGTATATTGAAAATGAAGTTTGGACATGTTTTAGATTTTCCTAAAATTGGTGAGCTATGGATCAAATGGTGTGAAATGAATCATAGATTCTAAATCCTTGTTTAAAAACAAAGAGATTCATATATAACATGATAAACATACTTACAGATTTGAAATGGGTCAATTTTAGACCCTGTTTTCTGAAACAGAGCAGTTCCTGCGGAGAAGATGAAGCCTCAGCTTCATCTCGCGCCACGATCGCGCGCGCGAGAATCGCGCGAGCGGCCCGCGCGAGCGATCTTTCGCGCGAGCGGCCCGCGCGTGCGAGGTAGGCGTCTCCAGGCAGACGTAAGAGTTTTATTATAAAAATAAAAAATTGGCGGGTCGCGCGAGCGAGGGTCGCGCGAGAACCCCTTCGCGCGAGCGATCCGCGCGCGCGACCTTGGCTTTCTCAGGCAGACAGAAAAGTTATATTATAAAAGGAAAATGGGCATATCGCGCGAGCGGCCCGCGCGAGCGACATTTCGCGCGAGCGGCCCGCGCGCGCGAGTTCTGACAGTTTCTGTTTTTGTCTGTTTTGTGTTTAAGGTCTGTTTGGTTCAACTTTTTAGTACTGTTAAGGCTCTGTTTGGGAATTTAGTTGATCAGAACTCTATTTGGTTATGTTTGAATGATTAAAACATTGTAGTATGACTCATTAACCCCCGTACGCGTGTTGTTCCTTTAATTCAGCATTTTTGTTTTCGTTTAAGTGCATACCATTCATGTGGGTCAGTGGTACATGCATAGGGGTGTCAGTCTGTGTGGAAAAGAGTAATGGTAGTGTGGAAAGAGTATGAGTTTGTGGTCGTGGTTGTGGTTGTGGTTGAGTATGAGTTTGTGGTCGTGGTTGTGGTTGTGGTTGTGGTTGAGATTGTGGAGAGGGTATCTTTGAAATGCGACGGTGGCAAATATGGACACTCCCTGACGCCCATGGAAGCGTTAAAGTGTGTGAAGCCGAACTCGGACATTCCCTGGCACCCATGGTAGTGCTAAAGTGTGGCCTACGGACACTCCCTGATAACTCGAGTCTGGATACTGTGTGAGGGGTTGCCCCGGTATTTGCATGGCGGATAGGGTATTCAAAGTGTGAGGCATTGGACACTCCCTGGTACCCCGGACCAAAGTGTGAGGCAAACTGGACACTCCCTGGCGCCCCGTTGCTAAAGTGTGGCTATCTGAGTGTTTCAAAGATACCAGGAGTAGGATAGTGGGTTGTTGTGGCTGTCGAGAGAAAAGAGTCGGCAAGATGAGCGTGGTGCATTGTTCTCATACACGGTCCCATCTGTGTAAATTTACCCTCTTTTATAATGTTGTGGTCGTTTTCTAAACGAGCTCTTTAATCATAATTATAAACTTGTGGATTTAATTTGGAATTGGAAAAAGGTAAGTTGGTATGTTTTACATTCAAAGTCATGTTTTTAATACTCACCAGCTTCTTGAAGCTGACGACGTTGATGCGTCCTGGACATTCGTGTTCAGGCTTTTCAGGTATAATCAGGAGGAATCATACGACTATGCTAATTGAGAATGGCTGCTTCTGGAATAAAGAAACTGTTTATCATATGCTTTAAGTTTATCTGTTTTAAGTTATGAACTATTTTGTTTTATAAGGATGACTGTAACAGACACTAAGTTATTATTTTATTTTCAAGGCGGTCTGTGCCTTAGTTGACCCCGGTTCATAAGATGTAATAAGTTAGAAAATTTTTGTAAGACTTGATTGCTTTACTCTGATTATTATGTTTTGTTGTTTGACGTTTGGGACGGAATCGATCCTTCAAACTGTCGCGACCTACGGGTCCATAAAGGAAATTAAACGCTTTCCTTATTTATGCTACGTCGGGGCGTGACAGGTCCTATATAAAACCTACATAAATCAAGGGTCAGAATTGTGGGGTATGAAATTTGATTTGTAATTAGTGTGAGTGTAGCATTTTTCTTCCAACTCTTACCCATATTTTACTTAAGGTCTGTTTGATAACCATTTCGTTTTGGTTTTTTTTTTTTGTTTTTTTTTCATTTTTTTGAAAAAGGCAATAAAAAAAGCGTTTGGTAAACTAAATTTTGTCTTTGTTTTTTTTTTTTTTTTTCAAAAACAATTTTAAAAAAAGGACCAAAAATGAAAACAAAAATAAGTAGCTTCCAAAAAAAGCAAAATCGATTTTGGTATCCAAAATTACTATTTTGCCCTTACAAATTTTAAAGTTAACCATGTCACATGTGTGAGTGAGTTGTGCATTTGTGGCACATATGTGAGTGAGTTGTAACTCACGAGTCGATTTGGGTGTCTGTGTAAGAGAACCCTTTGAAACTGTGTAGAATGAGTGTTTTGATGTTGTGACGTTTCTCTAAGACTGAGATGGTCATTGTGGAATACCCTAATTGTTTATCTGGAAATAAATGTTTACCAGTGTATTTCACTATATGTATTATTATCTAGTTTAGATTATATTTCTGTTGTTAATTTTAATATCCTAGTGAGGACGAATTAACACGCTACACAATTGGTAGGCTAATTAGTAATTTCGTAAAATCATGTGAAATCGCATTTTAGCAACCAAACGGAACTTAGACGAAAACTTATATAATTTTTAATTTTCACTCGTGAAGCAATGAATTCGGTGTGTAAGAAATTTCAGAGAATAATTAGGAGTTTTGAGAACTCGCGGGGAGATAAACACAATTTTCGAGAGTTGTGCCTATATATAGAAAGTGATGAAATATTTTGATTTTACACAATTTTCTAACCTAAAATCTAGAGAGGCTAAAAGGAGATTTGGGAGCTTTGATCTTCACGACGCCAAACGACGATCGTTCATCCGTTGGTTTTCAACCAAAATCATATATTCGAACTCCGAGAGGTAAGGGTTTTGTTTTGATATCCACTAGGACTTGTTTGGCTAAGTTTTTCGAAAACTCATTTTCTAGAATTTTCATAAAAAAGTTAATAGTCGAACTTTTGATCGATAGGGATTGCATTAGATGGACTTCCGTATGCTATTTGTGCTCGGGTTTTCTTTAGAACGAATTTTAAGAGCGTTAATCGGAGGTGAGTGATTCAACTATGTGTTTTGGAATAATTTCTTGACATGTATTCATGTTTTGTATGTAAGGCAAGTGTTAGTTCATAGATATATATTGTGTAGTTTATATTGGGTGACTATATTGATAAGTAGGCCTAATTGCACGGTAAAATGTTTTGATTATGTCGAAAGCACGATGAAATGTATTTGAGCATGTTTAGTTGCTATTGGGGTCAAAGGAGCATGTGGTACCAAGCCATTTTGTGGAGCCATTATAAGCATAGGGTCGCACGTTTGAAAAAAAGAAACGTGGGTCTTACCTTGTCGCGTGGACTTAATGGTGAGGAGTTGCGGACTAGGAGTGTGGAACGTACACATGAGACTCCTGAGACTAGTATGAAATGTAGAAGATGTGAATGCGAGCATGTTTATCATTCATGTGCATTTTTGTTTTATTCACTAAGCTATAGCTTAAACGAATCGAAATATATGTGATTATTGAAATAATCATTTTAGGTGTTAATGTCGGCGATGATTCGGGAAAGTGATCACGGGGTATTGGGAATTTAATTAGAAGGCGATGGAGTATGCATCTCGTAGTTTTGTAATATAAATGTTGTAATAAGAATTCTATGACGTATCTATGTTTAACTTTGTTTCTTAGAACGAATTCGTGATGTTGTAATAGGCAGTAATATTTTGTAATTATTTTGGTAATGTTATAATCAAGTTTGGATCACTTTGGAATGAGTTTGAAGTGTGTGTTTGGTCATTGGTTGAATTCAGAAAGCTTTTAACTTGGAATTCTACAGAATGTGCTGCTGTAATGAAACCAGTTGAGTAGTTTGTGAAAACAGTCGACTAGATCATTTTGTTGAGCAATTCACTGCATCAATTTGTGAAAAGCAATCGACTGGGTCCCTGACACAGTCGACTGATTGTGTTTCAGAATCAGATCTTTTTGTCTGGACCAATTTTCAGTCGATTGGACACATGAGGGAGCAGTCGATTGGACTGGCTGCCTAGGTTCTGGGTTCTTTGTATCTTGCATTTCCAATCGACCGGACCTTTGATCAGTCGACTGGATTGCTGATTTAAAAATAAATTATTTTTCATTTTCACTGCGTGTTCTTAAATTAATTCTTTTGGGAACGTTAATGAATTGATTTAGCCTCGGTGGTGTGCCACGGGCTTCAAATCCGCTATTGTGGGACCGGGCTGTGACAACACAAGTCACAAGCTAGTTGTATTACTAAGCAGAGATAAATGAGGATGAAAAAGGACACATATCAACATGATGGTAGTTAGAGGTGTACATCGGTCGGTTGGGTCAGGGTTTTGTGTTGTTTTTTTATTTTATTATTATTTTTTATGTGTTTTCAAAATCGACTGAAGTGGTTGGTTTGGTCAATTTTGTCAATTTCGATTAGTTTGGTTCGATTTTTAATAGTGGGTAATTTTCAGAAAACTGACTGAATTTCTCAATTCGGTCAATCGGTTTGGTCCATTGATTTTTTTGTTTACCCATAATGGTGGTTGATGAACAAAGGTGAGCGAAAATGCACTCGTTGAAGTATATACCTTGTCTTGAATCCTAATAAGACACGGTTTTATTTGAAAAAGAAATGAATGCGTAAAATGGCATGCTTAGACAATATGATGATTAGAGTTGATTTGAGTAACAGTTTAGCCTAGTCGTTAAAAGGGTGCTTCATGTCATATTTATTATTGGGGATCAAACTCCTCCCCCCTTCCCTATTCCTTGGGGCTCGGTGCTTATGTCATCACACTAGTCCACTACACCCAAAAAAAAAAAAAAAGAAAAAAAAAATGGTTTTCTTTATTTTAAATGTTTTATTGGTCTATTTATTTGTACAATTTCTTTATTTTCCTAAGAAAGTACTTCTCTTATTTTGAAGCATTGGAAGGCAAAGCTGTGATGGGTCTCATAGTAGTTTAATATGAACATGCAGAGACCATACGTTTTTCTTTGTTTATAGTTTTTGTTTGTGCATTTTTGGTCTTTGGTTTTTGCTGAAGGCCACTATTGTTCATAATAGCCAATTGGCGATTTTGAAAAAAAAAAAAAAATGATTTAGAAGGAAATGAGGTCACCCAAAAAAAAAAAAGCGCACACACACAACTACGTGGTATGTCAATCAATTTAATAAAGCTAGAAAAATATTAAGATGCAAGCTCTAAGTCTAGGCAAACAATTATGTTCGAAATTTTCATCTTAAAATTATACTATAAAACAGAGAAAAAGTAAAAAGTTGGACTAGCTCAACTTGGATTGAGCACATGGTTGGGTCAACGTTGATTTTTTTTTTTTTTTTGTTGATGAAAGGGTCAACATTGATTTATGATTTTATGCTCTCAATCTACCTATTCCATTTATACACTACGTAGTCAAAGAACCTAATTCTAATATGCTTTCGTGAGTATTGGATGAAAGTTCTATCGTGGAATATTGAAAGGCTACAAAATAAGGAATCTAATTCTTTTTTTTTTTTTTTTTTTTGGATGGAAACAAGGAATCTAATTCTAATACTTCCGTTTTTTTTTAATCCAAAAAAAAAATAAAAAAAAAATTCTATTACTTGGTAAGCCATATGTATCACTGCGGGTTCTACACTGTCACTAGGAGAGATATAGAGTGTGAGTGTGAGTGTTAGTGAGATTTGTTAGTGCCCCTAATAATTCTTGGCGCACATAAGAATCTCAGATAGACACATAAAGTCCATGTAGATAGACACATAAAGTCTATATATCTTATTAAATAGACACATAAAATCTATGTATCTTATTTATGTGAGATTATTATCTGCCCTATGAGTTATTCTTAATATAGCGGTATACTAAGCCATATGAATCACCTCACTATGTACAGAGATATGATGCTTACCTATAACTCTCATTTCCATGAAATTATAATTGACATATGTCTAAACATTGAAAATATTTTGGCTTATGATACTCTACACCATCAAAATAACCACTCTATTGAATATTTTGTCGATTTTGTGGTTGAGCTAAACCCAAGGTGAAGAGCCTAAAGACTAGGTCTTCTTAACCTTGGGCTTGTTCAGTCAGTATCCTTGTTAAATTGGGCTTCTATATTGGATTTAGGAATGGACTTAATAGGCTTCACTTGCTTTATTGGGCTTCATCCCATAATGAGAAAATAATATAAAGATGAGGCCATAATATAAGTTTTCTTTTTTTTCTTTTTGATGAAGAGGCTCTTAATAAAGCCTGCTCTAGCATTCATTGAAAGTTCTCTCAGAACATTCTTTTCTGCTATGCGTAATGCTATGCATCATAAATTCATTTTTTTTATAAGTATTTTCCAACACATGTGGTAGTGGACCGAGTTAACTTTAATTAGTTGATGTTAAAGTGTCTCACCATTATTGAAGAGAGTCCCATTACAACATGTATTGACTTTTGAAAAAAAAAAATTGAGAAGCATAGCTTTACTCTTCAACTATATTAAGAAGTCATTTAAGAATGGACAATGTTATTATATATGAGAAGCTTCTCATATGTACAAATACTTTAAACTGTTGGATTGTTCAAATTTTATCGAGATTGTGAATAAATAATTACTATTTGATAATATTTTTGGTACTTACTATCTCCAGATCAAATCTTCATCCAAAGGTCGTAGAGTTCTTGTGCATATAAAAAACTTATCGTAATAGCATTGCCATTGAAGAATAATGGCCCACTAGACAACAATAAATGTGTGAGTGTGAATTTAAATTATTAATTGTTCTCTTTCCCATGGGACAATTGGGTCGAGTAAAGGGGTAAGGATCCTCGGCCGTGAATTGTGGTAACCAATTTGGACAACACCTAAGTGATCACTTGCAGGACCATAAATTTATCTATTTATTTTTTGGTTTTTTTTTTCTTCAAAATGCTAATATATATATATATATATAATCCTGCAAGTGACTACATAAGTGCTACCACACAATAGTTGCCCATAATCCAAAATCAGAGTAAAGAGAGAGAGAGCGAGGGTAATCAAATGTACAAGTATGGCCAAAGGGAAAAAAAAGTTCTATGCAAGAGTTTCTCTCTCTAGCTAGTACAAAAGCTTAAAATTGTGAGTGAAATACTTGGAAATGTATGACATTGTATGCATAGATTTTGTACATGATTTGGCCAGGCAATGTCTACGTTGACGACATCGCATGGGGCCGTTTGTTGCGGTCTAAGCTCATCTATATATATATATATATATTAAAAAATAATAATAAAATCATTTGACAAGTACAACCATAAAAATTTATTTTGCAATTTTTTCATATGAAATTTACTAAAATTAATAAGTCAAACTAAATTAAATTAACGGGGAGTAAGTCGAGCAGTGAGACAGTGAGGCGTGAGAGTGGAGACCTTGCGAGAGAGAGTCATACGCGAGAGATATGGAGAAAGATTATGATTTAAATTTTTCTTATTTTCTATTTTACTATTTTTTTTCTTTTGTAAATGATTTTATGTTGATTAGTCTAATTATTGTTTGAATAAAACAAAATTTATACGGTCCCATTGAATTAAATCATGTGAAACTAATTCCACAGTATTTAAAAATTAAGTACTTTTGAGATAGAAATTTACTTATTACATAATTACTCTTAGTAAGTGGAGCCTATTACACTACTCAGGGCAGACCGTGGTTGACAATAGTGAGGACAAATTTGTTCACCCAAACAACTGATTGGGTGAGCATATATGACCCATCTATACATCTTTTATTTATTCTTATTTTGCACATGGAAAATGTTGGATCCTATATGCATACTCACCCAAAAAATACTTTTTTTTTAGCTGATGACAAAGCCCCTAGGGGCACCCACACACACACACACAAGAGAGGGAGCAAAGCCCACACCCAAACTCCCCAAAGGGAGGGACTCCCATTGGAGTCGAACCCTCAACCTCCAAGAGGGAGGGCGAGGGCCGGTACCACTTGGGCTACAAGGCCCGTGGTCACCCAAAAAATACTTGGGTTAACAATAAGTGAGCAAATTAATTTGTACTCAAAAGATATTGTATGTTTACCTTATGACACGTCCATCCAGAAAACTCAACCCAGAGCATAAATAGGACTTGGGTGAACATTGGTCTGTTGACACGTCCACGGTCCATCCAGCAAACTTAACCCGAAACATAAACCGGATGAGGTCGAGCCAGGTCTCATAATATTGTTAGGGTTTTTCATATCGGTTGTGAAAGGAGTAGGTAATTAGTTTAGAAGTGTGAGGGAAAGCCTCACCTTATGAGCTAGTTTTTGGGATTAAGAAGTTCCAAGTTCACCCAACACTGGTATCAGAGTCCATATAACAACATCTATGCTCAACAGCTACAAATGAGAGGACTGGTTGAGGGTTTGCCAATCCAATATGCCCGATGTGTAAGGGGAGATTGTTGGGGTTTCCCACATTGGTTATGAAAGGGGCAGGTGGTCAATTTATAAGTGTGAGAGTAAACCTCATGAGCTAGCTCTTGGCATTGAGAAGGCCCCAACACTGGTATCAGAGCCCATTTCACAATATCTCAGCGCAACAGCCACAAGGGAGAGAGATTGGTCGAGGGTTTACCGATCCAGGCCCAATGTGTGAGTGGAGAGATTGTTGGGATTTTCCACATCGGTTATGGAAGGGGCATGTGGTCAGTTTATAAGTATGAGGAAAAGTCTCACCTAATGAGCTAACTTTTGGGGTTAAGAATGCCCAAGACCACCCAACATTAGGATCAGAGCCCATATTACAACATCTCTGTCAAATGACCATAAGGATATCTTAACATGCATGCTAATTAATTGAAGTAGATCACTCAGATTGGATAACTTCCTAAAAGTTGAATTTGGGTGATGGCTTCCTTTTTATCACTCCGTTGGGGTTACACTACACCAAAAACTGCAAACTGGCACTGTTTAAAATAGTGTTAGATCCAATTTGGAACGGTTTTAAATGGTGCCAAATATCGGGGAGCCAAATTTTCTAGCATGGTTATAAACCGTGCCAGTTTTTGGTCAAAGGATGCCAGATTTGGGAATCTGGCATGCTTTTTTGGGAATCTGGCACGCTTTTTTGACTCTGTTGAAAACGGAGCCAAATTTTCAAAAGTGTTGGTGAGACGTGGCCAATTTTGTGCACGACACGTGTCCCAATTTTGGCACGCTAATCTGGCACACTTGTGGCACGATACAAAATCGTGCCAGATTTTCAATTTTGGCATGCTATTCTAGTACGCTCTTGGCATTGCTAAAACCATGCCAGATTATCAATTTTGCCATGCTAATCTGGCACGCTCTTGGCACTGCTAAAACCGTGCCACATTGGTCTTAAATTGAAAAAAAAATATTCAGTTTGGCACGCTTTTGGCACTGCTTTTGAACGGTTTTGAACTATGCCAGATATTTTGCAAGGCAAAAAAAAATAAAATTTTGGAAGCATCATGCCACCAATAGAAAAATACCAAAAGCACCTGTATCACAAATAGCACATAGAAAATAAAAAGTCTTCAATAGCAAATAAAAAATAACCATAGCAATCCTTGATAGTGTATACATGAAACATAATCATACAAATCATGTCATCCAAAATAAAGTTCTCAATACAAAAAAACTTGCAAATCTAGCATGTAACCACCAATACCCACATCAGTGTTTGGGGTAATACAAAAATCTAGCATATAATCACAAATACCCAAATCTTCATTCTTCATACATGTCATCGTGGAGGGGGGTCGTGCCAATACAAAAAATGCACCAATATCCACATCTCCTAATGTGCAACAAGAGGCTTGTTCACCACCCCAAAGCGGACAGTCATGCACTATGATTTTGTCAAGAATAATATGCACTTCTCTCGGTTTCAAGCGATGGCCATGAACTAAAGGGACAATGTTGAGCTGCGCTTTCCTACCAAAACCAGAAATCTTACTCGAATAAGATAATATTTTGCATAAAATCAACTCAAAATTGAGGTGTAGAAGTAGGCGTGGCACTTGTGGGACTTGCAACAGTTATTGTACAAGTTGTGTGAATTTCATGGCTACCACGCAAAAAGTTTTTGCTCTTGAAATCTTTAACAAATTCTATGACCGTGGACTTCACCTCCTCCATCTCTTCTTTGAGGCTCTCTACCTTCTCCCTTCAATCATTATGATTCGTGTTGACTTCTAGAAGCATATCTCGCGCAAATGCCAAAGCCATCATAGCCTTCCTCGAATGTAGACCTAACACAACGTACAATGCATTCTACCTTCTCCCTCCAATCATTGTCGTATGACGTGATTCACCACTACGAGGGTGCAAGGGTTCTATTGCAAGTCGATGTAGACGTTCGTAATTCTTACTTTTACGTGTTTGAGGATCATTCGGAACCTCAGAAGGTGTATGGCCTCCATCACTTCTTTCGAAATGAGGAGTTCAAAAGACCATCAACTTCCCTCGTGAACATTTTACAAGCGTCATTTACAAGTTCATCCAATCTGGAAAATTTTGATTCGTCAATGGGTTCGATATTATCATTTACTGTCTTAGATTGTGGTGGTTGATGCACTTGATTTACAAGTGGTCCCTCCCCATGGAAATACCATAAGGTGTAACCATCCCATATTTCATCAAATGAACAAAGATATCACCCACATCGATATGCCCAGTATCATTTCGATAACGCCTACACGGACATGAATGTTTACACCCCGACATATTTTCATGCACAAACTTTAAAAACTCTAGAACCCCATTCCTATAAGTATCGATCCCAAAGTTGTTCTCCTTTATCCACTCTTTGTTGATTCTTGACGACATACTACCTAAAATTGCATGGCACACAGTTCAATAAGCAACTTTTAGTAAAAAGGAAATGGAGAACAAACGAAACTCGACACGAAAAAAGGAGTGATTTTTCTATAATATGCTATGGATGTGTGGCACTAAAGTAGGCAATTTGATAAAAATTTGACAGAATGACCTTGCTAAATATCTCCCAAGTTCTCGACGGTGCATATGGTCAACACAAAAAAGTTCTATGCAACCACTTAAAAAAGTTCACACAAGAAGCATATAAAATCCAATAATAACCCATCATAAAAAATAACATCAAATATCATCTCTAATCCATTCTTTAACAACAAAATCAAGAGAGCTGGGCCTTGCTTGTGTGTGAATGTAAAGAACAATAGACTAACTATTTACGTGAAGACCCAATTTATCCAACTACAGTAAATGAAGCATATGTTTTCGATTAAAAACAATTACAATCGTCAAATATCATCTCTATTCCATTCTTTAACAACAAAATCAAGAGAACTAGGCCTTGCTTGTGTGTGAATGTGAAGAATCAAAACACTAAAAGTCCTCGTGAAGACCGATTCATCCAACTATGGTTAATGAAGCACACATAAGCAATCAGGCACGCGTGCATACCTTAGAAATAGTGCCCAATATCTTATGGACCATCCGGCCTTGTTGCGATGTAGAATTGCTCTATAACCTCCTCTTAGTTTACCAATTTGTTTTCCCTAAAATGCATGAATTACTAGTAACCTTACACATAAAATTGATACGTACACGAGTTACAATAGTTATTGGAATAGACACAGAAATTAAGAAAACATAAACAACATTTTAATATTTGAAAAAAAAGAAGGTAAAAATAGTACTTTATTAACTTGATGGTGGTTGAAACCCAACAATGGTACTCTTTCCACGTGATGATGGTTGATTGCTGGGCCTCCCTACTTTTTTCTAAAATTATGTTTGTCAGTGAATTTGGCAGATACAAAGTTAAACTTAATGTCAAAGATAGATTTATTTACCCAATATTAATAACGTTTTCAATGATATTTGTTTGTCGTATCTAGTATTAAGGAGTAGATTGCTTGTATTCTAGAATTATTAGTATTAAGGGGTAGGTAGCTAGTACTTTTAGATTTTTTTTATACCACTAACTACAATCAATGTAATGTGTGTTATATTTAGGATTACAGATCTGGGTTATGCCTCCAAAGTCTCAATTAACAACTTTCTAAACCAAGAATGTATTCTAAGCAGGGCATAAATGGTGCAGACCTCCTCCGTATAGGCAACCATTCCCCTGAATATCCCGATAACATGAATAAAAGCATAAAAGATTTGGGTCTCATTACATTATTTTGCATAGCCAAAAAAAAATAAATGCAGCACACATGTACAATCTCTGCTTCATAAAAGGAAAAAAAAATAACCTGACAAGTTGCTTATTTGTCTTTCATCTGTGGGATGAATACACATAAGGTCGACTAGAAGCCTAGATCCATAGCAACAACCAAAATTAGTGAAGATAACACTAACAGACTACACTAACAATCCTCCTAGTCAAGTTAAAGAAGAAGAAAAAAAATCAAGGACCATGTACTTTCATGTGAAACAAAAAGTTTTAAGGACTGAAATTACAAGCACCATGACATGATTAAGTTGCCCAACTCACTGATCATTGTTATGCTCAAAATGTCCATGCTCTTGCCTTCACCATGTACTTCTTGTCAATTAGAAGATTCCAGATTTCAAATCTCGATAAACAATGGGAGGATTGAGGATTGCCTTTGCCTATAGTAGATGAAGATCATGATGAGTTAGTAGAATAAGAAAAGATGTATGTCATTAATGGTTTTGATTTTGGAGATTTTAGAAAAGAAAAAAATAACCTGACAGGGTTTTTAGGATTTTGGGGGCAATGGTTATGATTCTAGGGCTAGTATGTCAATGTGTGTACAGATTGAAAGAGAAAGAGTAAGAGAGAGAGAGAGAGGGAATGAGAAGAAGCTTCAACATTACCTGGCGGTCGCGTGGTGGAGGCGGCAACGTGGAGGCAGCAGCATCAAGGAGGTAGCGTGGGGAAGGCGGTGGGGTGGAGGAGGTGGAGCCGGACCAGCGGTGGCGTGGAGGAGGAGGCGGTGGACCCTAAGTCTTCTCTTCTATTTAGTCGCCCCCTCTTCTCTTTAGCCATTTTCATTTATGTTTGAGAATGTGTTTGGGCGGGCGGTGCAATAGGGTTTACAACCCCTTTTTTTTTTTGATATTTTTTGGAAATCGATAGTGGTCAACAATTTTTTTAACATCTGGCACGTTTTTCTTTTTTTAAAGGCCCATCTGGCATTGTTTAAAATCATGCCAGATGTGGCACTGCTAAAAAACGTGCCAGATTGCCCAAAAATTGCTCCAGATTTTGGCACGGTTTAAAACCGTGCAAATAGAAAAATGTGAAACATGCCAAATTGGGCATTTTGGTGTAGTGTTATATATATATATATATATATATATATGCAAAAACATTATTAAATACTGATCGGTATTTGATAAAGAGTATTTCGTGCCTGCTTGTCATTGTTTATTCATATCCATTTTAAGTAATTTTGGTGGTCCAAACTTCTTTGTCATATGTTTGTTTCAGTAAAAAAAATAAGCATATTTGGTCAAAAACAGTTAGGCAATAAGCATGAGGGGGTTGCTTTTTAAAATTATCTATATTTGAATCAATTCCACAACATATCAACTAAACAACCATATTATAATAAGCAGTTCTACAAATCGATCACGATCAAAATCGCATAATTAAGCACAAGCATAGACAAATAGGCTCTGCATATTCGATTGTTTGGGTTCAAGGAACCACCTGTTTTTAATTTAGGTCAATAGTCCACGATTCATGAAATATAGGGTCCGTTTGATAAAACTAAAATTTTAAGCGATTATATTTGCAATACTAAAAATAGTATTTCTAGTACTGAAATAGACTGTATTCAGTGATTATTTTCAGTATAAATTTTTCGCTTAAAGTTTTCAGTGAGTTTTTGGATGATTTTTCAATTAAGTGGTACATTATCAAACGCACTGAAAGCAAATAAGTGTATGTGCTAAAAGTTTTCATTTTCACCACTTAATTGGGCTATCAAACACATCTTTAATCAAATCAAACCCTTGTGTTACAAATTTTCATATAATTAGTTATATGAAATTTTCTGATGACTGACCTTTTACTGAAATAAAAGTTGGGTTAATTGAACCTAAAGACAAAAAAATATATTTCATAGGACTTTTGACAAAAATTCCCTAAACTTAATAATAGATTATATACAAATTAATGCCTAGTATATGGCGCGTGCTTAGAGCATCTGCATTGGTGGAGTAGAAACTAGGATAAATTTAAGTTAAGTTCGTGTAGGAATCCAAATGGCAGAGTGATTGACATTTGGTGACCAACGGTGAAGTGATTGTAGTTATATATGCTACTTTCATTTTTTTTTTCATTTCTTTTGTAAAAAAAAAAAGTCAAAACAAATCATTCAAAACGGCAAAGTCTTTGCCTTTTGGTGATCAAACCGCCGAGGGTTTGCTGTTTGGCACACACACAGCATATAAAGTGCCAATTTGCTGTATGCTACTTAAGAAATTAGCTGAATGATAAACTAAAGTTCCACTACCTACATTATCCTAAATTTTCTTACCAACTACACCATTGCAAACAACTCATAGGCTAGCTAGGGTAAGTACCCTAATTTCCCTTACATTTTAACACCATGCAGATGCTCATCCAAATGATTAATTTAAATGGCAACACATTTTGTTGGGGAAGGGTGCTCGTGTTTTGTGTGTGTGTGTGTGTGTGTGAGAGAGAGAGAGAGAGAGAGAGAGAGAGAGAGAGATCAGAGTGAGTAAAAGTTAAGGTGTACTGTGACCACCTTGTTGATGAAATGGAGGACATCAATTTGGTCTGAAATGAGGCCAACCCCAAATCTGCAAATGATGCCATGAATGTCCATAAGCACCACTATCATGACCAGTACCATTATTGCCACTGTCCCTTTCAACACAGCTACCATACAACCTCTACCACCAACATAAATATATCATAGTTTTTGCCACACATTATGACAAATTATATAATTGTGTTTTCTTAATTTAGTTATAATTGCTATAAGTACATTGCATAGGTATACATTCGCTACAACAATTTCTAGATAAAGCTTTGTATCCTTGTACAAACGGTTGAATAATTAATGCATGCCTTTTAACCACATCAACCCCTTACTCAATTTTCACAGAATTAAAAGACAGTAGCCCAATTGTAGTTTAGCCTCCTCAAATTTAAAATAAAAAATAAAAAAATAGTATATGCGAAATTTTAATTCAAATGTAGTCTAGCTAGCTCCAAAATTTGAGAATTTTTTTTAGTACATGTGATATTTGAGCCCAAATACAGTTTGACTCACCCCAATTAAGTATTCCAAACTCAATTTAACACCATAACTTATTGAATAATACACCAAGTTATATAAATATTAAACCAAAAGATAATATTATTTTTAAATAAATCTAATTTGACACCACTTCTTATTATCAAATATGTATTAAAAAAAAAAAACAATTCCCACATTTTGGTGTATATAAAAAAATTTCTGACTCGGTTCAAAAAATTAAAATAATACTCCGTACATTTTTTTTTGGCTCTGCCGTTGCTTGGTGCTTGGTGTATATACACCAAAATCACATAGATAGGTGTACCCAAAAACTTTCTTTGTGTACATAGAAGGGTGAGACCGTGAGAAAGAGAGACAGCCGTCCATGCAGATAAGGATAAGAGAGAGGCAATGATTACTCTAACTGTGATTGGGATTCCGAGCCCATGCACTGACTGAGACCAAACCTCAAACCCACTTCTCTCACGCATTTGCTTTCACAACCCCAACCTTTTCCCCCATCTCTCTCTCTCTCTCTCTCTCTCTCTCTCTGTGTGTGTAATACACGCATATATATATATATATATCTCTACATTACATGTCTGCAGTATCATTTACTCTGTCTCTGGCAAGAAACTTTTTACTATCAGAATCTTGGTCGATAATGTTACTCAGATCTGTATGTATGTCCACTCAGAGATATGACTTTTTTACTTTCCGAATCTTTGTCGATATTTCTGAGATTTGTCAGTAATATCACAGCTCTGGGATTTACTTGTACAATAATGCTATAGTTACAAATTTCAATTCTAAATTTAAGAATATATCTCATGTTGGTCGGATATTTTTTCTTCTAATTTCTTCGTGTTTAAAAAATTGACCGAATTGGGATGTGCTATCACCGACAACTGTAATAGTATCATATGTCTCACTTGTAATTGATTTGTGTTATCACTGACCATTGTAATAGTATGTGGTATAACTGTTAAAGTATTTGAGAACAAATTTGGAAGGCGTAGCTATTTTTTAGCGTGGGGGATAGATTTCCTTGTACTTATTTAGGCCTGCCTGGATAAGCATATAACATGATCTAGCTAGTTAAGTAGTTTCAATCTCATTTTCTATCTAGTTTTTTATGAGAATTAGGTCATGTTAATTTGATAAAGAACTAGTTTTAAGTGTTTTCTGTCAGAAAAGGAATCATATGAAACAATGAAAGACAAGTGCATATACCAAACATCTAGATTTTTAAAACTAGTTCAATTGTGAACCCACATAATTGGTTCCTTGAATTCTCAAATAATCATTTTTAGAAAGGCTCAAGAGTACCTCTCATATAAAATAATAATTTATAGTTTGTTTCTATATCAACATGTCACATAAGCTCACATAAGTGACGGGTAGTTCTGATCTGATAGATCCATCAATATTACCAAAAAAAAAAAAAGAAAAAGTACTGACTGATGACAATTTTGTAGTTCTATTTATAGGGTTTCTTTTTAATTTAATTAGAGCATTCATAACGCATATATTAAATAAAATATTTGTTAAGTTTAGTGTATAGAATTGGGACACTAACAGTGGTGTTATAAATTAAACGGCACACACAATATCGCATAGAGTCACACGGCACACACAATATCGCACAAAACTCACATGGCACACACAGAGCCATTTGGAAGTGTGTGAGTGTTTACACCATAACCAAAAAAAGAAAAGAAAAGAAAAGAAAGTCACACGGTACACACACTGTGCTGTTTGAAAGTGGCATGACACAATGTGTGTCGTTTGGGAGATAATTGTGCGTGACAGCACAATGTGTACCATTTGGGAGATAATTGTGTAACAGTGTGTACCGTTTGAGAGATGCACGACATACTATGTGTCGTAGCCCTTGTACATTAGCAAAACTTAGCTGAATAATACCCATTACAGACGTCCCCAAAAACAAATCCCTTAAATTTATTGTTTCTTGCGCCCCACTGTGGGTGCTCATACCTGACCTGACTTTATATACATATGGCTTTCATTAAGGGAATTGATATATGCACTCCATGAATCAAACGATATACTCTCATGAAATGCATTTATTATATGATATACTGCATGGTATATCAGTAGTACCATAGAGTACATTAGTTCAATTTTTGGGTGAGAATAATAATTCCTATCATTAATTGGCCTAATCCACCAACTGAACTAAGTGAAATAGTGGGTCAAGTACAACACATTAACATTTCCTCAAGAGGGCCATACAATACTACGTACTCAACACATGGAAGCTTTTACATCTCTTTCTCTTTAACCACTTTAATGCAGAGAAATAGAGAGAACTGCAATTTCATAGACACTGAAATTATGGTTCTAAAAATTGTACTCCTATAAATTGAAGGGTAATTTTTGAGACACAATTTTTACACAACTTCTTTAAAGATATGTCTATCTCTATGCTGTGTCAATGTGGGTGCTATGATATCACAAGAGAGAAATAAACACATTTTTTTAAAAATTTGTGTAAAAATTATATAAAAATTGTGTACCAAGAATTACTCTAAATTAAATGAGATCTGCACATATATAAGTATCTTGATCTTCCAAGCCAAAAAAAAAAAAAAAGTATCTTGATCAAATTGAAGAGATGGTGATGGTGGTGATGGTATGGTGAAGAGAAGAGAAGAGGTGGGGACCAAAGCACTCTCTCTGCTGCCAAGTACTTAAAACTATGCAGGCCTATTGTGCTCTCTTAGCTGGCTCTCTGTCTGGCTACGAGTTCTGGTGGGGGTCCACAAAATGGTAATGTTTGGGTAGAGATATGAATGACTCCCAATCAGTACTTTTAAAAGGAGTTAAATAAAATCCTTCCAAATTACTTACTTTTCTTTTAAGTCTTTTTCTTTCTTTTTTAGTCGAAAATTCTCTTTTATAATTAAAAAATTTTCAAATTGCTAACAAAATCATATTCATTTTGTAAATGGCACTATAGGCGCATAAATCTCAAAAAAATATATGAAAAAAAAAACACATACACAAAAAAAAGTCCAAAAAATAATAAAATTATCTATTTGCAGACAGATTAAATCCTAAGATAAGATTGCAAATTACCTGTTTTTGTAAAGTTTTCAAGTCTTATGCTTAGATCTAAAAAAAAAAAAAACATGAAATAATTTTTTAAAAAAATCACCCAAAAAGTCCAAATTGATAAAGTTATCGTCGTTCATACATATTATCTGTTTGTTATTATCTGTTTGTAGACAGATAACAAACAGATAATATTACTTGTTGCAGACAGATAAAATCTCAAAATAATGTGCAACTTATCTTTTATTGTAACTTATCTTTTATTGTAAAAAAAAATGAGTAAGTTACGGTGGTTTAAAGTTGACAGATAATATCGTGTTAGCCATTTTTTGCTCAGAAACAAGGGATTTTTCGTTGAAATGCAAAAGTAGTAAGGGACTTTTTACCAAATTAAAATAGTAGCAAAGGACTTATTAAAAAAATGGTCAAAACGTGTGTTTTTTTTTTTACTAGTACACCTAATATTGAGCAGGCTATCACCCAATATCCCCTTTTAAAATACATAATACCCAAGAAAGTAGTTTTCCCCGGCAACTTGCCATATACCTTTTCGTCTCTAAACCGGCCAAACATATATAGAGCGTGTTTGTTTGTGCTTATGCTTATGCAATCTTGATCTTGATTGGTAGATCGAACTGCATATTATGGTTTGTGTGTTAATTTAATGTGAATTGATCAAGCATAGAGAAACCCCCCCCCCCCCTTTCTGCTTATTGCCAAACTGCTTTTTGGACCAAATTTGCTTATATTTTTGCTGAAACAAACAGATTAATAAGCAGTTTGGCCACCAAAACTACTTAAAATAGACAAATAAGCAATGACAAACAGGCTAGCCTCATAGGCCTTGTCACTTGTTTTTCTTTACGTTCGTTGAGTACACATTTTACCAAGGACTTTAAAATTTATTTGCAGTTACTTTTATCATCAATCAAGGATGGATCTAGGGGGGGGGGGGGGCGGCGCCCCCCCTAGATTTGAAAAAAAAATACTAAATTATAGTATTATTCGTAAATGAACGTTAAGTATATACACTCGCCCCCCCTAATTTTTTTTTCTAAATTATTAAGCTCGCCCCCCCTTAGATTTTTTTTAAAAACTGATGTGTATATGTAATTTTTGAAAAAGTTTGGTGTATTTATAAATATAAATTCTGAATTTAGTTTACAAATTGCTTCATACCTTGTTGATTCAAATAGTTTGTATTTTTCTCTCCTTATATAGTTATCTTATTATAAAAAATGTATAAGTAAACGCCAAAAAAATTTCTTTCGGGGGCGCTGCCCCCAAACCCTCGTATATTTTCGCCCCCCTAGACTAGATTCCTAAATCCGTCCCTGTCATCAATGATAGACCTACATCTCCAACCACATCCTATACTTTAAAATTTAAATGTATGTACCCTGTGCTGTTTGATATTTTCATACTTTTCTGTGCATCACTTACACAACACATGGTACATGCATATAAAGTAAAGATATTATTGAAAGTGTGGTTAGAAATGTGAGTGTATCATTATTGTACTTTTATACTATTTTGATATGCAACGTTTACGTGTCAAGTGTGTCTATGTAATACATAAACAACATATACTTAGTCCTAGGATAATATAATATTAGCACTTTAGTGCAGTTCCCTCAATCCAGTTCGTGATATGTATTCCTCTCATAAAAATGAAACTCAACCCAAAAAAAAAAAAACGACTTTTTTCTTTAAAAAATAATATTTAACCAATGATACTCACTTGAGTCACTTATGAGAGGAACAACACGGATCGGGCCGAAGAAACTGCACTGAAGTGCTGTATCATAATACAATAGAACAAGAGTAATGATTTGTGCACATAAAATGTGCACATAAAGTGTGCATATAAAGATCTAGACCATTTATTTTGGTGGGTCTTATGTGTGTAGGGATGGACTCCACCAAAATGAATGGCTCAAATCTTTATGTGCACACTTTATGTGCACATTTTATATGCACGTAGCATTACCCAAGTCCATTGAATTTCTTTCTTGATTCTTAATGGTTGTGAGGTAAAGGATGCATTCGATCTATCGGGTCGATAAAATAACTGTAAAGTTTGTGGCGATTTAAATTATTCAGTTATAAGTCCACTAAGCCATTTTACTTTAGAGTTAAAGAATATTTAAAATTTTTGATTAGGGACAGGCTGTGGCGAAGTCAAGAATAAAAGTTTGGGGGGCCGTGTACGGCGGCTTAGAATTACACGGGGATTCGGGGGCAGCGGTCTTGAGGTGAAAATTTTTGGGTCTATTCGTAAATCCGCCGTTGCATGTAAAATTTAATGATGTTAAAATGATTTGGGTTGGATTCAAATGGTATGTTAGAAGGAAGAGAGCAATGATGGTAAAATACTTTAGGCTGAATTTAATTAGTTAGTGAGAAGAAAGATTATTGGTTTAAATATTTAGGATGTGTTCGATTACAATTTGGCCAATATATATAGCATATAACATACTTTATTTCAATTTTTGGGTGGTTGGATTACAATTAGGCCAACATACTAAATCTCAATTCTTATTTGGCTTAACTACATTTTATACCCTATTAGTTTTCCCTTTGTGTCAATTTGATCCCTGTAGTTTAGAAAGTGTCATTTTAATCCTTGTAGTTTTATAAGTGTGTCATTTTAGTACCTCAAACACTTTTTGTGACAAAGTTTTTACTTTCAGTGACAAAATTATTCGTCATTAAAGGACTTATTGGACTTATTTGACACACTTATGAAATTACATGGACTAAAGTTACACTTTCTAAATTCTAGTGACTAATCTGACACGTGTGACAAACTATAAAGTTGTAAAATATATTTAACCCTTCTTATTTTCAGCCTTACCAATATTTTTTTTGGATGGGGGGGGGGGGGGGGGGGGGGGATATACTATCTTTGCATAATTTTGCAACAATGACCATAATTTTGCAACTTTTTGCAACAATGATGTTACTATCTTTGTAAAAATGTTTAGTTTTTGATATTATGTTGCTGTATTTACTTGAAAAGTATTGTAAAGGTAGTATCATCTGATGAAATGACCATAATTTTACAATTATTTGGTCAATTTGAAAAAATGTTACTATCGATAGTATCGTGTTACGATCTCATGCTACTATTTTTACTTGGGCAGTACTTAAAGACATCGATTTTTTTAAAGAATTTTGTAGGCCTATGGATCTTGTTTGATAGATCTTGTTTTGTAGCTTACGAATATATAATTTTTATGAAAAAATAATTTGTAGTTTAGAAGTTAAGGCAATTTAAAGTTTGAAAAACAAACAATAACTAATGTCCTTAAATTATGGGCTAAGGTGATATATATATATATATATATATGTGTGTGTGTGTGTAGTGTAATTGTTGAACACAAGGAAATTGGACATTTTCGTCCACTGAAAATCACAGGGACCTTTAGCATAAAAAAAACGTGGGGATTTATCCCTTATTATGGTATAACGTGGGGACCCATGGCCAGCCGCCCCATATATATATATATATATATATATTACACCTAATTAACAAGCATATTAATCTATACCAAACCCACAAAATAATAAGATTAATCTATATCCAACACAAAAAAAAAAAAAAAATCTAAAATAATCATTACAATTAAAGCATTCATATAGATTCTTTTGTCATAGTTATATATATATATATATATATATATCTCTCTCTCTCTCTCAGCAACCCCCTTCCCTTACACCTCACTCCGAGGAGTGTGGAGTGTACTTGGCCATCAGTTGAAGTTTTTTTTGTTTTTTATTTTTATTTTTTTTCGTCAAATGAATCCACTTTATTCAAGATCAATCAAATGGGTTACATCAAACTCCACAAAGCGTGAGATTCAGAAGGAACCTCCTCCATCCACGCTCAGAAACATCGATCAATTAAAGAAAACTTAGCAAGCTCGTGGGCAACCTTATTTCCTTCTCTAAAAGTATGCATATATACAGAGAGGACACTCCAGAGCAAGAAGTAAGGTCCTAGCAACGACCACAATATTACCATAAGACGTAAGAATATCACTATCACCATTAATAGCCTTAACAAGAGAGCTTGAGTTTAATTCCACGATGAATTTAGAGAAACCAGCCTCGTGAGCCACCGACACTGCTCTCCAAAGAGCTATGCATTCCACCGTCATTGCATCAAAACCACCCCGAATAAACTCAGAGAAAGAAAGTAAAACATGTCCATTATGATCACGGAGGACCCCTCCCACACCAATAGCAACGTCCGCTGTGAAGGTGGCCCCATCCACATTCAATTTCAACAAAAATCAGGCAGAGGTAGAGACCATCGTACCCGACTTCTGTCACCAGTCACTGTCCTTGGACCTCTCTCCTCATGGGTAGCCGAATCAAGTTCCACAGTCAAGGCAATAACCGAAGTCACCGATAAGGTGGCCTCCCTACGTCTTCCCTCCATTACAAATTTGTTTCTATCGTTCCATATAGTCCAGGCCCCCAGCAAGTAACGTGAGATTGCATTGTGCTCGCCATTCGAAAGAATCGTGGCAATCCAATATGAGAAACCCAACCGGGCCCCTTTGAATAGAAAGCCTCCGAGAAAAGTTCCACCCATACCTCCCTTGCATGACCATAATCCACCAAGACATGTGAAATTGTTTCGAAGTTAGCCCAACATAAAATACATGAACCCTGATCCATAATTTTTCTCCTCAATAGGTTAGCTAGACAAGGTAAGAAATTCCAAATAGCATGCCATGCAAACAGTCGCACCTTATTCGAAACTTTCGCTCTCCACAGACGTGCCCACGGGAACAAACCTTCCCTTATTGATGATGACCCCCGCCTCTGACCATTGTTACCCCATAAACGGGCCACATGATATGCAGACTGAACCGAGAAAGCTCCATTGGCGTTCCAGTGCCAGATAAGTTTATCTGCGCATCTGGAAGTTGTCAGCGGAATTCACAAAATATTCTCCACATCGTCAGGCCAGAACAAATTACGTAACATATCTTCCCTCCAAGTGGAGATACTGTGATCAATAAGGTCCGTGACTAATGCATTCTTGAGAGGATCGATCAGTGGAGAGATAGGCTTGAACGTAATGGGTCTTAGTAACCATGGGTCCAGGCCTAAGCGCACATTGTTTCCATTCCCCATCCTCTATCTAGCACCCAGCCGGACCACCTCGAGAGAACCCCAGATGCTCCTCCACATGAATGAAGGATAAGATCCAAGATTTGCATTGAGGATATGCCTGTCCGAAAAATATTTGGCCTTGAACACTTTAAAAAATAATGAATTTGTGTTGCTAGCAAGACGCCAAGAATGTTTGGCAAGCAGAGCTTTGTTAAAATTTTCGAAATCCCTAAATCCCACCCCACCATCATTTTTTGAATTACACAAGAAGTCTCACCTTGCCCAATGAATTTTCCTCTTGTCACTTATTTAACCCCACCAACAAAATAGCAGACGGAAGTTTAAAACAAGACATCCCGTAAGTAGGAATAGCTTGTGCCATAGCTTTGATAAGAATTTCTTTACCACCCCGAGATAACGTCTCCTTCCACACTTTAATTTTATTAACAACCCGTTCTTGGATGGAGCGAAAATTTTGATTTTTATTCCGGCCCACTAGAGCATGTTGAAAAAAATCATTGACCCCCAAAAGAGCTTTAATATCCCGAATTTCTGCGTCACTAGAATTGGGGCTGAAAAAAACCCCGATTTATTAACATTTATTTTCTGACCTGAGGCTAGTTCATACTTCTGGAGGATAGAAAGTAGAGTCTGACACTCAACCTTGGATGCCCTGCAAAATATGAGACTATCATCCGCGAAGAATAAATGAGAAACTGAAGGACCATTTCTTCCCATCGTAATACCTTAAGCTGAATAGCAAATGTAGCAGCCCGAAGAGCTAGTGAAAACACCTTAGCACAGAGGATAAAAAGATAAGGCGGGAGTAGGTCACCTTGACAAATTCCTTTGGAAGGGTAATGATGGGTGAGGCTTGACTATTGACTAGAACCGAATAGGAGACCGTTTCAACACATGTCATAATGAGAATAACCCACTTTGGAGCAAAACCCAGCCGAAGAAGCATACTCCGTAAAAAGTGCCACTCCATCCTATCATACACTTTGCTCATATCTAGTTTGAATGCCATAAAACTTTCCTTACCCTTCGTCTAAGATTTTAGATTGTGCATCACCTCAAAAGCCACAAGAACGTTATCAGTAATTAAGCGGTTCGGCACAAAGGCACTCTGAGACTCAGAGATAAATTGAGAAAGAAAGACCTTAAGTCTGTTAGCCAAGACCTTGGAGATTATTTTGTAAAGCACGTTACATAGACTGATAGGCTGAAAATCAGATACCCGTGAAGGATTTTTACATTTCGGAATGAGGACTATGTTAGCCCTATTCAACATCGTGGATAGAGATTCCGTCTAAAAAAAACTCCTTCACCATCTGGACCATTTGGTTACCCACCACCTCCCAGTAACTTTGGAAAAATAATGGAGACATACCATCTGGCCCAGGCGCCTTGTTGGGATGCATTTGAAAGACAGAAATTTTAACCTCATCCGGGGTAATGTCACGAAGTAGAAGATGATTCATTTGACCTGTGACCTTCTTCTTAACGAGGGATATGAAATCCTCCATTCCAATCAGCATCTGTGCTGTAAAAATATCTGTTTAGTATCCCACAATAATTTCCTCTAACCTTCGCTCATCAGTACAACACTGGCCATTGTTATCCTCCAATCTTATAATATGGTTACGTTTCTGTCAATGTGATGCCTTTTTATGAAAGAAGGCGGTATTTCTATCGCCATACTTCAACCAACAAACTCGAGATCTTTGCCTCCACAGAATTTCTTCGCTTTCCAAAAGTTCATTAATCTCAGTTTTCAGCCTACGCTCTCTGCTACTCCACTCATAAGACATGGGGACCCTTTGAAGTTGTTTCAGCTCATCATTTTTTAACCGCAATTCCGTTGCACATTACCAAAAGTACACCATTTCTAGTGGGAAAAGGGCCTTGCCACATTGCTGAATCCTAACCTCAGCAGTATCAGTACATAAACCATCACCCCAAGAATCCGTAATATGACACCCACAATCATCGTGTCTAATCCACATCTCTTCAAAGTGAAACCGCCGTCTACGCTCTCTCTATCTCTGCCCCATAACAAATTTCCACGTTAGCTTAATCAGACAATGATCAGAAACAAGAGATGTAAGATGAGAAACTTGCGCTGTAGGAAAGCAAGAAGAGCATGCATCTCTAGCCACAAAACGATCTAGCCTTTCTCAAATAAAACTCCTCGATTCCCAGTTATTCTGCCATGTAAACTTGCCTCCTCTAAAGTTAAGATCCCGTAGTTCAAACTGTTCTAACGTGTCACAAAATTGATCCATTGTCCTCCTATCACCCACCCCACCCCCTTCTTTTTCCCAACTGCCCAAAATTTCGTTGAAATCCCCCCCAACCACCCAAGGAAGTTGAGATTTCCTTTTAAGATTTGAGAATAAATTCCATGTTTGAGATCTCTTTGCCGTGTCAGGATGACCATAAAAACTGGTTTGTCTCCACCTACTCCCAACCGGGCCCACAATCTTCGTGTCAATATGAAAGGAAGAAAAACTAAGCAACTTCACCATGACGTCCTTCTGCCAACACATAGCTAATCTGCCCCTTCTACCCACACGACCCACTGCAATACACCCATCAAAACCTAATGATCTACTTATCCGCTCCATATTTTGAACTTCAAGTTTGGTTTCCATAAGATCACCATTGTGGGGACTTCCGTCTACACCAAGTGGTGCAATGCACGAACTGCACATGGGTTCCCAAGCCCACGACAGTTCCAATATATCCAATTCATTGTGGTAAGTGGTGCTGCGCCGAAGTCACCGCCTCTGATTTGTCAACGTTGAGTTTCTTCGAGGTCAAAACCCTCCCATTCTTGGCCTCAATTTTGACTGCACTTCGTTTCCTACCACGCTCCATATCAACATCTGCATTATTCATGGACCCAATCCTAATTCCCTTACGGCTGGCCCTCTTTTAGGTTTGTGACTTTGGTTTTAGTTGCTCGGTACCCCCCTCTTTCTGTGAGCCGCTGACTGAACCTCGATCCTGTGCAACATCTTCCTATTCTTGAGTTGAACGTATAACCTCCACTTGACCTGCATTACTTAGCTCAGCCAACCCGTCTGTTGTACCTAAACTATCGTCAATCCCATCCAAACCAGCCTCCATGCTGAAAACCCGACTACCCTGCGTAGCTTTATCATTAACATCCGATCCTAGAGTGGTGTTGATAACTGGATCACTTGTGTACCAACAGTGGCCTGATGATTGTCCCCAGCGGTATGACAGACCTCCTGTGCTGTATTCCCTCCTTTGTTAGGACTGGTTGGACTTCCAAGAAGAAAAACCTTCATGTCCCATTCTTATCCTGAGCCAAGAACCATACTGGAATTGCTTACCAGAATTACGAAGGGTATTGCTAGAGTGTTCCTCACAATCCCGATCTATATGCCCAAGCCGACCACACACGAAATAGAAGAATGGCAATCTCTCATACTTGAATGTTACCCAAAACTTCTTATCCTTTAGAACAATCATCGCTCCTCTTATAATGGTTTCCGAATATCTATTCGAACACGAAGACGGAGGTTTCTCCCCAACCGACTCCACCCTCATCTGTGTTGACACGTTGTACCCGCCTAACCCTAGATCCTACTTTGTATCCCACAGCTTCTGTCATGCTTCTAAAAGGTAGATCGTGTAGTTGAATCCAGATAGACACACTATCAAACGATATTTTGGACAGCGACATTGTCGGCTCCGCTTCGCTCAAAGCGAAGAGGTAATTGTCAAACGACCACAGTTCCATGTTGAGGATTCGCTGTTTGTCCTTAACATCATTGAAGATGAAAAGGAACTTGTTCTCTCCCAGAATCATAACTTGGCAGCCCTTTCCCTTCCAGAGACCTCCTAGGGTTTTGCAAACTGCTTCCGCACCAATGAGCCGTGGTGCAAAGAGCAAACACACAAGGCAGACTTCAAGTTTCTCGCCCAAACTTTGCACATCATTCTCTTCAATGGTTGTTTCAGATTGCTCTGCCACCGTTAGAACCATGTCTTGGAAATGCTTCTCAAGTTTAGAGTCCATGCAGTCCCATGTAAAAACCAATCACCCAAAACTGTTGATCTTGATTAGAACCGATCCAAACGCTCTACCACAGCAACCTATGGGGAGACAATCACTTGAGCACAGCTGCCCAAGACATTCTCCCTACAGGTAACCCTAGGTTTCTGAGGGATGATAACCCCATAAGCTGAAGTTAAAACACATAAAAATAGTTATTGAACTATGTTTAGGTAATAAATTCCATAAGTATAAAACAGAAAAAAAAAATATAAATTTGGGTTCTTGAGTGTATATAAATTTTAAATACGAACATGCTGATTAAACCAAACCTTCCAAGAATACTTGAAAGAATCTCATGGCGTGAGTCGACAACGAACTGGGGCTCATTATGTCGTTTTATTACATACAATGTGAACCTGTAAAAAAAAAAAAAAGAAAAAAAAAAAGAAAAAAAAAGTGAAGAAATATGTGAATCTAATTGATTAAAATTTGTAAAACCCTTTTGTCCGATAACATAATTTAAATTCACATTACTTCAAATAATACCCAGAACATGGCAATATTGTGCACCTTCTCTGAGGGATGTGTCAGCTGATTCAAAACACTAAACCAGAGGTTGCCAAAAACTAGAGGTTAGAAATCCCAAAACACTAAATTGAAAGTCAAAAATCTAAAGTGAATACACAAACAACTTGAGCCGAAACTGCCAATGAATTTTGAATAAATCCACCACTTATAGATCGATCTGAGAGAGACTATCAATTTCAGAATCGGAAAGTTAAAGGCCCTAACTTATAGATCAAAGAAGAAGAAGAAGAAGAAGATCGAAGGAGGAGGAGGAGGAGGAGGAGGAGGAGGATGAAGAAGAAGGTAATTGCACATTAATAGAGGGGAGAAAAACAACCAAACAACCAAAATTATTTCCATTAACTATCAGCAGCCAAACAACCAAATTGGACACTAACTTTAGGTCATAGGGCTTAGATCTAGGGTTCCAAATTGAAGAAGAGAAGAAAAAAAAATGTTCGGCTGAAGTAGAGAAGAAGAAGAAGAGGAGGAGGAAGAGAAGAAAAAAAAAATTACAGTATCCAAGGGTGCGACTGGGAGAAGAAGAAGAAGAAGAAGAAGAAGAATAGTGTACCTCGGCGGCGGCAACGATGCTCGATGGTGACGACGACAGGTCCTAGGGCTGCGACTATCTCTCTCTCAATCTCCTTCCTCTTTATGAAAAAATGAAAATGAGATGACCCGGTAGTTTTTAAAATAAATTATTTTATTATTCCTTTTTTTTTTTTCAAAATAAATTTTGTAATAATTCAAATTACTAACGGTTTTTATGAATACTAAAATTACTAACGGATATATCCGTTAAAAATCATAAAAGTTGTCTGTTAGAAATCTGGTCATATGGTGAAGTGTGCCTCACACACACACACTCACTCACACACACACACTCTCTCTCTCTCTCTCTCTCTCTCTCTCTCTCTCTCTGCCATTGCCACCGAGCATCGCTTTGCCATATCTACCACCATCACCACTGAGCAGTGCCATAGCCACCGCAACTGCTGTTGTCACTGATAACCTCCATCGCATGCATTGCATCGCTCACCTCTATGGTCATCATCATTGCCATCACCACTAAGCACCGCCGTCGTCACCATTCACCAACATCGTCGCAGACGTCGATCTAGATCCAGATTTAGCTCTAGATCTCCATCATCAGTCCAGATCTAGATTTAGATCTGAACGTCGTCTCCACCACCGCCAATGCAACGAACTCCGACGACAACCATGCAAGGCGATTTCATAACCCTCGCACAAAAATCACCAGATATGGGAGTATTTAGTTGCAGAGTATACAAATATTAAATGAAATTTTACTTATTTTGTTAAGCGAAGTGACAATCTTTAGTGAAATTGCAAGTTTAAGTGAAAAGTTTTAGATGAAGTTACGTCCATTAAAATAAGGAAAATTTGGATCAAAATATCTTAAGTAAAATATTGGGTAAATTACACTAACCTCCCCTGAGGTTTGACGTAATTACACGGACCTCCCCTCTAGTTTGCAAAATTACACAAACCTCCCTCGAGGTTTGTAATTCGGTAACAAAATGCCCCCTCCACTAACGTTCCGTTAGTTTTTTTTACATTTGCCTCCCCTGAAAATTATAATTAGCCCCCCTATACTATAAAATTGTCATACTAAGCCCCCTTTCTCTTATATTTTTGTTCTAATTATAAAATCCCTCATCCCTCCTACGTTTTTGGGTTAATTTTTTTAGCATTAATTTATATCTACACAAAATATACACAAAATACATATAAATAGGTCCAAAATTTTTTTTTCCAAGAACAAACCTCTGTCAAGTCCCCCTGTATTAATTTTCTAGATCCGCCCCTGCCCTTATGCTTCAAAAATGGACACTTAAAACCCCTGTGATTGTGGACTAAAATGGAACTGTTATGTTTTCACTCAAAACTGACGAAAATTCTAAAATTGGTTAAAAATATAAACACTTAACCCATTTATGATTTCACTCAAAGAGCGTTAACCCCAAAATTAACATCACAAAATGGGTTAAGTGTTTATATTTTTAACCAATTTTAGAATGTTCGTCAGTTTTGAGTGAAATCATAACAGTTCCATTTTAGTCCACAATCACAGGGGGTTAAGTGTCCACTTTTGAAGCATAAGGGCAGGGGCGGATTTAGAAAATTAATACAGGGGGGTTTGATAGAGGTTTGTTCTTGGAAAAAAAATTTTTGGACCTATTTATATATATTTTGTGTATATTTTGTGTAGATGATATAAATTAATGTTACCAATGACCTGTTGGCCAAGTGGTAAGGAGTTCGTTCTCCTCGCTATAAATTTCACTCAAAGAGCGTTAACCCCAAAATTAACATCACAAAATGGGTTAAGTGTTTATATTTTTAACCAATTTTAGAATTTTCGTCAGTTTTGAGTGAAATCATAACAGTTCCATTTTAGTCCACAATCACAGGGGGTTAAGTGTCCACTTTTGAAGCATAAGGGCAGGGGCGGATCTAGAAAATTAATACAGGGGGACTTGACAGAGGTTTGTTCTTGGAAAAAAAATTTTTGGACTTATTTATATGTATTTTGTGTATATTTTGTGTAGATATAAATTAATGCTAAAAAAATTAACCCAAAAACGTAGGAGGGAGGAGGGATTTTATAATTAAAACAAAAATATAAGAGAAAAGGGGGCTTAGTATGACAATTTTATAGTATAGGGGGGCTAATTATAATTTTCAGGGGAGGCAAATGTAAAAAAAACTAACGGAACGTTAGTGGAGGGGGCATTTTGTTACCGAATTACAAACCTCGAGGGAGGTTTGTGTAATTTTGCAAACTAGAGGGGAGGTCCGTGTAATTACGTCAAACCTCAGGGGAGGTTAGTGTAATTTACCCTAAAATATTACTTAATTTTTAAGTTAACTGTGCTCGTGTACGGTAAACATTGGCAGTGAACATTGCACAAACAGTAAGAATATTTTTGTACCAAAAAATAATGAGAATCTTTTATTAATTAAAGCTAAAAACAGTTTGTATTTAAAATTAACAAATCTTATCATATTATCCTTGTCACTCTTTGCCCATGCATCGCAAGGATTCTCGTCTACCTATTTCACAAATTTAAACTTCAGAAATTATATATATATATATATATATATATCCAACATGCATGACCGTCAATTCATTAATTTGGTTACTACTATGATGACGGGCTCGGCTGTAGTGGGGCAATAGTGGTTTTGTTCTAAGTGGGGCAAAACCACTATATATGTGGCAAGTGCTGATTGGAAGAGATATGAAAAGGCTAACATAATTCAGCCAAGGCTGCCATAATATTAAGGCATTAAATGCCTTGCAACCTGCTATAGCAGGTTTGGACTTTGTTAAGAGCTGTTTGGACTTTAACTAGGATTGTTTGGACATTACAAAGAAATGTGCCAAGTTTGTAAAATAATATGCATTATTATGTTGTACCTTATGGAATAAATAATGTACACAACTAAATAAAATTCAAGTAAGTAAAAAAAAAAAAAAGGTAAATAGCAGATTTAGACTTCTTTGAAAGGTACAGGAAGTTCCTTTAGAAAGTCCAAACGATCTTTATCAAGGTACAAATGTTTCTTACAAAAGTCCAAATATTTCTTAATAAAGTCCATAGGTCCCTTAGTAAAGTCCAAATGTTTCTTTAAGAAAGTTCAAATTTTCTTTGAAAGGTACAAGAAGTTCCTTTAGAAAGTCCAAACAATCCTTAACAAGGTACAAGGATAGACAGTTTATATTCAAAAGAAAGTTCAAAAATATTTCTTAAGAATGTCCAAATTATCCTTATCAAGGTACAAATGTTTCTTACAAAAGTCCAAATAATTCTTAATAAAGTTCCCTTAGTAAAGTCCAAATGTTTCTTTAAGAAAGTTCAAATTTTCTTTGAAAGGTACAAGAAGTTCCTTTAAAAAGTCCAAATAATCCTTATCAAGGTACAAGGATAGGCAGTTTCCATTCATAAGAAAGTTCAAATGGGCAACTGACTCAGTAGGTGAGATGGTTTTGAAATTTTTTAAAAGCAGTTTGCCATGTGTCGCATTAGATCCTCCTCTCCTCCTCATCCGACGGCTGAGAGAAAAAAGGCTTCACGTGGGGCGAAACCACTTCGCCCCACTGTAGAATTCCCCCTATGATGACACATTATTGTACCACTTGTGAAAGCCACGGGTCAATTCATTGAGCTGAGCTTATTGGTAAATGTGCCATAAATGTTAGTGTGATTATATCCTCAGTACTCCTAGCTCGCTGAGGCCATTTCAAGTTTTATCTTGTGTACCATAGGTTCATCACGCATTCGACTAGTTGAATTTATTGCTGATGTTTCAGGTGTAAATATGGGGGAATGGTAGAAGCTTTATTCGAAACACAACGCAGACACACACACACACACATTGAATCTTGAGCCATTACCCATTACTTCAAAGGCATACTAGTCATGTGCGACTCTCAAGAATAATATATATATATATATATATATATATATTAACGGAATTGCTAGATGCACAAAAAAAGTGCACAATGAAATGCACAACCAGTTTAAAATTATTGGACTTCGTGCTGAAAAGTCTGTACACAGAAAAAGACAAAAATAAGAGTGTACAACTTTTTCAGCACGAGATCCAATAAATTATAGCAGGTTGTGCATTTCATTGTGCACTTTTTTTGTGCATCTAGCATTACTCATACATTAATTACTTAGTACATGGATATGAAAAGAGAAGCCATGATATTTTTTTGGAAATAATTTTTGTTATTTGGGAAATAACATTTTGTTATGTTGGGTGCGAAAATTGCAATTGAAAATGTGACCAAAATTTTGTACTAGAAATAATATTTTGTTATGTTGGGTAAAAAAAATTAGTTCTCTCTCCGTTCTATTTTATGTGTTCCTTTTTCCTTTTTGCAATGTCTCAAATTTATTGTCTACTTGCATGCAAATTTTACTTAATTTCCCAAACCATCCTTCATTGCAATCTACACAAAGAAAAAGAAGAAAAAAAAAAGAAAGTGCAATAATTATGAATAATTGTGAAAAATATGTGTAAATTCTTTTTGTCCACTTAAATAGTTGGATTCCCCAAGAGGGACACATAAAATAAAACAGAGGAAGTACCAAAATTGTGACTAAAATTTGTTATCAAATTGTTGTTCCTCGAGTAATAAAATTTGTTTCAGGAAAAAAAAATAATAATGAAAAGGCCGTAATTAATAAATAAAAAAAAAAAAAAAGTGGTACAACACTATGCAGCAAGTGCTCTTAGGCAAATCACTGCTCAAACATGTCTTTGAATCTGAACGTGTTTCTGAAATTCAAAATGCATGTAGTACCTGTTTGGAAAGAAGTGTATGTATATTAGCGAACTCTCTCTCTCTCTTAACGACAGCGTTCATATTGATTAATCAAAAGGGAGATTTACATTGTACAAAGGTCATTAATAGATACATGCCCAAGGCCCCTGTGTAAAAGATAAAACCCCTTGTATCCATGCAATTATAAAAACTGGCCGTAGATACACAAAAATCTGTAGATCTTTACAAAAAAATCCCCAGAACATCAGTCATGAGATAGACGACGCTAAAGGATCGCCTCAAAAGGAGTAGGTCTCGAGACCCCTGATTCTGCTAAAACAAAAAAAAAAAAAAAAAAAAAAAAAAAAAAAAAAAATCTACAAGAGTACATATATTAGTCTATTTGAATAAATTTTAAGTATGTAGCTAAAAAATGTGGAACAATCCATAATTAATTAATGATACATCCTAGTAGCTTGGTACTGCTAAGAATTATAACTTAGTTCTAAAATGTTGTACCATATGAAAAAAAGGGTTAATTACAGAAACATTCCCTGTGGTTAGGTCTTTTATCAGTTACCCCCCTATACTTTAAATTTTATTACTAATACTGCCTGTGGTCTGGACTAAAGTGAAATAGTAATTTTTTTCCGTTAAAGTTAACGGAAAATGGGTAAAAATTCGAAATTACCCCTATTACATGCTAATAAGAACACCCTTATATGCTTAAATATTTATTTAGGTATATGTGATATACTATTATATTATTTTGATATTATATTTGTTAGAGACCATTCTGTAGTCACTTTGAGGTACATTCATGAGAGCAAATTTATTGAATTTTTTATTTTATTTTTGATCTACCCTTGGACATACACACACTATACACAGTCTTGGTGATATATTATTATTATTATTTTTATTATTATTATTATTATTATTATTATTATTATATCTACTCTTAGACACACACAATCTTGGTGATATGTCAATTTTTTTTAATCTACTCTTCACCACACACAGAGTGAAATCCAATGTAGTGATGTACTAAGATCTAAAAAAAAAATTATCCCCAAAATTTTGTGTGTGTGTGTGTGTGTCAAATTCGCTCTCACAAAGGTACCACATAATGGTCTTTAACAGCAAATGTAATATCAAAATAATATAATAATAAAAAATGTACCACTTATGCCATTTAAGCATATAAGGGTTTTATTATTAGCATGCAATAGGGGTAATTTTGTACTTTTATCAATTTTTCCGTTAACTTTAAAGGAAAAGTGACTATTTCACTTTAGTCCAAACCACAGGGGATATTAGTGATAAAATTTAAAATACAGGGGGTATTTGATAAAAGACCTAACCATAAGGGGTGTTTCTGTAATTAACCCAAAAAAAATAGCAATTTTTTTCAGAGATTGCGTGGTTTTTAAAATTACAATTATTTGACACAGATCAAATTATGACATTAATTTAGTACCAAATTAAAGGAGTACTATAAGAAATTAATCATGAAAATAACTTTTTTTGTGTTGGAAATGTATTACTCGCCTTTGCAGGCCTAACTAATTAAGCTGAGATGGCTTTACGTACGAAATTGGTGCACGTAGCATTTTCCTATATATATTATATGCCACTGTACATATCATATCTCTATGTCATACAAAGTTATTTTGGAATGATCAATCTTGCATGTATTAATTGTACAATTTTCTATTGCTATACAAAGGAGACAGTTCTTGTAACTGTATGCAGTGATTCAATATAGGACATAGGGGTCTTGTTCATTAGGACTAAATACTAATGTAGTACTCCGTATATATTAGTGTAAACTGTTGGAATGTTATGCTTGTGTATATACACGATTTTTTTTTTTCGCTTTAAATTCATAGAAAAATGAAACTCAAGACTTCGATCAGATAATTAATCCTTCTTTTGGTATTTTCTATGTCTGGGAAGATAAATTAGCCACTTCATTTAATTTATTATCTGTCTTCTCAGCTAAGAAACTCTCTTTGAGATACAAAATATCTTTTTACATGGAAAAGTACTATCCTGAATATGCAAAGATGGATCCAAAGGGACAATTAAGCAGAGATAGCTGCTCCCCTATATATTTAAAAAAAAAAAAAAGAAAAAGAAAAAAGAAAAAAAGCACAAGTGTGTTTATACGAATAATATTAAAAATTATATTTAAGTACATAACCTCGCCCCTCTCCTAATTTTTTCTAGAAATTATTAAGATCGGCCACCTAAGCTGGATTTTTGGATTCGTCCACTTAAATGTGTATTGTAGCACTGAAATTATATAAGTCTTAGTTACAATCATCTGATTTCTGATTCTTGTTCAATGCCAATTAAAGAGTTTTTGAAAGACTTATGAAAATGGCTTCATCTTCATTGATAGAATTCTACAATACATATACATGGTATGTGCAAAATATGTATTGAAAGAATTACAATACAAGGAAAGTATTAAAAGGACATTATTACACAAATTAAGGTCCATAGAATTGCTATGATTGTGCCGATTCAGTAACTACTGATAGATTTCAGGCATGGTTATTGGAGAGATGATTCTCTTTCCTAATACCAATTACCCTTCTATTTGTGCCAATTAATTAAATAGATTAGAAAGACAAGAAAAAAAAAAAAAGAAAAAAAAAACAATCTCACTTCAATAGTTGTTATGGAATTTAGGTTTACAAGCATCTATGTTATATATGTCTCCTACAACCTTAATAAATAAAAGAAAATGGGAAAATTATCAAAAAACTGCAAAGTTGAATTATACTAAAATTCGGAAACAACTAAGTAGTCAAAGAGAAGTTATGCCACAAATGGGTTCAAATAGAGACTTTTTAAGGTCTAAAACGAAAGAATTTGACTGAAGAGCTGAATAGCGAGCACACAAAAACTATAGTTACAATTAGGGGTGTGTTTCGGCCGGAACGGATCGGAAACAACCCTTTCGGAAAAAATTCCAAAATTTTCGGAAGCCAAAAATGCATTCCGATTTCCGTTCCGAAATTTCGGAAATTCCAAAATTATTTCCGATTCCGAAATTTCGGAATTTTCGGAATTTCATCAGATTCGGAATATTCGGAATGTTTTCGGAATTTTTCGGAATATTCGGAATTCAAGTTTAATGGGATTTCACTGGAGACTTGTAGGCTTTTTATAGAAGCACATTACATCCCATTTTTTTTTTTTTTTTTTTTTTTTTTTTTGATGTGGGATGAACACAATGTTTGGAATATTTCGGAATATTTTCGGAAAAGTTTCGGAAAATACAATTTCGGAATATATTCGGAAATTTTTCGGAAAAGTTTCGGAAAATACAATTTCCGAATATTTTCGGAAATTTTTCGGAATTTTCGGAATTCTAAAAACAATTTCGATTCCGATCCGATTTTTTTCGGAATTTGGAAATTCGGAATTCGGAATGCATATTTAGCTGCCAAAATCGGAATTTTTCGGATCGGAATCGGTCGGAAGCGGAAGTTCCGTTCCAAATAACACCCCTAGTTACAATTTTAGCAAAATGAAAGTTTGGTGCTCCTCCATCCATCCAATTAATGAATCTGAAACCAACATTACAAGAGAAATCTTGTCCACTATACAAAATCAATTAACCTGAATTGAAATTAAAAATTTTAATTGGAGTACATACCAAACCACACCTTACAACCTCATCTTTGTCCAGCTACAAGAAAAAGGAAAAGAAGTAAAGTTACAAAATTGTTAAAAAGGACATATATATATATATATATATATATAGAGTCCGGATCTTAAGTGGGTGTTAAAAGATGGATTTTGGGATGGACCACTTTTAGCGACAAAAAATTTCGTCACTAAAATCATTGTTTCAGCAACGAAATTTAAATTTCGTCGCTAAAAGTGGTCTGTTCCAAAGTCCCTCCTTAACATATGCTTGCGTGCTAAATCACCTGAATTTTTTTGGTTATTGACAAAGAGTACAGTTGTTCTCGGAACAATAAATACATTAATTTCAGGACACACGAATTACTCCATTAATTCCATAATTGTACTATCCTCTTCAGTCAATTTTTCGAACTTATTATAGACATCATCTTACACTAACCCTTTTTTTTTTTTTTTTGTGAGAAGAGGACTTGTCATCCGCGTCTTGGATTATTCACTGTGTCATTATTCGGACAAAATTAGCGACACCGTTTTATCAACGTAGGACAGAGAGGCAAATTTGGGTACTTGTATTGATCCCACAATACATTCACCAGGTAATTAAAAAAAGTCAGGGAGGCAAGTGAACTGTAGAATTCGAACCCAGCCCAAACTCTAGATACGATTCGTCTTCCAACTCAAGTTTTTTTTTTTTTGCTAAGCAATCATACTTCTATTAAAGAAAGGCACAAAGCCAAAATCAGTACACCCAAAAGCCAAAACTTGAGTTCTAATCCTTAGCCTTCCTTAGATAGGCCAACCGAACAAGTCAAGTTTGTTTTAACTATTTTTACTTGTACTTACATAGGGAAATCAGGAAATGGCATATTTGTAGTTTGTGCTAACAAGAGGTGTAAATTCCCTAGCTTAGTTGGTACATAGAGATGTAATAATCCCCACGGAAATATATGCCCAGACTTTTTACTCAGAAATCTGTAACTGAAAATGACAGTGCACTGCAATCACTCAAACCCTAATCTCTTTATCTTTCATTATTTTTCTTAAACTTAATATATTTTTTTAATTTCTTTAATTTACAAGCTGTTTTATTTATTTATTTATTTATTTGGCTTCCATTTTTATGTGATTGCAGCTTCAACCTCACACCAATGAAAAAATTGAAAACATGTATAAAAAAAAAATCTCACAAGGTAGTATAAGTTGCACCCTCTTAAAACCCCAATAAATCACACACTCACGCTGTCACAAACACACACACACACACACACTATGTGTGATTTCTTGTCTGTCACCACGGTGACGGCCTGCAGCCTAGCCGGAGCTCCAAATCAAGATCTTCCATGGCTGCCTCCTCCTTCTCACTGTTGTTATTTTCATCATCTACAGACCCCGAAGGCTCGGTGTTGCTAGAGTGACAGACAGATGTATTGATGCTTAAAGGATTAACAGATGATGGGTAATTAGGGTTAAGTAATTTTTTTTGTGGGTATGGTGAGATAGAGAGAAGAGTTGAAGGTGATGATGAGTCAATATGAGCATTCATGGTAGTGTGAGAAAATAAGGCACCATTATTTGGGTTAGGTAAAGAGTATAGAAAACAAAGTCCACCATTCTTGATGAGTTCTTGAGTTGGGATTATAAGAGTTGGAGAAGAAGTGGCTGTCGTTGTGGTGGTGGGGTGGTGGGGCCCCCCGGCTGGAACTTGGTGGAGCCGTGCGCGATCGCGGCGGTGCACGTTCATGTGACCCCCTAGGGCTTGGGCTGACCGGAACTCTCTCCTACAAAAGGTGCAAGTGTAGGACCGCGGCGGCCAAGTGGTCCCCATGGCATTGCTAGTGTCCTCTGCAAAGGCTCGGACCTCCCACGAGTCCTCGTCGTCTTGGGTGGCTTGATTAGGGTTCCACATCCACGAGCTGGAGATTGAATTAGGGTTTAGTTGATCTTTATGTTGTTGCTGAGATTCGGCTAGTTTTTGGAGCTGAGTTAAGGAGAGAAGGCCAAGCTCAGCAGCCATGATTTTGGTAGTAACATTTGTAAGATTAGGTACATACAGTGAACATATGGCCTATGTGGGAAGGTTAAATAGGGGATGGGTGTGTACAAATAAAATGGAGATAAAGAAAACCCTAGCACCGGAGTTATCACCAAGGTTGAAGTAAGAAATTTGGATTTTTGCGCGCACAGAGAGAGAGAGAGAGAGAGAGAGAGAGAGAGAGAGAGAGAGAGAGAGAGAGATTGGGAATATAATAAGTGCCAACTAGTTTGGTCATTTCGTGGATATGAGGACAATAATGTTCGTCATTGGCTACAACGTCCATCTATTTACTCATGATTCAATATATATCATGCAAGTTTTTTCTCTTCATAGGGGAGGGTTAAATAAAAAAAATAAAAAGCCTGTCATGGATGAGTAATAAGCTTACAGTCCGTTTGGTATGCCATAAACTAGAAAAGAATTGATTTGCAATTTTTGTTTGTGGCAATTCTTGTGTTTGGTTTCACAAAAGAATTGATTTTCAATTCTAACCAATTCTCACCAATTCTTGTTTTAGCCCAAAAACAAATTCTATCACTTTTGGTAGGATTTGGTGAAATGATTTCACTTTAAGTGAAACAATGTGATATACCAAACTTACCCCTATATATTTCACACCTCCTCTTTTTATATGGGCAATGTAGTAAATGACCGTGATTCATTTCATTTCATTTCTCTTTCAAACCAAACATGAGAATTAGAATTGCAAATCAATTCTATTCATTTCTTTTCTTTTCTATTCTCTCCAATTCAATTATATTCTATTTTAGAATTATACCAAACGGAGTGTTAATTATTCAGACTCCCTGAAATTAATATTTAATGAGTTCACACAACAGGTAATTGAAACGTTGTGGCTTTGGTTTGTTTTTTTTTTTTTTTTTGGATTATGCCGCATGTGACCCTTTATTTGCATAGTCTTTTGTGATGTGACCAGTTCAACTCAAACCTAAAACAATGTAACCTAATGTCTCTATTAGGGTGCAACTCCGTGCAAGTTTAGGTGGAAATTCTGACTCTGACTGAAATCGATTTGAAAAATTCGATTTTAAAAGTGTAAAATTAGTTTTGAACTTTGACGTTATGAATCACAAAAATCTGGGGAAAATAATAAAAAAATCATATTAATCGCAATAGTGCATGCTGGAAATTCCATAAATTCTTATTTTGCAATTCGAAAATTTAAAGAAAGATTGAAAATATTCCGAACAACTTTCGATCCGAATATTCGAAAAAAATCTCCGAATGTTAATAATAAATATATAACTATATATTTTATTTCCATAAAAGTGGATAAATTGTATACATAAAATTTTTTTACTAGAAAATTGTATACATAATTTATGACATGAAAAGTTTTACTTTCAATTAAAATTTCGAATTTACTGAAAATTCATTTTTTTTTTTAAATTGTTTATTCCGAAACTTTCCAATAAACTGACAATTTCCGAATTTTGGAATAGAAGTAGGATTTAGTTTTTCTATTCTTAACATTAGTTTTAAAAAAATATTTTCCAAAGACGTCAATCCGACCTAATGCATACAAAAACCAGCCCTATGCTTTGAATACTACTCCATGGCAATAGAACTTAAGATCTCAATATGTACCATTAAAATCCTAAAGGAAAAACTTGAATTTGGGTTCAGTAGCAATAGAACACATATAAGATTTCAACACAGGTACCATCAAAATCCTGAAGAAAAAACTTAGAATTTGGGTTCAGTAATTTGTAACCACACACATAGACATGATACACATGGTGACATTTGTTTTGTGGGATTAAGGGAGGGATTAGGGTGATTAGATTAATATTTTATTTTAATTAAAATAGTTCAGCATTTGGGTCATCCATCCCACGCAGGACTATAATTTGTCCATCTTAACTAAATAATCCAGTGGGAGATTGTTTACTCCAATTGGGTTGTAGTATTAATAGTTCTAGAGCTATATTCAATTAAAATAGACCAATTTGTCTAGTCCATGGCAAGGTATCCAAACATAATGGCCTACAAGTTCATACAAAGTGAGTCAGAGAAAAAAAAACTAACAAACTAATGGTCTCATTTATTTCTTGAAGTTGTCATAATTCTTTAGGCGCAGGATCGAATTCGCGCCCTCTTATTGTGATATAAAATGAGGAAAAATAATGCCTTGCATAATCTTTTTACATTTAAAACATACCTTTGATGTATACCGCTTCTTTAATTTCTCTTGAGTGTTAATTTGTCTATATACAATAGGTGTATATACGTGGATATATGTTTGTTTATATATATATATATATGTATAGTAACACTGCCTAGAGGGCCATTCAATGTAATCAATTTCTGCGTGTGCCAAACGTAGTTCCCCACTTGGATGTGGACTGTCAATTAAAACTAAAAAAATTTGACATTTCCCTTCAAAATTCCCTGTTTTCTCACCTTCTTCTTGTCCCTTTTCTCAAGACCCCAACAAGGAAACTTGTCATATGCCATTAAACTACTTAAACAATATGGCTCACTCAAAGAATTTCATATAACTCAAAATAAAAACTAATAAACAAATGTTTCAAGCAAAGATATTCAAATACGTACCCATAAATTTAAAATTAGTTCTCTTTAACCCCATGTAATTAAAATTATCTGTATCCCAATGGAAAAGATCGAAAAGTTTGAAGAAATAGTCTCATCTATCACATAGCTGGCTTCGCCAACGAAATGACCAAGAAACACTAATCCTAGTTCATCTCTAACATTGTTCCTATCATCTTGGTCCCTTTAATGCAACCATGTCCCAAAACTCGAAGTGTCTCACAGGTTGTCGCTAACTTTCCCAATCAATGGGCTTAGTTAATTTAAAGTACTTTTTGTCTCTCTTCATTGTCCTAATCCTAGAGTGTTTGAATTTAGGGGTAATAACATATACACCCCTGTTTTTTTTTTTTTTTTTAAATTGTCCTGGTAGTTCCAAACGTGTCAATAATACCCTGTTGTTTGGAGCTAGTGTGCAAGTGTTAGAAAATTGGTTAAATTCAAGTGTTTGCGTGCAGTTTTTTTTTGTTAGTTACACATACACCCCTGTACTTATTGCATTTTTCAAATACACCCCCTATGCGAGCTTTGTCTCGTTAAAATTTACCAATTTTCTAATGGCCGCATATTAATCCAAACCATAGGGGGTAAGTTTGAAACTATGGGGGGCAAACAGAAAAACACACTAACCGCGAAGAGAATATCTGTATTTAACCCTGATTTTTTAAGCATGAAACTTGACTTAGACTACTAGTTAATTAATCTAATTAACTTGTCTAAGAAGTTGTAGCTTAGTAGTTCGTTATCTTTTTCTTCGCTCATTTCTAGTAACTAGTGAGGTACATATGAATAAATCAAAGGATTGTCTGTCACATTCATGGAAATTGGATTTATTGATCTTAACGGCTTATAGAATATCTTGATGGTTGGTTTTAACATATACTTTCACTTTGTTTCCATGTGCATAATTGAGTTGTAAAATTATTAATCAATACAATGCATAAGGTCCTCAAGTATGTTATTAGCAAGAAAATAGATGAAATGTGACAGGTAAGAGAAGTTGTGTAAATCCATCTTGGAGCATATATTAAAACATGTTTTCATTTATGACATCATCAAAACAAGTAATACCAACCATTTTCTAAAGAACATATTTTCTTATGGAAAAACATCACATCAAAGAATTTTATTGAAGAAAAAGTCTCAATTAAATATTCCTATGAGGCTAAGCTTATATAATACACATATAGAACACCCACTCAAATACGCACACAGCATTTATACCTAAGTATTTATTTCTATTGGAGTCCATTTGGGACAAGTTTATGGCCGCACACATTCAACTTATGGGACCATTTGGGCATCAGTTTGTGTGTTGGGAATGCAGAAACTGAAGCGGCCCGAATGGACCCTTAGCTGACATAGAAAAAAAAAAATAAAAAAATTGGGGTTTAACTTCAAGATCTTCTGTCATATAATATCACAAGTTTTAGAGGAGGAAATTAAACACCCAAATAATTGGACTTTCACTTGGAAACTAAATTTGTTCTTTGTGCTTCAAACTCAGATGATCAAAACAAAGTAATAATTGTACAAACATCATACGTATATATATATATATATACCTTCAAATGGTAAGCTTTACAAGTCCATGAGTACTACACATTCAGAGAAAAAATTGGTGCTTGTTTCATTCTTATCCTCCAATCAAAATTCTCTCATAGTAACAAAGAGCCAAACAAGGAATTGGTTTGAAGTCATTATTACATAATTACAACTGGCGCTGGATATATAACGTCACAAGCTCCCCCATCTCGTATCAAATACAAGTATATATAATAATACGTTCGAATTTTCTTGTGCGTCAATTAGGTTAATCAGTAAAGAAAATCTCAAGGGGTGTTTTCTGGATAGGCTCAAGGGTGTGTTTATAGAAGGAAACAAAATAGAAAAAGAACATTTAGGAAAGGGAAAAAATAGATTTTGTGTGTGTGTGCGCGCGCGTGTGCGCATGTGTGTAGTGGTCACAATGACATATTTGCCAGAGGGGGACAAGGTATGAGCATGACATGAAAAATTATTTTACTAACTAGGCTAAGCCATTGCGCAGAAGATTTTAATTTTCAATTCTTAGTATAGGTGCATAATACCCATGGTCCGATCAAATCCTCCCTAATTTGATGTTTAAAAAAGAGAGAACGTGGTAAACAAAGCATATGATTATTTTACTTTGTTAGAGTTGCAACTGGAGCGGCTAACACGAAGACAAGTCCAGTGCGCAGGCTTGGAACAAGCTTGACCACCTTCTTAAAGGAAACAACTTTGGTACTGTTTATTGAGTCCTGTTTGTGTTGTTTTTTACACATGAATAGTGAAAAACTGTGTAAAATTACAATTTTAACCAAACTACTTTCATCTGTTCATGTGTGGAAAACAACACAAACAGCACTGAAGTTGTTTCACTTCTTAAGATATTGGATTACTAATTGAGTCAGGCTCGAACTGACTTTGCCAAACTTCGAGTCGAGTTTGTGGATAAAGCCAATCATACACATTTTGCTCACTCAGACCTTCATTGGGTGACATGTGTGTCATTCTATTCTCATTTTGACTTCACATGTCACTATATAGTGCCTGGGTGAGCAAAAATACTATCGTTTAAGAAAGCAAAAGCAATAGGTACTATGCTTCATTTCTTGCACGGGAGACTCTTAAAATTAGTTATTTGTCAAACCAACATAATTTTGATTCTTACAGAAATGCATAGAAAATGACACTTGGACTAAATCACATTCTATTTTAAGTTTACATACCCTAGATTTTTACACTTCACACCATCTAAAAATTCTCTTAGCCATAAAGGGAAGGAAAAGTAGGGTGTTGCTTGTGAAGGCTTTAGAAGTGTCCAAAAGTGAATCGATACTATATATTAGGGATGTAAACGGTTTGGTATGATCGGTTTTTTTACATGCTTAAAAATTGACCAAACATGGTCTGTTCAGTCAATTTTGTCGGGTTTTTTTTATTCGATCGATTTTTAAGCTTTGGATATTTTCGAAAACCGGCCGAACTGATCGATTGAGTCAGTAGGCTCGATCCACCCGTTTTTTATTACAAGTGTTTGTTTAATACTTAAATGGCTTTTCATCATGGAGTAATGCTATGCTTCCCAAATTTCTATTCCAAAAGTACTTCTCAAATGATGTGGTGGTGGGGCTTGGTAAATAACTTCTGATCAAAATTCAACTGGTCTCACTGTTACTTTTGGGAAGCATAGCATTACTCTTTATCATATCTAAAATTCCACTAAAAACATGTAATTTGTCAAACCAACTTAATACTACTTTTCCTAAGATCCCCAAAAGAAAATGGGAATGAGACTGAACCTGAACCTGAACCTGAACCTGATCCAATTTTTTTACGCTCCCAAACAAGCCCAAAAGGAATTGGCCCATTTAATGTAACGCCCAGTCCCTCCCTGAATCTGGGCGATGGGGTATCAGTTACTAGTGGAAGTTCAACGATAACAGTAATAACAATAGGCTTTGACACCAATCGGTAACTCCCCGAGTCCAAGACTCCGAGGGTTACCTGAAATAAATGTTTATCATTTGGAAAACATTTATAAATCAGAAATCTGGTTTTCATTTGAAATATTCTTTCTTGAAACAAAACATTCAATATAAGCAGCGGAAAATCAGAGTTAAGCTATCTCTTTATTTAAAAGTGGGTGGACCAGGATTTGTCCAGTTGAAACATAACATGTTCCTTGAAACCAAATTTATTACATCATTTAAATGATAATCCCTACACGGGTTCTTCAACTATAGCGAAATCATTGTCAAATCTCAGGGCCTTGCCCTTATCTATATCACCTGAAAGAAAGGTTTAATAGTCCATAAGCCAAAAGGCTCGTATAGTCATATAACGGCATAATATTATCAGTTATATAACATGCGTGAGTGCAATGAATGCCAATATCATGTATGAAAACCATTTTCATGCCATTTCAAACACTCACTCTCGATCGTCAATATCATTACCTGGACCATGGGCTTCCCGTCCACTTAGGCCTAGCCTTAAACGTGTGGGACTTTGGGCCTTACGAATTACACAGAGGACTAGCCTTCAACGTTACGGGGGTTTCTTGCAGCACATCTCGTAATTCGAGTTCCTAGTGGTACCCATCTCACACGCCTACCCACAAATCCAGGATTTCTAACTTTTCAAAACAAAATCCCTCCTAGAGGGTTTTTATCCATGGAAGCCTCTAAGGTCTTCCCTTTTTAAAACTTGGAAGCCTCTAAGGTCTTCCCTTTTCAAAAATTGAAAGCCTCTAAGGTCTTTCATCCCAAAATCATTTTCGTGATTTTCATGCTCATGCTCATGCTTATAAAATGTTATGACATATGCAAGCTCTAAGCATCCAGACATGTTCAATATTTTATAAGACAGATTATGAAGGCATGCTATCAATTTAAAACAACAGAATAGACATGCTGAAATCATCCAGGTAAACACATAAAGCATAGCAACTCAATTAACCACTCAAGGCATAGCAGCTCAGGTAAACATGTAAGCACAATATTAGCATGTTATACAACTTTATTGAGGGTTATACGAAACTACCATTCACCGGAGATTGAATTAGTATTCAGAACAGAAATCGGAACTGCTCGATCTGTTATGACTATTGTCAACAGTAATATAAGTGTATTAGTGAGGTATAACACCTCAAAGCACAAGTACAACTACTATTAAAGTGAGGTACAACTCTTAAAGCTTAGGGTACAAGGTCCCATAGCTCATTTCTGATTCAAGTATAGGAAAACAAGAGATTTTATTAAATTGCCTGAGGTCGCGCGCGCGGGCCGCTCGTGCGGGAACTCGTTCGCGCGGGCCGCTCGGGCGAGTTTGTACAGAAAGGCCACAGATTTAATTTAAAACAGTTTTTCAGAAAATAACCTGGTTGCGCTCGCGGGCCGCTCTCGCGAGCGCGAGATGTCACAGAATCGTCTTCTTCCCTTTTTTTCCCCTGTTTTGAAATAAAAGGTTGGTTTTTACCCATTTTGAAAACTTAACCAAAACAGGACTTCCAATATATGAATCTCTTCCTTATTCCACGTAGATTTCAAATATGAAATTGATTTTTCATGAATCAATACACAGCTCTTGATTTTATTGAAAAACCGAACAACGACAAAACTTCAAATCGAATGTTCGTTGCAACCGTTGCAAATTACCTTTTGAAATTCGAAATGGAGCCTCGTGGGATCGAGACCTTTCATTTGATATAAAGAAATCAAGTTTTCATGACTGTTTTCTGCTTGCTATTTTCATACCCTTAATGATATATATATGAGATATGCATATATATATATATATGTATCTATAGTCACAATTTATATAAACTGAAATTAACAGAGAAGCTTACCCAAATAGAACTCTAAAACAATAATCCAAGCTTGAATTGACTGAGTATATAAGTATTTGATTTTGTGTGTGTGATATAATATGTGTGGGTATATAGATTAATATATATATATATATATGTGTGTGTGTGTGTGTGTGTGTGGCCGAGAGAGAGACAGTAGAGAGACAGAGAGACTGTTGAGAGGAGTTGTTGAGAGATATTAAGAGAATGGTTTGAGGTATACATTTTATAAGCTAAAAATGCTTGGGCACCAAGCATAACACAATACATATTAACATATTGTACACACGCACACACTGTGCACTAAATTTTTGTGTGGTCACCAAGTTTAACAAGGGGGGTTCTTGTGTGTGTTAAGCTCACAAGCTTAACCACACACACAGATAAAAATTATACTGCACAAAATCCAAAACTGGTATTTATTTAATTAAAACGCAAAAATTTAAATATGGGGTATTACATCCTACCCACCTTAAAATAAATTTCGTCTGCGAAATTTGCACGTAGATAACAATCAGCACAAAAAAACAAATAACTCAAGAAGAGAACAAATGCGGATATCGATCGCGCATCTCCTTCTCATTCTCCCAAGTAGTCTCCTCAGTACTATGGTGACGCCACAGTACTCGAACTAAATGAATAGTTCTACCACGAAGCACGTGCTCCTTACCTTCCAGAATCTGCACTGGTTGCTCCTCATAGGACGCATCTTGCTCCAATGGTAAATTAGGCCAATCTAAAACATGAGACGGATCAGGTTCATACTTCCGAAGCATCAAAATATGAAATACATTATGAACTTTTGCCAACTGCGGAGGCAGAGCCAACCGATAGGCAACTTCACCCACACGCTCCAAAATCTGGAAAGGTCCAATGAAACGAGGTAAAAGCTTCTTATCGTGTCCAAAACGAAGCACACCACGACGAGGTGAAACTTTTAGAAACACGTGATCGCCAACTTCAAAAGACAACGGTCTCCTCTTCTTATCAGCATAACTTTTCTGTTGGCTTTGAGCCGTAAGTATCCTCGTACGAACCAATTTTATCTTTTCAGTAGTTTTCCTTACTAAATCTGGTCCCAACAGAGACGCTTCTCCAACTTCTGTCCAACATACGGGAGAACGACACGGTCGTCCATATAGGGCCTCGAATGGTGCCATCTGAATACTTGTTTGATAACTATTGTTGTACACAAACTCGATCAATGGCAGGTGGTCTTCCCAACTACCTTTGAAATCCACAACACAAGCTCGTAACATATCTTCCAAGGTCTGTATAGTACGTTCTGACTGACCATCCGTCTGAGGATGAAAAGTCGTACTCAATCTCAATTCTGTCCCCAAAGCTTTCTGGAGACCTTCCCAAAACAAGGAAGTAAACCGCGGATCTCGATCTGACACAATCGAAACAGGGACTCCATGTAACCGAATGATCTCTCGAATATACAAGTGACTAAGGACATCAACTAAATCGGTCAAACGCATTCCCAGAAAATGTGCAGACTTTGTCAAACAATCCACAATGACCCAAAATGACTACGTGGTGACCTAGGAAGTGCTGTCACAAAATTCATTGTCACGTGCTCCCATTTCCACTCTGAAACTGGTAACGATTGCAATAACCCTACAGGTCTCTGATGTTCAGCTTTCACTTGTTGACAGGTCAAACACCGAGATACAAATTTAGCGACATCGCGCTTCAGACCCTTCCACCAAAACTGACATTGTAGATTATGGTACATCTTGTTGCCTCCCGGATGCACCGCTAATCGTGAATGATGAAATTCTTTCATCACTTGTCCATGAACTTCCAAAGGTACAAACAAATGGTCTTTGAACTTCAACCCAGGCTCGGAGTCAAAAGTCCAACCATTTATAACATCACCACAAAAAATTTGCATACGAAAAGTAGATGCTACTGGATCAGATTGTTGCTCATCTTTTACTTGTTGAATGATCATCGGTTGAGCCATAACAGAATATAATGAAGCACGATCCTCAGAGTCGTCAAGCTCTACCTCAAACTCCCCAATCTAATTGAGCATATTGCATTCCTGAATGGCCAGACAAGCCATGGAACCTCGTGGCTTGCGACTTAGCGCATCGACCACTATATTTGCCTTCCCTGGGTGATACTGTAGTTCGAAGTCATAATCTTCTAAGTACTCCATCCATCGACGTTGTTGAAGATTCAGATCACGTTGAGTAAAGATATACTTCAAGCTCTTGTGGTCTGAAAAGACATCAAATCTTTTCCCATACAAGTAATGACGCCATGACTTTAAAGCAAAAACAACGGCAGCAGCTCTAAATCATGAGTCGGATAATTCTGCTCATGAGGCTTTAATTGGCGATAACCATATGCAACAACTTTGCCTTCTTGCATAAGTACATACCCCAAACCAAGAAGTGAAGCATCACAATAAACTGCGTAGTCCACACTACGCTCCGGAATAATCAAGAATGGTGTTGAAGTTAATCGAGTATTTAAAAGATGAAAAGCTTTCTCACACTCCTCAGTCCAAATGAATTTCACCCCTTTACGCGTAAGTTTAGTCAAAGGTGAAGCAAAATGAGAAAATTCCTGCACAAAATGACGGTAATAGCCTGCTAAACCCAAGAAACTACGTATCTCAAATACGTTCTTAGGTAGCCTTGCCAATCCATAACAGCTTCAATCTTTGATGAATTAATTGACACTCTATCTCTCGAGATGATGTGTCTAAAAAATTTCACTTCTGTCAACCAAAAATCACATTTAGATAATTTATCGAAAAGTCGGTGAGTACGCAATAATTGTAGGACAATCCTCAAGTGTTCCTCATAAAGTTCCTTAGAGGAAGAGTAGATAAGAATATCATTAATAAATACAATCACGAATTTGTCCAAATAATTGTGAAATACTCGCTACATAAGATCCATAAATGATGCTGGAGCATTGGTAAAACCAAATGGCATAACCACAAACTCGAAATGTCCATATTGGGACCTAAAAGCGGTCTTCGAGATGTCTGACTCTCGAATACGGAGTTGATGATAACCCGATCTCAGATCAATCTTGGAGAAACAAGTGGAACCTTTGGGTTGATCAAACAAATCATCGATTCTTGGAAGTGGATACTTATTTTTTATCGTCACATGATTAAGTTTTCGATAATGGACACACAATCTCAATATTCCATCCTTTTTCTTAACAAAGAGGACATGAGTTCCCCACGGGGATACACTCGTGCGAATAAAACCCTTACTTTGGAGATCTTTCAACTAAAATTTCAACTCCTTCAATTCTGCTGGTGCCATACGATATGGCGGAATAGAAATAGGCGAAGTGCCTGGCACAAGGTCTATTGCAAAATCTATAGCACGGACAAGTGGCAATTCTGATAAGTCTTTTGGAAAGACATCAGGAAATTTACAAACAATGGGTGGCAATTCCACAAGAGAAGTGCTCCTCTCCGTGGCCAATAAACTAGCCAGACTTCCAAGAAAAGAGTATAAACTACTCCGCGAAAATGATGAGGGTATCGGTAAATTTAATTGATCGCCCTCGAATCTACAACTGTCTCCCTTAGGAGTGAAAAAAGTAACCTGACGCTTAAAGTAATCTATTAAAGCCCGGTACTCGACCAACCAGTCCATCCCAAGGATGACATCAAATCCTAGATTTGGCATAACAATCAAATCAACATATAACTGCCGGTCTGCTATCAAAAGCATACAACCACGGCAAACCTGATTCAAATGAATAATACCTCCAACTGGAGTATCAACAGATATGACATGCTCCAAGCATTCTATCTCTTACCCCAATACTGATGCGAATGCTGATGAGATGACTGAGTGCAATGCACCAGTGTTAAACAATATAGATGCCCAATAATTAAACAATGGGACGACACATTGGATCGCAGAAGGTCCGGCATTCCCAGAAACATGATAAGCAGATGACATAGGCAGAGAAAAATTCCTTCCTTTAGGCTCTTGGTGTTGTTGTGGCTGAATGCCACCACGATTATCTGTCCTCTGATAATTACCCTGATTCCCTCTATTCTGGTAGGGTTTCATGCTCTGAGCGGATATTGCTTGAGACGGTGGATAGTACGGCGTTGAACCAATCAACTGAGATTTCTTGGGTGGTGGTTGAGGACAAAACTTGATGAAATGGTTCAGATCACCACATCGGAGACAAACTTTCTCCCCAACGGCATTCACACCTCGCTGTAACCCCGATTGTTGAGAACTTCGATAAGAAGCTCTGTTGTGAATAGGATCATTGTTGTTGCTGTTGAGAAGGTTAGGACTGAAATTGAGACCTAGTCTGTGTCTTAGCTTTCTTAGACTGACCGGTGCTCTTCGCTGGAGTAATGATCTCCCTGGCCCTTTTCAGATCCAAATCTACACTTTCAACACCCAACGCTCTTGTCAAAGTATCAGCATAAGTGGTGATAGGCGTGCTAGCTAGACTTTTCCGAATATAGGGTCGAAGACCGAAGGCAAATCGTGTAGCCTTGAAATAATCACTGACCAACTACTCTTGTGCAAAACGATCCAAGGTGGAAAATATAGTGGCATATTCTATCACTGACATATCCCCTTACTGCAGGGTAAAGAACTCAGCCCTTTTTGTGTCCCTCTGTACTTTTGGGAAGTAGTTGTCGAGGAAAAGACTCTTAAATGACTTCCAGGTCATGCCATCAAGTGGATGAGCACTTACAATGCAATCCCACCAATGGGTAGATTCTCTAGGAAATAAGATGTAGCCAACTTGATGCGGAGAACATCCCATGAAGATCAATGAATTCAAATATTTTCGTGATATGCTGAAGCCAATCCTCTACAGGCATCGGGTCAGAGCTACCAGAGAACTGTGGCGGCTTCCTAGTATCGAATCTTTGGTAATCAATCGCTCTCGAGCTCTAGCGGGATTTGTCTCACCTCTCGGAGCACAAGGGGGAGAAGGCGGCATAGCATCTCTGACTGCCCTTGCAATTACATCGGCAACATTCTGTAGCCCTTGCGGTCCATCAGAAATATCAACCGGTCCTGTGGAGGCTTCAGATTCAAATACAACATCATACGCGTGACCTCGACCACAACCACGACCTCGACCACAGCCTCGACCTTGACCACAGCCTCTACCTGGACCACATCCTTGAGCACGACCTCGGCCTCTAACTGGGACCGACGCAGCCGATATCTACTCATTAGCCTCAAGCTCAATACTGTGATTCTCACGGCGCGGCGGCATATCTATAACAAGATCAAATCAAATAGACGAATCATACAACATGATCTAATCACGAAGTGTATTCAACAACACATGTTTATGTCAAAACATAACAAATAAACAGTTAACATCTCAAGTTACAAAGTAACATGTTAACACATATCAAAACATATGTCGTTTACCAACTAACATCTCTAACATATCAATGAAACTATATATGCAAGCACATAACCCGGCGTTCCAAAGTATTCGACCCAGTTATGTTCTGATACCATTTTATAATGCCCCGTCCCGCCCTGAATCTCGGCGACGGGGTATCAGTTACTAGCAGAAGTTCAACGATAACAATAATAACAGTAGGCTTTAACACCAATCGGTAACTCCCTGAGTCCAAGACTCCGAGGGTTACCTGAAATAAACGTTTATCATTTGGAAAACATTTATAAATCAGAAATCTGGTTTTCATTTGAAATATTCTTTCTTGAAACAAAACGTTCAATATAAGCAGCGAAATATCAGAGTTAAGCTATCTCTTTATTTAAAAGCGTGTGGACTAGGATTTGTCCAATTGAAACATAACATGTTCCTTGAAACCAAATTTATTACATCATTTAAATGATAATCCCCATTCACGGGGTCTTTAACTATAGCGGAAGCATTGTCAAATCTCGGGGCCTTGCCCTTATCTATATCACCTGAAAGAAAGGTTTAATAGTTCATAAGCCAAAAGGCTCGTATAGTCATATAACTGCACAATAACATCTGTTGTATAACATGTGTGAGTGCAATGAATGCCAATGTCGTGTTTGAAAACCATTTTCATGCCATTTCAAGCACTCACTCTCGATCATTAATATCATTACCTGGACCATGGGCTTCCCGTCCACGTAGGCCTAGCCTTAAACGTGCGGGACTTTGGGCCTTACGAATTACACGGAGGCCTAGCCTTCAACGTTACGGGGGTTTCTTGCAGCACATCTCGTAATTCGAGTTCCTAGTGGTACCCATCTCACACGTCTACCCACAAATCCAGGATTTCTAACTTTTCAAAACAAAATCCCTCCTAGAGGGTTTTGTACATGGAAGCCTCTAAGGTCTTCCCTTTTTAAAACTTGGAAGCCTCTAAGGTCTTCCCTTTTCAAAAATTGAAAGCCTCTAAGGTCTTTCATCCCAAAATCATTTTCGTGATTTTCATGCTCATGCTCATGCTTATGAAATGTTATGACATATGCAAGCTCTAAGCATCTAGACATATTCAATATTTTATAAGACAGATTAGGAAGGCATGCTATCAATTTAAAACAACAGAATAGACATGCTGAAATCATCCAGGTATACACATAAAGCATAGCAACTCAATTAACCACTCAAGGCATATCAGCTTAAGTAAACATATAAGCACAATATTAGCATGTTATATAACTTTATTGAGGGTAATACGGAACTACCGTTCACCGGAGATTGAATAAGTATTCAGAATAGAAATCGGAACTGCTCAATCCATTATGACTATTGTCAACAGTAATATAAGTGTATTAGTGAGGTACAATACCTCAAAGCACAAGTACAACTACTATTAAAGTGAGGTATAACACTTAAAGCTTAGGGTATAAGGTCCCATAGCTCATTTCTGATTCAAGTATAGGAAAACAGGAGATTTTATTAAACTGCCTGAGGTCGCGCGCGCGGACCGCTCGCTCGGGACCTCGCTCACGCGGGCCGCTCGGGCGAGTTTGTACAGAAAGGCCACTGATTTAATTTAAAACAGTTTTTCAGAAAATATCCAGGTCGTGCGCGCGGGCCACTCACGCGACCCCTCGCTCGCGTGGGTCGCACACGCGAGAAGTCATAGAATCGTCTTCTTCCCTTTTCTTCCCCTGTTTTGAAATAAAAGGTTGGTTTTTACCCATTTTAAAAACTTAACCAAAACAGGACTTCTAATATATGAATCTTTTCCTTTTTCCACGTAGATTTCAAATATGAAATTTATTTTTCATGAATCAAAACACAGCTTTTGATTTTATTGAAAAACCGAACGATGACAAAACTTTAAATCGACTGTTCGTTGCAATCGTTGCAAATTAGCTTTGAAATTCCAAATGGAGCCTCGTAGGATCGAGACCTTTTATTTGATATAAAGAAATCAAGTTTTCATGATTGTTTGTCATGCACCGTAGTAGAAAAAATAGAGAAAATAAATTCCTTTTTGGACCCGTAGGCCATGACAGTTGAAAGTCACCATATTGTCCACAACTTAAGTCAAACCATCAGAGTAATGATTCAAACCACGCATTGGAAAGTTCTAAGGTTGATATATATAATCAGAGTTCAATACTAACTATTACAAAACCAAAGTATTTGCAGAAAATATAAATAAAGCATTACGGCAACATTTGCTGATTACAAACTTAACTATAACAACGGTCTCTAAAAACGTAAGCATAAACTATCAATAGCAAGCCCTAAGTCTTCAGCTTACGTAGTAGTCATCTCTAGCATAGCCTCCATCATGTAGCCCCTATCCATGTATGCATCTCCTGAATACTCATAACCCTGGCCAGCTGGACGTCGAATATCCAGCGGCATAAACGCCGTTGGCTACAAAAGCCCAGTGAATGCAAATACTAACAGAGTATCTATAGATGGCAGCATATATAAACATCATCATTAAAATGATCATCTCATCATTCGCATGCATGTATGCACTAACTCAATATCTAACAACGGACATCATCCCAATCTCCCAATACATAACATAGACTCTTGGGTCCACATTAATCAGACACGTAGTCCCATACCTTCGGTCTGTCAAACCAGACACACGGTCCCATATAATCTAGCCAAACGCCTCGATATACTTTGGCCCAACACGCCCCTGATACATCCTGGCCAACACGTCCAATAGTTTATGGCCAATACGCCAAGCCAATACGCTCGATACATTACGGCCAATACACAATACGCTCATTACATTATGGCCAATATGCCCATTATATTACGGCCAATATGCCCAGCCAATACGCTCGATACATTACGGCCAATATGCCCAGCCAATATGCTTATTACATTACGGCCAATACGTCCACTACATTACGGCCAATACGCCTTAACACATACTACTGGCCACACCGTCCTATATCATACGATCTTCGTGACCGTATTTATACGTATCAATCATAAATAGTATCGACCATTGTGGTCGACAGACCCACTACTATGCACGTCAACTTTTCAATCTCATTATTATCTCAACAGTAACCAAAGGATTCCACCTTTCAATGCATTAAGTCCATTATTCCACGTATGTATTATTCCCATACAGTTCTCCAATATCAACATATAATAATGAACAGGTTAATAGTTCATTAGATATAAAACAACTAAACAATTAACATACTATTAAGTTCGATCGATTGAACTAAGTTCGATCGATTGAGAGCAGTAATATTCTAGAGTTGAACTGGACTTTTCCCATACATTCGGGGTCCATTATTTTTTTAATGCCAAAACATATATAAACATACATATCTACGCTACTAAGTGAGTATAGGCACTCACCTGTAAAGACGGTGACACCGGCGAGCTCGGAGTGGTCATGGGTGGTCTCGGGGTATCTCTCTCTCCTCTTTTTCTTCTCCTTTCTCTCCTTCTACTCCTCGTAGGTTCGGGGTTGCGGTGTGGTTTGGGATATCTTCCTTTCCTTTCTTTTATTTTCTTTCTCCTTCACTCTCTCGGCTAACTCTCTATTATTATTTTTCCCCTTCTTTTTTTAACAACTAATAGGAGGGGTTTTTATAGGGAAAGGGGGAAGGCCACCAATATGTATATATATTATACACAACACCTCACAAGACACCTCATAGGACACCTCACAAGCACTCAAGCACACAGGACACCTCATAGGACACCTCACAGGACATCTCACAAGCACTCAAGCACTCAAACACCAAGACACCTCATAGGACACCTCACAAGACACCTCACAAGCACTCAAGCACACAAGACACCTCATAGGACACCTCACAGGAAATCTCACAAGCACACAAGACACCTCATAGGACACCTCACAGGGGTTGTTTGGGGGTTGGCTTAGGGTACAAGCATGGTTTGGGGAATCACAAGTATAATTATGGGTTCTGAAAAAATATTAATTATAGTGAAAATCTAGTTAGATAATTATTATATTTCATTATAATTATTATTCATGTAATTATAATATTAAATAATATAATTAAAAAGTCGAATAAATACAGAAAAGGTTATATGAATACAAAAACGAATATTTTATCAAAATGACTAAAATTGAGATATCTTCTAAATAGATATCGAAAACTCTTAACTTCTAATACGAATAGAGAATCATTTAACCTTACGCAACTTTTTCCAAAAATTATATTTTCAGTTCATAACTTACAAAATTGGAAAAATGACCAAAATACCACTGTGGCCAATTTCTGCTAAAATTATACACGAAGTCTAAATCGCTAATTTAAACATGAAAAAACGAGTTACTACAATCTTGTCACAGCCCGGTCCCACAATAGCGGAACCGGAGCCTGTGGCACGCCACCGAGGCTAAACCAATTCATTAACGTTCCCAAAAATTAGGTTTGAAGAACACACGCAGCGGAAAACAAAACACATTTTAAAACCAGAGGTTCAGTCGACTGCTCAGTCGACGGAGGCGGGCAGGGATTTTAAAATCAAATTTCAGTCGACTGAAATTGGAGGTCCAGTCGACTGCTGAGGGGTCCAGTCGAATGCCGAGGGGTCCAGTCGACTGCTTTTGATAAAAAAGAAGCAGTAGCTAACAGGCTCAGGGGTTCAGTCGACTGCTCAGTCGACTGCTCCCCTGGCAGCAGCCCAATCTGCAGAAAACAAGTTTAAAAAGCTTCCTAACTTCCATCCAATGATCAACCACTCAAATCAAACTCAGTCCAAAGTAATTCTAGCTGTATTAAAGCATTATCAACCATAATTACAACATGTTATAGTCTAATACAACGTTCAAGATTCATTCTATCATACGAAGTCAAATGTAAGTTAAGACAATAGAAAATTCTTATTACAACATTTCTAGGATCCCAAAACTACAAGATTACATTCAATTTGCCTTCTAAGCGAACTCCCAACCCACGTACTCACTTCTCTGATTCCTCGCCAGCATTTACACCTGAAATGGTTATTTGAATAACCACACATATTTCGATTTGTTTAAGCTAAAGCTTAGTGAATAAATCAACATATGTACATGAATGATGAACATGTCCGCATTCACATCTCTACATTTCATACTAGTCGCAGGAGACTCACGTGCCCGTCCATATTCCCAATCCGCGACTCCTCGCCAATAAGTCCACGCGAAAGGGTAAGACCCACGATTCTACAAACAATCGTGCGACCTTAATGCCTATATCGGCTCCACAAAATGGCACGGTGACCACGTGCTCCTTCTGACCCACATAAGCAACTTAACATGCTCAAATACATATCACCATGCTCGCGGTAATCAAAACATATCACCGTGCTATTGAGCCTACTTATCAATATAATTGCCCAATATGAACTACACAATATATCTCTAAGAATTAATACATGCTATTCAAACATAACATGAATACATGCCAAGAAATCATTCCAAAACATAGTTGAATCACTCACCTCCAAATAACGCTCCTATAATTCAATCTGAAGAAAACCCGTGCACAAAGAACGTGCAGAAGTCCGTCTAGTACAATTCCTATGGATCAGAATTCCATTTATCAACTTTTATGAAAAATTCTAGAAAATAACTTTTCGGAAAACTTAGCCAAACAGGCCCTAACATATATCAAAACGAAGCTCTTACCTCAAGGAGCTCGAATACGAAAACTGGGAGAAAACAAACTGACGGAAGGTCGTCGTTTGGCGTCGCAAAGCTCTAAGCAATCAAATCTCCTTCTAGCCCCCTTTTGGCCTCCTCTTGGAATTTAGGTTAAGAGTTGTGAAATATCTCAACTCATCTCTATCTATATATAGGCAACATTCTCGGGGAATTACGTTTACCTCCCCACGAGTTTTCATAACTCCTAATCAGTCTCTGAAACTTTCTATACAGCTTATTCATAGCTTTACGAGTGAAACTTCGAAATTATAAAAGTTTTCGACTAAGTTTCGTTTGGTCGCTAAAACGCGAATTTCTATATGACGTTTCCGAAGTTGCTAATTAGCCTACCAAATTAACAGCGTGTTCATTCGTCCTCACCAGGATACTAAATCTAACAACAGAAATAAATTTTAAAACAGAAAATAATACAGATATTGAAATACACAGGTAAACATTTATTTTCAGATAAACATTTAAAGTGTTCCACAGTGACCGTCTCACACTCGGAGAGATGTCACAACAACAAAATTCAAAATCACCACAGTCTCAGAGGGTTCTCTAATACAGACACCCAAATCAACTCGTGAGTCAAAACTCACTCAAACATGTGTCATAAGACACGCCACATCACATTATCATGCATGACAATATGATACAAATGCAATAACACAAATGTGGGTGTTATAAATCTACCCTCCCTAACAGAGATTTTGTCCTGAAATCTGAGCTAGCTAGTCACTAAACAAAACTGGAAACTTATCGCGTATTTCTGATTCCAATTCCCAAGAAGCTTCGCGTTCGTCATGGTGTCTCCACTGAACTTTCACTAGAGGAATTTCTTTAGTCCTCAGCTTCTTGACTCCTCGTTCCAAAATTCGGACTGGTCCTTTAGTGTAAGTCACTTTGTTGTTTACCTCAATGTCCGTGAAGTCAATTTCATGTGATGGATCATGTACAACCTTCCGAAGCATACTGATATGAAATATATCATGTACTCCTGACATCTTAGGCGGCAGTGCAAGTCGATAGGCTACTTTTCCCACGCGCTCTAAAATTTCAAAAGTCCAATGTAGCGTGGTGACAACTTTCCTCGTTTCTGTCCGAATCTGACAATGCCTCGCACTGGAGATACCTTGATTAGCACATGATCTCCAACACTGAATTCTAAACTCCTGCGACGTTTATCTGCGTAACTCTTGTGTCTACTCTGCGTCGTACGCATCCTTTCTTTCACGACCTGGATCTTCTCGTTAGTTTCCTGAACTAACTTTGGTCCGAGTAGTTGATTTTCTCCAACCCCTGCCTAACACAACAACGATCAACATAGCCTTCCGTATAATGTCTCCAAGGGTGCCATTCCTATACTCGAATGGTGGCTATTGTTGTATGCAAATTCTATTAGCGATAGATGAGTCTCCCATGAGCTTTCAAAGTCAATAACACACTCGCAACATATCTTCCATCACTTTGTTAACCCGTTCCGTCTGTCCATCAGTTTGTGGATGAAAGGCAGTGCTTAAGTTTAACGAAGTCCCCAAAGCTGTCTGTAGACTTTTCCAAAACTCTGCAGTGAATCTTGAATCACGGTCGGATACAATAGAGACTGGTACACCGTGTAGTCGCACGATTTGTTGTATGTACATCCGACTCATACGTTCGACTGGATACGACATACTATAAGCTATGAAATGCGCCGATTTGGTAAGTCAATCCACAACTACCCAAATAGCATCGTGATTTTGATGAGATCTCGGTAATCCTACCACGAAGTCCATAGTTATATGCTCCCACTTCCATTCGGGAACTGCTAATGGTTGTAGAAGTCCTGGAGCCTTCTGATGTTCCGCCTTCACTTGCTTACACGTGAGACATTGAGACACGTGTTCTGTAACTCCTCGTTTCATACCTTCTCACTAGAAATTCTTCTTCAAATTCTTGTACATGTTTGTACGTCCTGGGTGAATAGTCATTCGTGACTTATGAGCTTCTTCCAATATATCCTTTCTAAGATCACCTTCATCGGGCACACAAAGTCTGCCTCTGCATCTGAGTGCTCCGTCCGAACCAATACTCAAATTTTCTTGTTCTTTTACTGCGTTACTTGTAGACCATTCCTGAAGTCCCTCGTTCTTCTTCTGTACCTCCAAAATATGACTGATAAGGGTCGGTTGCACCATAAGACATCCAAAGTGTCGTCCTTCACTTGTATTTGTGGCCTGAATACCAGATTCAGCCAAAGTTTTTAACGTTTGCCACTCTTTGACCATCAGAGAAGCTACTACTATCTCCCTGGGTTTCCGACTCAATGCATCGGCTACCACGTTCGCTTTCCCAGGGTGATACTGCAACGTGAAATCGTAGTCCTTTAACAATTCCATCCATCGTCATTGCCTCATGTTCAGCTCCCTTTGAGAGAACAAGTATCTCAGACTCTTATGATTCGAAAACAGATCAAACTTCTCACCATAGAGATAATGCCTCCAAATCTCGAGTGCAAAAACAATCGCGGCTAGCTCGAGGTTATGCGTCGGGTAATTCAACTCATGAGGTTTCAACTACCGTGACCCATATGCGATTACCTTCCCATCTTACATCAAAACACATCCGAGTCCTTGGTGTGATGCGTCAATATATATGGTGAACTATTCACCGCTCTTAGGTATCGCAAGCACTGGTGCTGAGGTCAATCTTTCCTTCAATTCCTGGAATGCGCGTTCATGCTTGTTACCTCATTCAAACTTCAAATCCTTCTTCGTCAGTCCGGTAAGAGGAGCTGCGATCTTGGAGAATCCTTCTACAAATCTCCAATAGTATCCAACTAGACCAAGAAAACTCCTGACTTCTATTATGGTGGTTGGTATATTCCAATCCAAAACTACGTCTGTCTTTGACGAGTCTACAGCTATTCCATCATGCGAGACAACACGTCCTAGGAACTTGACCTCTTTCAGCCAAAACTCATACTTACTGAACTTCACATACAGTTGATTATCTCGGAGGGTCTGTAGTGCGATCCTTACATGTTCCTCGTGTTCTTTCTCGATCTTTGAGTATATTAGAATATCATCTATGAACAGGATAATGAACTGGTCTAAGTAGGGTCTAAAGACTCTGTTCATTAGGTCCATGAATACTGCTGGAGCGATGGCTAATCCAAAAGACATAACCAAGAATTCATAATGCCCGTACCTCGTCCTGAAAGCAGTCTTTGAAATATCTTCGGGTCGAACCAACAGTTGGTGGTATCCCGAACGTAGATCAATCTTTGAGAATGTCGTCACTCTTGTAGCTGATCAAACAGATCATCGATTCTAGGGAGTGGGTACTTATTCTTAATCGTAACCTTGTTGAGCTCCCTATAGTCGATACAAAGTCGCTGGGTTCCATCATTCTTCTTAACAAATAGCACTGGTGCTCCCCAAGGCGACGTGCTAGGTCGCACAAATTTGAGATCTTCTAACTCTTACACTTGCTTCTTCAGTTCTTGCATCTCCGTTGGTGCCATCCGATAAGGAGCCTTCGATTGTGGTAAAGTACCAGGCACCAACTCGATACAGAAGTCAATCTCCCATTTAGGTGGTAGTCCTAAAATATTCTAAAACACATCCTCAAGGTCTCGGACTACAGGAATCTGTGCAACAGTGAGTTCTGAAGTCGAGCTCTCGATAGCTGCTAGACGGCTAGTAAGAAAAGCATCACTAGAGGGGTTGTATTGATAATCAAAAAACTGATTTCCTGGTACCGAAAAGGTAATCCTCCTATTGGCACAGTCCAACTTAGCACGATACTTCGTGAGCCAATCAAATCCTAAGATGATGTCAAATTCCTTCATTGACAAAATGATTAGATCTGCGGGAAGAATCCTGTCCTCTAGGGTTAAGGCATAGTACTTGCACACTTTTCCTAATCTTACGGTTACTCCCAAAGGTGATACCGCATTCAGGGCTACATCAAGCGCCTGGGGTACTAAATCCAAAAGTTTAACAATCCCGATTGCAATAAATGAATTCGAAGCACCAGTATCAAATAGAACTTTAACTAGAGTGCTGAATGACTTAAGAGTACCTTCCATGTTCTGCTATTCAGTCTCATTAAATCCCGCGTTCTTGGGGAGGATAGCATTCATACGAGCCTGTCCAACTTGGCCCTGAGCAGCTGGTCCATTGTATGCCCTACGGGGTGCTCTGCGATCCTTGCTGATGTGGCCATGCTTGTTACAGTTGTAACAGAGAACGCTTGCCCTGTTGTAGTTCTTGAAAGCTCAGCAGTCCTTAGCCAAATGACCTGGCTTTCCGCAATTAAGGCATCCACCAGTATTGCCTCCAGTAACAACAGGAAGTCCTTGAGGAGGAGGAGCTGGGTTCACAGCATAACATTTATGGGGAAACACGGTTGTGGCCTTCTCTCTCCATTCCAGCCACGCTTGTTCCCTTGGAATCGCATCAGAGGTCTAGGTCCTTGGTTACCTCTGGGTGGTAGCTGATTCCCAAAACGTCCTTGCTCCCATCCATTAATATCCACATGAATGACTGCCATTCCTACCATAGCCTTGAAGGTTTGACCCTGATGATTTAGAGTCATCCGTTGTAGTGGCAGTGAGAGGCCCTGGTGATACTGCCTATTCTTCTTCTCTGGAGTATCGATCATATGAAGAGCAAAATGGGATAATCGTTCAAACTGCACCGTATATTCCCTCACGGTAAGGTTCCCTTGCCTTAGTTTGGTGAATTCTCTCTCCTTCCTGTTCCTCTCAGTTTGAGGAAAGTAATTCTCAAGAAAGAGCCCTTTAAATGTGATCCAAGGCATCCTTCTGGCCGCATCCTCTCCTACGGTTGCCTTCTCCGATTCCCACCAATCGGCAGCCACATAAGTCAATTGGAATGTCGCCAGTCGACGCTTCTCGATCTCATTATATCCCAGTGTATCGAAGATCTCTTCCATCTCTCGGAGCCACTGTTCCGCTTGCCACGGCTCAGTATTCCCGTCAAACTTCTCCAGACGAAAATGACAAAAGCGCTCTACTATGCGATCCTCAACTGGCCTTGGAGGTGGTGCATGGTTATTTCTGTTATGCACGTTAGGATTGTTGATCCGTTCCATGCTACGTATAAAGGCTTCGAACAATCTAGTCGGGTCAGCAACTTGGGGTGCTAGGGGTGCATCTTCGATCTGTGCAGGATGGTTCCGGGTAAGAGGTCTTCCTACCATCGATGCAGTAGGGTTGGGTACCTATACAGACATCTATCGGTTAGTCGTCGATCCCAAAAACAATCACAGAAAGTAATCTGTACTAAACATAATAGTTATAACTATTATCACATTAATAGCAAGTAAACTTTATACGATCAACTAAAAAATTTTAACTTAGAGAGTCAACCCATATCTCAAGGAATCTTAAGGTTCAAACTCAATAAATGTTGGACAATTGGTGAACACGACTAAAAAACCTAGGCTCTGTTACCAAAAATCCGTTCACGCCCCGCAGTAGCAAAAATAGAGAAAATAAGTTCCTTTTTGGACCCGTAGGCCATGACAGTTGAAAGTCACTGACAAACATTGAATATTGCACATTCGTGTGCCAATATAATAGACATAATGCTCATTTAATCCCCCAAATTCCTAATTTTAAATGCATATTTGAATTAATATAATTTATTGGTGATGTCACTCAAATGCATGTAATTATTTGTTTTTACATATTTTATATGTTTAGGTAAAAGTGAAGTGAAATAAAGGGAAGGAAAGAAACAGCAACCACACCATAGTATATTCCATATGCTCAAAAACTTACAACGTCCTAACTATTACTCAAGAAAAAAAAAAAAAAAAAAAAAGAAGCAAAAGTTGTCAAAACACATCTGACAACCATATATATATTATTTTTTATTTTGTCTTTTTCCTTTTTTTTCTTCTCTCTTTTGCTATAACTATATGTATGTGTGTATCTGCAGGGTTTTTTTCAAAGATGCATCTGACAAACAGTTTGACATCATAGATCAAACTGTAAGACGAAGAAGAAAAACGCGCGAAGTGATGAACGCAGTGACGGAATCGTCACAGAAATTCATCTATAAATTGAGAGAAGCTCCACAAGCAACAACACACAGTTCACAACAACACACAGCTTCACAATCACAGTTTGGAGAGAATAGTTTAGGGGAGGTTATTATGTGAGCACTTTATATTGACCCTAGAAATAGGAAACTTTAGTTTTTCTTTGCTTTTTCTAGTTCTAGTAGTTGTAAAATTTTACTTTTATGTAATTGATGATTTTATGTTCAAAAATATGTAGCAAAACTTTGTGTACTGTATTTCTTAAATTTTAAATATTTGTTTTCTTGTATGACCTTTGTCAATTTGTAGTAGTAAAATATTCCTATTTAAAATTAGATTTAATATTTCTAGTCTAGTAGTACTTATAGTTACCCCTAAAATAGTTAGAAACTCCAAATTTCTAGTTTTTATAGCAATATTTTCATTCACTAAAAGACAAATTTTGCGATTAAATGCCAGATTTCTTAGCCACGTAGTTGTTATAATCACCTACTAAAGCCCCAAGCACACCATATTCATATCTCACTCCAAAAGTATATTTGGATTTGGTTTGGCCTTATTTGTGTTCTTGGAGTTCAACCACTGTGACCCCACAAGAATCCAAAGTCAAAGGTTTAGTATTTTATTTTTGGTTCAGTATTTCCATTTATGTATATTTTATTAGCCTAGTTGTACTAAACTTTGCTATTTTGCAGATTCCACAAATTCAACCCCAGCTCATGTTACGTAGAAAAATAATATAATAATATTATATTTCACTCTTACCTTAGTTTCACAACTTTAGTTTTAATTGAGCAGTCACTGTTTACACCTATTTAATTTATCTTTAAATTTTATTTGGAAGACAGTTTCAATTCCAAAATGGTAGGCTAAAACTTTAATTGGGGATATGTAATAAAAACTTAGAAACCACAACTTCTGTGCACTAAACTTAAATGGGCAAATTTATCTAGATGGGTTATTTTTCCATTTATGGCCAAAAATATCTATGTATCTATAGTTTATGACCATTTAACATGTTTATATACTATGGCTATATTGAGTACATATTTGAAATAAAAAGCCTAATTATGTGGATTGTCAAACTATGCCTTTTGTCATAAAAAACACCTAGCATACTCAAACAACTCATATGACAAAGTTAATATTTCAAATATGTGTTTATATATATTTCTATCCAATAATGGATAGGCAATTGTGTAGTGGCAGAGTGGTGGGGACTGGACGCCGAATAACCCACGTCCACGGCGGGGCACGGTTCGAACCTGGCTACTGCCCAATTGCCTTTTTATTTTTCTTTAAACCAAACGATGTCGTTTCATATCAAACCTGACACACTTGATATGACCCTGACTAGTGAAAGTTTATTTTTAAATAAAGTATGACTCTGCGGTCTTAAATGCCAAATGCTTTTCAAATGCACAAAAGTTGTGGGATCTAGTGTTGGTTTGCATATTCCCAATTCCTTTAAATCATTTCCCCTAGTTAATTAATATTTCCTGTTTTATAATAGTTTTGCTTAAATATCTGTATTATTTCCATCTTTCGCTATTGTTAAATCTAAAAAGTTTATCTTACAAAAATTTAGCTTATATATATTTTTCTTCCTTTTCTTACTAGTATGTTAGTTAATTTATTTTGCACTGTTAAAATCTTTACCATAAACTGTTAAGAAAAAAATAGCTTTAATTACTTTTATTGCAAACATATAAAAATTAGTAGTTTAGTAAAACCCCACAAAAACCCATCATCTTTTATTTTCTTTTTAGTGACAAAGTAGTTATATACTTAACTTTATAAAATTTTATTCCGTTCCCTGTGGGTTCGACATGGACTTCCAGAACTTTATTACTTGTACGATCACCTACACTTGGGTGTGATAAGAAAACGCGTCAATAGGATGTCGTCAGTCACCCTTATTGTCCATAACCAAAGTCAAACCATCAGAGTAATGATTCAAACTACGCATTGGAAAGTTCTAAGGTTGATATATATAATCAGAGTTCAATACTAACTATTACAAAATCAAAGTGTGTGCAGAAAATGTAAATAAAGCATTACGGCAACATATGCCGATTACAAACTTAACTATAACAACGGTCTCTAAAAATATAAGCATAAACTATCAACAGCAAGCCCCAAGTCTTCAGCTTGCGTAGTAGTCATCTCTAGCATAGCCTCTATCATCGTAAGCTCCCTCCTTATAGCCCCTATCCATGTATGCATCTCTTGAATACTCATAACCCTGGCCAGCTGGACGTCGAATATCCAGCGGCACAAACGCCATCGGCTACGAAAGCCGAGTGAATGCAAATACTAACAAAGTATCTATAGATGGCATCATATATAAACAACATCATTAAAATGATCATCTCATCGTTCGCATGCATGTATGCACTAACTCAATATCTAACAACGGACATCATCCCAATCTCCCAATACATAACATAGACTCTTGGGTCCACATTCATCAGACACGTAGTCCCATACCTACGGTCTGTCAAACCAGACACACAATCCTATATAATCTAGCCAAATGCCCCGATATACTTTGGCCAACACGCCCCTGATACATCCTGACCAACACGCCCAATACTTTACAGCCAATACACACACTCGATACATTACGGCCAATACGCCCATTATATTACGTCCAATACGCCCAGCCAATACACTCGATACATTACGGCCAATACGCCTAGCCAATACGCTCATTACATTACAGGCAATACGCCCAGCCAATACGCTTATTACATTACTGCCAATACGTCCATTACATTACGGCCAATACGCCCTAACACATGCTACTGGCCATACCGTCCTATATCATACGATCTTCGTAACCGCATTTACACGTACCAATCATAAATAGTATCGACCATTGTGGTCGACAGACCCACTACTATGCACGTCGGCTTTTCAATCTCATTATTATCTCAACAGTAACCAAAGGGTTCTACTTTTCAATGCATTAAGTCCATTATTCCACGTATGTATTGTTCCCATACAGTTCTCCAACATCAACATATGATAATAAATAGGTTAACAGTTCATTAGATATAAAACAACTAAACAATTAGCATTCTATTAAGTTTGATCGATTGAGCTAAGTTCGATTGATTGAGAGCAGTGATATTCCAGAGTTGAATTGGACCTTTTCCATACGTTCGGGGTCCGTTAATTCTTTCATGACAAAACATATATAAACATACATATCTACGCTACTAAGTGAGTATAGGCACTCACCGGTAAAGACGGTGACACCGGCGAGCTCGGGGTGGTCGTGGGTGGTCTCGAGGTGTCTCTCTCTCCTCTTTTTCTTCTCCTTTCTCTCCTTCTGCTCCTCGTAGGTTCGGGGTTGCGGTGTGATTTGGGATTTCTTCCTTTCTTTTCTTTTATTTCTTTCTCCTTCACTCTCTCGGCTAACTCTCTATTATTATTTTTCCCTTTCCTTTTCAACAACTAATGGGAGGGGTTTTTATAGGGAAAGGGGGAAGGCCACCAATATGTATATATATTATACACAACACCTCACAAGACACCTCATAGGACATCTCACAAGCACTCAAGCACATAGGACACCTCACAGGACACCTCACAAGCACTCAAGCACCAAGACACCTCACAGGACACCTCACAAGCACTCAAGCACACAAGACACCTCATAGGACACCTCACAGGACAGCTCACAAGTACTCAAGCACACAAGACACCTCATAGGACACCTCACAGGACACCTCACAGGGGTTGTTTGGGGGTTGGCTTAGGGTATAAGCATGGTTTGGGGAATCATAGATATAATTACGGGTTCCGAAAAAATATTAATTATAGTGGAAATCTAGTTAGGTAATTATTATCTTTTATTATAATTATTATTCATGTAATTATATTATTAAATAATATAATTAAAAAGTTAAATAAATACAGAAAAGGTTGTATGAATACAAAAACGGATATTTTCTCAAAATGACTAAAATTGAGATATCTTCTAAATAAATATCGAAAACTCTTAACTTCCAATACGAATAGCGAATCATTTAACCTTATGCAACTTTTCTCAAAAATTATATTTTCAGTTCATGACTTACAAAATTGGAAAAATGACCAAAATACCCCTGTGGCCAATTTCGGCTAAAATTGCACACGAAGTCTAAATCGTCAATTTAAACATGAAAATACGAGTTACTACACTGTTTTTCTGCTCGCTATTTTCATACCCTTAACGATATATATATATATATGTATCTATAGTCACAGTTTATATAAACTGAAATTAACAGAGAAGCTTACCCAAATAGAACTCTAAAACAATAATCCAAGCTTGAATTGACTGAGTATATAAGTATTTGATTGTGTGTGTGTGTGTGATATAATATGTGTGGGTATATAGATTAATATATGTGTGTGTGTGTGATAATCTCTGTGTGTGGTCGAGAGAGAGAGAGACGGTAAAGAGACAGAGAGACTGTTGAGAGGAGTTGTTGAGAGATATGAAGAGCATGGTTGGAGGTATACATTTATAAGCTAAAAATGCTTGGGCACTGTTTATACCATAAAATATAATTATACATTATTATTATTATTATTATTATTAGCTACTTTGACTTTCCATAGAAGCCATTTATAAATTTCTTGCAGGACACTTGTCATCGTAGGAGTGCATCAAAAGTGGTGAATATCAATGGTGATGATAGAGATATATGGAAGTCATTTGAAGACACTGGTCATTGTAGGAGCATCTCCCACTAATTGGTAGTTAACAACTTGGAAGTTGCAGGAATTTGAATTGTTAGTTAATGTAATAGGAGGGAAATGTTCAAATTCAAATAAGTAGTTATGTAATTCATCTATAAATAGATGTTGTGTACTCCTTGTAATCGGTCCTTGACTAACAACAAACATTTCAACATTATGTAATTTTTTTCATTTGGCCAACATGGCTATTACTTTACTTTACATTAGTTTAGTTTTAGTTTAGTATTCCTTCAATGCTTTACTTTCGTTTAATGCAATTCTTAGGAGTAGTTATAGAATAGTTCAATAACTTTGAAGGTATCCTTCGAACTCTCTTCTTCTTCTTCTTCTTCTTCTTCTTCTTCTTCTTCTTCTTCTTCTTTTTAGTTTTCTAGTTCATCTCACACGAAAAAGTCCTTTTAATTAAGGCATCGAACGTCACCACAATTTGCTTGGTGAGGCGCAGTTTGGATCACACACATTGGCAACTTGCTTGCCTGGCACGCTCGCACATTTATAAAATTTTCAACCAAACATTTTTGGCACGCCCGGTGGGACCCAAGTGTCAAGATGAATTTTGATGGGTTGTATGTTTCGCCCACATCAACACCAATCTTTGGTGATAATGAGTTCGAAGGGTTATATGTACCCTTACTAACACCAAACTTTGGTTATAGAAATTTTGATGGGTTGTATATACCCCCACCAACACCATATTATGGTGATAAAAAATGGTCCACTGATTTAGTTCCATTATTGGAAGAATTCAGGGATCAGGCATTTAGTTTGCAAACTAAAATATATTAAATGGATCGGGGGGTGTCAACTATTCTTCGAAATTATGAGCCAACAGATGAAAACGAATTGATTGTGAGAAATATTCAAGATACTTTAATGGTGGAAATAAAAAATTCACTATCTCCCTCATCACCCATATCGGTTAATCAACCAAGTAATTATGGTGAAAATACACTCGAGGGGTCCATTTTACAACCAAATATGGTTGAAGATCATGAACAAGTTTTTGCTCATACATTTGAACTTTTCGATACTACACAAAGTGTTGAAATTTATGAATTTTTAAAGCCACTCTATACTTTGGCTTTAATTGGTCAATACCCATTTTGGCTTTGTGGTGCTCATCAAAAAATGGGATATGACCATGTGGTTTTCTATTGGCAGTATTTGTATATTAAAGAAAAAAGAAAAAGGGAATAAGGGATATGAAAATGAAGAACAAAGAACGAGGCAGAAGATGGCTTGCAAAGGCTGTAATTCACGGAATTCGTGTGTTGTTTTCTTACATTGCAGGCTGTAGACACCTTTGTTGTCAAGGAGAAGATGCCAAAAATACAAGTTTCCACCATAGGCTTGGATTGTAAATTTCTAGTGCCTGTGTCATTATGGCTTTGAAATTTCTTTTCCTAGGTACCTTTGTTCTTATAGCCTATGTAAATGGTGATGTATATAGTTGGTGTTGGGTTAATTTATGGTTTACTTCCCAACAATATTGGTGTGATTTGGATTCAACTGTAGGAGCGGTTCGAGCAGAGTAACCAATGGTGGTGGTGGATTCGAAATGCCACTTGATCATTTTGGTTAATGCTTTCTTGACCCATCTTTTTAATCAATTGGCTCATACCCAATTGTTTTAGTTCACTGATTTGGTGTGTTCGAACACCATATTTATCAGAGAGAAATTTAAGTTTTAGGCCTCCTATATATGGTGGTGATTTTATTTTAACAAGTTCGCTAGACACCAATGGTTGATCATTTAAATGGTGGTGTTTACGAGAACTCTTATATAGGCTTCGAAGCAAGTTTAAATGCATAATTTAGTGTTCAAAACAACTATATTGGCTTCGAATTAGTCTAAAGCCATTTTTGGTGTGGTGTTTAAAGTTAATCTATTGGTTTTGAACCAAGTTAAAAACAATTTATAATGTGTTTAAGGCTTTAATTTTGGCTTTGAAGCAAAATTAAAGTCCTTTATTTTCGAACCCCCTATATTTATTTCGAATACAATGTTAAGCCATCATTTTATGATCAAATCCTTTTCATTGGATTCGAAGCAACTTTGAAGCTATTGTTTTGTGTTCAAATATTTTTTATTAGCTTCGAAGTAAGTTAAAAGTCATTATTTTTGTATTCAAGGCTATTGTATTGGCTTCGAAGCAAGTTTAAAGCCACTCTTTTGTGTTCGAAGCTATTACATTGACTTCGAAGCAAGTTTACAGTCATTTATTTAATGTTCGAAATTATTTGATTGGCTTCGAGGCAATTTTAAAGCCATTTACTTTGTGATTGAAGTTACTATTTTAGCCACAAATGCTACTTTAAAGCTATTTTTCGTGTTTGAAGTTGTTTTGTTGGCTTCGAAGTAAGTTACATTATTTTATGAAAATCAAGAAATTGGTTCTTCAAAAATTACGTATGCTTCATTTTCAAAGAACCAGAGGGGGGCTTATGTTTATACCATAAAATATAATTATGCTACTATATAATTATACTACTATATTATTATTATTATTAGCTAGTTTGGTTTGTCATCGAAGTCATTTATAAATTTCTTGTAGGACACTTGTCATCGTAGGAGTGCATCGAAGGTGGTGAATATCAATGGTGATGATGGAGATATATGGAAGTCATTTGAAGACACTTGTCATTGTAGGAGAATCTCCCACTAATTGGTAGTTAACTACTTGGAAGTTGTAGGAATTTGAATTCTTAGTTAATGTAATAGGAGGGAAATTAAATGTTCAAATTCAAATAAGTAGTTATGTAATTCATCTATATATAGATATTGTGTACTCCTTGTAATAGGCCCTTGACCAACAACAAACATTTCAACATTATGTAATCTTTTTCATTTGGCCAACATGGCTATTACTTTACTTTACATTAGTTTAGTTTTAGTTTAGTATTCTTTCAATGCTTTACTTTCCTTTAATGCAATTCTTAGGAGTAGTTATAGAATAGTTCAATCACTTCGAAGGTATCCTTCGAACTCTCTTCTTCTTCTTCTTCTCCTTCTTCTTTTTAGTTTTCTAGTTCACCTCACCCGAAAAAATCCTTTTAATTAAGGCATCAAACGTCACCACAATTTGCTTGGTGAGGCGCAGTTTAGATCACACACATTGGCAACTTACTTGCCTGGCACGCTCGCACATTTATAAAATTTCCAACCAAACAGGCACCAAGCATAACACAATACATATTAACAAACTGTACACACGCACACACTGTTCACTAAATTTTTCTATGGTCACCAAGTTTGACAAGGGGGATTCTTGTGTGTGTTAAGCTCACAAGCTTAACCACACACACATATAAAAATTATACTGAACAAAATCCAAAATTTGTATTTATTTAACTAAAACGCGAAAATTTAAATATAGGGTATTACATTTAATAATTTTAATCTGTTGTTTTATCCCTACCAAAGGGAGTTAAATTTTATCCTCCCTTATGGCAAAGTTCGGAGTTGCCCCTTTCCTGAACTTTTTCCCCCAAACAAAGCAGAGTCCAAGCCCAAGTTCTAATGGAACAGTAGACATTCCTCAACGGCGCATAATATATATACGGAAATGCTAGATGCACAAAAAATATGCACAACCAAATTCACAACCTGCTTAAAATTGTTGGACTTCGTGCTGAAAAGACTGTACACACAAAAAGACAAAAAAAGGGGTGTACAGTTTTTTCAACACAATGTCCAACAATTTTAAGCTGGTTGTGCATTTTTGTTGTGCATCTAGCATTACTCATATATATATATTGTGTGTATATCTATTTGTGGGTTCGTGCAAAACGATCAATTGTTTATGGGTTTCTCGTTTCTCACTTGATAATGGATCCTATATTACCAGGTACGGTTGTCGCTGTTAATTTTATTTTGACTTTTTGCATATATATGGAGTGTTACAACCAATATAAGCACTAATAACTGCTCATTGGTACTTCTATATTCTAGTAGTTGGATTAGATTTGGTACCCGCATTATGAATTTACAATCTTCAATCATCCTTATGTAAAGTAGTAGCAAGCTCTGATACATACATGATTTTTAAGTCCTTGATAGTTTCAGTCATGATTTATTGTTTGAGAAAGACTAGTAGAACTAGAAACACATTCAATATCACCAATTTGTTTGTTTTGCTAATTTGGAATTCAGAAAATTGAGCTCGTGAATGTGAGGGTCCACCTTTTTTTTTTTGGGTACAGATTAGTACTTATGTGTAACATTTTTTTTTGTTTCTATGTCTGTATATATTTGTGTGTAATTTTTTTGTTTTTAACTTTTTAAACAATTTTTTTTATCTATTGGTATGATTTTATAAAGATGTGTTTGGTTCAACTAGGGAGATTATGGTTCAAGATTTCTTTCCTTTTGTTGAGATTGGTAAAGAGAATAGTAGGAGACATATTGTGGGTTCTTTGTGATGAAGTGGAGGTAGAGGCATTACATGTGAGACAGGGCTAGGGTGGGAATCGAGGTTGTCTGGGGGTGGGGCAGACTATAGAATGTGTGCACGTGAGTATGATTGAGAGTAAATTTTCAATACAACGAAGATAGCATATCATTGGTATCACCTCACTAATACAATTGGGTATAGTGCTTGTGGGGACAAATCTTTTCCTTAAAATTAGGACTGACAGGTGCTTGAATATTTATCTCTCATTGGTTTGTGATTACACGTCCGCAAAATAACCATTTTAACGAATATTTGACAGAGAGAGAGAGAGAGAGAGAGAGAGAGAGAGAAAGGAGTATGCGAATTTGCTATAACTTGCTACTGCCTGCAGTTCTTATGAGTTATGCTTTCTTGCTAAGACTATTTATAGAGATCCTAGGATATGGAAAATTAGTTTTCTATTGGATGGGTGAAAGATTAATTGACTGGAGGTGAAATGGCTAGGCGGGCGTGATCAGCCTGACAATTAGAGAGTGTATGATCTACAAAATTGTTGCAATTAGCCAGTCTTATAAGTTATAAACCTATGACAAGGTCATTTCTAATAAGTGCAACATGATTGTTGGAGTGTGGAAGTACAATTATGTTCGACACTTTTTAAATATTTGAAGTTTTTTGGTTGCTCAAGCATGAGAGGATAAACCATCAAGTCTCAAACAACTTTAGATATAAAATCTATTTTTTTTTTGGCTTAGCAATAAGGAAAATTGTATTAATGGTTGTCAAATTGGAATTCGTATCGCGAATCAAAATGCTGTTTTTCCCGAATAGTGAATCATAGGATTGGGTGACAAGTTGAAAAGTACCAAAAATACCAAATAAAAATCTAAACTTGTAAAAGCACTGAATCACCTTATTGGTTTCCCTTCCGTTTTTGTTGGATCGAAACAATCACACGCAAATTAACAATATATGAAAAACAGAAAGATGAAAGAGACACAAAGAATTATCACGTGGTTTGGCAATGTGCCTACGTCCACACCGAAGAGCCTGAAATTTCCACTATCGAAAACGATTTAGGGTTACATCATATATATCTCCTATAGGTACATGGCAAAATCCCCAAAATACCCATACCATAGCCCTCCCCTTGACTCTTGGGCCTAATGTTACGGACCCATTACAATATGAGCCACACCCAACAGTTTTCAAAGCCATTTTGAAAGAAAAACACCAATATAAAATTTCAATCTTGTGAATACAAAAGGTATCAACCTCCAAACTTCTTCAAAATTCTAATAGATGCCACAAATTACTTCCTCTTGCAAGTAGAAACACGTGGGAAAAAAAATTCAATTTGTTTCCTCGCTTTCTTTCTTTCTTTCTTTTGTGTGTGTATGTGTGTGTGTGTGTGTGTGTGTGTGTGAGAGAGAGAGAGAGAGAGAGAGAGAGAGGAAAAAGCAAAAGAAATGGAAAAAAGCTTTCAAATCCGACAGTATTGTAAATTGTAAGAATTGTAGCATTCACGTGATTCGGATGCGAAATCATAACATTCACGTGTGATTACTTCTGTAGATAGATTTAACATACCTATTCAAATCGTTTAGAGAGAATTGGATCTATAAGATTCGAATTGAGAATTGTAAGATTCTAACAACAGATGCAAATAGAACATTACAAAATTTGGACCATCTATGAACATTAAAAAGTCCAAAATTACTCTCAACAAAGTGGAGGTAACACCCGAAAACAAACCATAACCCAGGCCAAAATCAAACAGGACAAACAAAATCAACATGACATGAAAAATGATCATTAGCAGTAGCAGGACCAATATAGCTGCAGCAGCATACTGCAGAAAGAACCTAACAGCAGCAATCCCAAACCAAGCAGAAGATCACACCTTGGTGGGGGCACACTTTGAAGTAAGGCAGAGCAAAAATGCCTCCAGCGCAAATTTTTTGGACGATCCTCGGCGTGCACTTTTTAGCCAGGGTTGAATAACGCCCAGGGTGATAAGGGCACCCCTTTTGGACCCACGTGACTGAGAAGTACAAAACTCGTTAGTGTAGGAAATCATAGCCTTTTTGTTACTTTGTCACACATGCTTCTTGAGAAGGGTTATTATAGTTCTATATATTTTGGTTTATGTGCTGGTTGTTCAAGAAGAGATATAAACTTTTAAATAATTTTATACTGTGTTTTTAAATATTTTTTTGAATCATCTATTGCCATGTTTAAGTACACTACCTCTAGTAATATTTTTTTAGGTATTCATCATCCTTCCAACATGATTAATCTAGACCAGACCACTGCTTGTTCCAGTGGCCTTTGCAAGAGTTCACTGTGGATATTGTATCATTTCAACCAGTTTTTGCTCATTCAGTCTCAATTACTGCTACCATTAACTCTTGACAATCGTGTTGTTATCTTTTCTTTCTTTTTCTTTTTTTCATCTCATCACAAATTTATCTGAATGCTCTTTAGCCACTCATTTTGTGGACTTTTTAGGCCTTTAGCTATTTAGCAGTTTCTTGTGTAAAGCATGGTGATTCTTATCCGCTACTTAAACTTGTTTCGTTTTGTTTCAATTTAAATGCACAAAATTCTTAAGCTCCGTTTGTTTCGCGAATTTAAAGTAGGTTAAGAAAAAGGGAAATGTTTTCCTTTGTTTGGTTATTGTTAGAAACTAAAATAGAGAGGATATATTGATATATTCATAATACCAACTAGGGTTACATGAGAGCCTTTATATAGGCAAATACAAGGAATGGAAAATACTAAAATGCTAATAGGGCTTACATCATATATATGACATCACCCATTAGATAAGCCCTAAATACTAATTGACATATTTATTCTGTAACACTCCCCCTCAAGTTGGCACATGGAAATTTGTTGAAGTGTCCAACTTGCATACTTGCATTTGAGCGTGTGTAAATGCTCCCAGCTTTTCAAAGATCTTTGCAATACTTCACTTCAACGGATAACACTCCCCCTTACAATAAATGCCCAACAACAAATACTCACAACAATAAATAATAAATGCTCTAACATCCCCCCTCATACTGAAGGTGGAAATTATAACCGAAGTTTGGAATGAATTATGACAACTAAAACAAGACTGTAACAAGTGACTGAAAATGGTGTTGACAACAATTAGTGGGGATATTAAATCCCCAAGATTGGCCAAGGTGGAAATAACATCCACCAATAGCAACAACAACGAAAAATTATGGAACAACAATGTTCATAACATGGGGGAAAGTAGGGAAACACATCCACCACCAACAACGAGAAATTGAGGATCAACAATGTCCATAATATTGGCCAAGGTGAAAACTATTCACCAACAATAGAACAAAGTATGGGACTAAAACCCACAACAAAAATCACCAAATTTCTGTCCAAGAACAGTGAAAACAAAGGTTGTAAAACTCCATTCGAGACTATCGAGTTAAAATCCAACAAAAAACGAACCAACAGTAGCCCAAATCAACCAATCATCACCAAACAAGGACCAAACATCGTCTTATATCATCAAATAAAATCACCCGAATAAAAAGAAGTGCAGAAGAATTGTTCAGAGACTGCACAAAACATGACACAATATTTCCATAATTTTGAAAAATTTTGGGGTGATTCTATAATTTTCAAAACATTTGGGACTGAGTTATAAATATTAAAAAAAAATTGGGGGCTGATTGGAAAATGTCAAAAAATATGGGGGACTAAAAGATAATTTTTTGAAAAATCTGGGGGCAAAACTGAAAATATTAAAAATACTTGTGGTACGTGGAGGACTAAGAGGTAGTATGCACATGGACTTTTTCTTCTCTTCTCTTCTCTTCTTTCTCCTTCAAAGCATCAACCAAATAACCTTTGACCAAAAAAACACACCAAACAGATCCTTAAGCTCTATTCGTGTAGAACTTTATGGCCTAACAAAACCTTAAGTCACGATCTCACAAGAAGTGGCTGCTAAACAAACCAAACCACCATAGCCGACAATCTAGGTCTCGCACAAACGGAGAAGAAAACCACCAAATCTTATTCAATGAACAGTGATGCGTAAACAATAACTTCGATGAACAGTATTTCGATGAAAAGTGCTTTGATGAATAGTACCTTCATGAATAGTAATCAATGAATAGCAATCTTCGACTGAAGAGTAACTTGTGATGAACAGTAACTTTAGGTGAATAGTAACTTGCGATGAACAGTAATCTGTGAATGGTGACGGCTGAATAACCTATTCATGGCAATATTTAGAACTCTCGAAAACGGGTTGGTAAAGATGAAAAATAAGGTAATTTCTAGGGTCAGGCGGAGCGACAAGATCGTCGCCTGCCGGCAAAGTGGAAGACTGAAGACGTCACCAAGACGTACTACTCTGATACCATGTTAGAAACTAAAATGGAGAGGATATATTGATATATTCAGAATACCAACAAGAGTTACATGAGCCTTTATATAGGCAAATACAAGGAATGAAAAATACTAAAATGCTCATAGGGCCTACATCATATATATGACATCACCCATTACATAAGCCCTAAATACTAATTGACATATTTATCCTTTAATAGTTACCAAGAAAAGTAGTGAGTAAAATATAGAGGAAAAGAAAATATGATGGGAGCTAAATTAAAAATTTTGAATTTTGTGAGTTATCTTCCTTCCTTTTTTTTTTCATAGAGTACGATAATGTTTTGAAACTTTTCATTGATATTGATATTTAAACATGGAGGAAAACACAAGGGAAATAGTTTTCCATCGTATTTTCCTTTCCTTCTTATTTTCCCTCAATGAATCCGCAAACAGGACAAAAAAAAAAAAAAAAAAAAAAAAAAAAGCATTTTCCTTGATGTTTTCTTTTCTTTTCCCTCAGCAATATTCAGATGTTGCTTGCATATCTATGTCCCATCAGACGACTTGCTGAATAATGCCTATGAAACCTCTAGAATTGGTGGCACTGATAACAGAACAAACATGTAGTAATGAGCAAGGACTCGAGGAGAGTCACTGAATCATATTAGTAGTGTCTTAATAGTAATGTCCATCTAGCTCCACTAGTTCAACTAATGCAATTTTTGAACTACAGTTCCTACAAGGTAACTAGCTAATACGAAAGGTGGCAAAGAGCAGTAATATTGTGGGAGTAATTAGCTACAGTTCCTTAGTACTCAAACAGACATTAATTAGACAAAAGACAGCTGTAAGTTACTGTCATTCACACCAGAATTAGAAGAATTTCATGTATCTGCTCCTCTTACTTCAATTCTAAATGCGGTACTTTTTCGGTTGACTTTACTCTTTTGAGTTTGATTTCGCGTAGAGGCTTGATTAATCGTGTATGATCCAAAGGTACTAAAATGTTCGTGGACGTGCCATGTTCAGTTGACTTTGTACTTTTGAGTTTGATTTTCCAGAGGTCTAGAGGCTTGCGGACATGCTTGTGGTATTCGGAATTTATGATAATGCTCATCATCACTACCTGGCCTAAAAAGTTAACCCAAACTCCATTCTGTGTGACTTCAATCGGTGTCTCCCAGCTAAAAACGCACGATTCAGTCAATTTGTGCTTTGAGACATGGATTATTCATGTGTTTTTTTTTTCCATTGCATTGATAAATTTGTGCCTAAGAGTAGACACGTTCGTAATCATGTAGCTCAGAAGATCGTGTTAGTTGTTCAATTCTTTATGTATGAGAAGCTTTATGTTAGAATTTTACGACTTGAACAATAGACTTGTCCTAGTTTATGCATATTTCATGGCATACCTGTACATATATATTCAGATGGGAGCTCTTCATAAAGGGATAAAGAGAATAGAAGCAGCCTACACATCCAAGGTTGTGGTGGACTATGTTACCTGGACTCTCCTACTACCCCCAAGTACCCGATCCCTGTGTCCGACCCCCGTGCTCAAGTCGGACACTCGGATCCTCCATAGGTGATGTTGAAAAGGCAAGAAGTAGCTCAAAATTGTGGGCAAATATATTTCTAACTATTGATATTAAGAAATATAGTATGTTTATACGTTCTGAAAGTGTCCACATACCTGTATCTAACGTTTAGACACATGTACCCGGATCTTAAGATTTGAATTTAGAATAGGTCTGACACCTAGATACTCACCGCACCCGACACCCATACCTGAGTGTGGGTAACATAGGTGGTGGATAGCACTGGGAATTTGGGATGGGCTGTTTTGGTGAAGATCATCCGCTTGATCAGCTCAGTGCCACCTAGGCCCTACAGTTGCTTCCTAAAATTCTGGTGATGATTCTCTCTCTCTCTCTCTCTCTCTCTCTCTCTCTCTCTCATATATATATGTATACTAGCCTAGTTCTCATCCGTACAATTTAACCCTCACTATCTACACATAAATTGACTGACAACTCTGATCAACCTCCTTGACAATTAAATTTATAACCCTTTTGGTTTGTGCGAGAGAAGGTGTCTTAAAATCGAATACAATTTTCTTTCTAGTTAATCGCTTGACCTGATAATAGCATCCTCTTTGTTTGATCTAATTTTGAGGATCCTGTTCGTAGGTTGTGAACAGAATACCAAATGTGTTGACTATTTGATTTGGTCTTCCAGTTACTGAAATTTCAGTGACATTCCTTTCGATTATTTTTTTGTTTTTGTTTTCGGGGGAATGTCATGAAATTTATTTCCGTATTAGTTTATGTACGTGATCTCCTTTCTTTTATGAAAATGATTTAACATATGCATTTCTTAAAAAAATTCTAAATCACCGTTCTCAATAATAAACCGTGAGCGGGATCCCCTTCGCATACCCTCTTGACGATATCCCATGATGCATGACTTCCATGAGTTTTCCTTGGATAGTTTTTTAGTGTTTTGATTAGAATTTATTATTATTATAATTTTTTTTTTTTTTTTTAAAAATTAGTCATTAATTGAAACAGCTAGCAATAAAGGATGAGGAATCCTTTACATTTAAGAGGCACAAACAATCTAACAAAATAAAGAAAAAACTGATAGAGGTACAACACCCTCTCACATTATAGGGAGAGAGATACAGTCTAAAATGTACTAATGAGGAAAAGAAAGGTGCTCTTTAAACGTTTGTAACATGGTTGTTTTCACTTAGCCAAAAAAATCTGCTCTTGCTTTGGCAGTTGTAGTCCCATTGTTTATCTGGTGTTAATGAATACAACTAATTCCACAAGCTCGTGCATGGACAGTGGTATAGAATATTCAAAGATTTGAATATTCAAATCAACACCACCTTCTAATTCATTTAGGAGAGGCTTCCCACAGTCCTTCAAGGAGAGTTATACTCTGCTGTTTTGTATATATATATGCAACTCAATTTCTGCGGCCTGATAAAGTTGAGGATTTTATTGCTAGACTGATTTACTAAATTGCATCCCATGTCAAGGTAGCTTGAGGTTCCAAGAGCATAGCCATCTAATGTACATATCTGACTGATTTAATATTCCTTCTTTAGTTGCTTCCTCAATACAGGATCCACATGAGTTCTTTATGAAGTAGCAAAAACATTTTTCTGCAACCTTTTCCAATGGATACTATGGTTCATTGTAAAAGAATCTTCCTTTCCTGATAAAATTGCTAATGATTTTCCTGATGTATGTGCTTCAAACCTAAACAAATGACACGTCATCAATTTGAGGCAATGGCGTACTTCTTTCGTCACCCCTTACCCCCTTCTTCTCCTTGATGCCCAGCATCTTCTGATTCGGGGTAATTAGCTGTTTATATTGAAAATGAGTCTGTCATCAAATGCCGATGAGAGAAATTTTGAAGTGATCACATCAGAAACTGAATATAATTGATATGCCTAAGACCGTATGATACCAGGTGCCCTAAGGATACCGAACATTTGAAAACTGTCTTAAAGATAATACACGTTGATTAGTAGTTATTCATATTCATGAATAGCACTCACTGTATGTCCATGGTTAATTCTGGCGTTGCAGTTGGAATGCAACATATGACAGTCTACTCGGGAGTAACAAGCGATTCCCACAGGCTATACCTCTGTCTGTATGTTTTCTCTCTTTTTTCTTTTTGGGTCCAAGCAAGTTTCTATATGGTGGGATGGTAGTTTTAACCAGTTTGCTACAAATGTTTTGTAATATGGTCTGCAACAAATTTTCAATTAACAGGAAATGGCAGACTTCCTTGTGGACGTCTGGGAGCAGGAAGGGTTATATGATTGAACAAACCGAAGCCGGAGATCTTGCATGTAGAATTCAAATTGCATCCTTAACTGAAAGAGCTCTTCCACGAAGGACTATTCGAATACTTTTGTTTTTGGTCAAAAGGGACAATTTGTATACCGACTGTAACACTAAGATAATGTGCCCATTCTGATCCTTATACTCCCATCTTAGACATGCACTTGTATTGCATTATTTATCTAATTCTTCAAATATGGTTGCTCTGCTGTTCTTGGCAGCAGATTTTGTTGGACTTGTTACATTTTGCAAAATCATTATTTGTCAATCTAGATTTTTGCTTGGCTGAGCTTGTCTCAATATTACAACGTGATGATATTGTGAACGAGCCTGAAAGAAGTGCAGTGACCCAAAGCTTATAGTACTTGCTCATCCGCACTTTTTCTGTTTCAGTTCTACTGTCAATATATAAGTCTGTATGTTGTTAATTTCTTCTTAACCACACATTGCATATGGAAACTTGCTTGAACTTGGTTCACAAAATTTAGCAAGTTCAAATACTTCGTTATTTTTAGTTTTACATACGTAGATTGTAATTTAATTTTGGGTTATGGTTTTCTTTTTTGAAGAAATTTAGCCGCTATTAAATAAATGTTGGGATACTTTCAAGTACAATTCATTGAGAACAACTGTGATCTTGTGTTGAAGAACACGTATCATACGGATTCATTTACAGATTCTAATCTTTTATTATGCCTTCATGTATTGCATAAATGTGAGAAAATAGAGCGCTAACGCAGTGTAATACTAAGGCTATAAAAACTTGGGCCATTTCTATGTTTGTTCTAAGTACTGTATTATGTTGCGATGGGATGAGTGATGAGTACGTGGCCAAAAAGTGAGAGCACGTGGCATGAGATGCAATTTTCCTCTTGAACACTCTTGGAACTTCAACTTCATAGTGTGTTTGAGAAGGTAGAAAGAAAGCATTAGAAACTTTCTCATAATGGGCCCCTCTCCCAGGAAGCTGTCAGCTATAACTGTATATATCCAAACGGACCAAACCTCTTTAAATTTCCTGTCATTGAAAACAACAAAACCACCAATCACAATTCCAAGTATCCCAACTCTCTCTCTCTAGGTTCACAAAGTAAGGCTTCCAACAGAGTATATCATAAAATTAAACCCAGTAATGGCTTTGGCTCGTTTGGCTTTGAAAAATATGCAAATGAGGGTGGTGGTGGTGGTGGTGGCCTCCCCTTGTTCTTCTTCTTTAGGAAGTCTGAATAATACTGTTCATGAGAAACAGAGGTGGAGCTATGAAGTTCCAAACAGGTTCTCCACAATAAATACTACAGGCACAGCTGGTGATGAGAAAGCATCAACAGAGGTGGCTGTGAAAGAAGGTAGCAAGAAGTCCAAGCTGTTAAGGCACCGCTAGAGGAGTCTCTGGCGGAACAAGGACCATGACCTCGTTCCTTCTCTCAATGATATATACGACTTCTCTCCCAATATATATATATATATATATATGTGTATAGGTTAAGCAAGCTAGCCTTTGGTTTTGGTAGATAACTTTAATATTGATTCTAATAGCCTATACTTCTTAACCTTACCAAGTTAAGTATGTATATATATATAGCTGTAATACACACACCCACACACACATATATATATATATATATGTGTGTGTGTATGCGTGTATCTCTACATGATGACTATTAGGAGACGAGGGGAAAGACTAACCATGACTTGACAAGGAAGAGGTGTTCAAGTATGGTCTTTTTTTATTTTTTTATTTTATTTGTCTTGGATTAGACATATGCATTTTTTGTTTTAAAGAAATAATACTGTAATAAGTAATATATTACTCCGTATTTGACTGGTGGGGTCCATCAGACTACAAGGCACTTTATGTACATTCCTATCTCCGCCATTGCATATATATATATATATATATATATATACTAGTCTGTGGAGACTGCGTGCAAGGCACGCAGTTTGGTGCCCGTGATAATCCAACGGATATTCCAACATGTACAACTATCACATTATTTGAGAATATTCGGGTTTCAAATTTGGGAACTATCAATAGATCTCTTATGGTTAATATGCTTATGTTACTCGATTGACTTGCTCATTAAATGACTACCTGAGGGTACCAAGCCTTCAATAACCACCAATGAAAATCAAATGGGCCAATACTATATGTGTTGTAAATCAAATTTAAATACAAATTTGGGAAGTATAATATTAATTTCAACATACTGACACTACTATATTATTATTATTATTATTATCATTATTATTATTATTATTATTATTATTTTCCAAACTTTTTAGGTTTTTGTAGTCAATATATTGAGATTGAAATTTGGAATACAATTTTTTTTATAGGTAACATTAACCTTATCCAATATCACCACCTAATGCAACTTAAATTTGACTCGTAAATACACTAAAAAAGTTATCTTAAACTATATTTTAGAGTTACCTGTTTATATTGGTAGCTTATAATTTTTAAGCTTATTATTTCTAGGTATATTCTATTCCACATAAGCTAAAATCGATGTTGTATTAGTAATGTATTGTGGTGTAACCCTTACAAGTTACAACTAATATATACTCCATAAGGTTGACATTATATAAAGTGATGCTATACTTTCCAAACTAATATTTCCCTTCTTTTTTTGTTTGTTCATAAATTCCACATTTTAAACGATTGCAGCTAATGTTTTTAATTGCATATTCTATAATTTTAAACACATTCGAGTATTTCTCGTTGGGAAAGGCCCTCTTTTTGGCTTGTTGCATTTATCATCCTTTTTGGGTGAAGTTACTGATTGCTTGCAATTTCATTTTACTGTGCACACATTAGAACAGTAACATTTTGCCAATGTATTTGCAAGCACAGTAGAATCAATAATTAGATAACTGTATGGTTTTGAACTTGCATGTAGCTGTTTTCAGGACCTGCAATTTTACAGTCGAGTATTGGAGGATGTAGTGTCCTTCACACTATAACAAAGCGGGTGAAATGGAAAATCCATTTGTTGTAGTATAAAACAGTTATATACCAAAGCATATCATCAAACACACCCGCAACAACTGAGTAGTAGTAAGGCAATTGTAACGTTTAGGGCAGTACATTTCTTATAGGTGGAGAAAACAATATTGACAGATAAAGTATCCAGATGAGTCGTCGTAGAGCAAGATTTTATGGCGGAACCCAATTTCACTCGACAGGTCGCACTTTGTAGCGTTGTAGTTATTGTTTAGCATATTTGGCAGCGCGGACATTGCCTGTGCTTCATGGTAGTAGTAGTATAAATGTGAGCATTGATATGCCTCATGGCCACCAACAGTGCAAAGCTGGCACGTGAGCTACGAACAAGTATACACATTACATGTAAATTAGATACATGAGTAATACAGCCTAGGTGCAGCCAAGGGCATATGCGCGCGGTATGGACCACACGTGTCACATAGTTGGCATATATCCGTCATCTAGCAGAGCCGATGTGTTAGTGAATAAGCAAGGAATACAGCCAGTTATCACTAAGCTTTCTTTACCGCAGTGATGTTGGATATTGTGTTTTTGGTGGAGTAGGAATCTGTTGAATATTGTTTAATAGTTACTATCCAATCTGCACTGTATAGAGCGGTGTGACTTTGAGCAGTTCTTCAGCCTCTCTTGCTATTATAGAAATAGTGATTGGTTGGTTTGTTGCATAAGCTGTTTTTGAGCATCTATTGCGCATGAGGACAGTTTGTTCTCGTCTTTGGTAATTTTATAAAGCACTTCATATTCTGGAATTACATCACAGCTTTAAAGATTTAGCAACAAAAGTAGCATGTAATTTAGAACACAATTCGACAACTTTTGATCAATTGAGCCTCAAGCTGCCAACAGCCTGCCTTGAAAAAGGGTGACCTTTTCAATAGAGACAAAGTGAGAATTTGAAGTTTCCAGGCCAGTTTGTTTGTGTAGAGAAAGTGTGTATTCCAGATTAAATCGAGATACAAATCTAGGTATATGTGACCCCAATTTCAAAGCCAAATCTGTTAGCAAAAAGTAGAAGAAATTAGCTCACAAATTACCTTGACCAAGAAATCTCTCGTGCCAATCTGGTTCACATCCACTTGCACCTAAGTCAAAATATTCAATTAAAAACCAAATGAATCATTATCCAATGCCATTAATTAACGCAAATTAATCAACAATGAGGAAACAGTAATTAAGGTTGCTCCATTGTGACACAAAATATGTTGAATAAGCATTTTGGATGCAACTGTCACATTAACAGAACTCAGGTTGGAGATCCATATCAGATGGAAACTGGTGTGGGGAATAAAACTCACTACTATGCTATACCTTTAGCTATTTTTCAACCTAATTCCATCAAAAGCATTTTCACTTGTTAACTTCGCTCAGTTTTTAAAAAAAAAACTTTGGGTAGGATATTTTTGTGTACACATTCCTAGTTACGGCAATAAGCAATTTCCAAATATGACCCTAACTTAAAATTGCCAATTTTGATAATTTTTCAATAACCTTTTCCCAACTGAATTAGGAGACCTTAGTATATAAAGAGTTCAATCAGTATAGCAATTAGCAATTCAGTTCCTATGAACAATAGCCATGAAATATATATATATATATATATATTGTTCCTAGGAACAATACAATTTCACTTTCGTGTTCATAGAAGTTCGATTTTGAAAAATGAATATCTGAAGAATTGGCAATAGGAGGGCTGCCAAATGAATATGTGGAAAAGAAAACGAATATCAGGATAGATTCATTCAATCGTTTCAACACTATACCAAATCAAAGCTCTCGAATTATACCCGATCCATTTCTTCTCCCAGAGAAAGACATAATCGAAAGCATCTGCAAAAGCAAAATCAAAATCAATTCAGATCTGATACTGTACATGAATGAAGGCTGGAGATCCATGAGAAATAGAGTCTATATTCACCATTCAAGGTTTAGAAATAGGGAGAGAAACGTGAGTTCATTGGGCAGAAAATGTAAAACCAAACAGTAAAGAATCTATTAATATTAACATAGCTTGGGTACCTTAGGATAAATGAATTACAGCTCTTTAAAAAGAATGCAAGGCAACATTACGCAGCATACCACCACCAAGGAACAAATAAACCCACAATGAAATCATGAGTGGAAGTTAGCAAATACCTCGTAGCAAGGCAGCATTCTGCTCCAAAACTGTCCAAAAATGGAGCAACCAAGCTCTTATTAAAATGATTCAATGTTGAAATACTACTGTGTGAGAAAGAGAGAGTGCCTAAAACAGTAAAACTGACACACTATTTGGTGCAGCCAAAACTGGAGCAGAATTAATTTTCAATAGGTTTGACAAAATAATCTCTCTCCCTTAGAGCGTCCTAAGGGTGTAGGTCTTCTTCCATTTTCAGAGCAACTCCTTTGAATTTTTAAAAAAAAAAAGGATTTTGACATGTGAGGTGCTGCTTTGGGGATATCAAAATGAAAAGAGTTGCCCAAAATCAAAAACTCCAGCAAAGAGAGAGAGAGAGAGAGAGAGAGAGAGAGAGAGAGAGAGAGAGACCAAACCTTATCTTCCACCCTCGGATTTCCTAGTACAAAAATTCTCATTTATTTGTAAGCAAAAAGAACATTTAAGGCAAGATAAGGATGCAAAATTCTGGAACCAAAAGGGCAAGAAGGTTCAAAGCATAGTAAACCCCAACTTACCAAAAAATCTGAACAAATCCAATAGCAGAAGCTGCTCCTAACCGAAACTGAAAACTCTCCAAAAACAAAAAAAACGTCAATTTTTAACTGACAAATTGAAACCCACAAAGATTAGGGGAAAAAAAAATTAAACTTAAACTTACCTTGAAGTAGTTACATAGAAGGATTGATTTCATACCCTATTGAGAATTTCAAACACTTCAAAGCCCTAAATCAAAGACTTCTACACAAAAGTTTCAAAATCTGTACAAAAAAGCAAAAAAAAAAAATTAATTAAAAGCAAAAGAGAAAGCAAAATTAAAACCAAATTGCTCTATCAATGAAAAAAAAACCACAGATTCACATGTATGTGAGTATGTGACCAGAAGTGAGAGAGAGAGAGATTCAAACCTGTTCGAAGAGATCGGCGATGAGGAGGGTGAGGTGGAGTCGGCAATGAGGAGGGTGGGTGGTGTCGACGATGAGGATGGCTCGGTGGTCGCCATAGACAGCAGTGGGAGAGAGAGAGTGGCCGTCGATGGTGGCCTAAGAGTGGCGTTCGGGTGGTGGCCTCCAAAGTATCAAAATCTGTACAAAAAAAGAAATTAAAAGCAACAGAGAAACCAAAGCTTGTATCTATATGCATAGGAATGAGGTCAATGAGGCATCAAACGGTTGGGTTTTCAAGGAGACAGAAGAAAGAGAGGCACAACAGTGAACAACACCTGTCCCAAAGGCGGTGAAGCACAGAGTTGCGTTGGAAAGAAGTGACAAAGAACCAAACGATAAGGCGGCGTTGGTGTCGGCAGGCAGGTGAAGCAGAGAGGTCAGAACAACACAGAGTTGGGAAGACCCTTAAACATTTGTGTTGGAAGAACCCAACAAGTATAGAACAACAGACAATTGCGAAGAACATAGAAGATATAGAAGAGGAGAGAATTACCTGAAGGCTGAATCAAGAGACCCCAAACTGAGACAAATTCACAAATCCGTAGACCCAACAACTATAGAACAATAGACAATTGCGAAGACACACACATACACACATCTGAAATCGAGAAAGACTGAGAGAGAGTAAATTACCTGAATTTAGAACAGTCAATAAACTTCTGAATGTGTAGAAGCAGATTTGAAGCCACCGATGAGAGCAATGTGTCGATGAAGTGAAGGACCTCTGTGGACGTGTGGAGAATAAAATAGAAGATTGAATCGTCTTACCATGCCACGCGTAGACGTGATTCATAGACACGAAGGTAGGTGGGTATAGTGGTGAAGAAGATAAGACCAAAGAGGTAAGCTGTGAACATGTTGGTAAAGCTGGAAAGAAGCACATAGTAGCAGGAGGAGAAACTGATAGACCTCCCTTTTTGCGGCTGTTAGGGTTTGATAGGGTTTGTCGGCCTTCTCTAGACGGCGTCGTTTTGGGTTTAAGGGCAAAGCATACAGCAGTGACAGCACACAAAGGTGAAGGCGGTGAAGCAGGCAGAGCATTTGACGTGGTTGATGAGAGAGAGAGAGAGAGAGAGAGAGAGAGAGAGAGAGAGAGAGAGAGAGAGAGAGAGACGGACCAAATCAGTTCATCCGCAGAGAGAGAGAGACGGCGTCGTTTTGGCTTTGGCCTTAAAAACATCGATCCGCTCTTATAATATAGTAAGTAGATATATGATGTGTGTTGTGTACTTTCTTAAAGCATAATTGTTCTTGTATATCTGTTTCGAGCTTGACTGTGCTGTCCTACAAGGTAACTACTCGTGCTTTTCGTCTTCCAAGAATCTAGAGTTGCAATTTCCATAGAATATTTAATTTGATTCGCGCTTAGACATATAAATCTGTTTTGATGACTAGGATTTTAAAACAAATTGATACTAATTCTGGATACAAATGGGTGAATGACTAATATGCTAAGTACCTAAGCCACGCATTTTGTGGTTAAATGTGGATATGTGGGTTGTATCTCTAATTCACACTCCCCTTGGTGTTGGCATCTTGAGTTGAGGAGTCCCTACATGTTTTTTTTTTTTAATAGACTCTTTGTCATCCATTTTACCAGTAATTAGTTAAATATTGACTCATTTTATCCATTTTTAAAGTAACAGACAACTATAGTTCCTTCTTGTTTCATCAATTTGATGCTGACTGACGCGATGAACAAAGTAGATGAGTGTAAACCCAAAAAAAAAAAAAAAAAAAAAAAAAAAGAAAGAAAGAAAAATTCTCAGGAGAATCGCTTAATCAAAAGGGACTCATCATATCTGGTATTCACTATAAATGTATCTGGCAGTATCTCATATTTGATCACAAAGCTAGCAATGTTGGAATTCTCTGCTGAGCTATATAGTGAATGTAAATGTGTCTGGCAGTATTTTCTTAACAGCAGAAATAACTGATGAAGTTCCAATAGATTTGAGTTTAGTATTTACTTACTATGGAGCTTAGGCAAGTTAATTCAAGGATTTCTTACTTAAATGAGTCGATTGAAGCTATCATGGCATTGTCTAATCTTAGTTCGAACTAAATTCTAAATTTGTGTGAGCTCGTGTATACCTTAGTGGTTTGGACCATTTCTTATATGGAGTATTGGGCTTAATGTTTTTAGTCGTCTAGCCATGAAACAATTTTACTTTGGGCCATGCCAACTAGAATTGACCACCCACAGAAATTTTGGGTTTCCTGTTTTGACCTGGCATAGCTTGCCTTAGCTGAACCTGGTTTTGAACTTGTAAAAAGAGTCCCACTTCTCCAAATTGTAATTATAGCTTTTCAATAATTTACTTTGACGGCAAACTCGGTGCATGAGGCTCACGCCACTGTAGATATGGAAAAGGTTAGATATGATTTAGATGTACTCAGCTTTACTCGTGCATGCATAGAGCTAGGCTGATATATATTGCGATTCGAATCTATAACCTCTACATCGCAATGGAGCAAACCCTTAAACACTATGTAGCATGGTTACGGACACAACACGATACGGACACGCCCGACGCGACAAATCTTGAAAATGCAGGATGCGAACACGGCTAGAATATGACGAATAAATAATTATATCTTTGAGTTTAATATACAATTTGCAGTTTCGTATGCATTCTTATTTTCATAATTCTAAAATAAATCAATTGCTTATCCTCAAATTTATTATATTAAGACTAATGCCTCAAAACTTTAAAAGCATTTATAATGAGAGGCCATCATGTCGTGTTTCCTCGCGTGTCCAGCCATGTTGGCCGTGTGTCCGTCACGTGCTCAAGGTGTGTTCGATGTCAGAAAATTTGAGACACACGTTTGTTAGCGTGTCTGACGTGAGGTGACGCGTGTTCGACGAGTGTCGGTGTCTGACACGGACACAATACAGAGATGGCACTCAAAGTAAAGTGTCCGTGCTACATAGATTAAACACTTCTGAATATAGGTCTGATAGACATATGATTGTCAATATATCTGCTTTAGCTCAACCTCCATAGTGCTATAGCACAACCACGTACGATTTCTCTCTCTCTCTCTCTCTCTCCATGAACTGAAACACTCTTGAGTTGCATCATATGGACTGTGTACTTAGTTGCCTGAATAGGTTGACTTTGAGGATAAGTTTTGGTGTGTTTGTGGAGTACTTTTCATAGGAAGAGAGGTTTACACACACTACCCACCACCGGCAATGTTTAGACACAGAGAATATGTGCAGTAAGCAAAGGAGCGTCTTGCGGCTTGTCATTCTCTGACCACTACCCACCCCAGAAACCCCCACTTGCCTTGTCCACCACTCTCTTAAAAAATAAAGTTCTCTTCTTTGGACCCTTTTGGCTCAGATAACTATGCTCTCTTTTGGCTTTATCTCCATTTAACTATAGTTTATTGTATTAATTAATGTGATCATCTTATTAATGTCTTGGTTATATACCACATACTTATTGTTAAAATAATTATGGGGTGGGTTCCTATTGTTTAGAAGAAAGGAGTTTCTAAAGGAACCCACATGTGTGTGTGTGTGTGTGTGTGTTAGGGTAGTAATATTGCTGTCATTCATGCCTATTTTTGTCTTTTTGGTTCAGGTTCAACACTGGTCTGATTTTCATGGGTGTTATAGGAGCTCATGGTAAGGCTGCTCTTCAGCTTATAAGTAGCCCTTTAAGCGCATATGACATTTTGAACCCCAAATTCTTGAAACTAAGATGTGGCTCATATTTTTTGCTTACTAACCATTCATTTTGGGACAAAACCAAATTTATGTAGAGAAGTTTAAGGCACTACTTGTGTATAATTACAGGCATTAGATATGATACTATCAGTTTTGGTCATATGGTACTATCAGTTTTGGTCATTCCATTTGGGCATCCTGAGCTAATACATATTTACGTTTTATTTATATACTGGGTGCTGGATATGCCTTTTATGGGGGTTCCTCCTTCATTAGCAGACTTTGCTTACCCTTACTAGCTTTTTGCATATACAACACTCCTACTTACTTACCAGAATGAGCAGACTTTGCTTTCATCTCTCATATATATATATATATAATTTTTTTTAATTTAAAAAACATATCCCAACTCCCAGAAGTTTGGAACTATTACAGATGTATGTACTTCCAATTAACAGTCCTTAGTCCTTGCTGTGTTACACAATTGAGAGAGAACTTTCTTTAAAGCTCAAAAAGTCCTTGGTGGTGATATATCCTTACTGTGTCATTATTAAGAGCAGTCCCACAAATTTTTTTTTTTTTTTTTTTTTCGGTTGATTGATTACATTTTCAAATGTGCATAAACAGGTACTCCAAATACCAACCTTGGGCAAACAAAACCAGCTTGGAGCTGAAGCATTTGATCAAATTTTCTCCAATTGATTGATTTAGAAGAGTTTGTTACTCTAAGGATTGAATTGTTTGTTAGGCAAGTTTTAGTTTTGGAATCCATTCTTTCTTTGCATTTTTATCTCCGTTCCTGTTTTGAAATAATTTTCATGTCTCTGTTGGAAAGGAAAATCTGTGCTCCTATGTGTCTGTGTAGTGGTTAAAAGAGTTATGGACTGCCAAGAGCATGTACGAGGGGAAAAAAAAGGCAAAAAAAAAAAATGTAATTCTATGTTTTTTAAATTTCTATTCCAAATGTGTTTTCTAAATAACGTGGCAGTGGGTTCAAGCAAACAACTTTTGGAATAAAAAATTTAACTAGTATTAGACATAACCTATTGTCACATTATTTGAGAAACACTTTTAGAATAAAAAATTGTAAAGCATAGCATTACAAAAAAAAATTGGAGTTAAAAGTGGTACAAAACAATTTCAAATATAAGGTATATTTTTGTTTTCATCATTCTCAGTTAAAAGTGGTGTAATGGTCTAATGCGATGACTTAAACAAATTGCGATTTACAAATTCATATTAACTCCAACGTAAATAAATTATGCTATTTACATGGGATGTGGCCCCATTTTTGCGCCTTTAAAAACTGTACTCACAAAAAAGAGAGAGATACATATCATAATTATTTGAGTAATGCAATGTACACGTAATAAGTACACCTAAAAAGAACATAAATTAATGTGGATATTCTAAAATACTCTTCAGTTAGCAAATATATGAAAAAATGAAGTATTTTAGCCTTTATGAGATCCACATTAGCTTGTGTTAGTTTTAGATGTATATTTTAGACAGAATCGACCCTGCCAATAGGCGGGGTAGGCGGTCGCCTAAGACCCCCAAATTTTGTTCATTTTTTTGCTTTTTAATAGGGCCCCAAAAATACTGAGTAGGGTCCAAAATAATATTTTTTTTTTTTAAATTTAAAATATGTTGAAGAAAGTGTAATGGAGTCCAAGAAAATATTGGAAACCTTCGAATTCACTACATGCAATAAGGATTACAATTATACAACCTCCAAATTCTCAAAAATGATGGAAGAAAACTTACAAATCCACACTATAATGTATTTAACTATACCCACAAACATATATAAATAGACCTAAAAATTTTTGCTTCAGAGGCACTGCCCCTGAACCCCGTTGTTCAAAAGGCCCCATCGTAATATTCGCCTAAGGCACCCAATTTATTACGACTGGCCCTGATTTTAGATGTACCTATCATTACTCTTATTATTTTCTCCTTTTGGATATGAAAACCTTTGTGTTCTTTTTAGATACAGAAAGAGAAGATTTATCCTGGTTTTCAACTTTAGTAAATAAACAGTGTATCACCAAAATGCATTTGTGCACCTGATAAATTTTTTTTTTGGATAAATATCTCCTATCTCAACTGAGGTTTGGCCTTAATACATATACCTCCCCTCATGTTTCAGGAATTTCACTTATCTTCTTTTTTTTTTAATTATTATTTTGGTATTAGATTCCGTTAAAACTTTTTTTCGTGATACCAAAATTAAAAAATAATGGAAATATGTGAGATCTTTAAAACGTGAGAAAAAATATATGTATTAAGGTCAAATCTTAAGAAAAATATATAATATTTACCACTCTGGTTTTTATGGCAGAGGAACTAGAACTTCATTAAAGTATGAAATAAAAGAATAGAGTTCTCTACTACTCCGTATTACCCAAGAATATCTCAAAGTTAAAAGCGTGAACTGCTATTGTGTGATTCTTTAATAACTGAAGGCTATTAAGGCCAAGGCCCTCCTGTGCTTTTACTAAGAGTAATGCTACACAACACAAAGTACAATAATATTTTAAATATATGTATTATGTGCTGTATAAGTGGTGTATAAAAAATGTGAAAAATTCAAACAGTACAAGGTAAAAGACATTTAAAGCTCTATTGTACTTTGTGTTGTGCAATGTATTGTATCTATAACATTACTCTTTTCTAATTTTTTTTTCTTCCATCCTTAAAATAACAGATAATAATAAAAAAAATTTCAAAATAAGGGGAGTAATTTTTTTTTTTCTCGGTCAAAAGAAAAATAACTCTCAAATTCAAAGTTTTATTAGTTTTCACCTTATTTTATTTTACTTGTTATTTACTTACCTTATTCCTCATAACCAACAAAGAAAGCGTTCCCATCAAAAAAATAAAAAAGGAAAAGTGATTTATTCGATCAATGATAGATCTTGAGGGAGGTAAGTAGGGATGACTGCCCCTTTAGATGTGAAAAAAAAAAAAAAAAAGAGGTTAAGTTGTACTAGCAGTATCATAAATATGCTTTAAACATAACAGAATATAACTCGTTTGGTGTTGAGCTGAGTCTTAAGCAGGGATGGAGCTTAGGAGGGATCATATAACGATTTTGGTGTTGTGGATGGGCTACTGTAAATGCCTTTGTGACTGGAATAAGTGCTGACAGGCTACACACTATGGAAAGTTCGTCCCACATCGTCTGAGTGTGAAAAAGTAATGTGCTATATATGTATGGTTTCAAGTCTCCCTAGTAAAAGACATTTTGGGTAGTGGTCCAAGAACAAATCCGTGCGGATTTAGGCCCAATGCAGACAATCTCTTACAGAGCGAGACTTGAGTTGTGACAGATCGACAGAGCTATGGTTCCCTGAAGCATTTGTGTAGGTGTGTTTATATTTTTTTTAAGAGATAAAAAAAATTGGCCTTCCAAATGTTTATCATGCACCTTACGTATCTAAATATTTTCCTAAATAGTAAAAATAAAGAAAAATGCAATGCATAACATTATTCAAAAACAAAAAGATAATAAAATTAGTATAGCAATAATGTCAATACATGTGTTTACAAATTATCATATGCGTTCAAACGTTACAATCAAAATCTAACCTCCATGTTAGCATGGAGTGTAGACCTTGTACTAGGTTATCAACAGAGCCAAGATTTGTAAAACACCCCCGAAAATAAAATTTTCTAACTCCGCTCCTGAGATTAAGCGTTCGCCCCAACCCTTCCCCATGTAACAAAAAAATAATATGTTTTAAATACTATATAAGCTCGTTCCACCTCAAAAAAAAAAAAAAAAAAGAAAAAGAAAAAAAAGAGAAATTATTAAGCAGTCCCTGACCCGAATCCTATAAGATGATCTGAGAGGCAGAACCAGCTCGAGGGTTGAGTGTCACGTGGGAACGTGGAAGGAATAAAGGTCCAAAGGCCAAAAAATCATTAAAACTGGGCACATGCCCACCATCAAAATTTGGGCCTCTTGTGCTCCACGTGCTCACGTGTCAATCATTTAGCCAACTAACGGTTTTTGGGGACTTTTTTTTTTGTGCCATGTCATTCCCTCCAACCGTGGCACAAGATTTGTACTTCCAAGGAATTCTTTTCAACACCATTTTTCGAAATCTTGTCTTTTTCTTTGTTTTTATTTATTAAAATCATAGAAATTAAAAATTGACGAAGAAAAGGGTTAAATGAGGTTTACCGATTGAAAACATGAGTTTGAAAACATTTTCGTTGAAGTAGTTTTTTTTTTTTTTTTTTTTTTTTAATTTTAATTTATTATGCACTACACATATGGGTAGTGCTCTCTCAAATTTCATACCCATAAGATTCGAAGTCGCAATTATCTACAGATGGGATGAATTAGTCATCTGCTAATGGGTCATTCTTTTAAAAAAAAAAAATTTAAATAAATATAAAAAGTTTATTACCTGTAATATACAAAGTATAATTTTCAGTCCTTTAAAAAAAAAATGTGATGCCTATCTTCTCTTTAGCTTATAAATGTAAGATGTGAATTTATCCAATTGTATATATATATATATATATATGTGTGTGTGTGATGTGGGTTCCAACTTCGAATCCCCCTACTTAATTAATTATAATTCAAAAATATGTATATACATCTATACACTGGATTGCTTTGCAAATCAGTTGCAAAAGAACTACTTTTAGTCATAAAGTATTTAAGATAGATTTTGGCCATTCGTAAACAATTGAGATTGACGTTTGACACACAATTTTCTAAATTAAATTGCAAAAAACTTATTCGATAAATAATTTCATTTTAACTTTTAGAATTTAGTAATGTTATGCTTTTCAAATCCAAATCCAAATCACAAATCCACATTTCAAATGATGTGGAAGTGGAGGTCCAATTCAACATATTTCAATCAAAATCTAATAAATTCACTGTCACATCATTTGAGATATGAATTTAAAAAGTATAACATTACACTTTAAAAGCCCTGAGACTCGAAGGGGTGCTTAATTCTTCATTAATATTCAGCAGCCCAGCAGCACATTTACTCTTGTCTCTTAGTTAGGACCCCTCATACAGTGTCTCCTTAACTAGGTGACATCCATTATATCCACTGTCCCACCATTCTCCCTCTACATATTTTTAGGCAGTGTTGGTACAAGCCTTACAAGATGATTTCTCTATCTTCCTAAATGTGTATCAAGAACTCTCCTATGTTGTTATAAACTTGAACTCCATGGTCTATAAATCTGAATGCTTAATTTAGTTCTTTGTTTGCATTCCATTTCTTTTGCCCCAATATTTATTTCAAACAATATATATATATATATAAAGTAAAATAAAATAAAATAAAAAAACCTGCTAATCCGTGCCATATTGGATATGGGAGACAATTTCTTTATGAATATAATTTTCTTAACCCTACAGCCAAACATGCCTTGTGATCACTTAGACAAGGTATATAACTATATATATATATATATAATAGTTCATAAAGTGGTATTAGGTAGTACAAGGCATATAACCTATGTTTAAGAGCTAATGCAAGTTGAGAAATGATAATAAAACGACAAGAAGGTCATAATCAGCCACATGGGCCTCTCATGATAATAGTGTACCCCTCATAATTTTCTTTAACTTTTTTTTTCTTTTTGGTTAATTAAGATTTCAAACGCCATGGAATATATGCTAATGCTATAATGCTTGGTTTACTTTATTTATATACATGCTTGGCTTAAGTGTAGGACCATTTTACGAAAGTAATACTTTACCAGCTTTGATTGAATATATAATGCAGTTTACAAGTTGGTTTTAGTCCAACGTCCCATTACAAAAGCTGAGTTTGATGTGTATGGATTTTATTATCTTTAAAAAAGTGCAAATGTAAATGCAGTGTATAGGTCCTCTTAAGTTGCTGTGTCTTAATTCTTGTTGCATATTTCAACTTTTCCGAAAAGCCTTTCAGTTCCATTATTGGGATCAATTATAATTTTTGTTTGGTATCAAAGGAAGAAGGGAAGAGAGAAAAATTATCGGCAACGTTATTCGCACTCCATTGATTACTAAATGCACTACATGATTTACATTGAGTGCATAGTATGACAGACTATCAGAGTGATACCATAGGGCATGAAGTACATTAGTTAATTTTTTGAGTGCTAATAGTAATTCCCAAAATTATTGTACGTTTGGTGGATGAAGATGGAGGAAAAGATGGGGAGGAGGGAAAAGATGTCACGCCCCGACGTAGCATAATATAGGAAAGCATTTAATTTCCTTTATGGACTCGTAGGTCGTGACAAGTGAGTATGACCAATTGTCCCTGCAAACAAATAACTTAAACAACATTTCTAAATAAAAGGTTACTAATAAACATAAGCTCCCAAATTAAAACTTACTAAACTATTACAGCAGTCATAGTCTTAGGCACAAGACGCCCTTATTCAAATATCTAATGAAGTGTTTATTACAACTCCAAAGTAAAAGACATAAGAAATATAAAGCAGCCTCCTGGAAAGTCTCCTGCTTCTAACTAGCATAGTCGAAGTACCCTGACTGCTCCTAACCCTGAAAATCTAGACATAGAGTCCAAGACGCATCGACGTCGTCAGCTTATGAAAGCTGGTGAGCAAAATAAACATGTACTCGTAATGTATATATAAGCATATATAATCACAGTGTAATATAAACTGATAGAACCATAAATTCAAGGTTCCAACTTCAACATAAGCCACGGGGATTAATAATGAGCAATAAATATGCAACCGTGCATGAACAATGTAACATCTCATCTTTCTGACTCTTTTCTCTTGACAAACACGATTCAACTAAACCATTACCTTAGATACCAGGAATAATATCCGCTCAGTACCTAGGTCGCACAACACATCGTCGCCTTGAATACCAGGAATAATATCCGATCGATATCTAAATCCCACACCATACCATCGCTTCAGATACCAGGAATAATATTTGATCGATATCCGAAACGTGCGCCTTAGATACCAGGAATAATATCCGATCGATATCTATGTCGTACACAACACTGTCGCCTCCAATACCAGGAATAATATTCAATCGATATTGAGGTAGCACACCACACTGTCGCCTCAGATACCAGGAAGAATATCCGATCAATATCTGGATCGATCACGACCAACCATCGCTTCAGATACCAGGAATAATATCCGATCGATATCTGAAACGCGCGCCTTAGATAACAGGAATAATATCCGATCGATATCTAAGTCGTACACAACACTGTCGCCTCCAATACCAGGAATAATATTCGATCAATATTGAGGTCGCACACCAGACCGCCACTATTTACTCTTTTCACGCTTTCTCACACACATGCATGTTGACACAACCTCGACCCTAATATGTATGTCAATGTTCACAATTTGTAGTAACAGTCGATAATCTCAAAGCTGGATATTCGTTCAACATAGATCTCGACCTTAATCGTTTCTTATAAGTCCAATTTCTAACAGTGAGCCTTTCAAACAATATATTTGCCAAACAGTTCTTTAAAAACTTTCAAAACCTTTTCCAAATAGTCCCTTATAAAAATAACAAAAACTGTTCAAACTGCCCCAGTTCGCGCGAGTGAAGGGGCGAAAATGGGTCCCGCGAGCGGGTCACACGCGCGAAGGGAGAGAACGGATCGCGCGAGCGGGTCGCGTGACCGGATGGGCAGCGGGTGTCGCGTGAGTGGATCGCGCGCGCGAAGGGGGGAATGGTTTGCGCGAGCGGGTCGCGCGCGCGAGTTGTCACAGTTTCATCATCTTCTTTGTTTTTCCCCTGTTTTCAATTTCAAACTGTATTTTTACCCATTTCTGTTTTATGTTCTAAACAGTGCATGTAATATATGGATCTCTTCAGTTTTTCGCGTAGATTAAGAATACGCGATCAATTTAAACTAATACGGATTGTATCACTAGATATTCGCGATTAAAGCAAAGGTGTCAAAACTTTAAATCAACCGTACGTCGCGATATGGATGAATTACTCCGTAGGATTCGAACAGTAGCTTATTGGGACTAAAATCTTCCATAATCAATTCACGGAATTGATTTTGGTTAACTTTTGTAAAACTCCAATTTTCAAGCTTCAATGGTGATTATACATATATATGTATATACACATCTATATACACTGAAATATACATATATACACATTGAGAGTGAGTTTATAATACTCACTGAGGGCAATTATATAGAGAATTTGAGACCGAGAATTCCGCCGTTAAATCCGCCGTTGATAAAATTTCTCCGTCTCTCCTCTTGATCTTGGGATATATATATAAATCTATGTATGTGTGTGTGTCTCTATATATATATAAACTGTGTGTGTTTATCTTGAGAGAGAGATCAAGAGAGAGTTGAGAGAATTAGAGGGAGATTGAGAGAGAGACGTATACATATATACTGAGAAATTTATTTGGGCTCCAAGCAACTACCAGAAATCGCACGGTGTGGTTGAGCTCATGTGCTCCCATTCTAAAGACGCGGTATAGATGCAGATTAAAACAAAACTGGTATTTTACGGTTGAAAATTAAATGCAGAAAATTATATTAACATAGGAATTAAATTCCTGGTTATACAAAAATATAGATATTGTTTTTAAAACCATAGAAAGCATTTTCTATATTTAAGAAAATTATGGTTTGACCCCAGATAAATATTTTAAATAGAAATTAAATCGAAATAAACATTTATTAATGGGAAAGAAATACAGGGTGTTACACTCTACCCACCTTAACAGAGATTTCGCCCCGAAATCTAAGCTAACTAATCCTGAAACAGCTCGGGGTATCTAGTCCTCATGTCCGACTCTAACTCCCACGACGCTTCTCCCTCGTCATGATGCTTCCACTGAACCTTAACCAAAGGAACATCTCTTCTTCTCAGCCTCTTGATACTCTGGTCAAGAATCCTCACAGGTCTATCCTTGTAGACAACATTTTGACTTGTCTCAATATCATCAAAATTAACCACATGTGAAGGATCCCGTATGTATTTCCTTAACATACTGACATGGAATACATTATGAACACCAGACATCTTTGGTGGTAACGCGAGCCGATAAGCCACTTTCCCAACACGCTCCAATATCTCAAACGGTCCGATAAAATGAGGTGCCAACTTTCCTCTTTTCTGACCAAAACGTACTACTCCCCGAACGGGTGAAACCTTAAGGAGTACATGATCTCCGACACTGAACTCCAAATCCTTTCGTCGCCGATCCACATAACTCTTGTGTCTACTCTGTGCAGTTTTCATTCTTTCCCTGATCAGTGAAATCTTCTCATTGGTCTCTCTCACCAACTCTGGTCCCAACAATTCTGTGTCTCCCACTTCAGCCCAACACAACGGAGATCGACATGGCCGTCCGTACAAGGCTTCAAACGGTGCCATCCCAATACTCGAGTGATAACTGTTGTTATACGCAAATTTGACCAACGGCAAGTGCGTCTCCCAAGACTCATCAAAATCGATTACACAAGCTCTCAGCATATCTTCCATAATCTGATTAACACGCTCGGTCTGTCCATCGGTCTGAGGATAGAAAGCAGTACTCATCTTGAGCGAAGTTCCCATAGCCTTCTGTAAACTTTCCCAAAATCCTGAGGTAAAACGTGCATCGCGGTCTGATACAATCGACACAGGCGCACCGTGCAGTCGCACCACTTGCTGTAGATACATTCGACTCATTCTTTCTACTGGGTAAGTCATATTGTACGCGATAAAGTGTGCAGACTTCGTCAGACGATCCATAATTACCCAAATCGCGTCATGGTTTTGTTGTGACCGGGGTAGTCCAACTACGAAATCCATAGTTATGTGTTCCCACTTCTATCCTGGAACAGGTAGGGGTTGTAACAATCCCGAGGGTCTGTGATGTTCGGCCTTCACTTGTTGACAAATCAAACATTTAGACACAAACTTGGCTACTTCTCGTTTCATCCCTTCCCACCAAAAGTTTCTCTTTAAATCCTTATACATCTTTGTTCCTCCTGGGTGTACAATCAGTCTCGATTTATGTGCTTCTTTGAGAATATCCCTTTCAAATCTCCTGAATCCAGCACACACAATCTGTCTCGACATCGGTATCCTCCATCGGTCCCAACCTTCCATTCCGTAGGGTTCTTTTCTGACATCTTGACGAACCATACTTGAAACTTCTCGTCTTTCTTTTGGGCCTCGATAATTCAACTCACAAGTGTTGGTTGTACCATGAGGCATCCAAAGTGTTGCCCGACACTTCCCTCAGAACTCTGCATATCAAATTCTGCGATTGTCTCCAAGGCTTTCCATTCCCTCATCATTAATAAAGCAATCGTTCCTTGAGGTTTCCTACTTAGGGAGTCAGCAACTACATTAGCCTTACCAGGGTGGTACTCTAATGTAAAGTCGTAGTCCTTGATCAGCTCCATCCACTGGCGTTGCCTCATATTCAGCTCTTTCTGAGTAAACAAATACTTGAGGCTCTTGTGGTCTGAGAATAAATCAAACTTCTCTCCGTAGAGGTAGTGTCTCCAGATCTTAAGCGCGAACACTACTGCTGCTAGCTCTAAATCATGAGTTGGGTAATTCAATTTATTTGGCTTCAACTGTCGTGAACCATAGGCGGTAACCATACCGTCTTGCATAAGGACACATCCCAATCCTTGATAAGAGGCGTCACTAAAAATAGTGAACTTCTCACCATCCTTTGGTATCGCAAGCACTGGCACTGTTGTCAATCTCTCTTTCAATTCCAGAAAAGCGCGTTCATGCTTATCAGTCCATTCAAACTTCAAATCTTTCTTAGTCAAACCAGTTAACGGGGCTGTTATCTTGGAGAAACCCTCTAAAAATCTCCGATAGTAACCAGCGAGTCCCAGAAAACTTCTGACTTCTGTAGCATTGGTTGGCCGAGTCCAATTCGCCACTGCATCTGTCTTTGATGAGTCAACCGCGATTCCTTGTTGAGAGATCACATGCCCGAGAAACTTAACTTCCTGAAGCCAGAATTCACACTTGCTGAGAGATCACATGCTGAATTTAGCATACAGGCGGTGATCTTTGAGAGTCTGCATTGCAATCCGTAGATGCTGTTCATGCTCCTCCTCTAACTTGGAATAGATCAAAATATTGTCGATGAAGACAATAACGAACTGATCTAGGTAGGGCTTGAATACTCTGTTCATCAAGTCCATAAACACAGCCGGAGCATTCGTCATCCCAAACGGCATCACTAAGAACTCATAGTGTCCGTACCTTGTCCTGAAAGCAGTTTTAGTTATGTCTTCCTTCCGTACCCTCAACTGGTGATATCCTGACCGTAGATCAATCTTAGAAAAGGTCGTGGCTCCTTGCAACTGATCAAACAGATCGTCTATCAGAGGTAAAGGATACTTATTCTTAATAGTAATCTTATTGAATTCCCGGTAGTCAATACACAACCGCATTATCCCATCCTTCTTCTTCACAAACAACATTGGTGCTCCCCAGGGTGAAGTACTTGGATGAACAAAACCCAACTTCTCAAGTTCTTGAACTTGTTCCTTCAGCTCCAACAACTCTGTAGGGGCCATCTTGTAGGGAACCTTGATTATAGGTCGAGTGTCTGGTACCAGTTCCACACAGAATTCTATGTCCCTCTCAGGTAATAATCCAGAAATATCTCGAAATACTTCCTCGAACTCTTTGATCACCGGTATTGATGATACTATCACCTCTGTACTGACAACCTCAATGTTTGCTAGGCATCTAGTGAGGAACATATCACCCAAAGGGTTACATTGGAAATCGAAGAGTCGATTCCCATTGTCCGCAAATGTGATCCTCTTCCTTGCACAATCCAACTTTGTATCATTCTTCTTGAGCCATTCCATTCTCAGGTTTATATCGAACTCCTTCATCGACAGAACCACCATTCTTGCCAAAAGTTCACGGTCTCCTAACCGTAGAGGACAATCCTTACATACATGTAATAACTTGACGGTGGTTCCTAAGGGTGAGGCAGCACTCAAAGCTTCATCTAAACGTTGCGGTACTATTCCCAATTTCTGAACGATCTTAACAGATATAAAGGAATGTGTAGCACCCGTGTCGAATAAAACTTTAACATGAGAGTTAAACAAGGTTAGAGTACCTTCCACTGCTCATTGCTCAGGCAGTCCCTCCTCATAAGCACCTCCTTCATAACCTGTTTCTTCATAACCAGCAGCCTCGGGAATAACACGATTCAGGCGGGCCTGTCCTTGCTGACCATAGTTACCTTTCCTGGGGGCTCGGCAGTCCTTACTCATGTGACCTGGTATACCACAGTTATAGCACACAATGTTTGGACGATCAACACTCCTAGGTGCCCTGCAATCTTTAGCTCGGTGACCAGGAACTCCACAATTGAAGCAGTTATTATTTTTGGCCCCTTCTATTGCTAGAGGCTGATACTGCTGAGCTGTTTGTGTCTGCTGAGGTTTCTTCCCCCCCATCCCAGGTCCATTTCTATCCCTGATGGTACCCAGGTGTCTGTCCGGGATAGCCCTTTTGCGGAGGTCGATTTCCAAATGGCTTCGAATTCTGACAGCCATCATTCTCTAACCCCGTAGCCAATCTCACCAGAGCTTCAAATGACTGGCCCAGATGCCCCATAGTCAGATGTCGAAGAGACAAGTTGAGACCCCGGTGATACTTCTTGATTTTCTTCTGGGGTATGTCCACCATATATGGAGCAAAGCGAGACAGACGCTCAAACCGAGTAGTGTACTCACAGACACTCGGATTCCCTTGAGTCAATTCCATAAACTCTTTCTCTCTCTTGTCCTTCTCTTCTTCAGGAAAATACTTCTCGAGAAATCTTTCCTTGAACACCACCCACGACATTCTCCTTGCAGCTTCTTCCCCAATGGTCGCCTTTTCAGCATCCCACCATTCAGTCGCTGCAAAAGACAGCTGAAAGATAGCCAGACGCTTCTTCTCCAGATCAGTGCACTCTATGGTCCCAAAGATACGCTCCATCTGGCGTAGCCACTGTTCCGCTTGCCAGGGTTCATCAGTCCCAGCAAAATACTCAGGTCGCAGAGGGCGAAACTCCTTGAGAAGCTTGTCTCCAATCTGGTGGGCTTGCCTTCCATTCCCGTTATGATTCCCATTCTGATTATTGTTCCTTGCATTCTGATCACTAACCCTCTCCAATCTTCTTACAAAAGCCTCAAACATTCTGGTTGGATCTACTACCGGGGGTGCAGCTTCAATAGCGGGACGATTCTTGAGATTTCTTCCAGCCATATCTCAAGAGAAAGGTACCTATTCATCAATCAACAAAATTCGGTCAATCTCTCGAGAAGAAAGAAAAATTCTCAACGATAGACAGCGGCTAAACACAGAATGAAGTCGAACTATCTTATCTTAATTCTATCTTAATGGGATATCCTATGTGTTCTGGACAATTGGTCGAGCCATAACCTGGCTCTGATACCAAAAAGCCTATCACGCCCCGACGTAGCATAATATAGGAAAGCATTTAATTTCCTTTATGGACTCGTAGGTCGTGACAAGTGAGTATGACCAATTGTCCCTGCAAACAAATAACTTAAACAACATTTCTAAATAAAAGGTTACTAATAAACATAAGCTCCCAAATTAAAACTTACTAAACTATTACAGCAGTCATAGTCTTAGGCACAAGACGCCCTTATTCAAATATCTAATGAAGTGTTTATTACAACTCCAAAGTAAAAGACATAAGAAATATAAAGCAGCCTCCTGAAAGTCTCCTGCTTCTAACTAGCATAGTCGAAGTACCCTGACTGCTCCAAACCCTGAAAATCTAGACATCGAGTCCAAGACGCATCGACGCCGTCAGCTTATGAAAGCTGGTGAGCAAAATAAACATGTACTCGCAATGTATATATAAGCATATATAATCACAGTGTAATATAAACTGATAGAACCATAAATTCAAGGTTCCAACTTCAACATAAGCCACGGGGGATAATAATGAGCAATAAATATGCAACCGTGCATGAACAATGTAACATCTCATCTTTCTGACTCTTTTCTCTCGACAAACACGATTCAACCAAACCATTACCTCAGATACCAGGAATAATATTCGCTCAGTACCTAGGTCGCACAACACATCGTCGCCTTGAATACCAGGAATAATATCCGATCAATATCTAAATCGCACACCATACCATCGCTTCGGATACCAGGAATAATATCTGATCGATATCCGAAACGCGCGCCTTAGATACCAGGAATAATATCCGATCGATATCTAAGTCGTACACAACACTGTCGCCTCCAATACCAGGAATAATATCCGATCGATATTGAGGTCGCACACCACACTGTCGCCTCAGATACCAGGAAGAATATCTGATCAATATCTGGATCGATCACGACCAACCATCGCTTCAGATACCGGGAATAATATCCGATCGATATCTGAAACGCGCGCCTTAGATACCAGGAATAATATCCGATCGATATCTAAGTCGTACACAACACTGTCACCTCCAATACTAGGAATAATATTCGATCGATATTGAGGTCGCACACCAGACCGCCACTATTTACTCTTTTCACGCTTTCTCACACACATGCATGTTGACACAACCTCGACCCTAATATGTATGTCAATGTTCACAATTTGTAGTAACAGTCGATAATCTCAAAGCTGGATATTCGTTCAACATAGATCTCGACCTTAATCGTTTCTTATAAGTCCAATTTCTAACAGTGAGCCTTTAAAACAATATATTTGCCAAACAGTTCTTTAAAAACTTTCAAAACCTTTTCCAAACAGTCCCTTATAAAAATAACAAAAACTGTTCAAACTGCCCCAGGTCGCGCGAGCGAAGGGGGGAAAACGGGTCACGCGAGCGGGTCGCGCGCGCGAAGGGGGAGAACGGATCGCGCGAGCGGATGGGCAGCGGGTGTCGCGTGAGCGGATCGCGCGCGCGAAGGGGGGGAATGGTTAGCGCGAGCGAGCCTCGCGCGCGCGAGTTGTCACAGTTTCATCATCTTCTTCGTTTTTCCCCTATTTTCAATTTCAAACTGTATTTTTACCCATTTCTGTTTTCTATTCTAAACAGTGCATGTAATATATGGATCTCTTCAATTTTTCGCGTAGATTAAGAATACGCGATCAATTTAAACTAATACGGATTGTATCACTAGATATTCGCGATTAAAGCAAAGGTGTCAAAACTTTAAATCAACCGTACGTCGCGATACGGATGAATTACTCCGTAGGATTCGAACCGTAGCTTATTGGGACTAAATTCTTCCATAATCAATTCACGGAATTGATTTTGGTTAACTTTTGTAAAACTCCAATTTTCAAGCTTCAATGGTGATTATACATATATATATGTATATACACATCTATATACACTAAAATATACATATATACACATTGAGAGTGAGTTTATAATACTCACTGAGGGCAATTATACAGAGAATTTGAGACCGAGAATTCCGCCGTTAAATCCGCCTTTGATAAAATTTCTCCGTCTCTCCTCTTGATCTTGGGATATATATATAAATCTATGTATGTGTGTGTGTCTCTCTATATATATAAACTGTGTGTGTTTATCTTGAGAGAGAGATCAAGAGAGAGTTGAGAGAATTAGAGGGAGATTGAGAGTGATTGAGAGATACAGTGAGTTTGAGAGAGAGACGTATACATATATATACTGAGAAATTTATTTGGGCTCAAAGCAACTACCGGAAATCGCACGGTGTGGTTGAGCTCATGTGCTCCCATTCCAAAGACGCGGTATAGATGCAGATTAAAACAAAACTGGTATTTTACGGTTGAAAATTAAATGCAGAAAATTATATTAACATAGGAATTAAATTCCTGGTTATACAAAAATATAGATATTGTTTTTAAAACCATAGAAAGCATTTTCTATATTTAAGAAAATTACGGTTTGACCCCAGATAAATATTTCAAATAGAAATTAAATCGAAATAAACATTTATTATTAGGAAAGAAATACAGGGTGTTACAAAAGACATCCCTCCTGACAGTTCTGGTCTTCATCCACTTTTGGATAGATTCGAATTTTCCCTTCAAAAATTACCGGCCTTAATTATGTGATGATGTGATAGTAAAATGTATTGCATGCTCGTATAATTTTCATCGTCTTATATATTCTTATTTAACAAATCAAAATGAGAGAAAGACTACGTACTCTCGGTCCTTTCATTATGGTTATCCCTTCTCTCACTATACTCTATTTTCTTCCTTCTATTTTTTTTCATCTGTCCTACCATATTGGGGTGGCCACACTTCGGCTTAACCCGAAGCTTTGACCCAAACCCGAAATTCAAAGGCATTTTGGTTTGGTCTTTTTGGATTAAAAGTTCAGTTTGATTTCAACCCAAACTATAGTTTATATCACAGTTCAGTTTTTGGAGAGGAATTCCCAAATCGAATCCGACTCGAACAACCGAAGTTTTTAAGGACTATAAAACATTAAGTTTAGGTTTAAGGCAATCTGCAAATCAACAAAGGGACAAAGGCAAGTAGCAATAGCCGCAAAACACAAACAAACATCATAGTCATTGCCTCAAGTCCACAAATATGAGAGGCTGAGACGAGGACCACGACTCCACAAACCTCACCGACTCACCGTAGCACAGTCCACAAGGACTACAACCATAGACCTCATTGACGTTTCTCTCTCTTACTCTCACGCCATTTCTCTCTCTCTCTGTCTCTCTCTCTCTCTCTGTCTCTCTCTCTCATCTTAGGCGAGTCGGGTCGTCGGTGATTAGCATTAATTTCTCTCTCCTTTCTTCTCAAGTGACGATTTTAGGACTGGAAGGGCTGCAACATCGCTCAGGCGAAGGCTCATTCTCATCTCACTTCACTCTCTCTTTCTTAGTCTATCTTTCTCTCTCTCTAAGTGTAACTGTGTGAGTATGTAGCAGTGTGTGTATGTGTATGCGTGTATGTGTGACAGTGACACAGTGTAAGGGGTTTATGATAGTGTGTGACCCTTATGGAAGATTCAACTTATAATCATTGTATGTAGATCTATCATTGTATTTGTTTGTGTATTATTGAAATTTTTGTTGGATAAAAATTGGTTTTGGCCATGTTTAAGGTCAAATAAAAGTGGGACCCATTTAGAGTTTGAATGGGGTCTTTGTGGGTTTGTGTTCTCCTTCATGATGTGATGAGCTTTGGATATTTACATGTCCAAAATTAATGTTAAGTGAATGAGAAATTAATCCCATGCACAATGAATACATATGTATAATGTACATCCAATGAGTTGTACATCCATTGAATACATATGGAAAATGTACATACATGGATGAATTATGTACATACATGAATGAATCTATAGATGCATAATGTACATTCATGGATAATGTACATACATGAATGAATCTATAGATGAATCATGTTCATACATGAATGAATCATGTACATACATGGATGAATCTATAGATGAAGCGTGTTCTTACATGAATGAATCTATAGATGCATAATGTACATACATGGATGAATCCATATATACATAATGTACATCCAATGAATCCTCTCTCCCCTTAGTCCTATATACTCTGAGCATTCTCCTAAAAAATTTATAGCCAGAAAATGATAATTCACTTTCCATCATTCCAATATTCGTTCCTGAGAGAGTTATAAGCATAGTTGGTTTGCTGAAACGGTTGTACACTGTGCTTGTCAACCGTTGTTGCCGCTGTATCCTAGGAGACGGACGCCGAAGAAATCCTCAAGCACTTCTGGTGATCGAGGCGGCGAATTTGTTTCTAAGGATACTGTGTAAATCACAGGCCACAGTTTGCATTTCTATTTTAGTTTCTGTTTTTAATTTTCTTTATTGTAATTATGTTTCTAGCTTTAATTTCTTTTTGCTTCTATTTTCATCAAGTATAATTTAAGAATATGCTTGTTTGTTTCAAAAATTAATATATAAAATTTTTCTAACAATCTTAAAACAGAATTGTATATATTCGAGAAAAAAAACATATTCAGTTTAAAAACAGTAATTTTTCTCTCTAAAAAGAAATTAATTTTTTAAACAGAATTATTTTTCGAAACAACAACAGTTTCGTTGGTTTTAAAAACAAAACATTTTTCTTTTACAAAACTGCAACATTATTTATTTTTTTGATTCAGTACTAAAATTGATCATAAGGGAAGAATTCGATCCCTTTTTGGAGTTAATTTTTCCTAATCTCCTTTGATGATAATTTCAAAAATGGTAACTGGAAATGATGGTATGAACACTGATGGTACTAATGGTGAAAGGACTAATACCGTGGTGATTGGTTCGATTCTTGTGAAGGTCTCTTCAGGTCAAACAATCCAAACGGTTCCTGTGAATCATGGGGAAAAACCTGAGAAATTCAATGGAGTGGATTTTAAAAGGTGGCAGTAGAAGATGCTATTTTACCTTACCACCTTGAATCTTGCTAGGTTCTTGAAGGAGAACGCTCCAGTTCAAAATGAGAACGAACAAGATCGAGTGGCTGCCTCGCAAGTGGCTTTTGCCATTGATGCATGGAAACACTAAGATTTTCGATGCCAAAATTATGTGCTAAATGGCTTGCACGATACACTCTATAATGTGTATAGTGTTAAGACCACTGCTAAGGAACTGTGAAAGCCCTTAGACAGAAAATACAAAACTGAAGATGCTGGGTCCAAGAAGTTTATAGTGGGGAGATTCCTCGACTACAAAATGGTGGACTCAAAGATTGTGATCAGTCAATTTCAGGAGCTGAAAGTTATCTTGCATGAAATACATGCTGAAGGGATGTCCTTGAGTGAAACCTTCAAGTTGCTGCCATTATCGAAAAGCTACCCCCTACTTAGAAGGACTTCAAGAACTACCTAAAGCACAAGCGAAAGGAGATGAAAATTGAAGATCTCATCATTCGGCTTCGGATCGAGAGAGACAACGAAGGAGCTGACAAGTAAGTGGGGAATAATTTTGTGGTCAAGGCTAATTTGGTTGAGCATGGTCAAAGTTCAAATGTAAAGAAAAAATATTCTAGCAAAGGGTCTAAAATGGGGCCAAAAGGTGGTATCTCCAAGAAACCTAAGTTTCAGTTTTGAGGAAAATTCTACAACTGTGGTAAAACAGGACACCGTGCTTCAGAATATTGCCTGTCACTGAAGAAAATCAAGAAGAATCATGAGGCTAATATGACAGTTTTAGACTCTATCTCCAAGGATGTATTTGAGATTAACCTGTCAGTTGTGGTCTCTAAAGTGAACTTGGTGGGTTCAAACCCAAAAGAATGGTGGATAGACACTGGTGCTACTCACCTTTATGCTCTGACAAAGCAATGTTCACTTCCTTTAAACCAATGACGAATGGTGAGAAGATGTTCATGGGTAACTCACCCTCTTCGGATGTTGAAGGTAAAGGAAAGATAATTCTGAAGATGATTTCAGGGAAAGAGCTGACTCTAAACAATGTCCTATATGTGTTGGAGATTCACAAGAACCTTGTGTCTGGTTCACTTTTCAGCAAGCATGGCTTCCGTATTATCTTTGAGTCAGACAAGGTGGTGCTTACCAAAGATGGGATGTATGTGGGAAAGGGGAACATGATATTGTTCCCAAAATCAATAATATGAGTACCTCCTCTACTTACTTGCTTGAGTCTTCCAATTTATGGCATGGTAGACTAGGACATGTTAATTTTAATTATCTACAAAGATTAATTACATTAGACCACATACCCAATTTTTTTATTGATATCAGTCATAAATGTGAGACTTGTGTTGAAGGAAAGTTAACAAAGTCATCATTTCAATCAATAGAAAGAAGCACCAAACCATCGGATTTAATCCACACTGATGTATGTGATTTAAAAATGGTTTAATCAAGAGGTTGCAATAAGTATTTCATTACTTTTGTCGATGATAGCATTAAATATTATTATGTGTATGCGCTAAAAAGTAATGATTAAGCTTTGAATAAGTTCATTCTGTACAAGACTAATGTTGAAAATCAATAAGGAAAAAAGATTAAGGTGTTAAGAAGTGACAACGGTGGTGAATATGTAGCACCGTATGGTGAGTATTATGCACAACATGGAATTATTCACCAAACCACTGCGCCTTATTCGCCTCCATCAAATGGAGTTGCTGAAAAGAAAAATCGTACCTTAAAGGAAATGATGAATACTATGTTAATAAGTTCTGGATTGCCACAGAACTTGTGAGGGGAGGCAATTCTTTATGCAAATTATATCTTAAATAAGGTACCTCGAAAGAAAGTTTATCAAACCCCATATGAACAGTGGAATGGTCGAAAACCTTCCTTTATGTTCTTACGAATGTGGGGGTGCCTTGCAAAAGTGCTTGTACCTACTCCTAAGAAAGAAAGGATAGGTCAAAAAACTGTTGATTGCTTATTCATCGGTAATATACATAATAGCAATGCGTATCGGTTCTTTGTGCACAAATTTGTGAATCCAGTTATACACAAGAACACGATCATGGAGTCTAGAAATGCATCATTTTTTTTAGAAAATGTTTCCTTGTAAAGAGGAATCTAGTGCTAAAAAATGCACACTTGAAATTGTTGGGGAAAGCAGTAAAAACCAAGAAGAGAATGCAGATGTTGAGCCTAGATGTGGGAAAAGGGCTAGAACATCAAAATCTTTTGGTCCAGAATTTCTAACATATTTCTTAAAAAAAATGAGTCTCAAAGTTATGATGAAGCTATTAGATCCCCAGAGGGTCCATTATGGAAAGAAGCAATCAAGAGTGAAACTGATTCCATCTTACAGAACCATACTTGGGAACTGGTACGTGGATCTTCCTCCCGGATGTAAGCCTTTGGGCTCCAAATGGATTTTCAAGAGGAAAATGAAAACGGATGGCACTGTTGATAAGTACAAGGCAAAGCTTGTCATTAAAGGGTATAGACAAAAGGAGGGTCTAGAATACTTTGATACGTATTCTCCTATTACAAGAATAACATCCATTTGAATGATTATTGCGATTACAGCTCTGTGAGATCTCGAAATACATCAAATGGGTGTTAAGACTGCCTTTCTTAATGGAGATTTAAATGAAGAAATCTACATGGAACAACTTGAAAGGTTTTCTGTTCTAGGGTAAGAAAAACAAGTATGCAAACTTGTCAAATCATTGTATGGCTTGAAGCATGCTCCAAAATAATGGAATGAAAAGTTTGACAAAACTATGATTTCTAGTGGATTTAAAATCAACGAGTGTGACAAATGTGTTTTTGTCAAAGATACAAATGATGGCTATGTCATCTTTGTCATCTTGTCTCTGTATGTTGAGACATGTGGGAAGTAAGGATATTATTATTAACTCTACTAAGAAAATGTTTAAATCCAAATTTGACATGAAAGATATGGGACTTGCTGATGTTATATTGGGCATCAAGATCTCTAGAAATCCAAATGGACTTGATTTAACATAGTCACATTATGTTGACAAGATTCTAGAGAAATTCAACAAGTTTGAAACTAGTGTGGCCAGGACGCCTGTGGACTAGTCTACACCTATCTAAGAATACCGGTGAGAGTATTTCTCAACTGGAATGTTCTTGAGTAATAGGAAACTTGATACACTTAATGAGTTATACAAGGCCAGACATTGCTTATTTAGTGTGTAAACTGAGTAGATACACTAGTAATCTAGGATAGGAACACTTAAAAGGGATAGTAAAGGTACTACGGTACTTACGATATACTCGGGATCATGGGTTGCACTATATGAGATATCTAGTTGTATTGGAAGGATACAGTGATACAGAATGGATATCAAATATGAAAGATTCAAAGTCTACAAGTGGATATGTTTTCACACTTGGAAGTGCAGCTATTTTTTGGAAATCTTCAAAACAAACTTATATTGCTAGATCGACAATAGAATTAGAATTCATTGCTCTAGACAAGGCAGCAGAAGAGGCTGAATGGCTTTGCCATTTTGTAGAATATATTCTGAGATGGTCGACCTATGCCAGCGATTTGCATATATTGTGATAGCCAGTCTGCTATTGGAAAGGCACGAAGTAATATGTATAATGGTAAGTCTAGACATATTCATCAACGACGCAATACCATTAAACAACTACTCCCAAATGGGATTGGACGATTGACTATGTAAAGTCAAAGGATAATATTGCTGATCTTCTAACCAAAGGGTTAAATCGAGAGTTAATTAATAAATCATCAAAAGGAATGGGACTAAAGCCTATGACATTACAAGTTACTGAAATGGAAACCCAACCTAGTAGATTGGAGATCCCAAGATCTAGGTTTAAAGGGACAACCTAATTTCATGTAACTTAAGATAATCAGTGAGGAGAAAATACTTTCATGTCCATTTCTATGATACAACAGTGATACATGCATGGGTAGAGGTTAAGCTTAGCTTTTAATGACTATGTGCGTTGTTGTCACGCCTGTCCCAGAAAATTCAATTATTTTAAATGTAAATGAACATTTCTTGAAATTATTAATGTTGATCAATAATTGAGATAGAGTTGACGTGGGTCAAATATGAGGTGTCAATTGAGGACACAGTAATTGGAGAACCATGAGCATTGACATGATTAATGACATTTATTTGACTTAAATGTTATGTTACTTATCTGGTAAATTGTGAATAGTCAATTTACCTGTGTAGTATAAATTATGATAGTTTCAATCTTGTTTAAGATCATTTTGACTATTTTAGTGCTAACCAATAAGATGCGTTGCATAAAATGTAGGTTATCTAGAGATTCCACGAAAAAAGTTTTCGTAACATAGTTACGGTGACAAATGAAAATTAGACAAAATTTTTTATAATTTTTAGTTTTCACTCGTAAAGCAATGACTTAGACGTGTAAGACGTTTCGAGGAATAATTAGATGTTTTGAAAACTCATGGGAAGGTAAACTTAATTTCTGAGACTCATGCCTATATATCGAAAGTGTTGAGATATTTTCATTTATCTCAAAACCTAAATTGAATTCACGAGAGGAGATTTGGTGGCTTAGAGCTTCAAAACTCGAATCGACATTCGTTGTTCGTCAGTTTTTCTCCAAATTTTATATTTGAACTCTTTGAGATAAGAGCTTCATTTTGATACCTCTTAGGCCTTGTTTGGCTTAGTTTTTATAAAAATCCTAATTCTACAATTTGGGAAAAACGTTTAAATACTTATAGGTTTTGTGTATAACCAGAGATTCAGCGTAGAATCAGTGTTCTAGTACTTCTCCTAAAGTTATAGGACTATTGCTTAAGGTATGAATTCTAGACCTATGATTTATAGGAAATTTAAATGTTTTAAACATCTCACTTGATATTTTGGATCCAGGCAAAATTCATGTATTAATTAGACCCATTAATTATGCACATAAAATGTACAGAAAGCATGTATATGTGATTATATGAGCATGCTATGTGTTTATGTGGGTCAAATGGGGGATTAATACAATTCCATCCGGGGCAAGCTCATCTTGTTTGAGGATTTTGTAGCGACGGCTATAGTGCATGGTTTGAGAGAAGGCCCTACTAGAGCACTTGGATGAGTGGTTGGGAGAAGGCCCTCCAAGGCATCAATTTCATAATCTCATTATCGGATGGATGCGTGTCTCTTACCCTGGAGATTATTTTGATGTGGTTTGATGTTTAGAGCATGAATTGTCATATAAGCATTTATTTAGAATTGTGCACTCAGCATATAGCTGAGCAATGGAGATTTACTCCATTGTAGGTAAAAAGAAGAAAGGAAAGAAAAAGCGAGATGAGTGAGGCCTATGGGATGCCGAGATCGCTCGTGTATATATTTTTGTTTTCCATTCCAAATGATGCAATATAAACTTTAGGAAGTTAAAACCATGTACTTATGTCACACCTGTCCTGGAAAATCTTTTATTTTAAAGGCATAAATGTTTCAAATGGAATTATTAACGTGGTTTAATAATTGTGGATGAGGTTGACCGTGAGTCAACGGAAGGTGTCAAGCGAGGACACGGGAACATGGAAATCATGTTGCATTGGCATAGCTAAATGACATTTATGTAATTTAAATGTTATTTGACTTATCTAGTATTTTATGAATAGTAAATTATACCTGTGTAGTATAATTTCTAGTAATCTTGATACTGTTAGATACCATTTTGAGAACTGTGGTGAGAACCTAAGTGTCACGTTATATAAAAGGTAGGTTTGTGTAGAGATTCCACAGAATTTAGTTTTCGGACGTAATTTTGGACCCAAACGAGACTTAGTCGAAAACTTTTGTAATTTATGATTTTCACCCATAAAGTTATAAAATGGATGTGTGCGACGTTTCAAGAATTAATTTGAAGTTTGAGAAGCTCGCGGGAAAGTAAACGTGATTTCTAGAAAGTTTGTCTATAAATAGCGAGTGTGTGAATTTCATTTTGCCAAAACATTACAAAATATTGTTAGAAAGGAGATAGAAAAGGGAGATGGTTGCCACGGGCTTTGCGACGATGATCGGCGACCTTTCGTCCGTCTGTTTTCAACCAAACTTCATATTTGAACTCCCCAAGGTAAGGGCTACGTTTTGATACCTATTAGGCCATGTTTGGCTAACTTTTTATAAAATTCTAATTCTAGAAATTTGGAAAAAAATGCGTGTAAGCTCATAGGTTTTGTGTAGGATCGAAGATTCGGCGTTTATCGGGCTTCTAGTCGTTCCCTCAAAGTTATACGACGATAGCTCGAGGTATGAATTTCTAGCCTATGTTATATAGGTGAAATACATGCTTTATATTTCGACAACGAAATTGTGATCCGGGCAAAATTCATGTATTAATCTTAGGCTCGTTAATTATGCATGCGATTAAAAGTGAAATGCATGTCTACTTTTACGCGAGCACGTTGAGTTGTCTATGTGGGTCAAAGGGGGGACTTATACAAATTCATGCCGGAGTAAGCTTCTCGATGTTTGAGAATTTAGTAGCGACGGCTATTGTGCATGGTTTAAGGCTTGGACTTGCTAGGGCACTTGGGGATGTAATGGTTGTAGGCTTGGACTAGCCATTGACATCGCGGTTTAAGGCTTGGACATGCCGCTACCGGATGAATGCGTATTTTTCTCCCTAGAGACTATTTGATGTGATTCATGAGATTAAAGCATGATTTGTCATATATGCATATGTTAGAAATTGTGCACTCAGCATGTAGCTGAGCAATGGAGATTTACTCCATTGCAGGTATGAAGAAAGGCAAGAAGAAGGGCAAGAAGAAACGTGAAGAGTGAGGCCGTGGGAATGCCGGGGATTACCTTTTGTTTATGTTTTTGGTTTCCTTTTCCATGTTGTAATAGTGAGCTTTTCAAATAGCTAGAACTATGTTTTTGACTTAGAAGATCTACAATGGTCTAGTAGCGTTGTAATAAGTATTAAAACACCTTTTGGTTAAGTTGTAACGAATCCGAACTTATGGATTCGCTTTTTGAATGTTTAACTTATCAAATTCGGATTTTGATTTGAATGTGGTTAGAGTTTTGTGAAATGATCCAAACGAGCCTTAACTTGTTTAATTCTGTTTCCTTTCAATTTTGGACAAGGTTTATGTATGTTCTTATAACATTGATGTGTTTGGAAAGATTGGTTTAAAGTAGGAGAGTTGGAGAAGTTTAGAATATGGAAGGTTGGGTGACTTCCTTAGTAAAATTCTGTTGCAATAAGGAATTCTGCTAAAGGGTCATTCGACCGGTCGAAGGGGGTCGTTCGACCAGTCGAAATACCCTTATAAGAAATCTTCTTATACACCTTCCAAAAATTTTCAAAAGGTTTTGATTGGTTCATAGGGTACCTTTGGGACCCCTTTCAACATAAAATCATTTGTTTTGAAATATGATTGTGTTTTCAATTTTATACGGATTTTACAACTCGGAGAGAAATGTTTCCAAAAGTTTTATACACTCAATGTTGTTTTAAAGTCTTTTTTCGCTGCGTATGGTCATTTAATGAACTAGATAAGCCTTGATGGCGTGCCATGTGTCCTGTTTCTGCACGTTAGCGGGATGGGTCGTGACATTTATTGGTATCAAAGCTATAGGTAACAAAACTTCAGGAACGTTCGACGACGAGTGGAGTGTTGAGTGAATTGACACATATTCTAGAATGCATCCACATTTTGTAGAGATGGTTGATGCATATGGTATGTTTTTATACATACATGATTATGTTATTGTCATACATGCATAGTATTTATGCACTCGTGAATCGGTGGGATCATGCGGATGTGGAGCTGCGTGATGAGGTAAGACTTACCGGGCGTTATTATAGGCCTTGTGTGGTTATGCAAGGGAGAGATGATATCCTGGTAGTAGTGAATCATTGAATTTATAAATGAAAATGAAATAATTTTTTATCGAATTAGTGGATGTTTTCAACGATAGTGACCAGTGTCCTTTGGGGGATTTCACTGAGAAAAGAGTTTGAATAGTGAGCGTCAGGAAAGATTTCCTTATAGTTCACATAGAGAATGAAAGTGAATGTTCGTAATCGAGTTTTGGGATTGAGATTAATTGATAAGAGTTCCGTCTCAGACATGGGTTAAACGTCATGAAGCTAGAGAATAGAGAGGTACAGTTGGGTGTTATGACAGAAAGATAGTCCAGTAGCATGTATTGCTCGTGTGTGGGATAGGTGAGGAATCTCTCACCTTATCTTATGGTGTAAACCTACGGTGTGATCGTATGGATTATCTTACGATTTTCTCTTACAGTGTAGGATGGGTGGTTGAAGAATCTTTCAATTTATTATACGGTATTGGGATGATTGGATGGTTGAGGAATCTCTCAACCTATCTTACGGTATGTATTGGATGGTTGAGGAATCTCTCAACCTATCTTACGATATGTATTGAATGGTTGAGGAATCTCTAAACCTATCTTACGGTATGTATTGGGGGTTGAAGAATATCTCCACAGATTGTGAGTATCATGATTGTTGAGAAATCTCTCAACTGACTTGGCATGGAGCGGTCGTGGGACCATAGCGGATTCAGATGTAGTATAAGGATTGGTAATGGAAGGTACCAGATTGATTGTGTAAGTGGGAAGTGGTGTTTAAGGATTTACCTACGACGAGGGGTTGAGAATGGAAATGATAAAGTATGCTTGGATAGTTAAAACAATTTGTCGAAGCTTAGTCGGGGATGGACCTCTGAAGCAGCTGCTTAGATTTGATGATTATATGTGTGTGAATATAACAATAAGGACGACATAGGTCGGAGGAGGAATGGTATAACTCTTTGATGGAGATTAAAGGAATAGAAATGATTATGAATAAGGGTTTCTTGGTGTTTTGAGGTGTGGCTTGTCAAAGGAATTAGAACAAAAGATGTACTCCTTCCGTCCCTATTTTAGAGTCCTATATTCCATTTTGGGATGTCCCAAAATTAGTGTCCACTTTCCTAAATTGGTAGACAATTTTTATTTACTTTCCAATACTAACCTTACTTGAAATCTACACCAAGACAAAACTAAAAAGGATATTGTAATGATTAGGGGCAATTGTGAAAAATAGGTGTAGATTCTTTTTGTCCCCTTAATAAGTTGAGATCCCAAAGATGGACTCAAAAAAAGGGACGGAGGGAGTAAGACTATAAGACTTAAGGCGAAGGACAAGTGTGAATAATTGAACGTAATAGGAGATTCGAAGAAATCAAATGGATATTGGATATCCTAAAGATAAGAGGATCTTGGCAGGGAATCCTGTAGGAAAGTCTTTATTACAGTGAGTTGTAGTGCGGATAACCATGAATCCAGTGTAGTTCGATGAGTTTTCGATGTTTTCAAGCACTTTTTAGTGGTTCCAAAGTGGTTGGGAAGTAGCCCCAAATGCCTTGTGAGGTTGGGGACTTCTAAGGATGTTAAATGGAGGAAAAAAATGATCTAGGGGGTACTTGGACCGGTCGAAAGGGGCAGTTCGACTGGTCGAACACCCCTCTGATCCAAACAAATGTTTTCGAAAGCATTTTTCATCGACTTTTATGAAAACAGGCATAACTCTTTGTAGGAAATTCGGATTCGCACGCTGTTTTTTGTGTTGGAACCGAGACTCAAAGAGCTATCTTTTGGTGTAAAATTTAACCATATTTTTAAATAACCATTTTGCCCTTAGGGCTATTTTATCACAGAAAAGTTCTTTTAAGATGTCAAATCTCTGCTTTCTTTGCTAATTATTGTATTTTAAATAAAATGAAAGATCTAGTAATGATTGTAAACATCGTTGAGTGTTTGAAGTGAGTAATTGTCAATGGGAGGTTGGAGTATGAGAAGTATTACGATACTGAACAAGAGCAACTGTGGAAATAGATAGAGTAAATAGACTTTGGGTAAGTCAAATTACAAGAGTGAAAGTGTAAATTGGGAAGATGAATCTATGATGAGAAAGTGAACAAGAATGGTAGAAGTGGGATGAATACTTGGGAGTACATTGAGTACATTAGCGGATAGGAGTAAGAATGTGAAATAGTCAGAGGACAATGGTGAATGTAGTAGAATGCTATCTCGGTTGTCCTAGATTCCAACGAAGTTGGAGTGTTTTGGGGATGTCGGATTTCATCCCAAGAAAATTTTAAAGTGTTTAAAATGTTTTAAAATAAAACTTTTGTTTGAAAGATGAGTATCGTGGAAGGATATGGTATATTTAGTGCTTGGGACACAACAGTGTTTGTCAAATGAATGAGTTCTACGTGAGCAGATTATAAACTTGGAAAATTCTAAAGTAAGGAGTTAGTAAAATGTTGTACACTTGGACTTAGTAAGTTGGATGAAGTGCTACTAAACGAGTTGACTTGAGTATTGTCCAAAGGGAACTTGATCTTAGTTTAAGTATTGGAATAACCCGAGGTTATGAATGATTGAAGTTTTGAACGATCAGGAATTTGACAAGATCCGTGAAGTATGAAACACTAGAAAGACAACAGTTATGAATCATTTGACATTAGTAGCCGGAGTGAGAATAGGACCTTGGGTATTATCACGAAAGGTATGTAAATTAGAAGTTGATAGGGAATTTATTAAACATAGTAAGACTATAGTACTTGATTGGGAAGATCAAATTACTAAGTTGCCTTCAGATAGTTACAAGAATAGTATGAATACTTGAGCAATAGGTTCTTTGAGAACAATGAATTTGAGATCCGAATAGCAAGGATAAATGATCAAAGAATCTGAATTGGAATTGAGTCAAGCTGACTAGAATTGTGAAATATTATATTGTTAAATGTGGTATAAAGCCTTGAGATGTTATACAAAGAGTATATGTTCAGTGTAAAGGGTTGTCAGAAACTCAATAAGGGTGGAGATATAAGAGAATGATTGGTATGGACTTGTGTAAAGGTAAAAGTGAAATGCCAGAGACTTATGGAGTCGTATAACTACGTAAAAGGGTAGAGGACCTACCTAGAGTGATAAACTAAAGGATAGTAGACAAGAAGGATATATATATATATAAGATGGGAAGGGATTACATTACAATTGAGATCTACAACAGAGAAGTAACTGACTCAGGGTGTGTGTACACTATGTGAGTATAATGGATTGTGAATGGTCAAAGGTTTGAGACAGAAACGAGGTATGTGCTAAGCATGGGAATATGTTTTGATGAGCTCTGTGGTACGTATATGATTAACTTAGTAAATTTGGGTTAGCAATGTTAATTGTTGCGACGGATATTGGAATAAATATGTTGTGAAAGTATTATGTGAAGTTTAAAAAAAAAATTTGTTTAAAATCAAAAAGGGGGAAATGTGTAATATGACTTTGTTAAAAGTTTTAAATTGAAAGTGTAAAGTAAAATCTTCTACACTAATCGACAGTAGTTCGGGTACAGAATTGAGAGATAAATGACAAGTGGTTTGACCTCACTAACGGTGATTCTGGACATTTAGTAACCTCAAACAAGTAAAACAGTGTGAAATTTTCAATTGAGAATCTGAATGGTGTCTTACGAATCATGTATGATTCGAAGTATAATAAAAGGTTGGTTAAACCGAAATGGTATGATGACGATTGTTAGAGACAGAGAGAGTACGAGTGCGATGTGCTATTGACTAATTGATGGTTATGTAAACTAACGTCACGTAATATGAATTCCTTAGGAAATGAAGATTGGAATTTGATAAGAAATGAGTGATATTTAAAAATGTGTGTCATCTACAAGTATTTTTGCAATTAGCAGTATAAGAGATTAAATCTATGGTGTATGAAATAGTTGGTTGAAGCATTGACTTATCGACAGAGTATGTATGTATGTTTGATAGTACTTAGTTTGGTTCACTTTGAGATGAAGAATCTTGTATGGTTGTTAACCAGTTGAGACACGTTTGAAGGACTTTTAGTCGAAAAGAAATGTGGGTGAAAGTGAGATGAGTTATTTATTTTGTTTTGGGTATTGTGATAAAACCGTTGGATTTCGATAATGATATGTGACAAGTACAATGAAAGTATAAGTGCGTTGACATTGCGACGTCACGAGGAGATTGTATGTCGGGTTTGACTATTGAGTATGATCTACTCAGGTATTGATATCTTTACTTATCGTGGTACTTCAATGTATTACTAGAATGTGGTTTGAATCTTCATTCGGTTTGAAAGGCATAAATATTTCAAATGGAATTATTAACGTGGTTTAATAATTATGGATGAGGTTGACCGTGAGTCAACGGAAGGTGTCAAGCAAGGACATGAGAACATGGGAATCATGTTGCATTGGCTTAGCTAAATGACATTTATGTGATTTAAATGTTATTTGACTTATCTGGTATTTTATGAATAGTAAATTATACCTGTGTAGTATAATTTCTGGTAATCTTGATACTATTAGATACCATTTTGAGAATTGTGGTGAGAACGTGAGTGTCACGTTATATAAAAGGTAGGTTGTGTAGAGATTCCACAGAATTTAGTTTTCGGACGTAATTTTGGACCCAAACGAGACTTAGTCAAAAACTTTTGTAATTTATGATTTTCACCCATAAAGTTATAAAATAGATGTGTGCGACGTTTCAGAAATTAATTAGAAGTTTGAGAAACTCGCGGGGGAAGTAAACGCGATTTCTGGAAAGTTTGTCTATAAATAGCAAGGGTGAGAATTTCATTTTGCCAAAACATTACAAAATATCGTTAGAGAAGAGAGAGAAAAGGGAGATGGTTGCCACGGGCTTTGTGTAGACACCCCGATTTTGACCAAACGTCAAATCCAGGGATTGGTTTCCTCTTAAGACCGATGATGACGATGACTGGTGAAATTCGGAGATCTTCCAGAAAATTCAAATTCTTCAAAGATTCTTTAAGTAAAGTTTCAAAATCAAAAAAATAAAAAATAAAAGGAGAAATTGGGTATTTGAAAGAAAGCATGAATGTTGAAGAACGTGTGAGGAAATCAGTCTGAGAATACATTCAAAATGTATATATAGTAATGATAATAAGATATATATATATATAAGAAGAAGAAAAAAGAGAGAGAGAGAGAGAGAAGAAAAGAAAGAGTTTTTGGAAAAGAAGTCTTGAAAAGAAAAGAAAAAAGAAGAGAAAAAAAGAAATAAAATGATATATGGGAATGTATACCATGCATATGGGTATATTTTAATAAAGTACATTACAAATTGTTTGGTTGGAAAATTATAAGTGTGTGCGAGTGTGCCAGGCAAGCATGTTGCCAATGTGTAAATGTGATTATCCAAACTGCGCCTTACTAAGCAAATTGTGGTGACGTTCGATGCCTTGAACAAGACTTTAATCGTGTAAAGATGTAGTTAATTGAAGCACTTCGAACTTATTCTAGGACAACTACTCCTAAATAAACAGTAAAGAAAGCAATAAAGTAATAAACTACTTTTTTAAAATTAAACAGACTATAATCTAACCTTGAAGATGACTTCGAAGGTGTTCTACTCCTAAAGTTAAGTATCTAGATAGAAATACAGTAAATGTATAAAGAGATATATGTTGATGTTGATCGAAGGATCCCTTTTTGAACATGTTTTCCTTCTATTTATAGACATCGAGGCTTCTCAGCAACTATGTTTGAATGTTTCCTCCTCTTTTCAAACTAAAAAACTGCTCTCACACCTAGTATATCCTCATGCTGACACTTTTCATTTCAGTTATCCCACAATGATTGACACGTGTCCCCTGGCAGTTGATAAAACAAACCCGCAAACTGTTATAACTGCTCCTGAGTTGCTTCTGATTTGGTCAACTTTTCTTCCACGTTGTATCCTACGTGGCACCTTTACATTGGTTGCATATTTTCATCACAAACACAAATAAGAGTACATTAGTGTATACTTTACTAGATAAATTAAGCTTATGTTAATATATATGTTGAAAATTAAAAAGAAGCAAAATTATGTTAGCCGCGGCACGCGGCAATGCCGGCGGCAGTCACTAAGTGCCGCGCTGGCACTCACTGAGTGCCACCCGACAGTCAGTGAGTGTCGCAGGCAGTCATCGAGTACCGCACACTGTAATAAACTACTTTTCTCACATGTTCTAGAAGAAAACTTTGCATATGGGTTTTCACCCGAATTTACCCATTTAACCTTGTCATGTTGGTCTATATAAACAGACCTTCATCTCCATTATTGGGACTTTTACTCTTACTTTTGAACTTTTCACTTAAAATCTTAGAGAGATACAAGAGAGATAGATAATAGAGAGAGAATTGAGAGAAGAATGAGGAGTTTTCATGAAGAATTGGAAGAAGAACTTGAGGATTTTGAAAGAGCTTCCCAAGAAATTGAAGAAATCCTTGAGGTCATAGAGGTAACCTCTCAATCCTTAGTAGAATTAGGCAAATTCAATCACAAGTTCATAGTTCTAGGAACTTTACACATTTTCAAAACCTCTCTTCTTACCTCATTTCATCACACACCACATAGAATTTGTGATTGAATGATCATGTGTTATTTTCATTGATTTGGGTCTAAATAGAGCTTTGGATTTAAGATTAAAAGATTTTTGACTTGAAATTTTCAAATAACCTTTGATTCCATTTCTTTTGTTTATATTATTCTCATAGGATCTATGAGATCTTCAATATCTCATTAGATCTCTTTGAGTTTGATCCTCTAGTCTCTTATGATTTTTTATGATTTATATGGGGATTAAGATTGGTCATGGTCATATCTACACATAGTTGATTGGGTTCAAGTCTTAGCTCATGACTTGGATCTCCCTACTAGGAATCTTATGGAATCCATACTATATTCCATAGAGATTTGAGTAGATTTGGGTCCTATTGAGTCTCCAAGGACCATTCATCTAAGAGGAGAATAGTATATCATAGTTCTAATTTCTTCAAGGATCATATGTTTGAGAGAGGATTTAGATATAAGTTTTCATAGTTTGTTTGTTAAAATTTAGGGAACTTGAATATTCAAGAGTTCATAAGATTGAGTAAGACCTTAGGATTCTCTTGCTATGAGATCTATGATGGAAATCCATTAAGGTTAAATATATGAATCTCTTCATGTTTCATTATTTACTCCAATGATCATAATCATAATTGATCCTAGTTCTCTATAGAATCATGGATCAAGTTTGATTCGAACTATGAACATTAATCCAACAAAGGTGCAGTGAATCCATAAACCAACTGTGATCAAAGATTTTCTATAGAATCATGGTTCATTGGAATTCGATGAGACCAATTGGAGGATGTTCATAACCCATTTAAGTACCTCTGTGATTTTTGTTTTGATGAAATTCCATGTCTAAGATGGTTTGGTCTTATGATTTCAAAACAAGCAACTCTCTGTCCAAAATTTCAGAATAGTTAGTCCGTTTAAAATTAATCAATCAAAACCTTAATCGATTTTTCTTGACCCAAAATAATTTTTTCTAAGTACTTTAATGTATTAGGAAGATACCCTAAAAAGATCTAAGTGTTTCTCATTTTTTTTTACTATTTTTAGAAAATCATATAAGATCTCTGGACAGAGAGTTGCAGATTCCTGAGTGATGTCTAGTATTTTCCATATTCCCAGAGATCTAACCGTTCAAACCTTGATTTTCTTTTTGGGTTAGAAACTAGACTCATAGAGGCATATCATACCCAAAAATCATTAAGATCCAACCGTTGGAATTATGGTCTTTCTACCTTTTAAAATCTGACCGGCTCTCTATAATTTAGGAAAAATAGTCACTATTTTTGTCTAGTCTCATTGATTTTTAACTTAAATGGTTTCCTAATGTCTTGGGACGCAAATCATGTTTTGAATAATGATAATTTAGCTTAAATTCAGAGGCTAAGTGATCCAAATTAGTGAATAAATTCATATCTCATTCTTATTCATAATCATTCATTCATTCATGTATGTTGATGCTTATGATTAGAGCTAATTCTTGGATAAAATTGGACTTAGTTGAACCTAATTGAACATAACCATGGATTCTTTATGATCATGTCGGGATTATAGCACCCCTATATGGACATCACATTGGCTCCTAATTGAGACTTGTATATCTATACAGGTGCTATGGCTCCAACTAATCAAAAGCAATTCATAGTTTTATCAATTCTTTCCATGCTTGATAGATTTAAGTTAGAAGCTTAGGGTTGATTATTTAATATCTTTGACCAAGGAATGCATACTAATCTTTGTTTTGTAGCGCATTGAGGTACAATTTCTCAACTCCTTCTCTAGTTTATTTCATTCCTTGATTTTAATTGATTTTCGACTCCACGCGCGACACCTTAGCTTAGGTCTTGCCTTATGTGTATATGTGATTAGAGACATTTTTCCTAGGATTTCTATTCTTTGTATGCATTGCACGTTTTCCATTTCGCGGCTGGATCCCGGGTAAGTTCTCTAGTTCTCTACTTGCACATCATTTTGCTTGCTACTTGAATTATGTGGCTTATGAATGATATTTTATCGTTAGCAATTTTGCACCCTTTTTGACATGCTTGTGATATGTATACTTATATCTGTGTATTAGTTGAGGGCATGCTTAGATTATTAATTCGATTAAATAGGATGATGAGTAGAGGCCTATCACGAGATAGGATGAAAGGGGGTGTTTTAGTCGGTCGGGCTCCGTCCCCTTTCATTCCATAATCCCCGGACCCAGATTATCTTTTGTTTCGCAAAAGATCAATTTATCTTTTAAAAATGGTTTCTTTTTCCTAAAAAAATTAAGTGGCAACTCTTTGAAATTTGAAAAAAATGTTTTAAAAAAAAAAACAAAAGTGGGCCCAAATGCCGGTATCCACACTTTGCGGCGACGATCGGCGACCTTTCATCCGTCTGTTTTCAACCAAACTTCATATTTGAACTCCCCAAGGTAAGGGATACATTTTGATACCTATTAGGCCATGTTTAGATAACTTTTTATAAAATTCTAATTCTAAAAATTTGGAGAAAACGCGTGTGAACTCGTAGGTTTTGCGTAGGATCGGAGATTCGGCGTTTAGTCGGGCTTCTAGTCGTTCCCTCAAAGTTATACGATGATAGCTCGAGGTATGAATTTCTAGCCTATGTTATATAGGTGAAATACATATTTTATATTTCGACAACGAAATTGTGATCCGGGCAAAATTCATGTATTTATCTTATGCCTGTTAATTATGCACGCGATTAAAAGTGAAATGCATGTCTACTTTTATGCGAGCACGTTGAGTTGTCTATGTGGGTCAAAGGGGGGACTTATACAAATTCATGCCGGAGTAAGCTTCTCGATGTTTGAGAATTTAGTAGCGACGGCTACTGTGCATGGTTTAAGGCTTAGACTTGCCAGGGCGCTTGGGGATGTAATGGTTATAGGCTTGGACTAGCCATTGACATCGCGGTTTAAGGCTTGGACTTGCCGCTACCGGATGAATGCGTATTTTTCTCCCAAGAGACCATTTGATGTGATTCATGAGATTAAAGCATGATTTGTCATATATGCATATGTTAGAAAATGTGCACTCAGCATGTAGCTGAGCAATGGAGATTTACTCCATTGTAGGTATGAAGAAAGGCAAGAAGAAGCGTGAAGAGTGAGGCCGTGGGAATGCCGAGGATTACCTTTTGTTTATATTTTTGGTTTCCTTTTCCATGTTGTAATAGTGAGCTTTTCGAATAGCTAGAACTATGTTTTTGACTTGGAAGATCTGGAATGGTCTAGTAGCGTTGTAATATGTATTAAAACTCCTTTTGGTTAAGTTGTAATGAATCTGAACTTATGGATTCATTTTTTGAATGTTTATCTTATCAAATTCAGATTTTGATTTGAATGTGGTTAGAGTTTTGTGAAACAATCTAAACGAACCTTAACTTGTTTCAATTCCGTTTCTTTTCAATGTTGGACAAGGTTTATGTATGTTCCTATAACCTTGATGTGTTTGGAAAGATTGGTTTAAAGTATGAGAGTTGGAGAAGTTTAGAATATGGAAGGTCAGGTGACTTCCTTAGTAAAATTCTGCTGCAATAAGGAATTCTGCTAAAGGGTCATTCGACCGGTCGAAGGGGGTCGTTCGACCGGTCAAAATACCCCCTGCAAGAAATCTTTTTATACACCTTCCGAAAATTTTCAAAAGGTTTTGATTGGTTCTTAGGGTACCTTTGGGACCCCTTTCAACATAAAATCATTCGTTTCGAAATATGATTGTGTTTTTAATTTTATACGGATTTTACAACTCGGAGAGAAATTTTTCCAAATGTTTTATACACTCAAGGTTGTTTTAAAGTTTTTTCCGCTGCGTATGGTCATTTAATGAACTGGATAAGCCTTGATGGCGTGCCACGTGTCCTGTTTCCACATGTTAGCGGGATGGGTCGTGACAACTTAACTTAGAAATCTTGGAATGGATTCGTGGTATTGTAATATGTAACTAGAATCTCTTATAATATGTTTTGGGATGTTGAAATACAAGTAGGATCACTTTAGAATTAGTTTGGATAATCACAATATTGAATTTCTGCAGATTCTGCAGGAATTGACAAAACAGTCGACTGTGTTGGGATTGTGCCCTCAAACCATTACTTTGTGTATAAGATAATGGCATTTTAATATATGGATATCAGCTTTATATTTCATTATGTATGTTTCTTTTATGACATGATTGTTAATCCTTAAGTATCATAGTAAGTAATTCGTGTATGTATGAGATGCATACAAGTGAGATACGAATTACTAGTCTTTGATACTTAGAATTTGCCACAATGGATGATGAGACTGGATATCTCATTAGGTTTACACTGTAGAATGATTAACTACCATTGGATGGAGTGGTGAATCTTAATCACTAGAGTATAACTCTTAGTTAATATGCTAGTGCCTATAGTGTATTGACGGACCTGAGTTCTCCTATTGACACTTCAGACTGTCAACAGTCGATAGATACTCATAACTTGTATAAGGTACATGTTCTCAATCTTGAGACAATTATGAACACAGACTGTGGATATGGCTGCTTTGACTTACCAGTCAGTGAGGTTTTAAAATCAACACCTAGGTATCTTGGGTATGTCATGTTCATAGGGTTGTGAATATATATTGTCAAGACAGAAACTGCCCTCTGATAATGAGTAATAGTTTATCCGACTACCTGAATATGATTACGAATGATGACGGTAGAGGGACATTAGTATACCATACAAGTCTAGTTATCGCTTCGGATATATTCTTCTGCGTTGGAGTGCAGTTATTGTTTTATAGTGGAGTAAACATTAACTGACCAGTTAATTAATTTACTGATCAAAGAGTTTGGTCATGGGAATTAACAACTAGTCTGAGCCAACAATTAAGAACCTAGGAGGTCCACTCTTAGCTCCACTAGGATGCTTGAAAAGTCACAAGAGGATGTTGTCAAGACTAGTTCAATCGATCGAGAGAGTTTCAATCGATTGAAGTCAAGACAGGTTCGATCGATCGAAAAAACTTCAATCGATCGACGGTTCGATCGATCGAAGATACTTTGATTGATTGAAAGTAAAGTCGGTTTGGGGAATCTATAAATAGGGAAGCTGTATCCATAATTTGGAGTTCATCGTTTTTAACATCCCTAAGCTGCAGAAACTATTTTTACGGTTCCCAAAGCTTCTCTATCCTCTCTATTAGAGTTCCCACCAACTCTAGCCTCTCCAGAAAGTATCCGTAGGAGACATAGGAGTGAAGATCGTCTAGTGGAAGTTCCTGCACCATTCAGGAGTTTGAAGATTCAGAATTGGATTCAACACCGTAAGGTAATGCACTTGTCCCTTCTTGTTATACGCATATATGGATTTGATATGTAGTAGATCCGAGCATACCAAAAAGTTTTTAAACTTTGTTTTTCACTGTGCATATAATTAAGTTTTTGAAACCTAATTTTGCTTCAATTGGTATCAGAGCCTTACTTATTTGGATCTATAGATGCGTTATGGAACACTAGTTTGATTTGCATGATGTTTTAAGAATCATTTTTTGAAACTGCATCGTCACAGATCTATTTCTGTAATATTTTTGTAGCAGAAAACAAAACTGTGATTGCATAGGATGTATGGCAGTTTCGATCGATCGAACTTGTTTTGATTGATTGAAATTGTCTGTGTTCGATCAATTGAAAGTGTTTCAATCAATCGAAACAGTGTGGTTTTAAAGCGATCAAATTTAGTTCAATCGATTGAACAATGTTCTGTTCGATCGATCGATGTCTGTTTTATCGATTGAAATTTGTTTTTGTCCAGTATTCTTTTCACAGTTTTAAATTTTTTTAAAAATTATCTACTTACTATTTTATACTGTTCTGGAAGATTTTAATTCATTTTGTGAAATTTTGAGTTCAATTGATCAAGTTCTATCGATTGAATCTTCTTCAATCGATCAAAGTGTGACAAAGAACCAAAGATGATGTTTAATAGTTCTATCCACCTCCATAAGTGTTTATGGTGTATGCGAATCAATTAGTAATTCCAATGGTTATATATATGCATGGATTTGTGTATGTCTAACCCTTTTTGCAGTAAGTTAGACCGCTATCTCCCATGGCACCAAGAACAAATTTTAATTTTGTATATAATGTTTGTGATTTGTGTATATATAATTTTGATTTGGTTTTAAGGTGTGTGTAAAGGGCACTGCGACTTCAATACTGCAAGTAGGAAAGTCGCACCAGTTTTTCTAGCCTTTTTATATTTATTGTTATTTTTTATTTCTAGATAAATTATAAGCTTCGAAAGAAGCATAGGACCAATGTAGTAGAATTAGAAAATCCATGAAGATGGAGCCAGAGGCAACGAAATCGAGAAGGAGGTTCTATGGGGATAGAGCCATGGGAGATAGAGGCATATGAATGCCTTTATTTCAATTTTAGTTTTTTGTTTTATGTGCTTGGTTTGTGATTGGCGTTTTATACATTGTTACTACTTGCTTGCACTTAAAACAAGTTTTCTAAAACAGAATTCAAAAACCATTTTAACTCAGTAGTAGACATTGGATGTCTATGGGCAATGAGTAGAAACAATTTTTATAAAAGAAAAATCCTTATTTAATAAATCTAGTGGGAGAGGGACTTACTAATAACACCCATGATCTTCCATTAACAGTTCATAGTAAGGTGAGTGGAGTATTTGTGTCACCCAGCCATGGGTTATCATTCCATACAGAGGATACAATATTCATTGGTTACTAGATGTGAACTTCCAATAGATAGGATCAATCAGACATGTTAGAGGGTGACCACTACACGGAGGCACTACTTGAGGCGGTTATGATTGGATCCTAGTTAATGATATACACTAGCTAAACTATGGCTAAGGAATCCCATACGGGGCATTATTCAGAGACTTAGAAATCAAAAGGTTTCGGGAGTCATAACTTGTTTTGCAAGAGTTGCATAGTGGACAAGTCATGATTAATCGAAAGATTGAACATTGACCACCACACGGAGGCTTTATTCCTTCATTTTGATATTCCGGTGACTTTGTTTTAAAATAAGAGTTTTAAGGATTCTTTTATTTCAAACTGTGAAATTCTGATATCCATATTTATTTTGTCTTTTGATTTTTTTTCAATAAATCATAATGTCTGGATCTGCATCTAGTCTACTAGCCACTATACTCATTAAGAACAAGTTAACTGGAAATAACTAAATAGAATGGAAACGTAACCTAGACGTCGTTTTAACTGCGAAGGATCACATATATGTTCTTACCACGCTATGCCCCGAAGAACCCACTACAAATCCTTCGGCAGCTGATAGACACGAGTTCGATAAATGGAAGAAATTGAATGGAATAACCCGTTGTTACATTTTGGCCTCTATGGTTGGTGTGTTGCAACACCAATTCCAATCGAATAATTCTGCTAGTGCCATTATCAAGAGCCTCAAAGAAATGTTTGGGGAACATAGCAGACCTGCTAGATAGGTTGTTATGCAAAAGATAATGAGTACGAAGATGTCAGAAGGGACTCTAGTCAAAGAGCATGTTTTAAAAATGATTAGTTATTTCAACGAACTGGAGACCCTTGGTGCCAATGTCGACGCACAGACCCGAGTTGATATAATCCTCAATTCGTTGTCGCTGTCATTCGTTCAATTTAAACTTAATTATAACATGAATTAAATGAATTTCTCAATGAGCGAAATAATGAGATCTTTAAGGGCAGGAAAAGGGGTGATCAAATCTAGGGGCAACGTTTTGAACGTTGAAAAAAGCTCTTCCTCTTTCTGATATACACCGAAAGGTAAGAAATGGAAGAAGAAGCCTAGCACTAGTGGTCCAAGTGTTAGACTGGTCCCTAAGATTGCAAAAGAAAAGTGTTTCCAATGCGGTGAAAAGGGCCACTGGGAGAGGAACTGTCCGAAATTCTTAGCTACAAGAGTTCAAGGTATAATCGAATCATATGTGATTGAAGTAAGTTTTATAACAGATACTTCAAACACTTGGTGCATTGATTCTAGTGCGACTAACCATATCTGTAATTCATTACAGGGATTCAGATCAACCAGTAAATGCAGTGATGAGAAGATCGTGCTGACTCTAGGATCTAGCGTAACTGTTTCTGCGGTTGCTAGAGGAATTGTGGTTTTAGAATTTGAGGACAATTAGGCTATAGTTTTATCATATGTACTTTACGTCCCTTTGATGAGACGTAATTTAATTTCAGTTTTTGATTTATCAAAAAAAGGTTTTTCTTTTTATTTTGGAATTAAAGTTGTCATTAAAAGAACTAGTTCTTTTATATGTTCTGGTGTTAAAACTAATGGCTTGTATGTGATCACTCCAAGTATTTCAAATGATTCTAATATAGAACTAGTGGTAACTGTACCATCTAAAAGAAAGGAACCTTACACTAATTCAACACAGCTTTGGCACATGAGGCTTGGCTATATCGATCTAAATAGGATTGGCAGACTAGTTAAAGAAGGAATCTTAGGCGATTTGGTTCTCGAACCAATGGAAGTCTATAAGTCATGTTTAGAGGGTAAGATGACCAAAAGGCTCTTTCTTGCAAAGGGCAATAGGACCAATGCATTGTTGAAATTAGTTCATACTGATGTGTGTGAACCAATTAATCTTAGAGCACAGGGTAGTTATGAGTATTTCATCACATTTACTGATGACCATTCCTGGTATGGATATGTGTACCTAATGCAGCACAAGTCTGTAGCCTTTGAAAAGTTTAAAGAGTTTAGGGCTGAAGTGGAGAAGCAATTGTGCAAATATAGCAAAGCCATTCGATCATATTGAGGTGGCTAATACCTCTCTAATGATTTTATTGATCACCTCATACAGAATGGGATTCTGTCATAGTTAACTGCACTTGGTGCGCCTCAGTAGAACAGTGTAGCAGAGAGAAAGAACCGGACTCTTTTAGACATGACTAGGTCAGTGATGAGTTATTCCGAGTTAACATTATTTCTTTGGGGTTATGCTTGGGAAACCGCTGGGTACATACTAAATCTTGTTCCAAGCAAATTCGTACCTAAGACACCAAGGGAGATGTGGATTGGACACAATCCCTCTTTACAACATCTCCGAATATGGGGGTGTTCAGCACATGTGCTGAAAGGAAAGATGAGCAAATTGGAAACTAGATCGGAAGTATGCTACTTTGTAGGGTATCCAAAGGGTACTTATGGATGGTATTTTTATTATCTAAGAGAATAGAAAGTGTTTGTTAGTACAAATGTTGTTTTCTTAGAAAATGATTATATCATGAACCATAAACCTAAGGGAAGGATAGATCTGAAAGAGATAGAAGGAGAGCCCTTAGTCCTACCCGTAGTTGATAACGATGTAAGACAAGAAAATACCACTTCTTCACCCATTTCTATACTAGTACCTCATCGTAGTGGGAGGGTGATCAGCCAGCCTGACAGATACATGTTCTTAGGAGAAGTTTTTGAAGTGGTCTCCATAGAATCTGAATCTGAATCTGATCCTACCACATTCGAAGAGGCAATGGCTGATGTTAATTCAGCTCATTGCGTTAAAGCTATGAAGGCTGAATTGGAATCTATAGAATGTAATCAGGTCTGGGATCTTGTAAAACTTTCTACCAATATTAAACCCATTGGTTGTAAGTGGGTCTACAAGAGGAAAAGAGGATCTGATGGAAAGGTTGAGACCTTTAAGGCAAGGCTTGTAACGAAAGGTTATACTCAGAGGGATGGCATTGACTATGAGGAAACCTTCTCGCCGGGTAGCCATGCTCAAGTCCATTAGAATACTCTTATCCATTACGGCATGCCTAGATTATAAGATATGGCAGATGGATGTCAAGACTACACTCTTGAATGGTAATTTTGAGGAAGACATCTATATATAGCAACCATAAGGGTTCATAGCTGGTGGAAAAGTTAACTTGGTATGCAAGTTCCAAAAATCCATTTATAGGCTTATGCGAGCATCCAGGAGTTGGAACATTTGTTTTGACCAAACGGTCAATTCGTTTGGTTTCATACAGAATCTAGATGAGCCTTGTGTATACAAGAAGTGTGAAGGAAAAGTGGTAGCTTTTCTTATGCTTAATGTTGATGAAATTTTACTCATTGGGAATGATGTAGGGGCGTTGTCATCAATTAAGGTTTGGCTAGCTAGTACTTTCAATATGAAGGATCTAGGAGAAGCGAGCTATATCCTTGGGATAAAGCTTTTTCGGGATCGTAAGCGAAAGATAATGGGATTATCTCAAGCTGGTTATATCGATAAGGTGCTAACTAGGTTTTCTATGGATAATTCAAAGAATGACTTTTTACCTTTCAGGCATGGTTTAGTGTTCTCTAAGGACCAGTGTTCATACATATAGGAGGAGGGGAATCGTATGGCAGAAGTTCCCTATACTTTGGTAGTGGGAAATCTCATGTATGCGATGTTATGCACTAGACCAGATATCTGCTTTATCGTTGGCATAGTTAGAAAGTATCAATCGAATTTAGGTCCAGATCATTGGACAGCCGTTAAGCACATTCTTAAGTACTTGAGAAGAACTAAAGATTACATGCTTTTGTATGGCAGTAGTGAGTTAATCCCAGTGGGATACACTGACTTGGACTTTATGTCAGATAATGATTCCAAGAAGTGGGAGATATCTTTACCTTGGGAGGTGGTGCAGTTAGTTAAACGAGCATTAAGAAAAAATGCATTACAGACTCAACTACGAAAGCTGAGTATGTGGCTGCTTGTGCAGCTGCAAAGGAAGTTGTTTGGCTCACGAAGTTCCTTATCGAGCTCGAGATGGTACCAGCGTTGCTATCACTTATTACACTATACTGTGATAATAGTAGGGCAGTGGCTCAGTCCAAGGAGCCTAGGAACCATGGAAAGGGAAAGCACGTAGAGCAGAAATATCATCGAATTTGAGATATTGTTCAACGTGGAGATGTGACTGTCACCAAGATTGTCACCGCTGACAATCTTGCGGATCCGTTTACAAAGGCATTGCCATAGAAGGTCTTTGATCATCATCTAGATAGTCTAGGTCTCAGATGTAGTCCTGAATGATTATGAGAGCAAGTGGGAGTTTGTTGGGATTGTGCCCTCAAACCATTACTTTATGTATGAGACATTGGCATTTTAATATATGGATATCAGCTTTACATTTCATTATGTATGTTTCTTTCATGAGATAATTGTAAATCCTTTTGTATCATACTAGGTAATTCGTGTGTGTATCAGATGCATACAAGTGAGATACTGATCGAGGACGAATATATTTTGATCATAGTTCTTTATTTGCATCTGTTAGCACTTAGCAACCTATTTTCTCATACTTTCACTTCATTTTTCACTTTTGTCAAGTTTTAGAAGAAAGCTGTCATCCCAGGCCATTTGGGGTGAGAAAACATAGCAAAATAAGCTGAAAAGGCCCTCTGCTAGAGCGGCCCGATCGCGCGACTTGCCAACATCGTGCTTGCGCGCCCCAAGTGCGCGACCTGTGAAAAAATCAAAGTTGCGTATTTTGATGTGTTAAAGACTCCTATGTGAACGAAATTGTTTGAATGCGTCCAGAAAAGAATATACAGTTGTTTTAGTTGGATTAGGTGTATGAAAACCTTCCTAATCCCTCTAAATGTATATATACTTCATTCTTTTGGGGTTACACAACAATACATACATCCTTACATACAATTTTGGAGGCAACTTGGAAGATCAAGGCAGAAGAGAAGATCTAGCTGAAAGGTTTCTAATGGCAACAATCATCTCCATCTCCATGTTTTCATCAACCATGTGCCGCCAAACTTCTAATCTAGGATTTTATTGAAACCCTAGCCATGTAAAGGGGATTTCTTTGCTTTTCATCTTTAGGGTTTTTGTATTTGGATAGTTTATTATATGTTGGAGGATTATAAATATATAATTGATTTTTAATGTTAATAATCAATGATATTTAGGATTTATTCTTGTCTTAGATTCTCTCTTGTATTTATTGAACTCAATATGCCTTGATATCTGTGATTGATAGCAGTATTTACATACAATAGTACTTACATGATTGCGGTGTTTATATCTTTTATGATTCATGCCTAGGGAAGATGAGTTGTGCTACACCCTAGTTATAGGTAGACAATTCATGCTACCCGAAGATGAGTTATGCTTAGATTGAACTAGTAAAATCCTCTTGTCGATACTACTGAGTTTGTGGCTACGGTAGATCTTAACTATCCAATCATAAATCTTCAAGGAGGAAGTATAGAACCCCCACCCCCACCCCCCCCCCCCCCCCCCCCCAATGCATGGTTAGTGGTGGATTTGTGACTCTAGATCCCATTTATATTAAAAATAATCTTGAATATTGCACTCGTTTAATTAGTTTTAATCTCAGTATTTCCATAGTTCTATAGTTTAGTTCATAAAAGTAGTTAAATCGAAATTCAATCAAACTTCTGTTTCCTATATCTAAGTAGATCTAGGTTTTATAAATTAAAGAATATAAATAAACAATCTCTGTGGGTTCGACCTTTTCTTCCACACTACAAATCTTAATAAGTAAAGCATACTTTTATATCTTGATTCTGACGAGATCAATTTTTGGCGACGTTGCTAGGGATTGGATATTTTTTGCCTTTAATTTCTAGAATCTTAGTTTAGTTGGTTAGTAAATATTAGGTTAGAGTTTGTTTATCTTATTTTTCCATTTTAATTTTCAAGTCGTTAAAATTATCCTTTGTTTTGCAGCTCATAAGTCATTAAATTCTGGAGATTTAGAGTGGAGCAGCGATGCACATCAACAGAGATACGAATATCTAAAATAAAAATTGCCAAAAAAAATCAAAAATACCAAGTAACTCTGCTTTGTTTTAATTTCGTATCAAAGCACTGTAAGTCAGGGCACTGAAGCGGATTACTTACATTAGCTTAGGTATGGAGTGCACACGTGCATTAGCTAGGAAACCCGGTGCGCTGGGCTTTGACACGAATCACTGCATATATGCATCATAGTAGTGTTGTATGTCTGTTCTCTTTATTTGCGTTGTTTATTTGCTTAATTGGTTTGAGTCAGTCTTAGTTTAGAGTAGTTCTCGTAGTGTATGTTTGGTACCCGAACGAATCAACCCAAGTTACACCCGCTTAACCCCGAACTTGAACATACTTTAAGAGTCCTTAGGTCATCAACTCAAGCTCCTAGAGCTCAGTTGATGGTAGAGGATGAGTCAAACCCTAAACCCTGGTCAACTTTTCAAGCTAAATTACAAAGCACGCTTAAACAATTAAGAAGACATAAATTGATAATTTAGATCATATTCCAATGGCCGACCTTGGAAACAATGGTAATAACGCGAATATAATTAACCTGAATATACCTCAACCTCCAAATCTTAACCCGAATGTACCTCAACCCCCGCCTCTAAAAGATTATTTCACTCCTACGGCTTATACACCACCGTCATGCATAGAGTTGCCGGAGGTGACTGCGTCTCACTTCGAGATCAATTCATCAACCATTGCACTTCATTCGTCTTTCCACGGTCATGTTAAGGAAGATCCATATCACCACTTAGGTGAATTTAAAAGCATTTGCGCTACACTGAAAATTTAAAATTTAACTAATGATAAACTTAAACTATGACTTTTTCCATTCTCTCTAAAAGATAAAACTAAGTATTGACTTCAATCTCTTGAGCCGAACACTATAAGAAATGAGAAGGGGTGTGACAAACATTGAATATTGCACATTTATGTGCCAATATAATAGACATAGTGCTCATTTAATCCCCCAAACCCCTAGTTTTACATGCATATTTGAATAAATATAATTTACTGGTGATGTCACTCAAATGCATGTAATTATGTGTTTTTACATATTTTATATGTTTAGGTGAAAATGAAGTTAAATAAATGGAAGGAAAGAAGTAGCAATCAATTTCTCATATCTTATATTAGTCAAAATGTAAATAGTCACATTTCTAAAATCCATGAACAATCCAAAAAAAAAAAAAAAAAATTTGAAAAAGTTGCATTAATGTATGTTTTGTTTTTTTTTCCTTTCTTCTTTTCTTTGGTTCTCTCTCTCTCTCTCTCTCTCTCTCTCTCTCTCTCTGCAGTTTCAAACCATGTCAGAGAGTGTAGAAAAAGAGGAGCTCATGAAGTTGAAAAACGATCACGCGAAGAGAAGAATTGGCAAAGTGACGAAGGCAGTGATGACTTTTCCCTCAAAATTTCATCTATAAAATGAGGAGGCAGCCAAGAGAGGAAAAAACACAGACACCAACAAGCCAACAATCACACACACTGTTAGGGAGAGAATAGTTTAGGGAGGTTATCATGTGAGCACTTCATATTGTCCTTAGAAATAGGAAACTTTAATTTTTCTTTGTTTTTTCTAGTTCTAGTAGTTGTAAATATTTACTTTTATGTAATTGATGATTTCATGTTCAAAAATATGTATCAAAACTTTGTGTACTGTATTTTTTAAATTTAAAATATTTGTTTTCTTGTACAACATTTGCCACTTTGTAGTAGTAAAATATTCCTAGTAAAATTTAGATTTAATATTTTTAGTCTAGTAGTTTTTGTAGTTATCCCCTAAAATAATTTGAAACCCCAAATTTTCAATTTTTATAGCAATATTTTCATTCACTAGAAGACAAATTTTGCAAGTAAATACCAATTTTTTTAGCCACGCAGTTGTTATAATCACCTACTAAAGTCCAAAACACACCATACCCATATCTCACTCCCAAATTAGATAAGGATTTGGTTTGACCTTATTTGTGTTCTTGGAGTTCAACCACTGTGACCCCACAAGAATGCAAAGTCAAAGGTTTAGTATTTTATTATTGATTCGGTATTTTCATTTATTTATGTTTTATTAGCCTCGTTGTACTAAACTTTGTTATTTTGCAGATTTCACAAATTCAACCCCAACTCATGTTAAGTGAGGAAAAAAATATATTAATATTATATTTCACCCTTACCTTAACTTTAAATTTAATTGGGCAGTCACTGTGCATATCTGTTTAATCTTTCTTTAAAAGATTATTTGAAAAACAGTTTCAATTCCAAAATGGTAGGCTAAAACTTTAATTGGGGATATGCAATAAAAACTTAGAAACCACAGCTTCTGTGCACTAATCTTAAATGAGCAAATTTATCTAGATGGGTTGTTTTTTCATTGATGGCAAAAAATATCTATGTATATATAGTTTATGACCATTTAACATGTTTATATACTATGGCTATATTGGGCTCAAGAGATTACATATTTGAAAAAAGAATCTAATTATGTGGATTGTCAAACTATGCCTTTTTTTCATAAAAAAAAACACCTAGCATACTTAAACAATTTATATGACAAAATTTATATTTCAAATACGTGTTTATATATATTTCTATCCACTAATGGACAAGCAATTGTGTAGTGACAGAGTGGTGGGGACTAGGCGTCGAATAACCCACGTCCGCGGCGGGTCACGATTCGAACCTGGCTACTGCCCAATTGCCTTTTTATTTTTCTTTAAACCAAACGACGTCGTTTCATATCAAACCTGACACACTTGATATGACCCTTACTAGTGAAAGTTTATTTTCAAATAAAGAATGACTCTGCGGTATTAAATGCCAAATCCTTTTCAAATGCACAAAAGTTGTGGAATATAGTGTTGATTTGCATATTCCCAATTCCTTTAAATCATTTCCCCCTAGTTAATTAATGTTTCCTGTTTTTAATAACTTTGCTTATATATCTGTATTATTTATATCTTTCGCTATTATAAAATCTAAAAAGTTTCTCACAAAAATTTAGCTTTTATTTATTTTTCTTCATTTTCTTACTAGTATCTTAGTTAATTTATTTTGCACTGTTAAAAGCTTTACTGTAAACTACTTAGAAAAAAATAGCTTTTTAATTTATTTTATTGCAAAAATATAAAAACTAGTTGTTTAGTAAAACCCCACAAAAATCCATCATCTTTTATTTTCTTTTTAGTGACAAATTGTTATTGCCTATCTTTGTTTCCCGTTCCCTGTGGGTTCGACCTGGACTTCCAGAACTTTATTACTTGTACGATCACCTACGCTTGGGTGTGATAAGAAAACGCGTCAATAGGATGTCGTTAGGGTGCACACTGCGTTCTTACAAAAGTTTTTCTCCATCACCCAAACTAATCAAATTCGAAAATCTTTAATGAATTTCATAATGCAAGATGGTGAAACACTTTACGATACGTGGGAACAGTTTAAAGAACTTTTACACTCTTGCCCTCATCATCAAATCCTTAAGTGGCAGTTGGTGCAAATCTTTTACGAGGTACTCGTTCCCTCTGTCTGAAACATGGTCAATGTTGTTTGTGCTTGAACATTCCTCCACAAAAGTGCCAACGAAGCTTGGAAAATATTTGAAACTTTAAGTGAAAATTCAATGCATCAAGCTGTGTTTGTACATCCAGAGGGATACCTTCCACCGCAACCTAAACGCGAAGCACATATTGATTCAGGTCATTCAATTGAAATTTAAGAACTATCTAAAAAACTTGATCAACTAATGATGGTGGCACATATACATGGGCCACCTCCTTCTGAAATATATCAATTATGTTCTGATCCGTCTCACTCTACACTTGCATGTCCATCTGCTTCACAATTTCTGAAATTTGTGGAATAGCGTATCAATGTTGTTCAACAATTCCAAAGACCTAATTATAACCCTACTGGATATAAATCTAATGCGCCATGGAAAGGTCACCCAAACCTCTCGTGGAGGTCTAATAATGAAGGACCATATTCATCCCAAAGACCATCAATGGAGATAAAATGCCTATCGGCCTCAACCCAATCAATACCAACAACCTCCCTTCTGTGTTAATCCTCCAACATCCTTAAAAAATTTAGAGGCCCAATCTCAGTCGCAAGCTCAACTTGTTAACTCCCACACAGAATCTATTACTAAGTTAGAGTCCCAAATAGGGCAACTAGCTAACACGTTAAATCGTCGTAATAAAGGAAAGTTACCGAGTCAAGTGATTCAGAATCCAAAAGGGCAATATGAAGTAAGTACACTAAGTGATCAAGTGAATGCAGTATCCATGAGAACAATTGAGCATCCTGAGGAGGTTACACCTCCTCTTAAACCTAGAAAAGATAAAGGAAAGGAAGTCAATAAAGAACAAGATGGGAATACTAGTCAAGTCATGAAGGACCCTATTCCTTCGACACCTAATATATCTAATGCACCAAATCCATTGAATTACATGCCTAGAATGCCATTTTTTCCTATAGCGTAGATTCCCCGTATCACCTCATGAAGAAAAGAATGAGACCAAAAGACATTTTAGAGACGTTCAAGGAAGTAAAAATCAATATCATGCTTCTAGATGGAATTAAACAAATACCTCCCTATGCTAAATTTCTAAAGGACTTGTGTACTCAAAAGAGGAAATTTTGAAATCATCTTTCTAAAAAAGTCTTTTTAACGAAGGTTCTATCTTTCAACACAATACACTTAAATACAAGGACCCGAGCAATTTGACAATCACATGTCACACAGGTGAAAAACTTATCCACCGGGCCCTTCTCAATCTTGGAGCGAGTGTAAATCTATTCCCCTATTCAGTTTATGAGCATCTTGGTCTAGGTGAACTAAAACCTACCGCTGCTACACTATAGCTAGCGGATCATTCTATTAAAGTTCCACGTGGCGTGACAGAAGATGTTTTGGTGAAAGTAGATAGGTGTTATTATCCGGTCAATTTTATTGTGAAAGTAGATAGATGTTTTGGTAAGTTTTGAAAGCTGTATATCGTTGGAATCGTAGTTTTATATCTTTAACTTGCATATTTACTTATGCACGACACATAGTCATGTGGACACATATTTATAGTGAACTATAATATAGTTTGGATTTTTGGATAGCACAATTGTGGAGACTAAGCCCGGTGAGTTTTTGAGCCTTTCTTCCCATTTTTTAGGGTTATAAATATACTTTATCGAATTTCATCGACATAGCGCATTAACTTGTTGATTAGTCTCGTTATTTTTGTTTTGATTGATAGCCGAGTTAGTATTGTAATTACCATGTTTAAGTAAAAAAAAAGAAAGATAAAAACAATTTCCCCTTAGGAGATGATATTAGGCCGTTTTTTTTATTTATTTAACCCCTTTTGGCCTTTGACCTACTGGTTAAAATTATTTTATATCCTTCGTTAACCCCTTGTGCCTTAAAATAAGCCATTTTTCTTTGTTCGCCCATTATCCTACACATTCCAAAATGGAGTTCGCCGATGAATAGCATCCTCTAACCCAAGTCCAAGAGTGGTAGAAAATGGTCTTCCAAAAGAGAATTGGGCTAATAGCGACCAATAGAGATTGAAGTAGTGAGGAGTAAAAAAAAAAGGGGGAGATAAAAATAATAGTGCAAAAGGAAAAAATAAATAAATAAATAAAAGGGTTAATTAGATAAAAGGACACTCTATTATAAATATATTGATTTAAGGATAACTTAAAAATATATATTCATTTAAGTCCCTCAAATTTTTTTTGGACACATTAACCCTTCCAAGCTTGCCCAGGCCACACGCGCACCACATGCAACCAAATACCAACTCCAACGGTAATAAATATTTGAAGTCAGCCAAAGAACATGCGCGCCACATGCAGGCCAAGCTTCTCCTCCACTCGTACCGTGTGAGTACGCACACAATAGCAGGGCCCATTTCTATTTTTTTTATCTTTAAACCTTCATAACTTTTGATCTACAACCCTATTTTTCGAAAATTTTATACCGTTGGAATCGTGTCGACGAGACCTACAAAACCAGTACTATTGTTGATATGTTTTGAGCAAAAAAATGCAGAATTTTACATGCCTTGTTCTTGATGAAAAATTTTACCACATTTTGAACGTGGTAAAATTTCACCACTATACAGTGTTTTGAGCACATTTTAAAACAGTGGTGAAATTTCACCACTATACACTGAAAGTTTTCTTTCTGACTTCCTGTCAAGCGCACTGGATCTATTGTGGATGTTCCTGCGGGAAAGGCTACTGTTTTGAGAACATTTTAAAATAGTGGTGAAATTTCAACACTTTTAATTCTGGATGTCAAAGCTTGTAAAATTTAAGACTTTTTTCACCACAATCATAATTTCACCATTGTTCACCACAATCATAAATTGGGTGTTTGATTTGTCTAAGGTGCAGTCGGGTATCATGGTGCTTTTACACTGTTTTGTGGGTTTGTGAAGCATGGGATTCCTATTTCACATCACTTTTTCTTTTCACAAATTGTACATAGCTAGTTGTGTGAAATTTCACATAGCTAGTTATGTTAAATTCCACATCTCCTTTTCTTTTCACAAATTTCACGGGAAAAAAAAACATATTGATGAAAATTCTCCATATTCAAAGTGATGAAATTTTACCAGTATTTTCAGGAACAATGATGTTAAGGCATATAAAAAAAATTTGTTCAAAATATAACAATGGTACTAGTTTTGTATCTCACATCGACACGATTCCGACGGTATAAATTTTACGAAAGACTAAGTGTTACATCAAAAGTTATGAAGGTTTAAAGTTTGAAAAACAATTTTGAAATAGGCATTGCTATGGTGTAGCACTCACACCGTGCGAGTGCTTAATTTTTATTGGGGCGTGCGTGGTGCATGATAGACGCTAAGGGCGCGCGTGTGAAGGCTTGTGTCACACCCCAACTAGCTCCGGGGGATTAGGACACATATAACAAGTCTATACGCACCCAAAATACACTAATTAGGAAGAAAAATATGAATTAAAACACTTTAAAGAACTTTATTATGACAAAAATAGCCCCAAGGGTAAAATGGTCATTAATAAAGTATAGCCAAGTTTTATACCAAAAGATAGGTTTTTGAGTCCTAGCTCTAACACAAAAACTGGCACGTGAATCTGAGTTTTCTAGAAAGATATATGCTTGTTTCCGTAAAAGTCAACGTGCAACAAAATTTGTACACAGATCGATCCGCCCTATAAACCCAGATCGATCTGACTTGCTGTTTTTCAGCAGAATGTCCCTCCTGAAGTCTGGATCAATCCAGCCTTAACCCGGATCGATATTGCAGAATGCATGTTTCCTGCTAAAAACTCTGTTTTTACCATTCCAAAATATCCCAAACCCAAACCAATCCTTATGGAACTTTGAGAAAAATTTTAAACCATTTCCAAACATACTTACACATTACCCCAAACATAAGAATCACCATTGCAACTACACAAGATACAAACTCAATTTCATTTGAAGTAAAATAAGTATGCAAACGCATAGTTTTACAAAAACTAACATTAACATATAAACTTGTTGGAATAAGTTCATAAACTTAGCAAATAACTTGATTACAATCAAAACTCATTCAAAACATATAAACAACCTCTTTTGAGTCAAAACCACCCATATGGAAACATCCAAATCATTTCAAAAGTGTTCCAAATGTCTCCAAATATTAACCAAACACCATGGAGTTCTCAAAAGCATTTCAAAACAGTTGAAATGTTATTTTAACACTTAAAGCACATAAATCTCTCACTAACAATATAAACTGGCTTCAAACTCCTCATTTTTTCCAATTAATATACATAAACATTCAAGCATAAGGGAAATAAGCTAATTAACATCCATAGTTGGCTAATTCCCAACTCCCCTTCCAATGTACACAACTTGTGATTTGCATGTGCAACCCACATAACAAAACTCATAAACAACAACAACTTGGACTAGACATATTACACCCTCCTAAAACTCAAGTTGTTTAAACATTAGAGTTACATTTGAAACTAAACCATCGAAGCATATGGACATAACCACATATATCTATAACTCCCAAGCCCAAACTCTACGTGCCGGTCATTTCCTTTCCTCCTCCCGTGCCGTACCTGCGGTGGTTATTCAACAACCACACAGAAAATAGTATTTGCTTAAGCTTTTGCTAAGTGAGTAAAGCTAATCACATGTATGAGTGTATGTCATATTCAATGCACAAGTCAACAATCAACATATCATTTAGTCTCCAAAAGACTAAATGTCAATTCTCCGTGACGTCACTCTTGCCTTTTTTCCTTATGGACATATAGCACCGCTAATTCACACCATCTCACATACCCTTCTACATGCAGCTGGGTCATCACCCACACACCTTTACACAGTTAAGTAGAGAGTACCCTTATACCGTTGGGTTTTTCCACCTCTCCTTATTATGGAGAGGGGTCATCACCCACACACCTTTACACTATCTCGTGTTAGAGGGTGACCATCACACGGAGGCACTACTTGAGGCGGTTGTGATTGGATCTTAGTTAATGGTATACACTAGCTAAGCTATGGATAAGGGATCCCACACGGGGCATTATTCAGAAACTTAGAGATCAAAAGGGTTCGGGAGTCATAACTTGTGAACCAACATAAGGCTTTCTTCGACCCACATAACACATAACACGGTAATCCTTGCAAAATTAGGCATCAAAACCCACATAGATTCACATGCTAATATTCACAATTTTATATCCATGCATTAATCTACAAGAATTTGACATACTAGCATAAAATTAACACATTAAATATAATTTTACATTCAGCCCTTGGATTAGAGTCACTTACCTCTTATAGATTTTACCCTAAACAAGTGAATTTCTTAATAATTCTTGCCCAAATCCTACTCCAGAGTAATTCCTATAAGTTTTCGGCAACCGCTTTTCACCTATTAAAAGGAGCTACCAAAATCCGACGATTAAAATGTAAAAGAAAGGTATAGAAACGATCGTCTTACCTCCACGAGTCTGAATACGGCTTCAGTTCACAAATTGGACGTCGGATGGCGACAGAGCGGCGTGAATTGGACGTTGGCGACATTTTCTCCTTCCTCTCTCTCCGATCTCTCTCTCCTTTTTTTTGTTTAATTTTTGTAAGTTATGAGAGTTTACACTCTCTTGACACATATACATGATGTGTCAACCCCTCATTTATCCACTTTTTGTTTACACCCCCAGAATTCTTAAGTCCCTATTATGAAACCCCCAAACATTCCATTAACTTCCCAATTATCTAAATAGGTGTTTGTCTAATTCCCGTATGACTCCCATACATGGTCCCAAATATTTGTGAAATTGCTAACGTACTTACTAATTATGCACCTTTTTTTGCAAAAATGCCTTATTGGGTTAATAGTATATATCAAACATATTAACCATTTAATATGAAAGCAACTAAACATATTTCAAGTAGTCATATAAATCCATCTAATCATTGAAATACAAATTAATTTATATTTTATCCGGGCCCTTCACTGGGTCCCACTTCCAAACATGTCCCTCCTCACTGGGGACTTTTTCACGGGCGAGTCCAAAGCCTCTCCTTAATCCACCATATACATTAATTAATATTAATTAATGCATATTACGAGATAGTTAAACCTTTTTGCCGGGTACGGGTGTTACATTTCTCCCCCTATAAAAAGAAGTTTGGTCCCCAAACTTTGCTCCACTCAAGTCTTAACCACTCATATATGTTCTCCCCAAACTCCAATTTCCTGTCTTTTAATTATCGTCTCAACTACATGGTCTAGTAACTATACATGTTCCCTCTTTATCCGTGGTGGCTGCCCCCTGTAGTTGTGAGTTGAAAATATCTAGCTCCTTTTTGTTCTCTTCCCACCGGCTGCTGCATAGATCCTTGAGTTGTTTCACCTGACGCAAAAGAACCTAAACCTCCTTGTCATTTATTAGGACATTCTCGCACTCGATGACCCGGTTGATCACATATATAACAATTACCCTTAATCACCGTGTTCCGATTTGGATAGTTCCTCGCGATATGTCCGAGTTCTTGACAAGCATTACAAGATATCATTTGATAACATTTTTTCTCAATGTTGTTTATTACACGTGGAACACCACGGTCTCTCCTCACTTGAACCACTGCTTTCCAATTGATTTCTAGAGTTTTGTCTTTTGAAACTTTCATGTTCACTATACTGGCTTGACCCTAGCCTCTTTATTTGTTGATTTATTTGAACTTGTGGATTTAGTTGATATCATATATCCCTTTCAGCAATAGAAGCAATGTCCAATGCCCCGGCGAAAGTCTGATGTCGAAACACAGTTACTCGTCCCTGGATATCACTTCTAAGTCCTGCCACAAACTTTCTTGCTTTCAATTTCTCAGTTGATACTATATCCCCAGCAAACCTTGCCAAACTTGTATACTGCGTCGAATAATCTCTAATCGACATCCCCCCTTGTACCAACTCCATGAACTCTTGTGCTTTCTAATCATTGAAGGATTTCAAAAAATATTGCACATTGAATATCTCAAGAAATTGATCCCAATTGGTCGGTTGCCCTGGACCCAGCTTGGTACGCCACTAATATTGCGCCTCATCCTTTAACGTGTCAGTTGCAAACAAAACTTGTTGCTCTTCTGTACATGGAAATACCCTGCAAATCTTTTCCATGACTGAAATCCAAAAATTTGCATTCATTGGATCGACTTCCCCAGGGAATATAGTTGGCCTTTGCTTGTAAAGTTTTGAAATAGTAACAACTTCCTCCCTCGGGTTCAGATTTGGTTGTACCGGTCTTTCCTCGGCTATACGTGTTTCTGCCACTCAGACTAACCCTTTAATTGCCCTTTTAACTATTTACATACGGTTTGGGTTCTCACCTCCAGACATTATGCTCTTAGCACCCACATTATAATACACACACACACACACACATACACACGTTATTTTTAATAAATACATGGCATGCTAATAAACGTTAAAAGCATGCTAAGTAAACGTGTATGCATGTTTATACAACTACGTGTCATTGTGTGCACACTACATGTTGTACGTCACTAGTCCCAAAGCCTCTAGCCTATTACTCTGATACCAAAAATTGTCACACTCCAACCAGTCCCAGTGGATTAGGACACGTGTAACAAGACTATACGCACCCAAAATACAGTAATTAGGAAGAAAAATATGAATTAAAACACTTTAAAGAACTTTATTGTGACAAAAATAGCCCCAAGGGTAAAATGGTCATTAATAAAGTATTGCCAACATCTATACCAAAAGATAGGTTTTTGAGGCCTGATTCTAACGCAAAAAATGGCGCACAAATTCAAGTGTTCTAGAACGAGATATGCTTGTTTCCGCAAAAGTCGACGTGCAGCAAAATTTGTACGCAGATCGATCCGTCCTATAAACCCAGATCGATCCGAAGTCCAGATCGATCCACCCTTTAACCCGGATCGATCCGGGGTCTGCAGAATGCATTTCTACTGCTAAAAACTCTGTTTTTACCATTCCAAACATCCCAAACCCAAACCAATCCTCATGGAACTTTGAGAAAACATTTTAAACCATTTCCAAACATACTTATACAGTACCCCAAACATAAGAAACACCAGTGCAACTACACAGGATACAAACTCAATTTCATTTGAAGCAAAATAAGTATGCAAACGCATAGTTTTACAAAAACTAACATTAACATAGGAACTTGTTGGAAATTAGTTCATAAAATTAGCAAATAACTTGATTACAATCAAAACTCATTCAAAACATATACACGGCCTCTTTTGTCAAAACCAGCCATATGGAAACATCCAAATCATTTCAAAAGTGTTCCAAACGTCTCCAAACATTAACCAAACATCATGTGAGTTTTCAAAAGTATTTCAAAACAGTTGAGAAGTTGTTTTAACACTTAAAGCACATGAATCCCTCACTAGCAATATAAACTTGCATCAAACTCCTCATTTTTCTCAATAAATATACATAAACATTCAAGCATAAGGAAAAACAAGCTAATTAACATCCATAGTTAGCTAATTTCCAAATCCCCTCCCGATATACACAACTTGTGGCTTACAAGTGCAACCCATATAACAAAACTCATAAACAACATCAACTTGGACTAGACATAGTACACCCTCCTAAAACTCAAGTTATTTAAATAGAGTTACATTTTGAAAGTAAACCATCGAAGCATATGGATATAACCACATATATCTACAACTCCTAAGCCCAAACTCGACGTGCCAATCATTTCTTTTCCTCCTCCCGTGCCATACCTGCGGTGGTTATTCAATAACCACACAGAAAATAGTATTTGCATAAGCTTTCGCTTAGTGAGTAAAGCTAATCACATGTATGAGTGTATGTCATATTCAATGCACAAGTCAACAATCAACACATCATTTAGTCTCCAAAAGAGTAAATGTCAATTCACTGTGACGTAACTCTTGCCTTTTTCCTTATACGCATATAGCACCTCTAATTCACACCATCTCACATACCCTTCTACAACTGGGTCGTCACCCACACACCTTTACACTGTTAAGTGGTGAGTACCCTTACACCGTTGGGTTTTCCACCTCTTCTTATTATAGAGTAAATCCACGATGAACCAACAGAAGGCTTTCTTCAACCCACATAACACATAACATGGCAATCCTTGAAAAATTAGGCATCAAACACATGGATTCACATGCTAATATTCACAATTTTATATCTATGCATTAATCTACAAGAATTCAACATACTAGCATAAAATTAACTCATTAAATATGATTTTACATTCAGCCCATGGAACAGAGTCACTCACCTCTTATAGATTTTACCCCAAACAAGCGAATTTCTTAACAATTCTTGCCTAAATCCTACTCCGGAGTAATTCCTACAAGTTTTTGGAAACTGCTTATCACCGATTAAAATGAGCTACCAAAATCCAAGGATTAAAATGTAAAAGAAAGGAATAGAAATGATCGTCTCACCTCCACAAGTCCGAATACGGCTTCAATTCGCGAATTGGACGTCGGACGGTGACAGAGTGGCATGAATTGGACGTCGGCGACGTTTTTCTCCTTACTCTCTCTCCGAGGTCTCTCTCCTTTTTCTTGTTTAAGTTTTGTAAATTATGAGAGTTTACACTCTATTGACACACATGCATCAACATGCATGATGTGCCAACCCCTCATTTCTCCACTTTTCATTTACACCCCTGAAATTCTTAAGTTCCTATTATGAAACCCCCAAACATTCCATTAACTACCCAATTATCTAAATGGGTGTTTGTCTAAGCCCTCTATGGATCCCACACATGGTCCTAAATTTTGTGAACTTGCTAATGTACCTAATAATTATGCACCTTTTTTGTAAAAATGCCTTATTGGGTTAATTAGTATATATCAAACATATTAACCATTTGATATGAAAGCAACTAAACATATTTCAAGTAGTCATGTAAAATGCATCTAATCATTGAAATAAAAATTAATTTATATTTTATCCGAGCCCTTCACTGGGTCCCACCTCCAAACCTGTCCCTCCTCACTGGGGACTTTTTCACGGGCGAGTCCAAAGCCTTTCCTTAATCCACCATATACACTAATTAGTATTAATTAATGCATATTACGAGATAGTTAAACCTTTTTCCCAGGTGTTACAGCTTGTAATGGGCATTACTTTGGTGTGACGCTCGTACCGTGTGAGCGCTTCATTTTCCTTTGGCACGCACGTGGCACACTGTTGGCCAGTGATGTATGCGTGTGTGTGAGGCCAAATTCGTCTTTTTTGGTTTTTTTTTGTCCTTTTGTATTAGATATTTGTTTAGTAAGGGACCTAAACTAAAGTGAAAATAACTAGCCATCTTTAAGCCACCATATTTCCCAAACTAGGGATCCACGTCTAATTTTCCCTAAATAAAAAGGCAGAAAAAGGAAATAAAAATAAAAATAAAAAGAAGAAAAAAGGGAAATAAATAGTCGTTGTAGTAAAAGCCCTTGTACTAGACGTTACGACCATTCGTACTCACTTGGGACTTTTTGAATTCCTGTACCTTTCATTCTTAACTTTAACCCTTGACCAACATTTTAACCCGAATTAAAGTCCTAATTGATCCAAGGGGAGCATGTTTTAATATGGAAACGAAAAAGAGGGAAATAAAGCATGGTAGTGACGATATTTACTTAACGTTCGATATCCTATTCATGAGATTAGTATTCTTTCGTGTTGTTTCGTGTCATATGCAAGAGTTATTTGCTTTGTATTGTTTATTCTCGCATACACTAGAGTGATTACACCTATTTCTGAGTGATTTCATTTTAGAGTGTGATTAATAACGTGAGATTTGTAGTCGAATGATTGCTAAATAGTCATCCATGTTATATTCCAAGTATATGATAAACGTATATCCACTTGATTACCACTTACACATGTGCAAGTTTTTGATATATTCTATTGCTTCTTTCAATATATGTGCTTGAAACTAGTTTCATAATTCAGGTAAGCATTTAATTGTGACACTCTTGGTGGCTTAAGGTGTTATGTGAGACTCTGTTTTAGTAAGAAGGATGTTAAATGTTGAAGTTTTGAATAAAGTTTTTTGTTTTACTCTAATAAAGATGGTTTTGGATGTCTTGTTGACAAGAACCCTCACGAGACTTCACTCGTCCAACTAGGGACACCTAGGGGTTTAAAAGGCTTGTTACATGTGCTAAATGCAATCGCGATCCATGCGACAATGAAGTAGGATTTTTATGAGTAGTTTAGTTTTATTGTATGTTTCTTTTTGCTCAAAGACTAGCAAAATGTAGGTTTGGGGGTGTGATCAGGGACGAATAGTTCCTAATCATAGTCCTTTATCATCTGTTAGTACTTAGTAACATATTTTCTCGTACTTTTACTTTGTTTTCACTTTTTATCAGGTTTTAGAAGAAAGCAGCTATCCCAGGCCATTTGGGGTAAGAAAACATAGAAAAATAAGCTAAAAAGGCCTTCTCGCTCGAGCGGCCCTCTCGTGCCACTTACCAACATCCCACTCGTGCAGTCCGCACGCGCAACCTGTGAAAAAAAAATCAAAGTTGCGTATTTTGATGTGCTGAAGACTCCTACGTGAACGAAATTACTTGAATGCGTCAAGAAAAGAAAATATAGTTGTTTTAGTCGTATTAGGTTTATAAAAGCCTTCTTAATCCCTCTAAATCTATATATACTTCATTCTAATTCAATTTTGGGGGTTACACCACATTACACACATCCTTACATACAATTTTGGAGGCAACTTGTAAGATCAAGGCAAAAGAGAAGAGAAGAGAAGATCTAGCTGGAAGGTTTCTAATGGCAACAATCATCTCCATCTCCAAGTTTTCATCAACTATGTGCAGCTAAACTTCTAGTCTAGGGTTTCAATGAAACCCTAGCCATGTGAAGGGGATTTCTTTGCTTTACTTCTTTAGGATTTTTGTATTTGGATAGTTGATTGTATGTTAGAGGATTATAAATATATAATCAATTTTTAATGTTAATAATCAATCATATTTAGGGTTTATTCTTGTTTTAGATTCTCCCTTGTATTTATTGAACTCAATATTCCTTGATTTCTGTGATTGATAGGAGTATTTACATACAATAGTGCTTACATGATTGCGATGTTTATATCTTTCATGATTCATGCCTAGGGAAGATGGGTTGTGCTACACCCTAGTTGTAGGTAGACAATCCATGCCAACCGAAGATGAGTTATGCTTAGATTGAACTAGTATAATCCTCTTGTCGATACTACTGGGCTTGTAGCTATGGTAGATCTTAACTATCCAATCATAAATCTTAAAGTAGGAAGTGTAGACCCCCCAATGCATGGTTAGTGGTGGATTTACGACTCTAGATCCCATTCATATCAATTAAAACAACCTTGAATATTGCACTCATTTAATTAGTTTTAATTTCAGTATTTCCATAGTTCTACAGTTTAGTTCATAAAAGTTGTTAAATCAAAATTCAATCAAACTTTCGTTTCCTATAACTATGTAGATCTAGGTTTTATAAATTAAAGGATAAAAATAAACAGTCTCCGTGGGTTCGACCTTTACTTCCACACTGCAAATCTTAATAAGTAAAGCATACTTTTATATATTGATTCTGACGACAATCAACAGTCGATAGGAACTCATATTGACACTTAAGACTATAAACAGTCGATAGGAACTCATAACTTGTATAAGGTACATGTTCTTAATATTGAGACAATTATGAACACAGACTGTGGATATGGCTGCTTTGACTTACCAATCAGTGAGGTTTTAAAGATCAACACCTGGGTATCTTAGGTATGTCATATTCATAGGGTTGTGAACATATATTGTCAAGATAGAATCTATCCTCTGATAATGAGTAAGCATTCCCTTGAGAATATCACTAAGTTGATTACTGAGTACTACAGTCTTATTGATAACTAGTTTTCAAAATATTTGGTAATCATGAGAGGTGAATGAAACTCAAGAATACAAGAAGTAAGCATTACTCAGGTTGACAGTAATAATTTATCTGACTACCTAAATATGTTTACGAATGTTGATGCTAGAGGGACATTAGTACCCCATACAAAGTTTAGTTATCGCTTCAGATATGTTCTTCTGCGTTGGAGTGTAGTTATCGTTTTATAGTGAAGTAAACATTAACTGACCAGTTGGTTAATTTACTGATCAAAGAGTTTGGTCATAGGAATTAACAACTGGTCTGAGCCAACAATTAAGAACCTAGGTGGTCCCACTCTTAGCTCCACTAGGATGCTTGGAAAGGCACAAGAGGATGTTGTTAAGACTAGTTTGATCAATCGAAAAAACTTCAATCGATTGACGGTTCGATCGATCGAAGGTACTTCGATCGATTAAGAGTAAAGTCATTTTGGGGAATCTATAAATAGGGCAGCTGCATCCAGAATTTGGAGTTCGTCATTTTTAACATCCTTAAGCTGCATAAACTATTTTTAGGGTTCCCAAAGCTTCTCTATCATCCCTATTAGAGTTCCCACCAACTCTAGCCTCTCCGGAAGTATCCACAGGAGAAATAAGAGTGAAGATTGCCTAGTGGAAGTTCCTGCACCATTCAGGAGTTTGAAGATTCCGAATTGGGTTCAAGACCGTAAACACTTGTCCCCTCTTGTTATACGCATCTATGGAATTGATAAGTAGTAGATACGGCATACCAAAAAGTTTTTAAACTTTTTTTTCGCTGTGTATATAATTAAGTTTTTGAAACCTAATTTTCCTTCAGACTGGCCTAGAGTCTAGTCGATTGGACACACTTTTTGGGAAATTTATCTCTTTCAATTTCAAGGAAACAGTCAACTAGGGTTGAAAAACAGTCGACTGGATTGTGTTTCAAAACAAGACTTTCTATTCGATTCCGTCCAGTCAACCGATGGGTAACAGTCGACTAAAAGTTTGACTCCACAGTCGACTGGGTCCCCGACACAGTCGATTGGATTTGGCTATTAAGCTATAATGATCCTTGTAATTTCCAAAGTAGTTGACTGGATCCCCGACACAGTCGACTGGATTGCTACTTTCTAAATGAATTATTTCTTTAAGTGCTTTCAGTGGGAAAAACTTTTTATAACTCTGATTTTATAGGTTCTACTTAAGTTTATTCCGCTACTATTTATCTTAAATTGAATTGGTAGAGCCTTGGTGGCGTGACACGTGTCCTATTTCTGCGCGTAGCGGGATGGGTTGTGACAATTTGTATAGCCAAGCGGAGTATAGCATGATACTCTAAATAAGTCACCTATGTGAATGTGAAGTGAGGACGCTTCTAAAAGAATTTGAGAAAGGTGAAATTCTTTGATAAACATTCATAGAACCAAGCAAGTGTTCAAGGCCAAAATGAACACAAGTGTAAGAATTAAACTATGTTAAGGAAAGCTCCTATGTGAGGTTTGTTGGTTGTTTACACTAACGGCAATCAGTTCAAGACTTTACGTTCACTGATCCGCCAGTAAATCTGATAGACTATCACAAGGGAAGGTTCAAAGCCAAAAGCAACATATCTCTTTACAGGAGTGTTCCGTTGTGCTATCTCTTTTCGAGTCTCCGGTGTCTCATATTATTTTTGATTAATTTCATTCATGTGGGGGATTGTTAGATAAAAATTGGTTTTGACCATGTTTGAGGTTAAATAAAAGTGGAACCCATTTAGAGTTTGACTGGGGTCTTTGTGGGTTTGTGTTCTCCTCCATGAGCAGACGAACTTTGGATATTTATATGTCCAAAATTATTGTTGAGTGAATGAGAAATTAATCTCACAATGAATACATATGTATAACGTACATCCAATGAGTTGTACATCCATTGAATACATATGGATGATGTACTTACATGAATGAATCATGTAAATACATGAATGAATCTATAGATGCATAATGTATATACATGAATGAATATATAGATGAATCATGCTCATACATGAATGAATCTATTGATGCATAATGTACATTCATGGATAATGTACATACATGAACGAATCATGTACATGCATGGATGAATCTATAGATGAATCATGTTCATACATGAATGAATCTATAGATGCATAATGAACATACATGGATGAATCCACATATACATAATGTACATCCAATAAATCATCTCTCCCCTTAGTCCTATATATTCTGAGCTTTCTCCTCAGAAATTCATAGCCAGAAAATGAGAATTCAATTTCCTTCGTTCCAATATTCATTCTTGAAAGAGTTATAAGCATAGTTGGTTCACTAGAATGGTTGTACAATGTGCTTGTCAACCGTTGTTGCCGTTGTATCCTGGGAGACAGACGCCGAAGAAATTCTCAAGCACTTCTAGTGAGGCGACGAATCTGTTTTAAGGAAACTGTGTAAATCACAGGCCTCGGTTTGCATTTCTACTTCAGTTTCTGTTTTCAATTTTCGTTATTGTAATTCTGTTTCTACCTTTAATTTCTTTTTCCTTCTGTTTTCATCAAGTGTAATTTAAGAATTTGTTTGTTTGTTTCGAATATTAATATATAAATTTTTTCTAACAATTTTAGTATTTGCAAGCAACACAGTGACACAATCATTGAATTAAAACTCAAGGACACTTCACTTGATTATCAATTTTTGTTTTTTGATAGATAATGATAGATGTTATCAAGATTCAAGAGACGTGGAGGCTGTGTATGTGTGTAGTTGTGTATGTGTGTGAGGTTGTGATAGTAAATCCAAACTTCGGTTGATATTCAACCCAAAGTTTTGAACTGAACCCGAAAATTTTATGGAAACCGAACCATATTTTCGAGGTTTAGTTCAGTTCAATTTTCAGTACCATTTTAGCCAACCCAAATCGAATAAGCCAAATCCGAACTTCACAGTTCAAAACCGAACCACCCGATTGCCCACCCCTACTGCCATACAAGAGTTTCATAGCTAGTGTAACTTCACAAATTTCGTTTTCGAAATGATACGACTTTGACCAATTTCACATACACGCATTTATGAATCCTAAAGTGTCCAGTGAGTTGAAAAACTCTGTTGCATTTGGAAATGATGTCTCAAATTATGGTCAAACAAATTTATCTATTAACTTACCAAAAAAAGTGGATTTAACTAGTATTATGCAAGTTTTCTAATTTAATCATTATTTAATTAAGTGAAACTCAAAAAGTTGATGAAAAGTTCATCACATGGTCAATTGGACAGTTAAATTTCATAATTATCTTCTAACATGTCTTTTTCCTTTGTAGTTGAGCATTTAAATCAACAAAGTACCCAATCAATTTGGCGCAACAACAATAAACGTACCCAATTACATGTTTTGATGGCGATCTAGTGATCATGAAACGAAATTAGATTTCCTCATTTTCGCTTGCACAAACACGAAAGAGATTATTATTGATTCATGAATATTTCTTATACATTAAGGGCCTGTTTGGTTGTCCTTGAATGAAATAATTCCATTTATGTTTCCGTACACATTTTATATGAAAAGATGAAGAAGTTGAATGGTTTCATTTAGAAAACGGATGCTCGTCTCAAAAGTGAGGCTTGCAATCATGAATTTTGGCATTCTAGAAAAATAAATAAATTGCCTCATAAGAAGAAATATGGTGAAATCTCTCCCATATTTGTAAATAGATTCATTCATGGTGATGAATTTTGCCTTTACCTTCTATACAAAAATTGAATTGAACCATTCAATTTAAAGGGAAAACCAAACAGACCCTAAAAGGATAAATTACTTTTTTTAGATGTGACATAATATCAGCTAACCCTATTAACTTCGCCGAACTATGGGGCTAATTTAATTTAAACGTCAATAGAGGTCAATTTATTTTGTCCCCATGAAATAAGTTCCAAGACCTTTGTTTTCATTCCCAATACTCCTCTGATCACTTGTGTATTTCCTTTTCTTATTATTATTACTTTCCATATCTTGTTGTCTTTAAAGTACAAAGCTATATAAACAAAAACCATCTAAGTGCTTTGAAAAAGGACTTATCTAGTCAAGATTTTTTCTTACATTTTACAATGTGCTGTTGAAAGCTGTTTGGTTCTATACAAATTAATTAAGATAAACATTCAAATACTTATTACACGGAGAGAAAGAAAAAAATTTGCATTTGACACATTTCAATATTCAATTAGATTTATATTTTCTAGACATCCTTTTGCCAAAACAAATCTTTTCTGACATATTCTAATATTTGACTTATAAACCCCAATTATAATTCATATATTAAATCGAATGAAGTACTTTGATCAAGATAGATGTATTAAATGGTGTTATAAATTTCTATTTTTATATATGTCGAAATTCTATATGCATAAAAATAGAATATAATTGTAGCAACAAGATCCAAGTAAGTCTATTGATTTTTGTTTAGGGAATAAAATAATTTAGGTAATGGCTACAAGTATCTATGAACTAAAGAAGTGCTCATCATTGAATGATTAGCCTAAAAGAGGGATCATCCGAGGTTCAGATATTTCCATTACATCAAACTTTCATAATCAATATAGAAAGAACATAAAATACTTTCTTTCTTTTTTTAAATAATATGCAATTAACTTAATTTTGTTTTGTAATTGTTGGCTAGCTCAAATATCATATTTAAATGAAGGTAGTCAGGTTTTTAAATCATATCTACTAGCCAAGTCAAGCACAGGTGAGATTGATAAATAAAACGTACTGTAATTAATACATTGGTCAATAATACTACTTACTCCTATTTGTTAGCAATGTTACAAAAGCTAGTGGAGCCCCTCGGATTTAATCAAAAATTAGAGGCAGCAAATTGCTTAGTTGGCGTCCGAAGACGCGTTATTATTGGTTGATGATGATGTTGTCATCGAGATTATCAAGAAGATATTGTTTAATTTTATATTAGCACAAAACGACAAGTTATAGCATATAGTAGTACTTAATTAAGACTCTACGGAAGCTAGCACTTGGAAAAATCAAAAAGAGCCGAGTGCTCTCAATTATTTGTGCTAATCAATTTTGGTTTTTTTTTTTTGTTACTTTCAGCTAGTCATTTGAGATGAAGGTAGCTATGATTTTTTTTTAGTCACATTTTACATGAGTTTACCATAAGAGAGACATTATTTAAAAAAAAAAAAAAAAAGTTTTGTAATTATGTAGCATGTAGTTAGACAACATATATGTTAAGTATTATTTGCATAAACAACTCATTAAACCATATGTTTGCAATTAAGAAATGAGTACATAAGTTGTTATAGTTCACATACACATTTGAATCAATATAACTTTGATAGAGTAATCAATATAATACGGAGTAGTAAGGCCTTGTTCACATTGCCCTTTGTTTATTGTATCACATTTTTGGGTTACAGTACGTTTAGACATGTTTCAGTCAATATATATATATATATATTGGGTTAAAATTTATCGAAACGGGCATACTCAAAGCATTTTCATTAGCACATTTAAGCCCTAAACATAAGTTTGAGAAGTGACAACAAAATGGGCCCAAAAACTACCAATTGGATTAGATTGGGGCACATAAACAAAATGAAAGCACAAATCCTCATAATATATCACATCATCGGAATATGAATGTAGCTGTATATGCAAAATATATTTGTATGTAAGCATACAAATAAATGCCTAGACAGTAGACACCAAGAGTGTATGATATCATTGATATGTTATGGGGTCAGTGACCCCATCGAAGAGTGGCTCATGGCACATATTGCGGTCTCGACCCCATGAATAAGGGCGTCTTGTCCCTACATCTGTATGACAATCAAAAAATGGGGTCTTGTCCCTACATCTGTATGACAATCAAACTTCTTGTTTGAATATTTATATATAGAAAAATACATGTTTATGAATATATGTATATATATATATAGAGAGAGAGATGTTGACGTGTGATGTGATGGAGACGTGGGAGATATGACTTGGGTGGATCTTCCAAAGACAAATCAGGTCTAATCTCTGTGAGCTTTGAAGTCAAGGTGGTGCTGCCAGTGGCGTTGCTCTTTGGCTTTTTTTTTTGCCTTCTGAGGTTACCCCTCGTGGGGGCCTTTTGGTTGTTGCCTTTCATCACATCATAATAATACAAACACATACATCACCCTTACACAAGAGAGAGAGAGAGTACAGCGCATAGAGGTTTGGGGAGAGTGAAGAGAAATTATTGTGTAGTCAATCGAGGACCATGTGATTATAGTGTCTTGCACCATAACCGAATGCAATGTGGTATATGACCCAAAAAAAACCCACAATCGTACTATACCAAAATTTAAAATTTTAACGAAGTACACTATGTGTAATAAAAGTAATCTTATAGTTCCTGATTTCTATTCCAAGGGTGGTATCAAATAATGTGCCAATAGAATTTTAACGACATAATTTGGGAAATAACATTTTTAAAATAAAAGTTTGAGAAGCATATATATTTATTTGTGTAATAAAGTTTGAATGTTAACACTTTTGATCACGTGACATCCATCATGAATAGGGTTGTATCGTTTGGCTCGTTTAATAAACTAGCTAGTACTCAAGCTAATCAAGTCTAAATTTCAGGTTCGTTTATTTACCAAGTCAAGTTCAAGCGTACTTGAACTCAGCTCAATAGAGCTCGTGAACACGCTTAAATAAGACTTACGAAAAAAAAAAACTTGTGAATAAACTTGATATCATGTTTGTATAAAATAAATACATACATCTATTAAAAACAAAGTATATTTAGAGGATATATGAGCTCGACCTTCTTATACGAGTCAATGTCAAGTTTGGATAAAAGGTTATTAAACTAACTAGAGTTTATGTGAGTCAAAATAAAACTTGAATTTTAGTCCGTTTAATGAATAAGTCAAGCTTAAGTCTGGAGTTCAAACTCATTTAAAGCAAAGCTCAACAAACATGAGCTGGCTCGGATCGGATCGTATACATCCATTATGAATAGTTATAGTGATATGTTTCTCAAATTTGATTTTTTCAAATACTTAGTAAATTACACTATATATAATGGTATTACTAAACATTGTTGTGCACTATGTGGTACAACTGTTAAAATTAAAATATTTAAAGGGTTTTGTTAACATGTGTCTTTAGGATATATGTTAAAGTTTTAAAAATAAAAATAAAAAAAGAGCACAATGAGAGTTTCAGTGTCCGATGTGAGGTTCAGTGTTTATCTCCTTTGTTTATTCTATTTTTTTAATCTTAACTTATTCGTATCATCTGGGCACATGTTAACAAAAACCCATATTTAAAAACCGAATTACTAAAATTTTAGATGCATGACATTGTTTGTACAAATGGAAATGCAAGACAACAAAATAATTTCTCTGTGGAGGGGTCTGGCGCCCTAAAATTCCGGGATGCTTTTCAATGTTTGGGACAGGTTTACTCTGCTTTATCTCCGCCCCAAGCAAAAGAACTTCTGACCCACAAGAACACTTGGGAGTACAATTCACGCGATGATAAGCGCGTATTGTTACTTTACAGTGTGCAAATTGTGCTTGTGCTGTAAACCCACGTGCTATCAATGCGAGTGTGCTTTGTTTTTGGGAGAGTATGGGACCCAGTTAAAAGCAGCGGGTTTTAAGGGCTCGAAGAAAAATTTGAGCAATTCCCAATGAGAAAAAAGTGGACAAGTGACTCGTGGCCGACAGCTATACGGTGCTCTTAACCCTCTCTTGTGTGCCTTTGACTTGAAGACCGCACGTGATCTCTCCCCTCCAACTCCTCCCACTTGAAACTTGTACTCTTTCAATGCTATTACATCACAATTCACACACATCCAGGTGTGTAAAAATGTGTATTTGTACAGGCAAGATTTTAGACGCATGTGTGTGTAGAGAGAGAAAAGGTCTAGAGAAAGGACAAGAAAGGGGTAGCCATGACCAAATTTCAGCACGGAGGAAGGAGAAAATTTTTAAGTACTTTGATGCTATGTTTGATAGGTTGGATAGAAAAATGGAGGGAGTGGAAAGAAATGAGGGATAGAAGGTAGTGGTGCAAATTGGTAGGTCGATTTTTTTTTTTAAATTTTTTTGATATTTAAAAATCGACTATAATAAAGGGGTAAATCGGTCAGTCGATTTTTTAGGAGCTTGGTCGGTTTAAGTTTGTATATATATTTAGGAATCGACCAATCGATTTTCGGTTTGTTCAGTTTGTGGTCGGTTTATGATTTATGGTCGGTTTATGATTTATGGTATTTTCTTACACCCCTAATAGAAGCAGTGGAAGAGCCAGGAATTATGGTTTGGGGGTCAGGTATAGAAGGCTTAGAATTACAAGATGGTTCAAGGGCACCGCCCCCCGGTCAAAAATTTTTGGATCTATTTGTAGTTCCGCTGTTACACGTAAATTTTCTCTATTTTTGCGATATTAAGTATTAATTTGTAAAATTTGCAATGATTGTAGAATAATTTAGGTTGAATTCAAATAATAAGTGAAAAAATATTCAAGATGTGTTAAATTACAATTATGTCAATATAACATATAATATGATTTAATTCAAGTTTTGGATGATTCGATTACAATGTGACCAACATATACTTAATATAGGATTCTTATTTTGAGTCTGGCCAGTAATTTTGGGGTTATGAAAAATCATAATATATATAAATATTTTTTTATTTTAATTTTTTTATTTATTTTATTTTATTTATTTGTTTATTTATTATTATTTTATTATTATTATTGTGTGTGTGTGTGTGTGTGTGTGTGGGGGGGGGGGGGGGGGGGGGTGGAGAGTCTTTGCTAAATAAAATTTGAAATGTTCAAAAACTATACATACTAAAAACATAATTTCAAAAATCTCGGGAGGACCGTGGCCCCTATTGTCACGCCCTGGAACAGCAAAAACAGAGAAAAATGAATTTCCTTTTTGGGTCCATAGAGAATGACGGGTGAATGTCACTAAAGTGTCCACACCACACAGTACTAGTCAACTAAAAACGATAACAAAAATATAGCCAACTGAATATATGTTACAAAAGTTATTACAATATCATTAGAGTATGCTACAGGAAAATATAACAGGTCTGGAAGCATCATATGCTCAAGTAACCGTTTATTACAAATCCAACAGTAATGTAAAGTAGAAGCATAAGTTAATATCTATCTTCAGATCTTCAGCTGGCGTAAACATAGTCGTCAGTGTGATAATCTTTCCCGGCATAACCATCATCGGTGGGGCCATTCTCTGTATACTCCCCCTCCGGGTAGTAGCCATTGCCATAAGCTCCATTACCTGCATTAATAAGGACAGGGTAGTCTGGACAGGGAATGTCCAGGCATAAACGATGTCAGCTTATTTCAGCTGAGTGAATAGAAACTCCCACTGTATCATAGATATAATGTATTCATTAGTTATGAACGATATTCAATAGTTTAACTAAATATATCTTTCTCCGGTTATTCAAGCCTTGTATACCAGAACTCATAACATCAAACTTGTCAATGAAAGTGTCACACCCAAACTCGCCCTGGGCGGATTAGGACACGTTTAACAAGACTACAAGCACCCCAATTACACTAATTAGCAAAGAAAACAAGTAAATTACTAAGAAAAGCATAAGTTAAACAACATAAAAGAACTTTGTTGTGACTAAACAGCCCCAAATGGTCATAAATAAAATGTGGTTAAATTTTACATCAAAAGATAGATCTTCGAATCCCAGTTCCAACACAAAAAATGGCGCGCGAATCTGAGTTTTCTAGAAAGAGTTATGCACGTTTTTTGTAAAAGTCGATGTGCAGCAGATTTATACGCGGATCAATCCGCCCTATAACCCAAATCGATCCGATTTAGCAATTTTCCAGCGGAATGTCCTCCCAGAAGTCCGGATCGATCTGCCCTTTAACCCAGATCTATCCAGGTTCTGTAAAATGTATTTTTGCTGCTAAAAACTTTGTTTTTACAAGTCTAAGTCATACCAAACCTCAACCAAACTTCATGGGACTTAGGAAGAACATTTCAAATTCATTCCCAAACACATTTAAACATTTCCGAAACATGTCTAAGTACTTCCCAACATTCAAAACATGAACATAAGCTTCAATTGAACCAAAGCAAGTGAACAAATTCAAGTTCTTGTCAAGGTAAACATTTACATAGAAACTCTCCCAAAAGGGATTCCAAAACCTTACATACCCCTTGTTTTCAAAATGGAACTTGTCCAAGATGTTAGCGACATAAACTCGGACTTGCCGAATTAGCTCAACACAACAATTCATACATAACCAACTATTAACATAGAAGTTACATAAGTTTTCTATGTTTAACTTCAAAACTACCAAATGACAAGTTGAAGGAACAAAACCTCATAGTTACAACAAAAGTGCCAACTTACCATTTTAGGAACTACATTTCACAATGTATTACAGGTTTAAAAAGAGGACATATAAACAGGCCCTAAATCTCTCCCATTTCCCAAACGCACGTCATTTCCTCTCCGAGAATTGCTCTTAACCTGCAATGGTTGTTATTTACCACAACAGAAAAGAAAAGTGGTTTTCTTAAGCATTACGCTTAGAGAGCAATCTAAACATGATTGAATGCTTAATATGTGCAATGCTACCAATAACCACATAATTCATATTCATGATTGACGAACCCCGGTTCAATGACTCATTCAGACCCGAAGACCTTCCCATGGCCCCGTGGTCACTTCAATTCCTTGGACTACCATTTTTAATAGATTCTTCTCCTTCGCCAACCTTAATACTCCCAACAATGAATCATTTCCCCCGTTTCCTTTGAACACCACATAATCGCATAGCACATAAGCAAGGCAATTTTACATATTACATGTTAATCACAATTTTAGCATATTCATAGTCTCTAATCATGAATCTACCAATTCTATATATCATTGAAGCATTTAACACATTAAAGCACAACCACTTTTTGGTCAAAAAACTCACCTTAACCGATTTCTACCCCAATCAAGTTAGAAAATGCTGAAATCCTTAACAATTCTTGCCCAAATCCTACTCCGAAGTAAATCCTACAAGTGTTCGACAACCGCGTGTCACCGATTAGAATGAGCTACCAAATTCGACGATTAAAACATAAATAAAAGGTATAGAAACGATCGTCTCACCTCCACGAGTCTGAATACGACTTCAGTTCACAAATTGGACATCGGATGGCAATGAAATGGTGTAAAATGGACGTCGGCGTCTCATAATCTCGTCGGCTCTCTCTTTCCTCTCTAATTTTCTATAAATTATGAGACTTCCTAATCTCTTAACACACATGCAATGTGCATGTTGTGTTGTCAACAACTCATTCTTCACTCTTTTCATGTACAACCCCGAAGTTTCTTAAGTTCTTATTATGAAATCCCCAAACAATCCATTAACTACCCAAGTATCTAAATGAGTGTTTGTCTAACTCCCGTATTGTCACAACTTGGTCCCACAATAGCAGAACTGAAGCTTGTGGCACGCCACCGAGGCTCGCCCAAATTAATTTAAGTAAACAGCAACGGAATAAACAACAGTAGAATCTACAATTTCAGACTATAAAAGTTTTGCCTGTTTGAAAACACTTAAAGAAACACCTCTTTTGAAAACAGAGATCCAGTCGACTGATCAGAGGTCTGGTCGACTAGAAATGCAAACTACAAAGAGCTCAAAATCTTAGCAAATCCTGTCGACTGAGCCCCAAGTCTAATCAACTGGGGTAAAAACTTATCAGTTGACTGGTACTGTCCGGTTGACTGATATCCAGTCTAAACAAAAGATCTGATTCTAAAACACAATCCAGCCGACTGTGTCGGGGGACCCGATCGACTGTTTTTCACAAAATGAGGCAATGAATTGCTCACAAAAGTCTCTAGTCAACTGTTATCATAAACCAGTCGTCTGGTTTCATTGTAGCAGCACATTCTACAGTATTTCAAATTAAAAGCTTTTTGAAATTATCCAGGGACCAAACGCATACTCCAAACTCATTCCAAAGTGATTCTAAGTGGATTATAACATCATCAAAATATAATTAAAAAAGACTACTATCTATTACAACATCACGAATTCGTTCTAAGATACCAAGTTAAACATGGTTTAAAAGTGATGAAATTCTTATTACAACATTTCTATTACAAAACTACGAGGTGTGCATACTCCGTCACCTTCTAATTGAATTCCCAACACACGTGATCACTTTCTCGAATCCTCGCCGGCAGTAACACCTAAAATGGTTATTTGAATAACCATACATGTTCGATTTGTTTAAGCTAACACATAGTGAATAAAGCAACAATGCACATGAATGATAAACATGCCCGCATTCATATCCTCTACATTTCATACTAGTCTCCGGAGTCTCAAGTGTACGTTCTACACTCCTAGTCCTCGACTCCTCGCCAATAAGTCCACGTGACTAGGTAAGACCCACGTTTCTTTTCTTCAAATGTGCGACCGTATGCCTATAACGGCTCCACAAAATGGATTGGTACCACGTGCTCCTTTGACCCAAATAGCAACTAAACATGCTCAAATATATTTTACCATTCTTTTGACGCAATCCAAACATTTCACTGTGCAATTGGGCCTACTTATCAATATAGTTGCCCAATATGAACTAGACAATATATATCTATGAACTAACATATACTTTTCTTACAAAACATGAAAACATGTCAAAAAATCATTCCAAAACACATAGTTGAATCACTCACCTCCAATTAACGCTTCTACAATTTGTTCCAAAGAAAACTCGAGCACAAGGATCATGCAGAAGTCCGTCTAGTACAATCCCTATCGATCAAAAGTCAAAACAACAACTTTTAGAAAAATTTTAGAAAATAAGTTTTCGGAAAATTTATCCAAACAAGACCTAATGGATATCAAAACGACGGCCTTACCTCGAGGAGTTCAAATATGAAATTTAGAAGAAAGCAAACGGACAGAAGTCCGTCAATTGTTGCTGTGAAGCTCGAAGAACCAAAAATCTCTTTCCCCCCTTTTTGATTTAGGTTAGAAAACTTATGAGAATGAAAATATCTCAACTCTTTCTATATATAGCCATAACTCTCGAAAATTGTGTTTACCTCCTCGCAAGTTCTCAAAACTCCTAATTATTCTCTGAAACTTCTTACACGCCTAATTCCTTGCTTCACGAGTGAAAACAAAAATTTATAAAAGTTTTCTTCTAAGTTCCGTTTGGTTGCTAAAAGGTGATTTCACATGATTTACGAAATTAGTAATTAGCCTACTAATTATGTAGCGTGTTAATTCGTACTCACTAGGATACTAAAATTAACAACAGAAATATATTTTCTAAACCAGATAATAATACAGATAGTAAAATACACAGGTAAACATTTATTTTCAGATAAACATTTAGGGCATTCCACAATGACCGTCTCAATCTCAGAGGGATGTCACAACATCAAAACACTCATTCTGCACAGTCTCAGGGGGTTCTCTTACGCAGACACCCAAATCAACTCGTGAGTCACAACTCACTCACTCATGTGCCACAAATGCACATCTCATCACATTATCATGCATGACAATGAAATGAAATGCAACACGCACACGGGTGTTATACGTATGGGTCCCACACATGGTCCCAAATATTTTGTAAAGTTGCTATCGCCCTACTAATTATGAATCTTTTCAGTTATGCCCTTATATGGGTACCCAAACTAGTACCAAATGCTAACATATATCGCAATATAATATGAAAACATCTTAAATATTTAATCATTTAATCATATAAATGCATATAACATGTAAAAATGCAAATTATATTATCTGGGCCCTTCACTGGGTCCTACTACATAACCTGTCCCGCCTCACTGGGGACTTTTCCAACTGTGTCCTTCACTGAACACTTTTCACGGGTGAGTCCAAAACATCCCCTTAATTCATTTTATACACTAATTATATTAATTAATGCATATTAACATGATAGTTAACCCTTTTTTTGGGTACGGGTGTTACAGAAGGACTTGATAGTAATACCCCTGGATACACCAATGCTCTATCTACCACGTCACCGCAAATCGTAGATACCATCTACCGTGTAACACGGCAAGTCATAGAGGTCATCTACCGCGTACACCGCAAGTCATGATACTACATCAGTCCATCCCCGCTTTTAAGAACATATGCACAGTCCACCGCAAGTCAAGGGCTTTGAGCAATGACACATCAATTTTATAGTCATGACTTATCGATATCGACATATTCTCAGCCACTGCATGTCATAGACACATTCGTTTGTGTAATACCCTATATTTTTAGTAATTATTTAATACAGATAGATTTTATATACTTCCTTTGATCATATTTGAAGTTTTACTTTCAATCGATCGAAGTTATTTCGAGCGATCAAGAATTTCAATGTCCAATCGATCGAACCTCTTTCAAGCAATCGAGGATTTCTTTCCTCAATCGATCGAACTATGTTTAAGTGATTGAAACCCTACAAACATGAATTTATGACATGGTCCCTACTTCAATCGATCATACCCCTTTTTCAATCGATCAAACTGGCCGATCTGCTTTCGATCGATCGAACAAGTCTCAATCGATCGAACTTGTAATCATCAGGATTCCCAGTTTCTGCGTAAACACAGCCACTTGTACCTTCCCCTGTCCTATACATACCTTATGTTTATGTGTGGGATGTAGTTGCTGAACCAAGAGATCTTAGAGAGATTGTGGGCTTGTGGTTATATATATACACATATCTATATTTATACACACACATATCATATATACGTACACTCAGTCAGAGAGAGAGAGAGATAGACGAGCAGAGGAGAAGGAGACAGAGACAGAGATAGAGAAGATGAGAGAGGCAACCATTGGAGGCCATTGAAGTTCAAGCTTGCCAAACGCGCCCTTGACAAGTTCGATGAGTTCTAAAGTCACTTGGTAAATTTTATATGATGTTTTACGAGTTTTTGACATGAATAAATGGACCCAAACACTCCCTAAGATCTCTAGACATTCACTATTCAAAACCTTTAGAGAAGACGACTCTCGAGCGATTGAACTGAGTTCAATCGATCGAAGGTTCAATCGATCAAACAGACTTTGATCGCTTGAACATTTCCTTTCTCAATCAATTAAAATGGTTTCAATCGATTGAACTTTGCAAAACATGGATTATTTCTTTGGTTTATTATATACGAGTTCAGTTATTTGATTTTGATTCGGACTTCTATTATGCGATTATAGGTTGATCAGGGATAATGAGACGATAAAGATAAGTAATGATTATTACTAATGGATTAACGTGATGGCGTTAGATACTATATGATTCATGTATGAGTTCGATATTCGTTCATTTTACTCAGAGTAGTCAGGCCACAAATAGGAATAGTCATCTGTCGATATTAGAACAGAGCTTAGGTAGGTTTGGTAAGTTCTGGGAATAGTATGTGGATGCACATTTGGTCATGATATGCTCTTAAAAGTGGTGAGTTGTGCATACGCTCTTAAAAGCAGTGTACTGGACCAAGTAGTCCTAAGATAGACCAGATGATTCATGATATGCTCTTAAAAGTCGATGAGCTGTTAATATGTTCTTAAAAGGCAGTAAGCTGGGATTTCTAGTAGATGGCATTGAGTTGTGGCAATAGATTGATATACCTTGCTCAAAACGTTATGTCCCTGAAATGCGGTGAGCAGTGCATACTTTCTTAAAAGCTAGGGACGGACTGACGTGGAGTCAATGACATGCGATGAGTTGTGAATATGCTCTTAAAAGCGATGGAATAAGGGTATATCCCCAAAGTTAAATGACGGAGTCTGTTCATCCAGTCAAGGGTATGTGGAATATAGATCTTCGAGTAACAAGATGACAAGGGTTGATTACCGACGTTGAGTAAAGAGGGAAAAGTTATTATTATAATAGAACTTAGCTCGTGTCTTTACAAATTTGTATCATTTCTTATAACTGGTACTCTGTGAGTTTCTATTCACTCAGCTCTTAGTAAGCTAATGGCCTTTATTGCTGGGACATTCTCCGTCCAGCCTATTCCATTTATGATACTGCAGGTGACAGTCAATACATCGACGACTACTATCTAGAGGAGGGTTTGCTAAGGATGGTTCTGCTGAGGATTACTACGCCGATGACTACCCCTACACCAGCTAGGGAATGAAGATAGATACTTATCTTTTATAATTCCATTTAACTTTATTATGTTTATTTTAAATGGGTACTTGGGCATATGATGTCTCCAGACCTGTTATGTTCCTGTGGACCAACTCTGATTTTGTAACGAATAGAACCAATATAATTTCTGTGCTCAGTTAGTTATATTACTGTTCTTATTTTTGGACTAGTACTGTGTGGTATGGATAGTTAGTGACTTTCACCCATCAATCCCTATGGACCCAAAAAGAAAATTTATTTTTCTCTATTTTTGCTACTCCGGGGTGTGACAGTTTGTCTATCGCGTTTGAGAATGTATGCCACCCATAATCATCCCAGAACCTAACAAACATACTTATCATTTGAACTACTACTGATACATGACAGTCCCATATAGCCTGACTACTATGATTGAAATGAACGGACTAATCAAACTTGATTAGATCAACTGTTACTAACGTTCGATCCCGAATACATTGCTCGTAATGTACTCTCATTATTGCGTCCCATTGTCTCTGTATTCATTAGTTATCGTATAATAGTAACGTAGGACAACATTTAAACAACTAAACATTATGAACTATTAACCTCGAAGGAAACAACCATGTTCTATTAAGTTCGATCAATTACACTCAGATCAATCGATTGAGGAAGATGGGCTTGAAGCGATCGAAGTCCTTTTAAATCAATTGAACCTGGTTCAATCGATTGAGCCAAGTTCAATCACTCAAAAGTCGTCTTCTCCAACAATTTTGGACAGTGAACGTCCAGAAGTATTAGGGCGTGTTTGGTTACATTATTTACGTCTAAACTTGTAAAATATTATAACCAACCTACCGAGTGAGTTTAGAACTAATGAGCATCATTAAGGACACGTTTGGCAAAGCATCAAGTTCTGAGCTTCAGCAATGGCTTCATCTCTCTCCTCTATCTTTGCCTCCTTTCTCTCTCTATCTCTGATCTTCTTCTTTTTCTTCTCCTTCTTCTCTGTTCATCTCCCTCCCTCTCTCTCTCTCTCTCTCTCTCTCTCTCTCTCTCTCTCTCTCTCTTAGACTGAGTGCATGTACCTACTCCTGGATAGAAGAGTTTTCTTAAAGAAAAGAAGAAGGTATTTCCTATGTTTGCTTAAATAAGAAGGAAGTGCGTATGTATTACCCTGTATTTTTAGTGTTTATTAATACAGAGAGATTCTATATACTTCCTTTGATCATACTTAAAATTTAACTTTCAATCGATCGAAGTCATTTCGAACGATCGAGAATTTCTTTCTTTAATCGATCGAACCCCGTTCAAGCGATCGAGCATTTCCAAGTTCAAGCGATCGAACTTTGTTCAATCAATCGAAACCCTACCGATATAAATTTATGATATGGTCCCTACTTTAATCGATCAAACCCCTTTTTCAATTGATCAAACTGGCTGTTCTACTTTCGATCCATCGAACGAGTCTCAATTGATCAAACTTGTAATTATCAGGAATTCCAGTTTTTGTGCAAACATTGCCACCTACACCCCCATCTCCCCTATATATACTTTTGCTCGTGTGTTGTGTAAGAGTTTTTGCCCAGAAGATTAGATAGAGAGTGTGTATGCTTGTGTTATATATATACTCACATCTATATATACACACACACATATATATATATACAGTCAAGAAGAGAGAGAGAGAGAGAGAGAGAGAGAGAGAGAGTGTGTGTGTGTGTAATACCCTATAATTTCTTTATATTTTGTATATATGTATATGAAATAAGACCCTATGTTTTATTTCTTATCTTTGTTGAATTTCTAGGCCCAATCGATTGGCCTTTATACCAATCAATTGCTATCTTTTGAACACCAATCAATTGCTATCTTTCTAATTGATTAAAATGCTGCCTACCTAAAATTCATTACGTGGCACCATCCTAATCGATTGCCATAGATCCAATCGATTGACATCAAATATTTGTGCCCAATCGATTGCCACTGGTACCAATTGATTGGCACCAACAGAGACAAGTTTTCTTCTTTCCTTCGTATTTTGACATATGGCACTCTCATTTCTCTATGTATATATAAATTCATTTTGTGCCTTGGGAGGCTTTTGGCAGTTTTGGTTGGGAGAGAGATAGTGTATTATATACACATATTTATATATATATATACACACACACTGCCTCTGGCAGCATAGAAGGAGAAGAAGATAAGAGAGCAGATAGAGAGAGAGAGAGACAGAGAAAGAAAGAGATCAAGAGGAGGAGAGGATGAGAAAACTTGAGGTTTTAAGCTCCACAAGCCAAACACACACCCAAACGCACCCTTAGGTGAGTCCAACTCACTTGGTTACTCTTATATGACATTTTTATACGTTTTAGTGAAGGTTAGTCGTAGTTAATACGTTCCATGGACGTTTTATATGTTGTTTTATAATTCTGCTGGAAAAGACAAAGTCCCAATCAATTGGTATGTTTACCAATCGATTGCCATCAGTCTGGACCCAATCGATTGGTATGTTTTCCAATCGATTGCCATTGGTTGTAACCCAATTGATTGACAAAGTTTGCAATTGATTGGTATTATTTTGGATCTAATCGATTGCCATGTTCCCATTCGATTGTTATGATTTTTATCCCAATCGATTAAACCCTTATCCCAATCGATTGGAAGTTGCAGATCATGGATAGTTCCTCTTCTTTATTATAATAAAGATTTGATTATTCCAAAAATCATTTCCCATTTTTATTATGCGAATATGGGATAGTAAGGGATAAAATGATTTAGCATTGGAATAATACACACGTAGAATATTGACTTAATGCATTGATCAGTGAAACCTTTTGGTTAATGTTAAGATACTAATGAGATTGAAAAGCCGACATGTATAGTAGTGGGTCTATCGACCGCCGAGGTTGATACTATTTATGATGGGTACGTGTGAATGCAGTCGCGAAGATCATATAACATCGGGCGTAGCACTAGTATGTGTTAGGGCATGGTGGCCAGTATTGGCTATAAGGTATTAAGCATAAATGCAGGGCATTGATGGCTAGGATGTATCAGGGCGTGTTGGCCGTAATGTATCGAGCGTATTGGCTGGGCGTGTTAGCCGTAAGATACCAGGAGCGTGTTGGCTATAACGTGTTGAGCGAGTTGGCCAAAGTATATCAGGGGCGTGTTGGCCAAAGTATATCAAGGGCATGTGGGCTAGGACGTACATCGGGGCAGATTGGCCAGAATACATCGAGGCGGGTTGGCCAGAGAGTGAGAACTACGTGTCTAGTTAACGTATAAAAGAAAGGGGACTGTGTGTCAGGATTTGATAGACCGTAGGTATGGGACTACGTGTTTGATTAATATGGACCCAAGAGTCTATGTTATGTATTGGGAGATTGGGACGACGTCCATTGTTAGATATTGAGTTGGTGCATACATGCATACGAAAGATGAGATGATCCTGTTAATGATGTCGTTGCTTATTTGTTCTGCAAATCTATAGATGCTATGTTAGTATTTTGCATTCACTTGACTTTCGTAGCTGATAGCGTTTATGCCACTGGATATTCAACGTCCAGCTGGCCAGGGTTATGAGAGATGCACACATGGATAGGGGCTACAAGGATGGAGCCTACGATGATAGAGGCTATGCAGCAGATGACTATTACGTAAGCTGAAGACTTGGAGCTTGCTGTTGATAGTTTGGCTATGCAGCAGATGACTATTACGTAAGCTGAAGACTTGGAGCTTGCTGTTGATAGTTTATGATTATATTTTTAGAGACCGTTGTAATAGTTAAGCTTATAATTGGCATATGTTGCCATAATGTTTTATTTATATTTTCTACAAACACTTTGGTTTTGTAATAGTTAGTATTGAACTCCGTTTTTATATATCGACCTTAGAACTTTCCAATGCGTGGTTTAAATCATTACTCTGATGGTTTGACTTTGGTTATGGACAATGTGGTGACTTTCAACTGTCATGGCCTACGGGTCCAAAAAGGAATACTGCGGGGCATGACAGAGAGAGAGAGAGAGAGAAAGAGAGACAGACGACCAAAGAAGAAAGAAGAAGAAGAAGAAGAAGAAGAAAAAGGAGACACAGAGAAAAAAAGATACAAAGGCAGAGAAGAGAGAGAGAAGGAGAAGGAGACATTAAAAGCTCAAAGTTGGAACTCAAGCTAAACACGCCCTTACGACATTCGGTGAGTTCTAAACTCACTTAGTACCTGTAATGTGATGTCTTATAAGTTTTTAACGTGAATTAATGGACCCAAACAAGCCATAATGCCTTTGGATGTTCACTGTTCAAAACTGTTGGAGAAGACGATTCTCGAGCGATTGAACTAAGGGTGCGTTTGATTGCAAGGTAGAAAATGAGTTGAAAAGAAATTTTTTCCATGGAATTATTTTACTTGAAAAAATTTTCCGTGGAAATAAAATTTAGGGCTGTTTGATTGCAATTATTTTCTAGCTGGAAAATCTAACATTTTCCATGGAAAATCTAGTTTTGCTGTTTGATTGTCGCTATTTTTCAGTGGAAAATAGTCATTTTCCATGGAAAACAACTTTTTTCCTATTTGATTGCAATAATTTTCCATGGAAAAATTAACATTTTCCATTGAAAACTTACATTTTTTCAAGCAATTAACCTATGAATCACAAACAAAAATTTTGAAAATGATACGAATTCAAGCAATTGAAACAACTACTCATATCAATAGTCAATTTCACAAACGATGGAAGTACAATATGAAAATTAGTACTTTTTTTTGCTCCAAACTTCATTGAAGCTTCATGGCCCAATGGAAAATTAGAAGTGCTCACAAAAGTTATAAAAAAAATAAATAAATAAACGCTTGATCACGCGAAGTTGACGATTGTTGCTGGAGTAATTCTTGACATGAGTTGCGGCTATTTCACCAACTCAAGTGGCAAATTCGAGGTAAACTACAGCATTCATCATCTCCCCTCCCTGTCCAAATAATAACATCAGCCTCGTCAAATTAAGCAACAAAATATACGATATAATACTGAAACACCAAACCAAATATTAATCATCCCTTTTCAAGTAAAAAAAAAGGACTCGTGGGTATTAATTTCCTCCCTATTTCGTATTACCAATGTTATAGAAAAATTAAGTAACTTAGAACGAATTCTGATTATCTAGACTTACCTTTCGCCTACTTAAAAATGTGAATGATGTTTATGGTTGTGTCCCAAACTCGATCCATGCCATCCTCTGATCGAGAAATCAACGAAATTCCATCCATACCAAATGCCAAGCATGTGTTTGTCTTACTGTTCTAAAAACAGAATGTAAATCTTCAAGGAGAATGGAAAAACAACTTAAAAATGTATGTCATATCAGGCAAAACTATGTTAGTAAAAGGGCACACTTTGTTATATCAGGCAATACTCTATGCACTTTGTGAAGAAAAAAGGGTGATAGTTCATAGACTTGTGCAGTGAAACCTGTTCCTGCATCCATGATGAGGGCCCACAAATTTTGACAAGAAACTACACTACTAATAAATAAGTTATCTTCAGTTCCTTTATCAATGTATTGGGCAAGCGCCGCAAGCCTCAAGTACGTGACATTATAGTGATACCTGCAGCAGCATAGCAACACATCCTCATCTTTACCACATTATAGTTGCCTATTCTATTCATTCCATACAGAACAGAACACTAGAAGAAAGACTGCTATCCCCTAATTTTCTTTCCTATACCGGGATGCATGCAGAGCGCCAAACATAAACACAAAAGCAAAAATTTTCGTCAACATACTGCAAACATATTAACTTTGAAGTCATTTAGTATAATGTGGTGCTAATTTTTTATATTTCATAATAATATCTGGCACCAAAATTTAATTTTTTTGATTTTTTAAAACCTTCTTCTTTTTTCTTTTTGTTATTTTGTAGTAAAAAAAAAAAGGCGGGGGTTGGGGCTCTCAACTCACACTCATAGAACCTACACCTAATGTGAGAGAGGTCTTCAGATAAGAGTTCAACGCTAAGCATTTCCTTATTAACAAAAAACCTTGCCTTGAGAACTCTTATCTATTTCACTTGACCAGGATAGAGCACGAGCCAGAACTGGGGTAAAATGTTTGAAAACAAAGAATTTCATATTGGGGTGCTGAGAACATGGAGGAATCTGTAAAGTATAAATAAAATGGGTGCACAAATAAAACTAAGATATTAGTAGTGATCTTGTAATGAAACCATAAAGAGACAAGCCATTGGAGCCAAGATCAAGGGTACCTCGGAAGTTTCATAAAGTAGATTTCCATTTTTATAGCTACAATCCTCTTAAAAAGCCACAGCAAACAGAATATACATATTTCAACAATTTGGAAGAGGACTACATTCAGATCTAATCCTAGAAAAGCTATAAGTGATAATTCAGCCTACAAATTCATACATGCATCGATAAGAAAGTTAACATTTCTTATCGTTTTCCTTCTCTTTTTTTTTTCCTTGCTAAATCAAAATGCCTACAAGCATCATACTTCTACCTTCACCCTTACAATTTATTTATGAGAAACTTGCCTCAAAGGCTATAAGCTTAAAGTAAACATGCCACTTGTTTCACTTAACCCTTGAAGTAAAAACTACAAGCTTCAAGAGTTGAAAGATTAAAACATGATATGTCATTAATACCCTATAAAGAAAAAATATATGTGGACAAGCTAATGGCTGATTACAAAACTGTTAAGTGATACATGACTAAATCAATGTCCAAAAGAAAAATTATGACCAAATAGTGAAGTACCTTAGTATCAATGAAAACAGTGTAAAGCTTGCATTAAGCCTTCTTCTTTTTGGATTTGAGCATCACGCAGCCAATAAAGACGCACAAAAAGCATAGCAGTGTCACACCGGCTAATACAGGAATGAGAATAGCATACTCTTGGGGTAGGAAGTACTTATGCACAAAGTGATCAGTGTCCACAAATGGCTGATGACATGCAACAAAATATATGTAAACGATTTAGTATGTATATACAAGTTCACAAAGCCATTCGGAATACAAAGTGAATGAGAGTTGACTAACCAGGATGATGACCCAAAAGGTATAATAAGTGAATATGGATAAACTGATTATTGATAAAAGAAGTCCAACAGCCCTGTCCGCTAACTCCATTCTTAACCTAAATTACCACACAATTATTTTTAAAAAAAAATTTTGAAGCGCACATACATTACCTGCTCAAACATCCATATTATCTATACTTTACTACATATATAGGATATACACAGAATGAAAAAGGGGTAATCAGGGCCCACTGGAGAAATTATTCAGTGAGCCCTTCACATCCATATTATCTATACTTTACTACATACATGGGATATACACAGAATGAAAAAGAGTATTCAAAGTAGTCCAAGCTAGCAAGTAAATGACCCAGCTAAGCAATAGTCTAAAGAAGAAATAATTACATCATTGAAGCCAGTAGTATTCACAGATTTATCAACGAAGAACAACCTTGGAGGCTAGGACACTCTATATGCAAAAGCTAAGACCATTCTTTGTCATGGGTATCAAGGACTATGAACTTTGTACTAAAGTTGTAAAGCCAGCAAAAATTTATGCCAAATTATATATGGTTCTAGAGATATGTCATAAATGAAGGTTTTCCATCCTGTCCAAACAAATGTTTCCAACTTTCCATCCTGCTATGTTTGGCCAAAGGGGTACCCAATCATAAAGCATTAGCAGACATAGGAAGTACATAAAACAAGCACAGCAACCATGTTAAGGGATTCCTAATTTTTTTTTTAAATGAGAATTCATGTTAAGGGGTTCATCATTTTGAGGGGTTCATGTTAAGGGGTTCCTAATTAGTGGGTTACAGGCACTAGTCAATATTCAAAAAAAAAAAAAATTTAATGAGAATTCATGTTAAGGGGTTCCTATTTTTTTTTTAATGAGAATTCATGTTAAAAATCATCATCCTCAAGCAATTTGCCATTTTGCAATCATATCTAGAAAGCAATGCACATGACATACAGAGCCAAAGGATTTCGCTACAAGAAAATGCTGCCCGAATTCCACTTTTTTTTTATACAGTTGGTGCTAGTGATCTTTGAACCTTAGGTACATCTACACCCAATCTTACATCAACTCAATAAGCAAGTATGCAAATCAACCAACTTTGAGCTTGTGCTAAATCAGTCTGAATTCTGGGCCTCAACATCTAACTAAACTGAAGAAGCCTCAAAATTTTCAATGGCTTTTCTTATGAACAGCTAACTAGAAGTCAGATCTATAGGGAAAAAAAATCCAATGTATGAATAAATTGAAAAACAAATTGTATGAATCGATATACAAAACAAGCAAATGTTCAATATTATATACAAGCAAATATTCAATATTATATGCAAGCTTCCTGCAACAGTCGCTAGAACTTATTCATATACAATTTGTTCATATGTATTCATACAATTTGTTTCCTGAAACAAATGTTCGATATATGTATGAATCTGTATATGTATACAAATTGTATGAATCGAATACAGATACAGATTCGATATATGTATACATATTCAATATAACAGATTCGATACATATACAAATTGAGAGAGAGAGAGAGAGAGAGATTCGAACGACTCAAGAGAGATTCATACAGATTCATGAGTATAAAGCTTCGATACATGCACAAATTGAGAGAGAGATTCGATCGATTCGACAACGATTCATACAGATTTGAGAGAGATCGAGAGACGAACTTGTGGAACCGTAGAAGATGGGTCGTGAGTCGTGAGTCAGTCGTGAGTGTTGAGAGGAATTATTTTCCATGGAAATTGATTCTCAGGGGATTGAGAGGAATTGTTTTCCACCTAAATGAGGGAAAAAGCAGTCACGTGACTGATTTGGGGAAATTTTTTTCATGGAAATTTTAGGTAATCAAACAACACATTTAGATGGAAAATTTACATGGAAAATATTTTCCAAGGAAAATATAAGCAATCAAACACACCCTAAGTTCAATCGATCGAAGGTTCAATCGATTGAATAGACTTCGATCGCTCGAACATTATTTTTCTCAATCGATTGAAATGGTTTTAATCAATCGAGCTTAACAGGACATGGTTTGTTTCTTTTGCTTATTTTATAAGAGATTCGAATATTTGATTCTCGATTCGGACTTTTATTATATGACTATGGGTGGATCAGGGATAATGTGACAATAAAGATAAGTATGATTAAGAATAATGGATTAATGTGATGACGTTAGATGCTATGTGTTTCATGTATGAGTTCGATATTCGTTCATTTCAATTAGAGTGGTCAGGCTACATGGGCATTGTCATATGTCAGTATTAGTAATGAGCTTAAGTAGGTTTGGTAAGTTTTGGAAATGGTACGTGGGCGGATGCTTGGTCATGATATGCTTTCACATGCAGTGGATGATTTTAATCCTTACCGAGCAGTGGGCAGGACCATATAGTCCTAAGATAGCCAGATGATCCATGTTATATCCTTAACAAGTGGTAGATGGCTTATATCCTTAACGAGCAATAGATGAGGATCACTGGTATACATCAATGAGTCGTGGCAATAGATTTGATATGTTGTTGTTCAAAGCATTGTATCCATGATATGCGGTGGATGGTTTATATCCTTAACGAGCAGGGAATGGACTGACATGGTGTCCATGATGCGGTGGATGGTATATATCCTTAACGAGCAATGAACAGAATGATAGTATGTCTATATATGTTAAATGATTGAGTCTGTTCTTTCTAGTTAGAGTGTGTTGGTTATCAGTCTTGGAATAATCAGACGATAAGGGTTGGTTACGATGTGGAGATAATAAAGAGAAAGATACTATTGAAACACTATATGTTATACACTCCCATGACTTGTTATTACATTATATCATTGGTACCCTGTGAGTTTCTATTCACTCAGCTCTCAGTAAGTTGATGGCCATTATTGCCTGGACATTCCCCGTCTAAAGTACCCCATTCTTAATAATACAAGTGATGGAGCTTATGACGACGGCTACTATCCTGAAGGGGATTATGTAGAGGATGGCCCCACTGATGCCAGTTATGCCAGAGAAGATTGCTACGCTAATGACAACCCTTATGCCAGCTAGAGATGGAGATTTATATTTTGCTTTATATTTTTGTTGAATTTTGTTAGTTAACAGGTACTTGGGCATATGTTGTCTCCAGACCTGTTGTGAGCCTGAGGACCACTCTGATGTTTGTAATCGATAGAATCATTACGATATATTTAGTTATTTACTATTCCTGTTGTTTTAGTTGGACTAGTACTGCGTGGTGTGGATAATTAGTGACTTTCACTCATTATTCCCTATGGACCCAAAAAGGAAATTTATTTTTCTCTACTTTTACTGCTCTGGGACATGCTGGTTTTTTTTTTTGTATCAGAGCTCTAGGTTGTGATACTTTTGTTCACTAACGATTCCACACCATATGGTCCTAGTATTTGAGATCCCTGAGATGAGATATGATAAGAGTTCGTCCTCCTGACGATAGATAGTTTCCTTTATAGGTTAGCATGGATCCAGATTTCCACCTGTTTGTGGATGACTCATTTGGCAGACATGTTATTCATGGTGACACTGTGGAGCCATCCATTCTAGATATATACCAGAGTCACATTCGCCAAACAGCCAATCATTATTTAGAGGAGAGGATGTGGACTTCTCTCTATATCGTAGGCACAACTTACTTGACAGAGATACGCATGGATGTGTATCAGTACGCTATAACCCGAGCAACCGTAGACCATGAGATGTCTAGATTAATTCAGTGTAAGCCAGAGGTAGACGAGATTAAGTTGCGGGCTATTATAGTCGGGCCTATTCCACCAGAGCTTGTAGCTGCACCAACACCGGCAGCCCCACCATCACCGGTACCCGACGTACCAGTTCTAGAGCCTGAGTCGAATTAGGGTGAGGAGGACCCAGAGCCAGAGGATGAGCATCCTGATGAGGATATTGATGAGGATGGAAAGAAAGAGCCTATGGACAATGACGACCCAGCAAAGGAGGAGCCTGCAGACGATGACAATGATGATGAGCCAGAAGATGACCCAGAGGAGCCAAAGTTTGGCCTAATACAGGAGCCAAAGGACCCTGAGGCAGATATCATGGTTGGTGAGAATGATGCAATGATAGGGTGAGACATGATCATTGAGGTAGTAGAGGAGGACATCCCTGACGAGGAGATAGTTGTGCCGGAGATACCCGTTATGCTTGAGTTACCAGCCGGACCTATAGTACATATGGTAGTTATGGCTAATATGGCAGTAGGATGGATAGCTGAGATGGTCGAATAGCCAACTGGATTTATTATGGGAGAGGTTGCATTAGCAGGGGCATAGGACATAGCTGATGGATTTGCTACTATAGCCATCGACGTCGCTAATCAGTCAATGATGGCAGAGGATGCAGAGGTAGGGATAGTTAAGGATTGGGCTATTGAAGTAGTAGTCAGAGATCTTGCCGTACCAGCTGATGTTGCACCCCTTGAGGAGATGGATATCGCTTCAGAGGATGAGGCACCACCAGCAGGATTAAACGCTGACGATTTTTGAGTCAAGATCTGTAGGGTTTAGCTTTTGCTAGTTTTATATCAGGACATGTTATCCACGTGACTTTTGGGAGCTTGAGAGATAGCTATTGGACCATAGTTTTTGTATAGATGTTATCAGTAGTAGTAGCATTGTAAATAGCTGACCCTTAGTACTGCTTTAGCTCTTATCCCATATTGTACACGGTTTGACTAGTGTGTACTATGCGGTACATCTTTTGATATATATATATGAGCAATACCTTTGATACAATTGTGGTGTATTTGAGTGTTATATGCTGATTAGTAGAACTATTGGTTCTTATTGCTTCTAATTCTATCTTGATTTCATTTCTACGAGAAGACTTTAAGCTAATCAGTAGGTCTTTTGTAGGTACATGACACACATTATCACTGTGGTTAGACCGAGGAATCAAGCACAATTAGGAGCCCTTTCCAGAAGTTATGGATCTAAAGGGTGTTTTTAAAGCCTTCATGCAAAGGATGGAACATGTGGGAGATATGTATAACCACTCCACTCACCAGAGGCCTATTGCACCACCGCCACTAAGATAGACTGGTGATAAGTTACTCGAACATTTTCGTGGATTACGCCCAAAAAAATTTGACGGATTAACAGAGTCATGGAAGGCGGAACAGTGGATACGAGAAATGGAATTGATTTTTGAAGTTTTGGAATGTACTAGAGCAAGATAAGCACCGTCTTGCCACATTTCAGTTGACTTACGTCACCGTAGATTGGTGGGAAGCTGAAAAAGCTACAATAGGAGTTGAAGCTGCATGGAGAATGCATTGGGAGATATTCAGGGAAAGATTTCTGGAAAAGTATTTCCTAGAAGATGAGAGAGATCAACAGGAGAGGAATTTCATGAGCTTGGTCCTAGGAGGATGGACTGTGATAGAATATACTACACAATTCAAGCATTTGTCTTGATTCACTCCACACATGATCGATACCCCACAGAAGTGAAGAGATTTCACCAAGGATTGAACCCTCACCTCAGACATATGATGGTTGGTCATCTGAATCAGTCATTTGAGAGGATTATCAAATTTGCTGCAGGATTAGAAAAGGATGCCTATCCAGTACAATGAAAACAGATAAATCTACCCCAACCGTCGAAGAACTTCCAATAGAGAAATTTTCAAAACCAACCACCGAGGAATACCCAAGGGTAGAAACCTCAGGATAATTTTCAAGGGAACAAGAAAACCTGGGAGGGAACCAAGAAGCCTCAGTCACACTATCCTAGACCCCAGTAATATCAACAGTAAGGACCGCATCCTCAGGCACTGCTTATAACTCCGCTAACAAATAATGGAGGGTGTTTTAATTGTGGGAAGCTAGGGCATATCGCCAAGTTCTGCACAGTCTCTAGGGCTAACCACTGGATGGATGCTAACTGCCAAAATTAGAATAAGCCAAGGCACTTGAGCAGGGATTGCCGTGCACCACGAGAAGGATACTATAGGCACCAGTTCAATGAATTCAAGGACCCCCAGATCAAACAAGGATGAATGATATCATCCCAGCAGAAGCAGACTTTAATGCTGATGAGAAGCAACATTTGGAATGTACGCTCGTACTCTTTCATAGTCCAGTTAAAGCTTTATTTGATACTGGAGCTGCATGTTCTTTTACTGCTGTTAAGATTGTGCGCCAATTGAGTTTAGAACCCCAGACACTTGAGCTAGCACTTAATGCTATGTCACCATTAGGAGTAACTGTTAAGCTGGGTAAAGTATGTAAAGACTGCCCATTGACTCTAGAAGATCAGAATCTTCCAGCAGATTTAGTAGTTATGTCAATGTCAGAATTCGACATTATCCTAGGGATGGATTGGTTGACTAGGTATGATGCCAATTTAGATTGCCCTACCAGGATGATTGTGTTTTCGATACCTGGATGTTCGACGATCAAATTTTAGTATCAGTCAACGAGTGACCTATTCCTCACAAGTGGTTTAGCTACAATCAGAGGTACAAGTGCGAGTACCAAACTCACGATGGATCAGATTCCTACTATACAAGACTTTCAAGATGTATTCCAGGATATTAAAGGACTTCCATCGAAAGAGAAATAGACTTATGTGTGAAACTAGTACCTGGCACATTGTCGATATCCAAGACTCCATATAGGATGGCTCAAACTAAGATGTTGGAATCGAAGAAGCAAGTTTAGGAACTTGAAGATTTAGGTTTTGTTCACCTGAGTACGTCACCTTGGGGAGCACCAGTTCTGTTTGTAAAGAAGGACAAAACATTTTGACTCTGTATAGACTACAGGGAGTTGAACAAGTTTACAATCAAGAATAGATATCCAATACCTCGGATAGATGATCTCTTTGACCAGTTAGAAGGATCAAGGATCTTCTCAAAGATCGATCTACGTTCGGGATATCATCAACTTTTAGTTCGCCCAGGATAGTGTTCAGAACAAGATACGGGCATTATTAGTTTCTAGTTATGCCTTTTGGATTTACGAATGCACCAACAGTATTCATGGACTTGATGAATAGAGTATTCAGAATATATCTTGATCAATTCATTATAGTATTCATCGATGATATACTAATCTACTCAAAGACGAAGGAGGACCACAAGGAACACTTGCAGATTGCTTTACAGACACTTCGAGATAGTAAGTTGTATGCAAAGTTTAGCAAGTATGAATTTTGGCTACAGGAGGTCAAATTCTTGGGACATGTTATATCTCATGACGGTATCTCTGTGGACTAATCTAAGATTGATGCAGTTTTAAGCTAGAATAGACCAACTAACGCAATGGAGGTCAAAAGTTCCCTCGACCTAGCAGGATATTATTGGAGATTTGTCGAAGGATTCTCCAAGATTGCAAGACCTTTGATGAATCTGACAAGAAATGAGATAAAGTATGAATGGACAAACAAGCATGAGGGTGCATTTCAGAAGTTAAAGGAAAGATTGACTTTTGCACCAGTACTCGCGATACTCAAGAGTGAAGAGAGATACATAATCTATAGTGATGCATCGCACCAGGCATTGGGTTGTGTGCTTATACAAGACGGGAATGTCATTGTATATGGATCAAGACAGTTGAAGATACATGAGAAGAACTATCCTATGCAAGATTTGGAATTAGCAGGAATAGTGTTTGCATTGAATATTTGGAAACACTATCTCTATAGAGAGAAGTTTAATCTATTTTCTGACCATAAGAGCTTGAAGTATTTTTTCTCTCAAAAGGAGTTGAACATGCGACAACGAAGATGGATGGAGTTACTCAAGGACTATGAATTTTCATTACGATACCATCCGGGTAAAGTAAATGTCGTAGCCAAAGCTTTGAGTCGTAAACCTCGACTAGTGATCACTGCATTACTAATGCAAGAATGGAGAGCATTGGAAGTGTTGGAAAAATTCAATCTCCAGTAAGTAGAACCAATGGAAGGACAACATTTTGGATGTCTTATGGTACAACCAACCTTGATCAGCCGTATCATGGAAGCTCAACAGATAACGGAAGATTTGAAGTTATGGTTTGCCAAGATGTCAGCGAAGGAACCAGAAGTCTAAAGTATTGGTACAGACGAAGCCTTACGATGTAAAGGTAGACTCTGTGTGCCTGATGAAGAAAATCTCCGAAAAGAAATATTAGATGAAGCACATAAGTCATGGATGACTATACATCCTGGAGGTACAAAGATATACAAGGACTTGAAGAGAAATTTCTGGTGGAAAGGAATGAAGCAAGAAGTAGTTGAGTATGTATCTCAGTGTCTTACTTGTAAATAAGTAAAGACAGAATATCAGAAACCACCTAGATTACTACAATCATTACCAATTCCCCAATGGAAATGAGAACACATAACCATGGATTTTGTGGTAGGATTGTCGAAGTCACAGTAGAACCACGACGCTATTTGCGTAATCATGGATTGACTTACGAAGATACACATTTTGTCACCTACAGTATGGCGTATCCAGTGGAACGTTTAAATCGGATGTATCGACAGCACGTTATATGCTTACACGGTGTACCTATTTCTATCATGTCAGATAGAGATTCGCACTTTACTGCAGAATCTTGGAAAAGTCTCCAGAAAGCAATGGGAACAACACTGAACTTGAGTTAAGCTTTTCATCCATAGACCGATGGTCAGACTGAACGAGTTAATCAAGTGATGGAGGATATGCTACGCGTTTGCGTCATAGAATTTGAGAGTTCTTAGGAGACGCACCTACCATTGATCGAGTTCTCCTACAACAACAGTTACCATACGAGTATAGGAATGGCACCGTTTGAATCTTTATATGGAAGACCTTGCCAATCACCACTATGTTGGGCCGAAGTCGAAGATACTCAAATTCTTGGGCTAGAAATGGTACAAGAAACAAGTGAGAAGATCCAGATTGTACAAGAGAAGATGAGGACATCTTAGACCCGACACAAGAGTTATGCTGACAAGCGACGCAAAGACATGGAGTTTGCAGTTAGAGACCAGGTGCTACTCAAGGTTTCACATGTTCAAGGCATCGTCAGATTTGGTCAGAAGAGAGTCAAGCTATCGCCACGATTCATCGGACAGTTCGAGATTCTAGAATGTGTTGGGAAGGTTGCTTACCGACTTGTGTTGCCGCCGAAGATGTCAAGAGTGCACAACATATTTTACATCAATATGCTGAGGAAGTATGCTCACAACCCAGCGCATGATCAACTCCAAAGATATTGAAGTCAACGACAACGTTACATTCAATGACAGACTAGTGCAGATTCTAGATCATGGAATCAAGAAGCTCAGGAACAAGGAGATCCCATTAGTAAAGATCCAGTGGAAGCATTATGATGAAGGCAAAGCTTCGTGGGAGCTAGAGTCGGAGATGCGTGAGAAGTTTTTATTTTTATTTTAGACCTTGTTTGTGTTCGATTTTCGAGGATGAAATCCTTAATGAGTGGTGAATGATGGCATACCCTGTATTTTCAGTATTTATTAATACAGAGAGATTCCATATACTTCCTTTGATCATACTTAAAATTTAACTTTCAATCGATCAAAGTCATTTCGAGCGATCGAGAGTTTCTTTCTTCAATCGATCGAACCACGTTCAAGCGATCGAGCATTTCCAAGTTCAAGCGATCAAACTTTGTTCAATCAATCTAAAGCCTACCGACATAAATTTATGACGTGGTCCCTACTTTAATCGATCAAACCCCTTTTTCAATAGATCAAACTGGCCGATCTACTTTCGATCGATCGAACGAGTCTCAATTGATCAAACTTGTTATTATCAGGAATTCAAGAATTTGTGCAAACATTGCCACCTGCACCCCCATCTCCCCTATATATACTTATGCTCATGTGTTGTGTGAGAGTTTGTTGCCTAAAAGATTAGAAAGAAAGAGTGTGTATGCTTGTGTTATATATATATATGATACACCCAAAATTGGCTCTATCTTATGACCAGGCAGTTCAAATCAGCAGCTAGTCCATGCCCCGGGAAAATCATGCACAACTCCTTGAAGCATCAGCCCGAGCGGTTTAGTCTACTCATCATCCCGAGCGGTTCATCTACGACCCGGCCAACAGGTCGGGAAAACCGCACAGGCACATCCCACCGCGGGAACAGCTCATCCGGGCCCACAGGCATGATCCCGAGCATTACGGGCAGTTTCCTACTCAAGCTAGAAAACTAATGGAAAGTGCACACTATTTCCTAATCCAATTAGGAAATCCCCATAATTAATGCCAATCTATATTAATAGGATTATATTTCCTTATCCATGTATGAGTAGGTCTCTTACATCTATAAAAGAGACCTCTCACCCCCCATTGAAGGGGACCAACTTCTCAGTCTACACAGCACCTCTATAAAATTCACCATTATACGCATACACCCGGCGGGTATTACTGGTAGTGCCGCCCCTCTTTGTTGGCTCACCATGCCCGCCGGTGATCTGCTAGTGAACGTGCTCAGACACACCCGTGGATGTAGGTACCTTCATTAATAGGGCCGAATCACATACAAAAAATAGTCTTTCTCTCTCTCTCTCCTTAAATTGATTTACTTTACTCTTACCAAATTCTTGCATCATCAATATATATACTCACACCTATATACACATACATATATATATATATATATACAGAGAAAGAGACAGACATACAGACAGACAGATAGACGAGCAGAGAAAAAAGAAGAAGAAGAATAAGAAGAAGAAGAAGAAGAAGAAAAAGAAGGAGACAGAGAGAGAAAGAGATACAAAGGCAAAGAAGTGAGGGAAGGAGAAGGAGCCATTAAAAGCTCGAAGTTGGAACTCAAGCCAAACACGCCCTTACAATGTTCAATAAGTTCTAAACTCACTTAGTACCTTTAATATAATGTTTTACAAGTTTTGACATGAATTAATGGACCCAAGCAAGCCCCAACGCCTCTGGACGTTCACTGTTCAGAATTGCTGGAGAAGACAATTCTTGAGCGATTGAATTGAGTTCATTCAATTGAAGGTTCAATTGATCGAATAGACTTTGATCGCTCGAACATTATTTTTCTCAATCGATTGAAATGGTTTTAATCGATCGAGCTTAATAGGACATGGTTTGTTTCTTTTGCTTATTTTATAAGAGGTTTGAATGTTCGATTCTCGATTCAGACTTTCAATATACGACTATGGGTGGATCAGGGATAACGTGACAACAAAGATAAGTACAATTAAGAATAATGGATTAACGTAATGACGTTACATGCTATGTATTTCATGTATGAGTTCGATATCCATTCATTTCAATCAGAGTAGTCAAGCCACATGGGAATTGTCATGTGTCGGTATTAATGCTGAGCTTAAGTAGGTTTGGTAAGTTCTAGAAATGGCACGTGGGCGAACGCCTGGTCATGATATACTTTCACATACGGTGGATGGTTTATATCCTTAATGAGTAGTGGGCAGGACCATGTAGTCCTAAGATAGCCAGATGATCCATGTTATATCCTTAACGAGCAGTGGATGAGGATCACTCGTATACATCGATGAGTCGTGGCAATAGATTTGATATGCTATTGTTCAAAGCGTTATATCCCTGATATGCAGTGGATGGTTTATATCCTTAACAAGCAGGGGATGGACTGACATGGTGTCTATGATGCGGTGGATGGTATATATCCTTAACGAGCAATGGATAGAATGATATTATGTCTATATATGTTAAACGATTGAGTCTGTTCTTTCTAGTTAGAGTATGTTAGTTATCGGTCTTGGAATAATCAGACGATAAGGGTTGGTTACGATGTGGAGATAATAAAGAGAAAGATACTATTGTAATACTATATCTTAGACAATTCCATAACTTATTATTACGTTATATCATTGGTACCCTGTGAGTTTCTATTCACTCAGTGTCACGACCCATCCCACTACACGTGGCACGCCATCAAGGCTTATCCAGTTCCATTAAAGTAAATAGCAGCGAAAAACATTATTAAAATCCATTAAAATCAGAGTAAAAAAAAAGTTTTGTCCAGTCCAGTCGACTGATCGAGGATCCGATCGACTAGTGACCTCAAACAGAAAGGTTTCAAAATATAACAGCCCATCCAGTCGACTGTGTCGGGGACCCAGTCGACTGGTGCCTAAAATTATCAGTCGACTGAAAATGTCCAGTCGACTGGTACCCTAATCCAGCAGAATGTCATGGCCTGGGGCTCCATCCAGTAGACTGTTTTCTCAACCCAGTCGACTGAATCTCAGGTGAAACAAAGCAGTAACCAATTCAACACAGTGATCCAGTCGACTGGATCGAAAAACTAGTCGACTGGTTTCTGTCAGCAAAACCCAAAACTGCGGCTTTCCCACTCAAGGTTCTCCCAACTCCAAACCAACATTTAACCACTCTATTCCATCATTCAAAACATAAATACAAGAGCGTTTACTAGGGATTACAAGTACTAAATCTAAGTTCATATTTTATTACAACATACTACGAATTCAAGGTTATTATTACAAGTTCGGCGTAGAACAAAAGTATAGACAATTGATTCCCCGGCATTCCACGGCCTCACTCATAACGTTTCTTCTTGTCTTTCTTTTTTCCTGCATTGGAGTACATCTCCACTGCTCAGCTATATGCTGAGTGCACAAGATCTAACATATGCAATATATAACAAAACATGCTTTAATCTCACTAATCATATCAATAGTCTCTAGGGAGAAAAATACGCCTTCATCCGGTAGCGGCAAGTCCAAGCCTTAAACCGCGATGTTAATGGCTAGTCCAAGCCTACAACCATGACATCCCCACAAGTGCCATGGCAAGTCCAAGCCTACAACCATGCACAGTAGCCGTCGCTACTCAAATTCTCAAACATCGAGAAGCTTACTCCGGCATGAATTTGTATAAGACTCCCTTTTGACCCACATAGACAACTCAACGTGCTCGCGAAAATTTAGACATGCTTTTCACAATTTAGCGCGTGCATAATTAACGGGCCTACAATTAACACATGGATTTTTCCCGGATCTCAATTTTGTCATCGAAATATAAAACATGTATTTCTCTATATTTCACAAGTTAGAACTTCATACCTCGTGCGATTTCCCCCAAACTTTGAAGGATCGACTAGGAGGCCAATTAATAGTCGGATTTCGAATTTGAGACGATTCCTACAAGTTTTACTAGGTTTTCCCCAAAAGTCTAGAATTAAGATTTTTACAGAAATTGGCCAAACACGGCCTAAGTAGTATCAAAACGTAGATCTTACCTCCACGAGTTCAAATCTTGAATCTGGAGAAAATCTGACGGACGAACGGTCGTCGATCGGCGTCGCAAAGCATGTGGCCACCAAATCTCTTTTCTCTCTCCTCTCTCAAGATATTTAGAGAGTTTTGGATGAGAATGAATTTCATCCACTACTATATATAGGCAAACTCTTCGAAAATTGCGTTTACCTCCCCACGAGTTCCTCAAACTTCTAATTAGCTCTCGAAACTTTGCACACGTTAATTTTATGCCTTTACGAGTGAAAATGATAAATTTCAGAAGTTTCCGACTAGGTCTCGTTTGGTCCAAAATAACGTCCGAAAACTAAATTATGTGGAATCTCTACACAACCTACCTTTTTATTTAACGTGTCACTCACGTTCTTACCACAGTGCTCAAACTGATATAACAATATCGAGATTACCAGAATTTATACTACACAAGTATAATTCACTATTCACGAAATACCAGATATTTCAAATAACATTTAAATCATGTAAATGTCATTTAACCATGCCAATGCAACATGAAGTGCCATGTTCCCGTGTCCTCACTTCGTTTCGAGTCTGCATAACTCTTATATCGGCTCTGAGCTATCTTAAGTCGTTCCTGAATCAACTTCACCTTCTCAGTAGTCACCTGTATTAACTCAGGTCCTAACAACTTCCTTTCTCCAACCTCGATCCAACAAACCAGTGATCGACATTTACGCCCATGCAAAGCTTCATATGGTGCCATACCAATACTTGACTGAAATCCGTTGTTATACGCAAATTCAATTAACGGTAGATGTTTCTCCCAATCACCCCCAAAATCTAATACACAAAGTCTCAACATATCCTCTAATATCTGAATCATACGCTCTGACTGTCCATCGGTCTGAGGATGAAATGCAGTACTGAAACTTAACTTCGTACCCATAGCCTTTTGCAAACTTCTCCAAAACCTTGACGTAAAACTACTATCACGATCTGATACAATTACAACTGGGACTCCATGTAGCCTTACAATCTCTTTCACATACAATTCCGCTAATTTGGACGGCTTAGTAGTCTTGATCGGTAGAAAATGAGCTGACTTGGTTAGTCGGTCAACTATAACCCAAATCTTATCATTCTTATTGAATGATTGTGGAAATCCTGAAACAAAGTCCATCGTGATCTCGTCCCACTTCCATTCTGACACTGGCAATGGCTGTAGTAACCCCGCGGGTACTTGTCTCTCTGCCTTGACCTGTTGACATGCCGAACATTCAGATACAAACTTAGCGACTTTACGTTTCATACCCTTCCACCAGAAGTTTTCTCTCAAATTTCTGTACATCTTATTACTTCCCGGGTGCACTGAATATTTCGAACTATGGGCTTCTTCTAGAATCCTCTCTTTCAAGTCTTTCACATTCGGTATACATAATCGATTTTCCAGTTTCAACGTTCCTCGTTCCATCACAAAACCAGGTTGTCTCCCAAAAGGTATCTCGTCCCTCATTTTGCACAAATAGACATCGTTAAATTGTTCTTTCTTGATTTCATCAATAATATCTGGGTGTGCTATGATCGCCATCATTAAACCACCACTAGTCTCTAGAATTACATCCAACTCTAATCGTTCCATCTCCTTTACCAATTCTTTTTGTTGAGTTAGTTCGTCGGCTAAGTTCCTTGTCATTTTCTGGCTTAGGGCATCTGCCACCACATTAGCCTTTCCCGGGTGATACTCTATCGAAATATCATAATCCTTCATCAATTCTAACCATCTTCTTTGTCTCATATTCAAATCCCGTTGGGTAAAAATGTATTTCAAACTCTTGTGGTCTGTGAATATCTCACACTTTTCCCCGTACAAATAATGTCTCCAAATTTTCAAAGCATGAATTACTGCGGCCAATTCGAGATCATGAGTCGGATAATTAATCTCATGTGTCTTCAACTATCTAGAAGCATAAGCAATCACCTTGCCACCTTGCATAAGCACACATCCAAACCCTTGATGCGAAGCGTCACTATAGATTACAAATCCTTCGGTTCCAGATGGTATTGTCAATATCAGTGCTCTCGTCAACCGTGACTTCAACTCTTGGAAACTGTCTTCACATTCCTCACTCCATTAAAAAATATCACCCTTTCTCATTAACTTCGTCATCAGCAATGAAATCTTCGAGAAATGTTCAATAAAACGGCGGTAATATCCCGCTAATCCCAAGAAACTTCAAATTTCAGATACGGAAGTCGGCCTTTGCCAATTTGATACAGCTTCTACTTTGTGAGGATCAACTGAAACTTCATTCTTATCAATCACGTGGCCAAGAAAAGTAATACTAGGTAACCAAAATTCACATTTCTTGAATTTTCCAAATAGTCGTTTCTCTCGCAATCTCTGAAGTATCAACCTCAAGTGGATCTCGTGTTCTATCTCACTCGGTGAATAGATAAGAATGTCATTGAGAAACACTATCACAAAGTCATCCAAATAATCCTTGAATACTCGATTCATAAGATCCATGAACGCGACTGGTGCATTCGTAACCCCAAACGGCATGACTAAGAACTCATAATGTCCGTAGCGCGTTCTGAAAGCAGTTTTCTCAACATCTTCGGCCTTCACCTTTAACTGATGGTAACCCGATCTCAAATCTATCTTCAAAAATACTTGTGCCCCACGAAGTTGATCAAATAGGTCATCAATTCTCGATAGTGTATACTTGTTCTTGATTGTCAACTTGTTCAGTTCCCGATAATCCACACACATTCTCATCGAACCATCTTTCTTCTTTACAAACAACACTGGAGCTCCCCACGGTGAAATACTAGGTCGAATGAAACCCTTGTCAAGTAGTTCTTGTAGTTGGATTTTCAGCTCTTTCAATTCTACAGGTGCCATTCGGTACAGTGCCGTTGATACGGGTCTTGAGTCTGGCATAACCTCAATAGTGAACTCGACCTCTCTCTCAATCAATATGTCTGGCAAGTCATCAGGAAACACATCTGGATATTTTCGCACTATCGGGATGTCTTCTACTCTTGATTCGGTCGCTGAGACATTAGTCACTGAACATAGGAATCCTTAACATCCCTTTTTCAATAACCTTCCCGCTCGGATAGCTGAAATCAAATACGGCGGCGGCATAACCCCACTCCCTTAGAAACAAAAGTTCCCATGTACCGGTGATCGAAAATTAACCTCTTTCCGTTCACAGTCTATTGTGGCTTGGTTAAGAGCTAACCAATCCATTCCCAGAATTACATCGAAATGGTTCACCACAATTGGTATGAGGTCTACGGTCATTAACTTCTCGCCTAGTTTGATCTTACAGTTCTTATATATAGTAGACGTCATTATTGATTTACTAAGTGGCACAGCAATAGACAATTCATATCCTAACGGTGTCGATTCAACATTCAAATGTTCAACAAAAGCATGACGTCATTATTGATTTACTAAGTGGCACAGCAATAGACAATTCATATCCTAACGGTGCCGATTCAACATTCAAATGTTCAACAAAAGCATGCGATACAAATGAATGCGTAGATCCCAAGTCGACAAGTATGCGTGCTAAGTGTGAACATACAAGCACCATACCTGAGACTACTATCTCTAAAGCAGTCATATCCCCTGGGTTCATCTAATATGCTCTTTCTTGACGTTGTTCAGTCCTTTGTCCCCCGTCATTGGATTGTCTAGGCTTCGACCCACTGGAAGCCATAGAACTAGCTCCTTGCTGAGGATACTTCCTCGGGCAATCCTTGGCTTGGTGCCCAAATACTCCACAATCATAACACTTGCCTCTCATGTCGGGTGTTGAATTAGTACTACCCCCGCCTTGGTTCTTGTTCTGGGGTTTGGTCATGAAACATCGGCCTGAGTGTGGTCGGTTACAAAGTGAACACAACGGTATGTTACTTGGCGTTCTCCTGAAATCACTAAAACTGAAACCAAAGCCTCTTTGAAATGGCCTTTTGAAAGATCCGCCTTGGTTCCCATCCCCACTCTCTTTGTCTCGTTTACCGTGCTGACTCTGCCTCGACCTTTCCATTCCACTCTCGGCCACTAGCGCCGTTTGTTGTACTGCTGCCACAGTCGAATGTTTGTAGGTTTTCAGCCTTAGACGAATATTTTCCCTTAAACCCTCTTCGAATTTCCTTGCCCTATCTTCCTCCTCTAGTACGAAACCTTTTCCAAATCTCAACAAAGCGTTGTACTTGGAAGTATATTCGGTTACAGTCATATCTCCTTGCTTCAGGTTATCAAATTCTCGCTTCTTTGCATTGTAGGCGGCCCGCGAAAAGAATCGGCGATTGAATTCCGCCTTGAACCCTTCCCAAGTAATTGGTGCCCCTTGATCCAGAACATTTACCCACCAATTCTGGGCTTCACCCTTCAGCACATCACTTGCATTTTCCATTTTCTCCCTGTCGTTCATCGGAATAGATCGGAAAATCCTCTCCGTGTCCATAATCCAATGTTCTGTGAGCGTTGGATCGGGTGTCCCATAAAATTCCATTGGTTTCTTTCGAGCAAATTGTTCGGATACGGATCTTATGCCTCTAGTTTTGGGTGCATGCACTACAGTTATTGGTTCCACTTCGATTTGGGGCGTGGGAGGCAGTCGCTCCGCTATATTCCGTATCATTTCCCCCATGTTCCCCATCATTTCTGTCATTTCATTCATACATCGAGTTTGTGGCGATAGAGTTCGCTCTTCGTCACTCATGATTACAATCCTGTAGTTCTCAATGCATAAACACTATGCATATACAACAATAACAATAGCATGTATGTAAAACAACATACATATGCATCAAACATCTCTAATATGTAAGGATGCAATCTAGAACATGTGTTAAATCACTCAACACTCCACTCGTCGTTGAACGTTCCCAAAGTTTTGTTACCTATAGCTCTGATACCACTAAATGTCACGACCCATCCCACTACGCGTGGAAATAGGACACGTGGCACGCCATCAAGGCTTATCCAGTTCCATTAAAGTAAAATAGCAGCGAAAAACATTATTAAAATCCATTAAAATCAGAGTAAAACAAAAAGTTTTGTCCAGTCCAGTCGACTGATCAAGGATCCGGTCGACTGGTGACCTCAAACAGAAAGGTTTCAAAATATAACAGCCCATCCAGTCAATTGTGTCGGGGACCCAGTCGACTGGTACCCTAATCCAGCAGAATGTCATGGCCTGGGGCTCCATCTAGTCGACTGTTTTCTCAACCCAGTCGACTGAATCTCAGGCGAAACAAAGCAGTAACCAATTCAACACAGTGATCCAGTCGACTGGATCAAAAAACTAGTCGACTGGTTTCTGTCAGCAAAACCCAAAACTGCAGCTTTCCCACTCAAGGTTCTCCCAACTCCAAACCAACATTTAACCACTCTATTCCATCATTCAAAACATAAATACAAGAGCGTTTACTAGGGATTACAAGTACTAAATCTAAGTTCATATTATATTACAACATACTACGAATTCAAGGTTATTATTACAAGTTCGGCGTAGAACAAAAGTATAGACAATTGATTCCCCGACATTCCACGGCCTCACTCATCATATTTCTTCTTGTCTTTCTTTTTACCTGCAATGGAGTACATCTCCACTACTCAGCTATATGCTGAGTGCACAAGATCTAACATATGCAATATATAACAAAATATGCTTTAATATCATAAATCATATCAATAGTCTCTAGGGAGAAAAATACGTCTTCATCCGGTAGCGGCAAGTCCAAGCCTTAAACCGCGATGTTAATGGCTAGTCCAAGCCTACAACCATTACATCCCCCACAAGTGTCATGGCAAGTCCAAGCCTACAACCATGCACAGTAGCCGTCGCTACTCAAATTCTCAAACATCGAGAAGCTTACTCCGGCATGAATTTGTATAAGACTCCCCTTTGACCCACATAGACAACTCAACGTGCTCGCAAAAATTTAGACATGTTTTTCACAATTTAGCGCGTGCATAATTAACAGGCCTACAATTAACACATGGATTTTGCCCGGATCTCAATTTCGTCATCGAAATATAAAACATGTATTTCTCTATATTTCACAAGTTAGAACTTCATACCTCGTGCGATTTCCCCCAAACTTTGAAGGATCGACTAGGAGGCCAATTAATCGTCGGATTTTGAATTTGAGACGATTCCTACAAGTTTTACTAGGTTTTCCCCAAAAGTCTAGAATTAAGATTTTTACAAAAATTGGCCAAACACGACCTAAGTAGTATCAAAACGTAGATCTTACCTCCACGAGTTCAAATCTTGAATCTGGAGAAAATCTGACGGACGAACGGTCGTCGATCGGCGTCGCATAGCCTGTGGCCACCAAATCTCTTTTCTTTCTCTTCTCTCAAGATATTTAGAGAGTTTTGGATGAGAATGAATCTCATCCACTACTATATATAGGCAAACTCTTCAAAAATTGCGTTTACCTCCCCTCGAGTTCCTCAAACTTCTAATTAGCTCTCGAAACTTTGCACACGTTCATTTTATGCCTTTATGAGTGAAAATGATAAATTTCAGAAGTTTCTGACTAAGTCTCGTTTGGTCCAAAATAACGTCCGAAAACTAAATTATGTGGAATCTCTACACAACCTACCTTTTAATTTAACGTGTCACTCACGTTCTCACCATAGTGCTCAAACTGATATAGCAATATCGAGATTACCAGAATTTATACTACACAGGTATAATTCACTATTCACGAAATACCAGATATTTCAAATAACATTTAAATCATGTAAATGTCATTTAACCATGTCAATGCAACATGAAGTGCCATGTTCCTGTGTCCTCACTGACACTGCATTGTTGACTCACAGTCAACCTGAACTCAATATTAATAAACATTAATATTTCCACGTGTTACCATTCTGTCTTATTTTAAAAGCATGCAAATTATGAAACGGGTGTGACACTCAGCTCTCATTAAGCTGATGGCCGTTATTACCCGGACAATCCCCATCCAGACTACCCCATCTTAATAATGCAGGTGATGGAGCTTATGACGACGGCTACTACCCTAAAGGGATTATACAGAGGATCGCCCCGCTGATGTCGATTATATATGCCAGAGAAGATTGCTACGCTGACGATTACCCTTACGCCAACTAGAGATGGAGATTTATATTTAGCTTTATATTTTTTGTTGAACTTTGTTAGTTAACGGGTACTTGTGCATATGTTGTCTCCAGACCTGTTGTGATCCTGAGGACCACTCTTATGTTTGTAATCGATAGAATCATTACGATATATTTAGTTGTTTACTATTCCTGTTGTTTTAGTTAGACTAGTACTGCATGGTATGGATAATTAGTGACTTTCACCTGTCATTCCCTGTGGACTCAAAAAGAAAATTTATTTTCTCTACTTTTACTGCTCCGAGGCGTGACAGCGTAGTGGTTTATACGAGCCGAGGAAGATTATGTTTGAGTTTGACTTGTTCATTAAACAAGCCTAAATTCCATATTTCAAATTGGCTTGTTGATTAAACAAGTCGAGGTCATCTATACTTGAATTTCCCTTGTTTACTAAAGGGTTTGAAAATTCGAGCTTGTTCATAAGCTTTTTTTATAAAGTACCCTCTAAATTACATAGTTTTATAATATATATATATATATAAGTCGTTAACTTTTGGATGGGGGCTCGTGTAAGAGGAATCTCTCCCCTCTTCCTCTCCCTTTTCTCTTCCATCCAATCAAACAAGCGATTACTGTATTTCATTTCCCTCCTCTCCACCCCTTTCATACCATCATCTCTTCCCTCGTACCAAACTTAGCTTAGGCACATCATGTGACGTACTCACGTGGTGCCTTGTAGTAATAGAAATGGTTTATTTAGGTGAAACCAGTGCCGCTACAACAGGAAATCCTAATAATTGTGGGTCCTAACATGTGAATTTTATCTAAATGATTCGCTCTCATTAATTGTAAGATACCACGTCATTATGACATACGGTAGTACCTAAAATTTCTCGAACTCAAGGATATAAATATTGAATGTAACGGTTGTATGATCCTACATAGTACTACGTATCACTAACCAAAAAAGAATCTATTTGAATCTATGTGGCCCTATTTTCAAATAATCCTTCTCTAACTAAAATATATATATAGGCAAAATTCTTCAGAGAGGGCCAAAACAGAATCTGACGAACAAAACAGAGACCCTCTCTTTAATAAAGAGAGAAAGCCCTCGTTAAAACCTGACTATATATATATATATATATAACTCCACAAAAATTTAAAATATGTGAAAAGTAAAAAAAAAAAATCCTACCTGGTATTCTGTGATGGGTAATTTTTAAAATACAACTTTCATACAACTTTCACACAACCTCCCAAAAGATATGCCTATCTCTCTCCTGTGTCACTATGGAGTCCAGTGACATTACAAGAGAGAAATAAACACATCTTTTAATAAAATTGTCTAAAAATTATATAAAAATTGTGTTTCAAAAATTACTCTCACGTGATACCTAACATTTGCTCGAGTCAAGGGACAGAATGGCACTGCCGGCTACGATACTGTTGTGGGACCGCATGTATGCGTGTAAAGCAGTCGTCGGTGGTTGCATTTCCACGCGCGATGGAGCAAACTGTGTGGAACCCACCACCCTCATATGACCTAATTTATGAAGGTCTTTGGTCGGAAAACCCTAACCACTCAAATAATACGTCTAAATTATTAAGTCAGAAAACCCTAACCACTCAAATAAATAATATGTATAAACTATAAAGTCAGAAAACCCTAACCACTCAAATAATATGTTTAAATTATTAAGTCAAACCCATTATTGTTTAGTCGTTTGATTACAACTACAATTAAATGAAATAAATTGCAGCAGGTTTTTTTTTTTTAAATTTTTTTTTTTGAGACTTAATTTAATTCGGACTGGACACTTCATACACATGCACACTCTAGCTCTAATCTAACTCTAAAGTTCCACATTGACTCACAGGAGAGGGTCACTCATTCCGACTAAAAAATAATTAAGGGACAAGTAATTAGAATCTTATATGAGAATTTTAATTCTCTCCTTTCCTTTACTTAAAAAAAAAAAACAACAAAACAAAACAAACCTATGCCAATTGAATTACAAATCGCTCGACTAAATTGCAGCAAATCAGAGAACCACAAAGTTTTTTATTGAATGGATATTTTATTTGGTATATGCTCACATAGTATTCCAAATATAAGATCGAAAGACCAACAAAAGTGTCGGAAGAGATCTACAAAAAGTTGAACTTAATTTTATGCAACAAATAAGTACGAAACTTCTTGGAGGACAAATTATTTCATGTGATTGTATCACCTCGTGATGTTGTTGTGATGTCTTCGTTATTATAGTATTCATATAAAATTCACAAGAATACTCAAATCACATAAGAGCATCTTCAATGCTAGAGTCAAATCCATTATCAAAGCTAAAATTTGAAAAAAGTTGCCTAAAATGTGTACTCCAATACAAGGTCATTTGTGTTGCCAAAATTTGATAAAGTCATTTAATTTTTCAAATATAGCATAGGATTTTACTTTTGTCAAATTTTAACCATTGTACTTCGTTCCTAACGCACAACAACAATCCAATGTACAACATCAATTGCTTTTGTATAAAAAAATAAATTTATCATTTTTTATTAGTTGTGACAAAATTAGTGTACAAAACACACTGCCCAATGTACTAGATTAATAGCTTTTGTGCCAAAAAATGACATTTTGGATGACTTTTTGCATTAGATCATAATTGCTAAATTATAAACTTTTGACACTATAACATTGTTAAATATAAGTTTAAAAAATGCAAAATAACTTTTTGCATTGAAGACTCTCTAAGCTAGTGATTATCGAGTCTAGCTATTAGTAATTCGCTATCCGAAAATTTTCCGCAACCTATATACAGGGCCGGCCTTGGGCCAAAGCGGCAAAGCCGCCGCATGGGGCCTCATATTTAGGCTTTATTTTTGGGCATATTTTCTTTTAATTTCTTCCTAATTTCTATGAAACTTATCATTTTTAGGCCTATTTCCTTCTAATTTCTTCCTAATTTCTATTAAACGTATCATTTTTAGGCCTATTTGCTTCTAATTTCTTCCTAATTTCTATGAAACTTATCATTTTTAGGCTTATTTTCTTCTAATTTTTATGAAACTTATCATTTTTAAGCCTATTTTCTTCTAATTTGTTCCTAATTTTTATAAAATTTAGTATAGAGACCTCATTTCTTAGGCCCATTTGAAAGTTCGCTTGGGGCCTTGGCCAAATTTTAGCATCTCAGGGCCGACCTTGCCTATATATCTCATGCCATGCTTCTTCTTTCTCCAAATTGCTTCATAGTGTCAATCCAGCAGTTATATAAGATAATTTCTCCTTTTGGAGACAGCGTTTTAATATGGGTAATACTTGGGGCACAACCAAACCCATAACATTTTGCTCATAATCTCTATTTTGTGTCTATCTTTCTCTTGATTGGTTCTGCAGTGCCAGTGAACCCACAGTGCCCACTAGGAGAAAGATAGACACAAAATGGAGGTTGTGGGCAAAAAGTTGTGGCTTCGGTTGTGCCCCAAGTATTACTCTTTTAATATTAATAACTTCTAATAAGTTTTGTGTTATGGAAAGAGCACTATTACACTCACACATTTTTTCACACACTTTTCTACAGCTTTAAATGTATGTACCCTATATTATGTAAGTGGTGCACAAAAATGTGTGAAAAATTCAAACAGCACAAGGTACATGCATTTAAAGCATAGTGTGTGTGGAAAAGAGTGTGGGTCCCCCCCCCCCCCCCCCCCCCCAAATGATAAAGAACAGGGTCGGGCCTAAGATTTTTAGTTAGGGAGGGCCTAAGATATACAGGGGTTTAGGGGCAGCGCTCCTGAAGCAATTTTTTTTAGGTCTATTTACATAATTATGTGTAGAATTAGTTTTATGTGTAATATTAGAACCCCAAGCATAGAATTTGTTTTGTGTGTAGTATTAGAACCCCAAGCATACATATGGGCGATTTTTTTTGGATCTATTTGTACATAATTATGTGCAAATTTGGTTTTATGTGTAGAATATGTGTAAGAATTAGAAACCAAGCCCTTCCTATACTTATGGGGGATGTTTTTGGGGTTTACTTAAACAAAATTATGTTTATAATTTATTTTTTTATTTTAATATGTTCCCTAATTAATGTGTGTTTTTTTAGGGGGCGTAAAAGAAAATATCAAAAGTTCTTAAACTAAATTTATAATTTCTAAAATTTGAGGGGGGACTGGGCCCACCTTAACCTTACTTTCCCTCCACAACTGATGAAGACTAACATCTTCGATCTGGTCGTATTTGATCGGTGTTACCAACAGAAAAGAATAAAAATTGATGAGATAGCAAGATTGTTACTAAAAAGCCACGTTTAAGTTTTTTTAGAGTGAAAATGTAGACATGGTAATTAATATTTCCTCCGTCTCATTTCATGTGTTCACCTTTGAAAATTAACCTCTTTAAGGGAACAAAATGATTGTCATTTACATGGCATGAAATAAGTGTAATTGTTCCAAAAAACACTCACTAGCTTTTTTTCTTTTCTCTTTTTGTGGGGTAATTTCAAAATCAGTAAGGGTAGTTCTAAAAAGTTACTAAACATTTACCATAGATTATTCTAACTGGCTAATAATTTTGAGACAGTAACAAAGAAAATGACACATTGGGACGGAGGGAGTATATCCTAAAGTCAATTTTGTATTTAATGTTTTTAGCTTGCTAATAAATCTTTTCGGTCACGGCTAATGATGATGCCTAAATTTGGTTAGAGGTAAGAATTAATCAAGAGAGATTTGAGTGTGGTTCGACTCTGTTAACAAAGAAGCATACGGTGTTCCCCAATTGAGTTAGGAAACTATCTAAGCTTCCCATTAGTCTTATAGCTGAGATAGGAAATTGTATGAAAACTTTATGGAGTAGGTCATGGGACATGCCCGGGGCTGCGCCCATCGTGGGGTGGGCCCGCATCGTGCACCCGATCTGTGGGTCAAACCTAGGCAGTCCTAGATAAATAGCTCGGGGTGGTTGCGTGGTGAGCGCAATTACTGGATGATTTCGGCTTTCCTTGCTCAGGTGGCAGAGATTAACCCTTGATGAATATTTTTGCACATATCAGTTGCCCCCCACTTCCAAAGCTAATGTGATGCTTCATCAAATGAGAGGTGAAAATTTGTATGGCTCTGAAAACCATCTGGGACACTGCCCGGGACATTACTCGGGGTTGGACCGGTCGCCTTGGTCAATCGGCACCCGAACCGAGCAGTCGCCCCGGGGGCTTATGGCCAGTGCCTGCTACATGTCAGAGAGTGATTAGTCCGCTCAGGATTCATCGGGGTCGTAACTGAACAGTTACATCGTAACTAAGCCGTCGTATCATGCATTGAATGCGCACGCCTTTTGAGACACGCTTGGTCTGTCCGAGGCGATAGTTGGCAGTGTTTAGGCGGGAGTTGCGCAGAGCCGTTAGATCTGATTTGATCTGGACCATCTGTGTTGCCTATATAAGGAATACTTGTGCATTTTTGATGTTCTTGTTACCCATCTACTGAGTCTACCGAGCGGTCTGAGAGAGAAAAAGTGTCTGATCAGAGTCTGCTGAGTTCGTTCCTTCTTCTTTTATTGTAACTCATCACCTCCCGAGTTATAATTCATTGTACTTTTTTTCCCGAGTGAAGCTGGAGAGCACGAATCCACTACGACTTGCGAGGGAGTGGGAATTTTTCTTCCTTAGGTTCATCTCCGTCTTCAGGTCACGTAGTTCATCCTTTTTGAGGGAACTGAACCGGTTGGGGTGTCTTGGGGTAGTGCTGTCCGAGTGTCACGTTACCCTGAGAACCTTGTACGTCCTACCCCATAAGCTTTTAGACTTGCCACCCTTGTACCTTAGGCTCAGGGTTCTTGACCCTTACTCAGGTCGTCAACTACAGTCTCAATCCACCGTAGGAGTTCCAAAGATGTGTCACTCTGGCTTTGACTCGTCATCCCGATCAAAAGGCAAACAATCTAGGTCGGGGACCCCGAACATGAGTCTGGATCCACCTGTTGCGTCTCCGTCTGACCAGCATAGTGAGGGTAGGATTCCCATTCGGGTGTCTGATGATGAGGCGGTTTAGGAGCTCCTAGTTGCCTCGGTGTCTAGGGGATCGGGTAATGAGGCATTGGTGCCGAATAGCCCAGACATAGTCTTTTCTTGCGAGTCAATTGCTAATAGCCTGCGTACACAAGACCTAGGTCGGATCAGGGATAGGTACGATATCTCCGGCCATTGTTCCTTGGCCATACACGCTGGCGAGGCTCACTGCCACCAGTCTGGTTTTTTTACTCTTTACGAGGACGCCCTCATGGGAAGCCTTCGCCTTCTCCTCCACCCACTTGCCCGGGATGTACTGATATACCTCAAAATTGCTCATGGGCAACTCGCTCCAAATGGGTGGAAGTTCTTGATGGGGGTTATCTCCCTGTAGCCCCAGATTCTCGGCTACGAGCTTACCATACACGAGTTTTTCTGGACATACCGACCATTCCCGATTCACGGGGAAGCTGGCTTCTTTTCGCTGGGAGCCAAGCAGGAGAGGAAAATAATAGTCAACTGCCCGAGCAACAACAGGGGGTGGAAGAAGAAATTTTTCCAAGTGTCCACCCTCGGGCTCTATGAGAAGGCCCCGGAGATCCAACTGAGGACTTCCTAGGCGAGTAAGTTGAGGAGCAAGCTCCCGTCCCGCGTGGTCTTTAATTTTATTTTGATGTTGTCATGGAGCTAACTGCCCTTTGTTTTGCAGTGGGATCAACCGACCTGCCTAGCATTCCCAAGGATTGCCAAGCCAGGATCAGGTCTTTGGCCGAGGACCCCACAGACATCAACAAACTGCTAACCCAGTCAGGAGACAGAAAAATCACTTACGAGCCCGACCTCCAGTTTGAGGCGCCCGTGCTCCGTCCAATTATTACTGGTACGTTCTCTGGCCATTTTCTAATTACCCCGCTACTTCATCAATTTCGTGTTCAACTAACCTGTATCTTTCCTTGGTTTCACAGAGATGGTCCCCAGAGACGTGGCTGCTCTAAAGGAGAAGGAATCTGCCTTAGCTGCGAAGGGAGGCAAGAGGAGGAAAATGCAGGATCCGATTGAAGGCCAATAGTTAAAAAGGATCCATCGGGGTCCCCGAGGAGACGCGGTCGGGACTTCAACCCCCAGAGTGATGATTGTCGTACCCACTAGGAGCCCTACTGACGCTATACTGGTCGGGGTGCCAACCTAAGCCGAGGTCGTTGTGCCTAGGCCACACAATATTCTAGCCGAGATGTCGACAGTAGAGACGGTGAATGATGTTCGAGCATGGTCCGACCCGGGTTGCTACAAAGTTAGATCGATAAATGCTGTGGGTTGGGCCCCAAGGCCTTGATCGGATGGTATACAACGTCAGCCACATGGTAGGAAGCTTTGCACGCATCATGTTTTCTCTCCTGACCTATGGCAACTTAGTGACTTTTCTCCCCTATTCCTACAGGTTGGTTGCTTAGCGACAGGGGCTGAGCTATACCTTCCCGAGGTGACCGAGAGATTGGCTTCTACTAAGGCTTCTTTTTTTGCGGAGAAGGTGGCTCGGGAGGCTTCGGACTTCGCTCTAACTACAAAGGAGGAGAAGGTGAGGGCCCTGGCCCTGGAGTTGGGGGAAGCCCGGGAAGACCTTACGACCGACAAGGCAGCCCGGAAGGCTACAGAAGCCAAGGAGGCGGTTGCGGAGGCCGGGAAGGCGGCGGTGGAAGTTGAAAAGCTTGCTCTTTCTGAGTTCATCACTACTTAAGAGGCGGGGGCAAAGAACGCAGAGGAGGAGGAGTTTGAGGCTGGTTTCCTCACAGGCTATGCTGACCTAACCCAGCGGATGGTTGCTGACCATCTAGACTGGGACCTCTCAGCCTACTCCTGGGCTGAGTCCGATTACTAGAAGGAGGAGTAGGCTGCAAAGGGGGCCGCCGCTGAAGACGCGCTAGCTGAGGATAGTGCTACCGGGGATGAAGTGGTCATTGTGGATGACTCTTAGTCCCCGGACTGTATCTTTGTTTTTTTTGTTGTTTTTTTTGGGAGACTGCCATAATTACCCCCCAGGCATTGTACATATCTTTTTTAAGTAATGAAAAAGCCCTCCGAGGTCACCTTTTGTAGTGATTTTTTGCATTCTTGTGCTTATGCCTGTGTTTATTTATAATTACATGTGTCTGACCGATTGTGAGCCTCGTAGAAACCCCACCTTAGCAAAAGGTTTAGGACTATGACCGATAGGGAATACTTGGTCTTTAAAGGACCTGTAGCGACTTTAAGTTCTCCGAGCCATTGATGGCTAAGTAGTTCGTAAGACTGTAGGGCCGGCATGGGGTATTGAAGGAATTTTCCTATTTCTACCCCAGGCGGTTAACTTTGGGCATTGTAGGCACTTAGGAATGTTTTAGGGGTTAATTCCAAGTCCTGTTAATGATCGGTATGATTTCCTATTTTAGTTCAATATTCCTCCTGCTCCCCCCCCCCCCCCCCCAAGCTTTTGCTAAGGCGGGCGTTCATGGAGGAAGTGACTATAGGGAACCGTCCTAGAACGTTGGTGGTTTCAGGGTCTTTTTAGGCTTGCTATCATTAGCCACCTAGGGGGGTTTACCCTCATCGTAGGTTATGGACCTCAACAAAACCGATGCCTCGGGTGTGATCCCGAGGTATTTTTTATGCCTCGGGTGTGAAAGGTCCGAGATCTTTTTAGTGTCATGGAACACTGGTAAGGAACACTTTTTAGAAAAGGAAAAGCTTTTATTCAAACTAAAAAATTGCTCGAAAAGAGCTACAACTTCGTGTAAACATAAGTCCCTAACTAGTTCTATTCCACAACTTACTGAAAATGCTTTCATAGATGCTCTATGTTCTAAGGGTGTGATAGGTCCTGTCCGTCTAGTGTTTGCAACCAGTAGGTTACCGGTCGGTTGACTTTGGTAACTCTATATGGGCCTTCCCAGTTTGATCCTAATTTTCTGTGACTCAGAATTTTGGCGGACTGATTGACTGCCTTGAAAACAAGGTCCCCTACCTGAAAACTGCAATATTTTACCTTGTTGTTGAAGTACCGTGAGACCCTCTTCTTGTGTGTTGCCACCTTTAGATATGCCCGGTCTCTTTTTTCTTCTATTAGGTCGAGTTTTCCTCTAAGGGTTCCTTGTTGCCTTGTTCACTGAAATTCGCCACCCGGTACGTTGGGAATCTGAGCTTTGTGGGTACCACTGCCTCATTTCATATCACTGCTCAGGGGGTGGTACTGTCGGCCCACAGAAGTGTCGATAATTCATCAGCCCAAAGTCCCTTGGCCTGTTCAAGCTTGGTTTTAATGGACTACAAAATTATTCGGTATGTCACATTGGCTTGGCAATTGGCTTGAGGATGCTCGGGAGAAGAGTAGTGATTTGATATACCATAGCCCAAGTAGAATTACCTGAATACGGGGGTATCAAACTGCCTGCCATTATCGCTGACTAGTACCCGGGGGATGCCGAACCTACTGAGGATGTGCTTCTCGACAAAACTCTCCATCTTCTTCTCGCTTATAGTTACCAAGGGCTCGACCTCTACCCACTTGGTAAAGTAATCTACCACAATGACGGTAAAGCTAACCTGCCCCCTTGTCATAGGAAGAGGTCCCACTATGTCAATGCCCCACTAAGTAAATGACCAAGGGCTTAGGATTGGGGTTTAGAGCTCCGCCAGACAGTTGATCATGTTGACATGCCTTTGACACTTGTCACACCGCTTTACATACTCTTTGGAGTCTTGGACCATGGTAAGCCAGTAGTAACCTTGTAGTAGGGCCCTTCAGGAAAGCGCCCGGCCTCCTATGTGGCTTCCACACACTCCTTCGTGGATCTCAGATAAGATTGCTTGGACCTGGGATGGGTGGATGCATCGGAGGTAGGATGGGGTAAATCCCCTCTTGTAGAGTGCATCGTTAACGAGGTGGCACCTAGGCTATCCAGTATTTTACCCGTCGGGCTTCGTCCCTCCCGTCTGAGATGACCCCATTTGGGAGGAACTACATGATAGGTGTCACACCTGTTCCAAAATTATAAGTTTTATCATGCATAATTTCATTTATGGATTTATCAATGTTAGTTGATAATGAGGTTGAGGTTGACTGTAAGTTAACGGTAAGGTGTCAGTGAGGACACGGGAACATGATGATTCATTTTGCATTGGCCTAAGTAAATGACATTTATGTGATTTAAATGTTATTTGACTTATCTGGTATCTTTATGAATAGTAAATTATACCTGTATAGCATAATTTCTGGTAATTTTGGTATCATTAGATATCTTTTGAGAACTGTGGTAAGAACGTGAGTGTCACGTTATATAAAAAGGTAGGTTGTGTATAGATTTCACGGAATTTAGTTTTTGGACGTATATTTTGGATCCAAATGAGACTTAATAAAAAACTTTGTAATTTGTAGTTTTTACTCATAAAGGCATAAAATGGACATGTGCGAAGTTTCAAGAGTTAGTTAGAAGTTTTGGAAACTCGCGGGGAAGTAAACAGGATTTTTGAGGAGTTTGTCTATAAATAGTGGTGGATGAAATTGCCATTTCTTACAAACTTCTTATAATATCTTGAGAGAGGAGAAAGAAAAGGGAGATTGATCCTACGGGCTTTGCGACGACAAACGGCAACCCTTCGTCCGTCTGAATTTCACCAAATTGCATATTCGAACTCCCCGAGATAAGGGCTATGTATTGATAGTCTTTAGGCCACATTTGGCTAAGATTTTATAAAATTCTAAATCTAAAATTTTGGGGAAAACAAGTATAAACTTGTAGGTTTCGCGTAGGATCGGAGACTTGGCGTTTAATCGGGCTTCTAGTCATTCCCTCAAAGTTATACGGCGATAGCTCGAGGTATAAATTTCTAGCCTATGATATATAGGGAAATTTTATGTTATAAATTTCGACGACGAAATTGAGATCCGGGCAAAAATTCAGGTGTTAATCTTAGGCCCATTAGTTATGCATGCGCTTAATTATGAAAAGCATGTCTAAATTTACTCGAGCACGTTGAGTTGTCTATGTGGGTTAAGGGGGGGACTTATACAAATTCACGCCGGAGTAAGCTTCTCGATGTTTGAGAATTTTAGTACCAACGGCAACCATGCATGGTTTAAGGCTTGGACTTGCCAGGGTGATTCGAGGTGAAAAGTGCATGTTTATAGTGTATTATACGGTCTTTTATGCATACTTTTATCCCCAAGTCCCTAGATTTAGATGCATATCAATGATTAAGTGTTTTCTATGATGTTGAGACTCAAACATGTGTTTTTACACTATTTTGCAGGTTATAGGAAGCAAACATTGCATAGAAAGTGATTCTGGTGAAGAGAACAACAGAAGCAGCTGAGAAAATGGCAATTTTGACAATGATGACTTCAGATTTGGAAGATTTTCCCAGAGATATAAAATGTAGATCTTTGAGTTACGGTCGCGTGGCCGCAAACGGGAGGTCAATCCGAGGTCCGAGTAAAAAGTTATGGCCATTCTCCCATCGGTGTGCAGAGCTGTCAAAATCAGAAGAGTTCAAGCGATTGAAGAAGGGTTCAATCGATCGAACCTTCGATCGATCGAACTGAGCTCGATCGATCGAACCTTATTTTCACCCAAAAGTTGCGTAAACTCTGTGGGAACCCTATATATACGTCGTTTTGACGCCAGACGAAGGGGGGACGCTCCAGAACGCGAAAAACAGCAGTTTTAGGTAGTTTTAGGGTTAGATTAGGTGTAGATTAGGTTAGATTCATATTATTCTTCATCCTTTTCATTGATTTACTGAAGATTATTGAAGATTCAAGTTTCTTTCATGTTTATTTCAAGTTTATTTCAGATTATATCCAGGTTTTTCTTTCCAATCCTTGTTATTTGGTTGCTATTAGTTTATATGCCATGATTACTCTAGTTTTCTATTCATGCATTAGTTTTATTATGTTTTCGTAGTATAGACGTTGGAAATATGTGATGATATATTGATTCTTAGCCTCTGCCATGCAATCTGTAGAAACCTTGGGCTCGATCGATCGAAGGTATTTCGATCGATCGAACCAGGGCCATAGTCAAGCGATCGAAGGCACTTCGATCGATTGAAGGATGACTGTTCGATCGATCGAGAGCGCTTCGATCGATCGAACATGTTAAATCTTGAGATGATTCTTTTAAGTATTCCATGACTTTCTGTTTTAAAAATCTGTCATCAAATTGTCCCAATAAGCTCAGTTTGTCACAACAGTTTTTAGAACTTAAAGCCTTAAGGCTATTTTCTTCAATGACTTTTGAAAACCACTTTGAATGCTAACACCATTTAGGCTTAGTTTGGCCCCCATGTGGCTTTTTAAAAGGAGCTTATGAAATTTACTACTAAGTTGTTTGATAATTTTGTACTAGTGACACACTACTCTTCAAAAATATATCATGAAACTAAAAAGCCACCTTGAGCTTTTAAAAGCTCCATTCTAGAGCTTTTAAAAGCTCCCCCAAAAAAGCCCTAAGTTCAATTTTTACAAAGCGCATAAACTAGTTACCAAATGAATTAACATGAAATTGTGCTTTAAAAAAGGAGAATCACCAAAAGGGGGGCCAAACTAAGCCTTAGAGTGCAAGTAATAACCATTGTTTTAAACCGTCTTCCAAGTATTTTAAATCAACTGTGATGATGTAGTCCCGGTCATGAAAGGGCTATTGATTCTTTACCTTTAGAAAAATACGGAATGCTGAAAAGGAATGAACTCCATAGAACGTTAATGAATATGCATGGTAGATGATAGGATCAATGTGGATTCATGTGTTTCCAACACCTTTAGTTTATTTCTTTGATTAGTTATGTTTCTTTATGCTTTAGTTTATTATTTAGTTTAATTTAATTAATTAGGATTTGTTAGTACACCTCCATTCATTCATTCTTATTTTCTTTTTCTTTAGGTTATAACTTAGTAGACATTCTTCCTATTCCTTCCCTGTGGGATCGACCTGGACTTCCAGTACTATATTACTTGCACGATCACCTACACTTGGGTGTTGCACAAGAGCGCACAACTTTTTTCTCGTGTCAAGTTTTTGGCGCCGTTGCCGGGGAAGGCAACTAGGTTAGGATTTTACTAAGTTTTTTCATTTTTCTTCTTTTACTTAAAAAAAAAAAAAAAAAAACAAAAAAAATCATTGGACTTTTTCTCTCACAAGAAAAAAAAAAATTTTCTTTTGTTTAAATATTTTGGGTAAACATGTCTTATCCATATTACCCTCCATACAACACAAATACCACGAATGGGTACACATTAGGTAATGAGAACTATACCCCGAGTTGGCAAGCACCCACATATGATGCACATTATCAACCTGAGTGCTACCAATCACCACAATGGGAAAACCATCGTGTTAGTCCCCCATGTTATCAAACGTATCAAGAACCTCCACCTGGAGAGTTCTATCAATCGCAATGGGGATATAACCAAAATGATAGTGTAGGATATAGTAGTAGTTCCCACGATTACCAAATGCACCAAGACTTTCCTTCTGGGGAGTCTTGCACACAAACACAATGGGAAGGGGACTATTACCAACAACAATGGGGTGAAACTTCATATAGTTATAATGAGGAGAATAACCAAGTTGAGGATACTGGTATGTTAGAATTGCTGCTTAGTGAAATGAAAAGGCTAGAGAGTGCAATTGATAAATTAGGAGCTAGATATCAACAAGCATTTGATAGCCAACCTTTAGAAGACTATACCAGTCCTTCAACGCTACAACCTGAATTTCAAGACACTAACAATGGAATGGAATTAGAGGACAATGATGGGTTCATACCGAGTGAGGTTAACAACTCATTTGAGAAAGTGATAACCCAACAAGAACTCCAAAACCAAACCATTGAGCATGAAGTTGTAGAACCATCTTCTCCTCAACATACAACCCCAGACATCAACTCCTTCACTGCCTTGATAAAGTTGCACAATCTCTTTGTCCAGAGTACTTCAATAGATGACACATATAGTGAGGAGAGTTGCAAGGATGAGAATGAGGATTTAAAACATAATGTGAGTTTAGGTGATTACACACAACCAGGAAGGGAGGAGTCCCCTGTTGACTCTACCCCTACCTTTGAAAGTGACCCTAGAGAGGACATAATTGAAAAATCTAAATCTGATTTAGATTCTTGTGATATTCATGAACCCTCACCTCTGTCTACCGAAGAGGTGGTGTCACCAAGTTGCCCATCACCTATCCTTGCTATTAATCAAAGCTCTCGTCCTGAGCTTGAATGTTATGTGTACCCCATTTGTGAACAAACAGAATGTGTTGTGGAAGAGGATGGTAAGGATACTAGCACATGTTCTTCACAAAATTTTAACTTTCAAAATTCTTTGAGAGAAGACTTGGAAAATATTGATAACTTTGGAAGCCATTGGTTTTGCATCATCTCCTCTGACCTTGAGCCTGACATTAGTTGGGGGGAGTTGCATTTTTATGAGGATCTCAAAAGTCTTGTCATTGTTAAATTATTTCACTGGGAAGATCCTCAAAAATTTCGGTTGTTACTTTATGATAAGTATCTTGATTAACCGAATTTATTAACTGAGTTGTTATATTATGTTCTCTATTTTTCCTTGTTGCTACTAATGATTTTGCAGGTAACTTGAAAAAAAATTGGATATTAATGCCTCGAGGTAACATCCTTCCTTCTCTCGCTTTACTTTACATGTCCATGTGCTTAGTTTAGAACATTGGGGACAATGTTTAGTTTTAGTTGGGGGGGAGTGAGTCATTGCATGCCTCATATCTTTTTGTTGTACTTTAGTGTCATATACCTGCTTAGCAACATGTGACTCAGTAAATTAAAACTGTCAAAAATTTTGTTGTATTTTTATTTTTTTAAAAAGATAATAAAATGGTTCTTGTATTTCTCTCTTAGTTAATGTAGTTAGTTATGATGCATTAGTGTTATTTTCTGTATGTTATTAGTATGTGATACACTATGGTAGTTTGCTTACTATATTAGTTATAGTATGTTCTATGCTTTTTAATCTTCAAATACTTTGAGCACGTTGTGACAACCTTGTACTTAGCTAAAATGGATTAGTAAGCATAGTTTAAGTGTCTTGAAAGACTATAGTGGAGACTAATAACCCAAGTGAGCTTTTGAGCCATTCTTTTGTTTTTGAGTATTTATAAAATTACTCTTACTTTTTGAAAAGCGTATTAACTCGTTGTAAGTCTCATTTTTCTCCTTTATTTTGACTGATCACTAGAAGAGAACGTTCAGGATTTACTAAACTTTAGAGCTCTTGAATTTACTGAAATGAATTATCCTATTAACTTAGAAGATGATTTAGGCCATCTTTTGACCATACATGGATAATACAGCCTTGGCCTACCTCTATGCTATTCCTTTACTTCACCTCTTGAGCTTATCATAATCGCCTTGTCTTCATAATCCTAAAGTCTATACCAAACTCCAAATTAGGAGTTCAAGCATCAGTTCTTTATTTAGGAGTGATTGGGATGCGTTATCTTGACAAAAAGTTTGGTAGTGTGAATAAGGGAAAGTTGGCAAAGAAAAAAAAGCATGAAAAGAAAAAAAGAAAAAAAAAGAAAAAAAAAAAAGAAAAAAAAGAAGCATGAGAAGAAAAAGAAAAAAAAAATGCCAATGGTTGTTACAAAAGAAAAAAAAAGGAATGAAAAGAAGAGTGTGAAAAAAATAAATAAAAGAAAAGAAGAAGAGAGAGATTGGAGATGTGGGAAGTTTGAAAAGTTATAGTAGACAGTCCAATCACATCCTTTGACCCAATTGAATATCACGAGCCTTTTTCTTCTTAATCTAACACCTCTTTTTCAAAGTCCTGATGATTTTAAGTAAATTGGATTTGAAGTTAAGGTAATGAGAGAGTTATCCACGGTATCTCGCTCTTCTAGTGAAAAGTATCCTTTCATGAGACTCTGTTCACTAAAATTTCCGTTTTTCTATTTAGATATGAGAAGCATTTGATTCCATTTACATTTACTCTTTATAGCTTCCATATCATGAGTGATAATTATTACACCTAATTCGGAGCGATTTCATCTTGAGAGTGTAATCCTGGTAAGAGTTGAGTCAAAATGAACGTCTTGATAGTGTCTTAGGTTATGCGAGCTTTGAAATTAAAGTTTTGTATTTTGGTTGTCCATTCACACACACACTTGAAGATTAATAGGTATGGAATATTCTAATGACTTTGATAGTAGATTAACTATAATGTGTGTTGCATGGCTATGGCATACTAGAGAGTTTCATAAGACTGTTGAGCTTAACCACATTGTTAATGAGAGGAAAATTCTTGAAAACATTTAAACTAGAACCATTACTATAAACATGAATTTTGTGGGTAGATTCACTGCAAACCCTCACGAGACAACACTCGTCCACTAGGGGGAACCTAGGGGTTTAAAGGCTTGTTGCATACGCTAAATGCAATCGCGATTCCTGCGAAAGTGATTTAGGATTTTTACTTTCTTTTGTTTTCAATTTTTAGAGTTAAATAAACATTGCTGTAGTTCGCTTCATTGCTAGGGACTAGCAACGAGCTAGTTGGGGGGTGTGATTCGAGGTGAAAAGTGCATGTTTATAGTGTATTATACGGTCTTTTATGCATACTTTTATCCCCAAGTCCCTAGATTTAGATGCATATCAATGATTAAGTGTTTTCTATGATGTTGAGACTCAAACATGTGTTTTTACACTATTTTGCAGGTTATAGGAAGCAAACATTGCATAGAAAGTGATTCTGGTGAAGAGAACAACAGAAGCATCTGAGAAAATGGCAATTTTGACAATGATGACTTCAGATTTGGAAGATTTTCCCAGAGATATAAAATGTAGATCTTTGAGTTACGGTCGCGTGGCCGCAAACGGGAGGTCAATCCGAGGTCCGAGTAAAAAGTTATGGCCATTCTCCCATCGGTGTGCAGAGCTGTCAAAATCAGAAGAGTTCAAGCGATTGAAGAAGGGTTCAATCGATCGAACCTTCGATCGATCGAACTGAGCTCGATCGATCGAACTGAGCTCGATCGATCGAACCTTATTTTCACCCAAAAGTTGCGTAAACTCTGTGGGAACCCTATATATACGTCGTTTTGACGCCAGACGAAGGGGGGACGCTCCAGAACGCGAAAAACAGCAGTTTTAGGTAGTTTTAGGGTTAGATTAGGTGTAGATTAGGTTAGATTCATATTATTCTTCATCCTTTTCATTGATTTACTGAAGATTATTGAAGATTCAAGTTTCTTTCATGTTTATTTCAAGTTTATTTCAGATTATATCCAGGTTTTTCTTTCCAATCCTTGTTATTTGGTTGCTATTAGTTTATATGCCATGATTACTCTAGTTTTCTATTCATGCATTAGTTTTATTATGTTTTCGTAGTATAGACGTTGGAAATATGTGATGATATATTGATTCTTAGCCTCTGCCATGCAATCTGTAGAAACCTTGGGCTCGATCGATCGAAGGTATTTCGATCGATCGAACCAGGGCCATAGTCAAGCGATCGAAGGCACTTCGATCGATTGAAGGATGACTGTTCGATCGATCGAGAGCGCTTCGATCGATCGAACATGTTAAATCTTGAGATGATTCTTTTAAGTATTCCATGACTTTCTGTTTTAGAAATCTGTCATCAAATTGTCCCAATAAGCTCAGTTTGTCACAACAGTTTTTAGAACTTAAAGCCTTAAGGCTATTTTCTTCAATGACTTTTGAAAACCACTTTGAATGCTAACACCATTTAGAGTGCAAGTAATAACCATTGTTTTAAACCGTCTTCCAAGTATTTTAAATCAACTGTGATGATGTAGTCCCGGTCATGAAAGGGCTATTGATTCTTTACCTTTAGAAAAATACGGAATGCTGAAAAGGAATGAACTCCATAGAACGTTAATGAATATGCATGGTAGATGATAGGATCAATGTGGATTCATGTGTTTCCAACACCTTTAGTTTATTTCTTTGATTAGTTATGTTTCTTTATGCTTTAGTTTATTATTTAGTTTAATTTAATTAATTAGGATTTGTTAGTACACCTCCATTCATTCATTCTTATTTTCTTTTTCTTTAGGTTATAACTTAGTAGACATTCTTCCTATTCCTTCCCTGTGGGATCGACCTGGACTTCCAGTACTATATTACTTGCACGATCACCTACACTTGGGTGTTGCACAAGAGCGCACAACTTTTTTCTCGTGTCACAGGGCACTTGGGGACGTAATGGTTGTAGGCTTGGACTAGCCATTGATGTCGCGGTTTAAGGCTTGGACTTGCCGCTATCGGATGAAGGCGTATTTGTCTCCTTAGCGACTATTTAGGTGATGTTGAGTTTAAAGCATGTTTTGTCATATATGCATATGTTAGAAATTGTGCACTCAGCATATAGCTGAGCAGTGAAAATTTACTCCATTGCAGGTGAAAAGAAGAAAGGGAAAAAGAAGCGAGAAGAGTGAGGCGGTTGGAAACGCCGGGGGATCCTTTGTATATGTTTTTACTTTCTCTTCTAAGTATTGTAATAATGAGCGTTTAAATAGCTAGCTCTATGTAATGGGCTTGGAAGGGGTAGTATGGTGTTGTCGATGTTGTGATGAGTCTTAAAACTCTTTTTAGTTATGTTGTAATGGAACCGAACTTGCGGATTCATGTTTTGAACGTTTAACTTGTCAAATTCGTATTTAGAGGCATGTTATGGAACTTTTATGTTTTCAAGCCAAACGAGCCTTAACTTGTTGTATTATTGTTTCTTTTCGTGGATTACTATGTATTAGTGATGGTCTTGAAAGGTTAGTATAGATTGTGAAGCTTAAAGTACAATCATGTTTGATAGAAGGGAAGAGGAATGGTTGTTTGATACCTTAGGCAAAATTTTGCAGCATTGTGCAGGATTCTGCTAAAGGGTCATTCGACCGGTTGAATGGAGTCGTTCGACCGGTCGAGTTGGCCCCTGCCAGAAATCTTTTTCTATACCTTCTGAAAATTTTCAAAAGGTTTTGATTGGTTCACTGGGTACCTTTGGGATCCCTTATAACATAAAATCATTCGATTCGAAATATAATTGTGTTTTCAATTTTACACAAATTTTACAACTCGACGGGTAATGTTTCCAAAAGTTTTATACACTCAAGGTTTTTTTAAAGTCTTTTCCGCTGCGTATGGTCATTTAACGAACTGGATAAGCCTTAATGGCGTGCCACGTGTCCTATTTTCGCACGTTAGCGGGATGGGTCGTGACATTTATTGGTATCAAAGCTAGAGGTAACAAAACTTTGGGAACGTTCGACGACGAGTGGAATGTTGGGTGATTTTGTCACATGTTCTAGATTGCATCCATACATGGTAGAGATGTTTGATGCATATGTATGTTGTTTTACATACATGATATTGTTCTTGTCATACATGCATAGTGTTTATGCATCGAGATTAACAGGTTGAATAATCATGGGTGACCGAGAATTATCACCACATACCCAACGTATGAATGAAATGGTAGAAATGATGGAGAATATGAGAGATATGATCCAGAACATAGCAGAACAATTACCTCTAACGCCTTCAATTGAAGTAGAACCAATAACTATAATGCATGTACCTGAGAATAGAGGTATGATATCAGTATCTGGACAATTTGCTCAAAAGAAGCCAATGGAATTCCATGGGACACCCGACCCAACGCTCGCAGAACATTGGGTAATGGACATGGAATGAATCTTTTGATCTATCCCGATGACCAATAGGGAGAAAATGGAAAATGCAAGTGATGTGCTGAAGGGTGAAGCCCAGAATTGGTGGGTAAATGTTCTCGACCAAGGAGCACCGATTACTTGGGAGGGGTTCAAGGCAGAATTCAATCGCCGGTTTTTTGCGTGAGCTGCCTACAATGCGAAAAAGTGAGAGTTTGACAACCTCAAGCAAGGGGACATGACCGTAACTAAGTATACTTCCAAGTACAATGCTTTGTTGAGATTTGGAAAGGGTTCAGTTCCAGAGGAGGAAAATAGGGCAAGGAAATTTGAAGAGGGTTTAAGGAAAAATATCCGGTTGAAGGTAGAAACCTATGAGCATTTGACTGTGACAATAGTGCAACAAACGGCGCTTGTGGCCGAGAGTGGAATGGAAAGATCGAGGTAGAATCAGTGCAGTAAATGGGGAAATAATAGTGGTGATAGGAACTAAGGCGGATCTTTCAAGAGGCCGTTTCAAAGAGGCTCTGGTTCTAGTTTCAGTGACTTCAAGAGGACACCAAGTAACATCTCGTTGTGTTCACTTTGCAATCAACCACACTCAAGCCGATGTTTCATGACCAGACCCTAGAACAAGAACCAAGGAGGGGGTAGTGCTAATTTGACTCCTGACATGCAGGGCAAGTGTTACGATTGAGAAGTATTTGGGCACCAAGCCAAGGATTGTCCGAGGAAACATCCTCAGTAAGGAGATAGTTCTATGGCTTCCAGTGGTTCAAATCCTAGACAGTCCAACGATATAGGACAGAGGATGGAGCAACGTCAGGGGAGAGCATACCAGATGAACCAAGGGGATATGGCTGCTTTAGAGACTGTAGTCTCAAGTATGGTGCTTGTATGTTCGCACTTAGCACGCATACTTGATCACTCAGGACCTATGCATTCATTTGTATCGCATACCTTTGTTGAACATTTAAATGTTAAATCGGCACCATTAGGATATGAATTATCTATTACCGTACCCCTTAGTAAATCAATAGTGACGTCTATGATATACAAGAATTGTACAATCCAACTAGGCGAGAAGTCAATGAACGTAGACCTTATACCGATTCGTGTGAACCATTTCGATGTGATATTAGGAATGGATTGGTTGGCACTTAACCAACCTGCCATAGATTGTGAACAGAAAGAAGTTAATTTTCAATCACCGGTACATGGGAGCTTTTATTTCCAAGGGAGTGGGGTTACACCACCACCGTATTTGATTTCGGCTATCCGAATATGTAAGTTGTTGAGAAAGGGATGTCGAGGATTCCTGTGTTCAGTGACTGATGTCTTAGTGACCGAATCAAGAGTAGAAGACATTCGATAGTGCGAGAGTATTCAAATATATTTCCTGATAACTTGCCAGACGTTTTGATTGAGAGAAAGATTGAGTTTACCATCGAGATAATGCCAGACTCAAGACCCGTATCAAAAGCACCATATCGAATGGCACCCGTAGAGTTGAAAGAATTGAAAATCCAACTACAAGAGTTACTAGTGTTTGCACCCAAAAACCGTCAATGGGTTTTGAGTCTGATTCATGTTAGAGGAGAGGCCGGGCTAAGGAGTGAATGACTTATCGGGCTCAAGTACAGACGTAAGACAAATGATTGGGTTAAGGCCGGTTGGTGTGACAAGTAGAGCCCGATGGGATATGGGATTGTGGTAAGGTTTATCGGGCTTTGGCGAGACATAACCTAGCATGTTGAAAGCCCGATGGTGGAAAGCAGTAGCAGGAAGCCCAATCGGACACCGCGTAATGAAGATGAGAGGTAAAGTCAGAATCTAAGTCCGATTGGCTATGGGCGGTTGAAGAAAGATAATCGGGCATGGAAACCAATAGAGCCCGATTCATCCAGGAGAATCAGTAATGAGGCCGATTGGTTGAGGTGAAGGCTGTATTGTTTACAGCTGGCAGGACGTCATCTTTGGGGAGTTTTGGAAACAAGAGTCCGTTTAGGAAAGGAACTGTTCGTTGCTAGCTGGATTGATGCGTCTGATCCCTAAATTGAAGGGATTGAGTCAATTAAGTCATGGATAAGGAAGGTCATCAATTAACCAATCAACTAATCAGCTTGGAGCGCAAGCCAAGGAATCATTGTCCAATTAAAAGTTGTATAAGGCCGCTATAAATATAAGGCAGGCTACAGAAGCAAAGGACTCCGCGTCTCTCTCGAAACAGCATACACAGCATTCAGAGTACTCAGCATATTCGAAGCATTCAAAGTGTTCATAGTCTGTTTTTCAACCTTTAATAGCAATTAGGTCTGTCCTTTTGTTATTTCTCTTTTTGTTCTTTTGAATATTCATCTTTTTTCTGGTGTTCCTAAGATCTGTTTAATCTTTCCAAACATTTAATAAAAGTCTGTTTTTATTAAACCGTTTGTGATTTTGTTTACCTGTTAAAATTGATACTTTTTAGCTTGTGCGCTTCAGTACTGCTAAAGGACTTTCAGTGAGGGTACTTTCCTACTCACTACACACAATCACCCTGTTTAGAAGTTAGATTCACCAAGCCTTGAGTATCACTCACTCAAGCAATATAGGAAATTAGTTTGCACATACACATACACACACCGAACCACCATTGGTTCTGGCACGCCCGCGCAAATTACAGGCAAACAACTAGGAAAAGGTTTCATCCGACCTAGTATATCACTGTAGGGAGCTCCAGTGTTGTTTGTAAAGAACAAGGATGGTTCGATGAGAATGTGTGTGGACTATCGAGAGCTAAACAAGTTGACAATTAAGAACAAGTACCCATTACCAAGAATTGATGACTTATTTGATCAACTTCGTGGAGCGCAAGTGTTCTCTAAGATAGATTTGAGATCAGGCTATCATCAGTTGAAGGTAAAGGCTGAAGACATTGAGAAAACTGCTTTCAAAACACACTACGGACATTACGATTTCTAGTGATGCCATTTGGGGTTACAAATGCACCAGCCACGTTCATGGATCTTATGAACCGAATCTTTGAGGACCACTTGGATGATTTTGTGATTGTGTTCATCGACGACATCCTGATCTATTCACCGAGTGAGATAGAACACGAGAACTACTTGAGGTTGATACTTCAGAGATCGCGAGAGAAGCAACTATTTGGAAAATTTAAGAAGTGTGAATTCTGGCTACCCAGTATTACTTTTCTTGGTCATGTGATTAACAAGAATGGAGTTTCAGTTGATCCTCACAAGGTGGATGCAGTATCAAATTGGCAGAGACCGACTTTAGTGTCAGAAATTCAGAGCTTCTTAGGTTTAGTTGGGTACTACCGCAGGTTCATTGAGAAATTTTCAAAGATTTCATTGCCTATGATAAAGTTGATGAGGAAGGGTATTACTTTTGAGTGGAGTGATTCGAGGTGAAAAGTGCATGTTCATAGCGTATTACATAGTCCTTTATGCATACTTTTATCCTCATAGCCCCTACATTTAGGTGCATTCTAATAACAATGTTCTTTTTATTGTGTTAATGCTAAAACATATGTTTTTGCATTGTTTTATAGGTATTAGAATGCAAATCAATGAAGTGGAGCTAAAGAAAAGTGATTTTGGTGGATAGAACAACAGAAGCAGCTGAGAAAATGCCAATTTTGACAATGAAGACTTCAGATTTAGAAGATTTTCCCAGAGATACAAAATGTAGATCTTTGAGTTACGGTCGCGTGGCCGTAAATGGGAGGTCAATCCGAGGTCCGAGTGAAACGTTATGACCATTCTCCCATCGGTACGTAGAGCTGTCAAAATCAAATAAGTGCAAGCGATTGAGGAGAGTTCAATCGATCGAACCTTCGATCGATCGAACTAAGCTCGATCGATCGAACTTTATATTCACCCAAAAGTTGCGTAAACTCTGTGGGAACCCTATATATAAGTCGTTTTGACGCCAGACGAAGGGAGGACGCTCCAGAACGCAGAAAATAGCAGTTTTAGGGTAGTTTTAGGGTTAGATTAGGAGTAGGTTAGATTAGATTCTTATTTTTCTTCATCTTTTCCATTGTTTTACTCAAGATTATTGAAGATTCAACTTTATTTCAAGTTTATTACAAGTTATAATCAGATTATTCTAGGTTTTTCCTTTCCTTTATTTTATTTGATTGTTTATGACTCTAGTTGTTATGATTGTTTGGTTTTACTCTTTCTGTATTAGTTTAATCATGTTTCTGTAGTTTAGACGTTGGAAATATGTGATGAAATATTGATTTCCAACCTCTGCTATGCAATCTTTAGAAACCTTGGGCTCGATCGATCGAAGGTATTTCGATCGATTGAACCAGAGCCATAGTCAAGCGATCGAAGGCATTTCGATCGATTGAAGGATGATGATGTCCGATCGATCAAGAGCGCTTCGATCGATCGAACTTGCAGATTCCTGAGATGATTCTTTTAAGTATTCCATGACTTTCTGTTTTAGAAATCTGTCATCAAATTGTCCCTATAAGCTCAGTTTGTCACAATAGTTTTTAGAACTTAAAGCCTTAAGGCTATTTTCTTCAATGACTTTTGAAAACCACTTTGAATGCTAACACCATTTAGAGTGCAAGTAATAACCATTATTTTAAACCGTCTTCTAAGTATTTTAATCAATTGTGATGATGTAGTCCCGGTTATGAAAGGGATATTGATTATATATCTTTAGAAAAATACGGAATGCTGAAAAGGAATGAACTCCATAGAACATTAATGAGTATGCATGGTAGATGGTTAGGATCAATGTGGATTCTCGTATTTCCAACACATTTAGTTTATTTATTTAATTAATTATGTTTCTTTATACTTTAGTTTGTTATTTAGTTTAATTTAATTAATTAGGATTCGTTAGAACCTCCACCCGTATATTAATCTTTTCTTTCTCTTTAGGTTGTAACTTAGTAGACATTCTTCCTATTCCTTCCCTGTGGGATCGACCTGGACTTCCAGTACTATATTACTTGCACGATCATCTACACTTGGGTGTTGCATAAGAGCGCACAACTATTTAGTCATGTCATGGAGTCAAGAGTGTGAAGACAGTTTTTAAGAGTTGAAGTCGCGACTAACGAGAGCACCTATTTTGACAATACCATCCGGGACTGAATGATTTGTGATTTATAGTGATGCATCACATCAAGGTTTGGGATCCGTACTTATGCAAGGGGGTAAAGTAATTGCCTATGCTTCCAGACAACTGAAGACACATGAGGTTAACTATTTGACACACAACCTTGAATTGGCCGCAATGATCTATGCTTTAAAGATTTGGAAACACTACCTGTACGGGAAAAAAATGTGAGATCTTCACGGACCACAAGAGTTTGAAATACATCTTCACCCAATGGGACTTGAACATGTGATAGCGAAGATGGTTGGAGTTGATGAAGGATTACGATCTTTCGATTGAATATCATCCAGGAAAGGCTAATGTAGTAGCCGATGCATTAAGCCGGAAGACTCCAAGGAACTTAGCCGACGCGCTAACACAACAAAAGGAATTGGTAAAGGAAATGGAACGCTTAGAGTTGGATGTAATTCTAAAGACTAGTGGTGGCTTAATGATGGCAATCATAGCGCACCCAGATATTATTGATGAGATCAAGAAGGAATAGTTTCACGATGTCTACCTGTGCAAAATGAGGGATGAGATACCGTTGGAAAATGACCTGGTTTTGTATTGGAACAAGGAACGTTGAAGCATAAGAAACGACTATGTGTACCTAATGTGAAAGGCTTGAAAGAGAGGATTCTAGAGGAAGCACATAGTACTCGATATTCAGTTCACCTAGGAAGTAATAAAATGTATAGGAATTTGCGGGAGAACTTTTGGTGGAAAGGTATAAAGCGTGAAGTTGCCAAGTTTGTATCCGAATGTTCGGCAGGTCAACAGTTCAAGGCAGAAGACAAGTACCTACAGGATTACTACAACCATTACCAGTGTCAGAGTGGAAATGGGATGAGATTACGATGGATTTTGTTTCAGGATTTTCACGATCGCCAAATAAGAATGATAAGATTTGGGTCATAGTGGACCGATTGAAAAAATCAGCATATTTTCTACCAATCAAGACGACTAAACCTTTGAAGTTAGCTGAGTTGTATGTAAAAGAGATTGTAAGACTATACGGGATTCTAGCAGTGATTGTATTAGATCACGACAATAGTTTTACATCGAGGTTTTGGGGAAGTTTGCAAAAAGCTATGGGTACAAAGCAGAGTTTTAGTACCGCATTTCACCCTCAGACCGACGTGCAGTCAGAGCTCATGATTCAGACGTTAGAGGATATGCTTTGATTGTGTGTCCTAGACTTTGGAAGCGATTAGAAGAAACACTTACCGCTAATTGAGTTTGCTAATAACAACAGTTTTCAGTCAGGCATTGGTATGGCACCATATGAAGCTTTGTATGGCCGTAAGTATCGATCACCGGTTTGTTGGACCGAAGTTGGAGAAAGAAAGTTACTAGGATTTGAGTTAATACAGGTGACTACTGAGAAGGTGAAGTTAATTCAAGAGCGACTTATGATAGCTCAGAGTCGTTATAAGAGTTACGCAGACTCGAAACAACGACCGATGACGTTCGAAGTAGGTGACTTTGTATACTTGTGAGTATCGCCTTCGAAAGGCATTATTCGATTCGAAAAGAGGGGAAATGTCACAACCCATCCTACTACGCGTGGAAATAGGACACGTGGCACGCCACCAAGGTTCATCCAATCATCATCTAACGATACGCAGCGGAAAGAACTTTAAAACAACCCTGGGTATTTTAAAACTTAGGAAACATTGCCCTCTGAGTTGACAAATTCATTGAAAATTTGAGTTATAAAAAGTTTTGGCCAAGTGAAAACACATTCAAAAGAATCAGTTCTGAAAATAGAGGTTCAATCGACTGTGCCTAGGGTCCAGTCGACTGTGCCTAGCAGAAACCAAAACCCTAATTTCTTAACAGAGGTCCAGTCGACTGATCAGAGAACCCAGTCGACTGCACTGGTTACTATTTGGATCAGTAGCTAGAATCTACAGTAGCTCAGTCGACTGATCAAAGGTCCCCAGTCGACTGTGTCTAGCAGAACCAAAATACAACATTTTCAAAAGGGGTCCAGTCGACTGAGTTATGGTACAGTCGACTGGTTTTGCCATTAATAGAAGCAGTAGCCATAAATCAACAGTGTTCAGCCGACTGATAAAGGGTCCAGTCGACTATTTTCATTACTATTCACTTTCAGTGTCTCAATCCCACGAGATCCAGTCGGCTGATCCAGAGTCCAGTCGATTGCTCCCCTGCTGGGCAGCCCTGTTGTGAAAATTAACAACTCATGCTTCTCTATACCAACAACAATCGCAACCATAACTCAAATACAACATTTAAAACATAACTACAGACGTTCAATTACAAGACTTCGATACTACGAAACTAATCCATGGTTCTATTACAACATATTACAATTTCCCAATCCTTACACAAGTTTTAGGATTAAAACAAAAACATATACAATGTGGTTCCCCGGCGTTCCTCAACGGCCTCACTCCTTACGCTTCTTCTTGTCTTTATTCTTACCTGCAATGGAGTACATCTCCACTGCTCAGCTATATGCTGAGTGCACAATTCTAAATGTATGCTTATATGACAGTTCATGGTTTAAGCATTTAAAACACATAAAAAATAGTCTCTAGGGTGAGTGGTACGCATTCATTCGGTCGATGTCGTAGGAGGCTCACCTCTCCCACGCATCTCGTACACTGGTTGGGCCTTCCTCCATACCAGGTACCGTGTACTGGTTGGGCCCACCTCCAATCCAGACACAACCACAATTCCAATTCCATTTAAATCAAAATCATAATCCTCAAGGTTCGAGGAGCTTACCCCGGATGAATTTGCACCAAACTCCCCTTTTGACCCAAGTAGACACATAACATGCTCACATAAACAGTTATACGTGCTTTTCATGTAATTTCACGTGCATAATTAACGGGCCTAATTAATACATGAATTTTGCCCGGATCCAAGAATATCAAAGTTGATGTTCAAAACATGAAAATCCATATATTTCATAGATCTAGAATTCATACCTCGTGCGATTCTCTTCAAACTTTGAAGGATCGTCTAGGGGGCTAATTAATCGTCGGATTTCAAATTTGGGACGATTCCTACAAGTTTTACTGGATTTTCCCTAAAAGTCTAGAATTAATATTTTTACAAAAATTGGCCAAACACGGCCTAAGTAGTATCAAAACGTAGATCTTACCTCCACGAGTTCAAATATGAAATCTGGAGAAAATCTTACGGACGATCGGTCGTCGATCGGCGTCGCAAAGCCCGAAGCACCCAATCTCCCTTCTCTCTTCTCTCTCTAGATATTTTTTCAGTTTTGGATGAGAATGAATCTCATCCATTACTATTTGTAGGCAAACTCTTCAGAAATTGCGTTTACCTCCCCACGAGTTTCTCAAACTTCTAATTAACTCCTGAAACTTCTCACACATCCATTTTATAACTTTACGAGTGAAAACTATAAATTTCAAAAGTTTTCGACTAGGTTTCGTTTGGGTCCAAAAATAACGTCCGAAAATTATATTCGGTGGAATCTCTAAACGACCTACATTTTTATATCATGATCACTCACGTTCTCACCAAAATTTTCAAAATGATATAACAATATCAAAATTACCAGAATTTACTAAACACAGGTAAAATTACTATTCATAAAAAAACCAGATAAGTCAAATAACATTTAAGTCACATAAATGCCATTAACTCATGCCCATGCAATATGATATACCACGTTCCCGTGTCCTCACTGACACTTCACCGTTGACTCACAGTCAACTCCACCTCAGATTATTAATAAACATTAATAAGCGACAAAATCTCAAATATGAAATGATAAACCATGGAATTCTGGAACGGGTGTGACAACTCTCCCCTCCAAAAAGGAAGTTTGTCCCCAAACTTAAACCATCCTCTCACGACTTCACACAAGTACTCCGAACACTTGCCTCATACACCACTCAAACACTTTACCGAGAAATCCAAGTTTTATGAGGAAAATAAATCCTCAGGCTCTTAAGGAAAATAAATCCTCGGAGCCTCCGTCTCAATCTGATGGGAGATTCAAACAGAATCCTAGCAATACTCCGAAGCATCTCGATAGATAAGAATATCAATACCTGAGTAAAACTTACCCAATAGTCATACCTGACATTAACTCACCTCACGACATCACAACGTCAACTCGTGTATCCTTTCATCGTACGTGTCACATTTTCTTTCCGGAATTCAAAAGTTTTATCACAATACTCAACCCAAGGAACCAATTCATCTCTCATTCACCTGTCTTGCTTTTTGACTAAAAGTCGTTGACAACATGTCCAAGCTGGTGAACAATGATACACAGTTCTTCATCTTGAAGTGAACCAAACTGAGTACTATCATACACAAATACTATGTCGATAAGTCAATGCCTCAACCAACTGTTTCACATACTATAGATTCAATCTCTTACTCTACTAATCATCATACCACTTGCAGTACCATATCGTATTTCAAATGATTCCCAAGTTCTTATCAAATTCTGACCTGCCTTTCTAATAACTCCACATCACGGCAACATCAGTTGCAATAATTATCACATAGTCGGTAGTTCGTCACCCAGTACTTCTCTCTGTCCCTACAAATTCGTATCATTCCATTCAGGTTTTACCAATCTCATACTATAATCCGATCACTCGTACCTCATAAGGCATCAATCAAGTTCTCTACAGAAAATTTCACACCATTTTATTCGTTCGAGTCTACACGTGTCTCAAATCACCCACGGTGAAGTAAAATACAATTGTCGTTCATCTCTCCCAAGTTTGCACTCGAACTACCACCGATTGAAATAAAATATTCATACCTCACACTTGTTTTAAAACTTTTCAACAAGGCCAATTAAAATTATCATTTATGATTTAAAACAAACTGATTTAAAATCTCCCATAATACTTTCATCTCTTCTCACCACATAATTGCCTCAATATCCGTAGTGACAAATGACATTGTCAAGCAAAATCAACTTTGTCAATCATCCATATATCACAGTGTTCATTACAACGTATCCCTACGTTCAACACATACTTCATCACTGGCTCTATCGTTTGACTATTCACAGTCCATCTGATTCTCATAGTGTACATATACACTGAGTCAATTACCTTTCTGTCGGAGATTACAACCCCACTGTAGTCCATTCCTATCTCATATACTACCCGTTTACCATTTTTTTTTTTTTTTTTACATTCATCGGTTCACGTAGATCCCTTACCATTGCCGTAGTTATACAACTCCATAATCCTCGGTTGTTTTACTTGTACCTTTACACAAGTCCAGACTAATCACACTTCTGTGTACCTCAACTCTTACCGAGCTCTTAATAAACCTTCACCCTAAGTATATGCTCCTCGTATAACATCTCACGACTCCATATTTTATCCCAACATTTGATGTTTCATAACTGTAGTTGATTTTGACTCAATTCCAATTCAAACTCTCTAATCCTTTGTTTGTTCTATCTCCACTCCATTGTTCCCAAATAATCTTGTTGCTCAACGTTCATATTATTCTCGTAACCCATCTAAAGGTAGTCCGGTAATCAAATATTTCCATAAGGTATGTCTCACTGTGTTCAGTATATTCCTAATCAACTCCCAATTCTCATACTTGTCGCGACAATACACAAAGTCACCCTATTCTCACTACGGTTATTAAAGTCAACCGATTGATCATAACTATCATCCTTCAGGTGCTTCATACGTTATGAATCTCATCAAGTTCTTGATCGTTCAAACTTTCAATCATTCACAATCTCGAATTGTTCCAATACCTAAACCCAGATCAAGCTCCCTTTGGCATGATACTCAAGACAACCCCCTTAATGTCATACCTTCAAACTGATCAAATTCAGGTGCACGAAACCCCACCATCGCCTTACTTTGGAATTTTGAAGTCCACCACCTGTTCACGTGGAACTCAATCATTCAACCACTGTTGTTGTTCCCCAGCACTAAGCATACTGTATCCTTCTACAATACTTAGCTTTCAAAACCTACTCGATACACTATCGCCAGCATTTAATACCACATCCCTCATTTAAACAAAAGTTAGGTTTTGAAATATTTTAAACATTTTAAAATTTTCTCAGGGATGGAATCCGACATTCTCAAAATCCTCCAACCTTGTTGTAATTCAAGACAACTGTGATAGCTTCCCATTGCATCCACCACTGTATTCTATTAGCCTCACATTCCCGCTATCATATCGGATAACGTACTCAACGTACTACCAAGTCTTCATTCCACTCAACTGTCCCCGTTTATTTACTCATTAAAGCTTCATTTTCTCGATTTATATTTTCACTTCTCTACATTGACTTACCCAAAGTCTCTCTACCCGTCTATCGTTCCCACAACCGCTCTTGTTCATTATCGTAATACCCGTTGTACTCTAGCGTCCTGCTGATAGTGTCGTGTGTTAAATACTCAACGATATTTTAAAAGCATTCAAAGGAAAGATTTTCGTTTTATTTTGAAAATATGTTAAAAATCCAGGTTTGAAATCGCATGTACTTCACCCCTTTGTGATAACCACCTTCACTACAAGCTTCTTATCAAAGTATTCTCATCCCCATGATAGCCAAATATCCACCCGATTTCTTTGAGTTTCTTATCACGTTCCATAATTCACACTTATCTTTTATTCCCTGTCTCCTCATCTTACTCCCTTTATTCTATCTCTTCCGATAACCCCCGGCAAAACATCAGGGAATCTTATTACTCTACATTTTTGTCCATTTACTCTCCATCAACCTTTCCATAGAATTTCTCTATCAAGATCCTCTTATCCTTATGTTATCTAATTATCAATTTGATTCCTCTGGACTTCTGTCACTTTTGATCAATTACCTTCACCTATTATTTCTGGTCTCGTCTTCTTACTTCCTTTATTCCATTTCCTTTGCGGAACCATCTCGAAACACCAACGAAATTTCATTACTATGCATGTCCATTCATTTGTTTCTCACCAAGACCTCTACAATTTCTCCTCCGACCTATGTCATCCTTCAACATCAGTCATCATCCTTATCGTAACATTTCTACGGGCATAACCATCGAGTCTAGGCATCCACTCTAGAAGTCTCATCATCTCATCAGTTAACCTTCGACTATCTATAGGCTTAAACTGTTCGCTCATACTCTATCATTTCCATTCATAATTCTCATCTTAGGTCAACCTTCAAATCCCAACAATTTCCTTTATACTATTAACTCGATAGCATTTGCTACAAATCCCTACACTGCATCTGCATCTGCATTTGCATCTGTTATAGTGCTACGACTATTTGAAACCAGGTTCAGTTGAGAGATTCCTCAACAACCACAATACTGATAACCCTTAGAGATATTGCCCAATTCCCAATACATTCCACAAGATAGGTTGAGAGATTCCTCAATCGTCCAATACATACCTTAAGATAGGTTGAGAGATTCCTCAACCATCCAATACATACCGTAAGATAGGTTGAGAGATTCCTCAACCATCCAATCGTCTCAATACCATACAATAAGTTGAGAGATTCTCCAACTACCCGACATACCCCGTATATACCGTAAGATAACCTCGCACGATAGTGCCGTAGGTTACCACCGTAAGATAAGGTGAGAGATTCCTCACCGGTCCCATACACGAGCAATACATACTGCTGAACTATTTTTCTGTCATAAACCCCCAACTGGTCATCCCTTTTCTCTCACATCATGATGTGCATCCCATGTCTGAAGTATAACTTTTATCAAGTACTTCTAGTCTCAAAACTCAACCACAACACTCACTTTCATTCTCTAGATGAAGTATACGGAAATCTTCTCTGACGTTTACTACTCGACTTTGTTCTCGGTAAGATCTCCCAAAGGACACTCGTCACTAACATTAAGAACATCAACCGATTCGATCAAAATCATTTAGTTTTGTTTAGAAATCCAACTGTCTCTTACTACCAAGATATCATCTCTCCCTCGTCTCCCTTCACAAGGTCTATGATAACGTACGGTAAGCCTCATCTCATCACACAGCTCTACATCCGTATGATTCCACCGATTCACAAATGCATAAATGCTATGCATGTATGACAATGACATAATCATGTATGTATAACAACATACCATATGCATCAAACATCTCTATAATGTATGGATGCATTCTAGAACATGTGACAATTCACTCAACACTCCACTCGACGTCGAACGTTCCCAAAGGTTTGTCACCTATTGCTCTGATACCACTAAATGTCACGACCCATCCCACAACGCGTGGAAATAGGACACGTGGCACGCCACCAAGGCTCATCCAATCATCATCTAACGATGCGCAGCGGAAAGAACTTTAAAACAACCCTGGGTATTTTAAAACTTAGGAAACATTGCCCTCTGAGTTGACAAATTCATTGAAAATTTGAGTTATAAAAAGATTTGGCCAAGTGAAAACACATTCAAAAGAATCAGTTCTGAAAACAGAGGTTCAATCGACTATGCCTAGGGTCCAGTTGACTGTGCCTAGCAGAAACCAAAATCCTAATTTCTTAACAGAGGTCCAGTCGACTGATCAGAGAACCCAGTCGACTGCACTGGTTACTATTTGGATCAGTAGCTAGAATCTACAGTAGTTCAGTCGACTGATCAAAGGTCCCCAGTCGACTGTGTCTAGCAGAACCAAAATACAACATTTTCAAAAGGGGTCCAGTCGACTGAGTTATGGTACAGTCGACTGGTTTTGCCATTAATAGAAGCAGTAGCCATAAATCAACAGTGTTCAGCCGACTGATAAAGGGTCCAGTCGACCGTTTCCATTACTATTCACTTTCAGTGTCTCAATCCCACGAGATTCACTCGACTGATCCAGAGTCCAGTCGATTGCTCCCCTGCTGGGCAGCCCTGTTGTGAAAATTAACAACTCATGCTTCTCTAAACCAACAACAATCACAACCATAACTCAAATACAACATTTAAAACATAACTACAGACGTTCAATTACAAGACTTCGATACTACGAAACTAATCCATGGTTCTATTACAACATATTACAATTTCCCAATCCTTACACAAGTTTTAGGATTTAAACAAAAACATATACAATGTGGTTCCCCGGCGTTCCTCAACGGCCTCACTCCTTACGCTTCTTCTTGTCTTTCTTCTTACCTGCAATGGAGTACATCTCCTTACCTGCAATGGAGTACATCTCCACTGCTCAGCTATATGCCGAGTGCACAATTCTAAATGTATGCTTATATGACAGTTCATGGTTTAAGCATTTAAAACACATAAAAATAGTCTCTAGGGTGAGTGGTACGCATTCATTCGGTCGATGTCGTAGGAGGCCCACCTCTCCCACGCATCTCGTACACTGGTTGGGCCTTCCTCCATACCAGGTACCGTGTACTGGTTGGGCCCACCTCCAATCCAGACACAACCACAATTCCAATTCCATTTAAATCAAAATCATAATCCTCAAGGTTCGAGGAGCTTACCCAGGATGAATTTGCACCAAACTCCCCTTTTGACCCAAGTATACACATAACATGCTCACATAAACAGTTATACGTGCTTTTCATGTAATTTCACGTGCATAATTAACGGGCCTAATTAATACATGAATTTTGCCCGGATCCAAGAATATCAAAGTTGATGTTCAAAACATGAAAATCCATATATTTCATAGATCTAGAATTCATACCTCGTGCGATTCTCTTCAAACTTTGAAGGATCGTCTAGGGGGCTAATTAATCGTCGGATTTCAAATTTGGGACGATTCCTACAAGTTTTACTGGATTTTCCCTAAAAGTCTAGAATTAATATTTTTACAAAAATTGGCCAAACACGGCCTAAGTAGTATCAAAACATAGATCTTACCTCCACGAGTTCAAATATGAAATCTGGAGAAAATCTTACGGACGAACGGTCGTTGATCGGCGTCGCAAAGCCCGAAGCACCCAATCTCCCTTCTCTCTCCTCTCTCTAGATATTTTTTGAGTTTTGGATGAGAATGAATCTCATCCATTACTATTTATAGGCAAACTCTTCGAAAATTACGTTTACCTCCCCACGAGTTTCTCAAACTTCTAATTAACTCCTGAAACTTCTCACACGTCCATTTTATAACTTTACGACTGAAAACTATAAATTTCAAAAGTTTTCGACTAGGTTTCGTTTGGGTCCAAAAATAACGTCTGAAAATGATATTCGGTAGAATCTCTAAACAACCTACCTTTTTATATCACGATCACTCACGTTCTCACCAAAATTTTCAAAATGATATAACAATATCAAAATTACCAGAATTTACTAAACACAGGTAAAATTACTATTCATAAAAATACCAGATAAGTCAAATAACATTTAAGTCACATAAATGCCATTAACTCATGCCCATGCAATATGATATACCATGTTCCGGTGTCCTCACTGACACTTCACCGTTGACTCACAGTCAACTCCACCTCAGATTATTAATAAACATTAATAAGCGACAAAATCTCAAATATGAAATGATAAACCATGGAATTCTGGAACGGGTGTGACAGGAAAACTCAATCTGAGATTCGTAGGACCTTTTGAGATCCTAGAGAGGGTAGGTGCAGTGGCATACCGATTGGCATTGTCATTAGAATTGGAATATGTACATAATGTATTTCAAGTATCGATGTTGAGATAATGTATGTCAGATACGAGTAAGATCATGGTACCAGAACCGTTACAAATTCAACAGAACTTGAGTTACATAGAGCACCCAGTAGAGATATTAGACCGGAAGGAAGTCTTGAGAACTAAGACGATTCCAATGGTGAAAGTGTTATGGCATAGTCATTCAGTTGAGGAAGCTACGTGGGAAAATGAGGAAGAGATGAGGAATGAGTATCCGTACCTGTTCAACGTATGAGGTATAAGTTTGGGGACAAACTTCCTTTTTGGAGGGGAGAGTTGTCACACCCGTTTCAAAATTATAAGTTTTATCATGCATAATTTCATTTATGGATTTATCAATGTTAGTTGATAATGAGGTAGAGGTTGACTGTGAGTCAACGGTAAGGTGTCAGTGAGGACACGGGAACATGATGATTCATTTTGCATTGGCCTAAATAAATGACATTTATGTGATTTAAATGTTATTTGACTTATCTGGTATCTTTATGAATAGTAAATTATACCTGTATAGCATAATTTCTGGTAATTTTGGTAACGTTAGATATCTTTTGAGAACTGTGGTAAGAACGTGAGTGTCACGTTATATAAAAAGGTAGGTTATGTAGAGATTTCACGGAATTTAGTTTTCGGATGCATATTTTGGATTCAAACGAGACTTGATCAAAAACTTTTGTAATTTGTAATTTTTACTCGTAAAGGCATAAAATGGACGTGTGCGAAGTTTCAAGAGTTAGTTAGAAGTTTTGGAAACTCACGGGGAAGTAAACGCAATTTTCGAAGAGTTTGTCTACAAATAGTGGTGGATGAAATTGTCATTTCTCACAAACTTATTATAATATCTTAAGAGATGAGAGAGAAAAAGGAGATTGATCTTACGGGATTTGCGACGACAAACGGCGACCCTTTGTCCATATGAATTTCACCAAATTACATATTCGAACTCCCCGAGGTAAGGGCTACGTATTGATAGTCTTTAGACCACGTTTGGCTAAGATTTTATAAAATTCTAAATCTGGAAATTTGGGAAAAACATGTATAAACTTGTAGGTTTTACGTAGGATCAGAGACTTGGCATTTAATCAGGCTTCTAGTCGTTCCCTCAAAGTTATACGATGATAGCTCGAGGTATGAATTTCTAGCCTATGATATATAGGGAAATTTCATGTTATAAATTTCAACGACGAAATTGAGATCCGGGCAAAAATTCATGTGTTAATCTTAGGCCCGTTAATTATACACGCGCTTAATTATGAAAAGCATGTCTAAATTTACGCGAGCACATTGAGTTGTCTATGTGGGTCAAGGGGGGGACTTATACAAATTCACACCAGAGTAAGCTTCTCGATGTTTGAGAATTTTAGTAGCAACGGCTACCGTGCATGGTTTAAGGCTTGGACTTGCCAAGGCACTTAGGGATGTAATAGTTGTAGGCTTGGACTAGCCATTGACGTCGCGGTTAAGGCTTGGACTTGCCACTACCGGATGAAGGCGTATTTGTCTCCGTAGCGACTATTTATGAGTTATTGAGTTTATAGCATGTTTGTCATATATGCATATGTTAGAAATTGTGCACTCAGCATATAGCTGGGCAGGGGAGATTTACTCCATTGCAGGTGAAAAGAAGAAAGGGAAAAAGAAGCGAGAAGAGTGAGGCAGTTGGAAATGTCGGGGGATCCTTTGTGTATGTTTTTACTTTCTCTTCCAAGTCTTGTAATAATGAGCGTTTAAATAGCTAGCACCATGTAATGGGCTTGGAAGGGGTAGTATGGTGTTATTGATGTTGTGATGAGTTTTAAAACTCTTTTTAGTTAGGTTGTAATGGAACCGAACTCGCGGATTCATGTTTTGATCGTTTAACTTGTCAAATTCGTATTTAGAGGCATGTTATGGAACTTTTATGTTTTAAAGCCAAACGAGCCTTAACTTGTTGTATTATTGTTTCTTTTCGTGGATTACTATGTATTAGTGATATTCTTGAAAGGTTAGTATAGATTGTGAAGCTTAAAGTACAATCATGTTTGATAGAAGGGAAGAGGAATGGTTGTTTGATACCTTAGGCCAAATTCTGCAGCATTGTGTAGGATTCTGCTAAAGAGTCATTCGACCGGTTGAATGGAGTCGTTCGACCGGTTGAGTTGCCCCCTGCCAAAAATCTTTTTCTATACCTTCCGGAAATTTTCAAAAGGTTTTGATTGGTTCACAGGGTACCTTTAGGACCCCTTTTAACATAAAATCATTCGATTCAAAATACAATTGCATTTTCAATTTTACAAGGATTTTACAACTCGACAGGTAATGTTTCCAAAAGTCTTATACACTCAAGGTTATATTAAAGTCTTTCCACTGCATATGGTCATTTAACGAATTGGATAAGCCTTAATGGCGTGCCACGTGTCCTATTTCCGCACGTTAGTGGGATGGGTCGTGACAATAGGGTCCATCCACCTAAGCCCTAATTCGACCGGGTCAACGTCCATGCCTTCTGAGTTGCCACCCTTATCCCGAGGAGGTCCGACTTAGAGCCATGCTAACTGGTAGGCCCTTGTGTTATCCTCTCTTGGGATCTGTTTAATTAAGAAACCCTTGAGCTATTTAGTAATAGACCTGACTACGACCAAGTAGGCCACATGTTTTCCTCCCGTGCCTTATACTCCTGATTGACTTAGTTTACAGTCAGCTGGGACTCTGTTGTGCGCTCATTGAGGTAGCCAATTACAACCCAACCAACAAGGCTTCGTACTCAGCGTCATTGTTAGAGGCCTAAAACCTAAACCTTAATGCGTAGTGCAGCTGAAACCCATCGGGCATGGTCAGGACGATCCATGCCCCACTGCCCTATTTGTTGGAGGATCTATCCACATAGAGTACCTAGGTTGGGATGTCAGGGAGTGGCCAAATGGTGGCTCGGGCGGAAATGACTCCTCCACTAGGTCTTCTGGATATATGAATTCTATGAGGAAGTCTGCCACCTCCTGACCCTTGATTATTGTACGGGGTCAGTAGATTACTTCAAATCCTTCCAATTCTAATGCCCACTTCATGAGCCTCCCGGACGTTTCAGGTCGGCTAAGGATTCGACGGAGTGGCTGATCTATGAGGACCACAATGACATGGGCCTGAAAGTATGGAGGAGTCTTCGGGTGGAGATGATAAGTGCGAAGGCGAGCTTCTCAATGCAGGAGTGTGTGCTTTCTGCGCCTTGTAGTTCTCAGCTCGTGTAGTAGATTGGGTATTGTATCCCGTGCTCCTCTCTGACCAATGTTGAGCTCACCACCGAGGGTGACACTACCAAGTAAAGCAACAATTCCTCCTCCGGTATGGGCGTCGAGAGTAGAGGAGGCAATGTCAGGTATTTCTTGAGCTCCTAAAATGCCTATTTACACTCTTCTGACCACTGAAAAGCTTTGCGGAGGATTTTGAAAAATGGCAGGCACTGGTCAATTGCCTAGGAGATAAATTTGTTCAAGGATGCTACTCACCCGGCCAAACTTTGTACTTCCTTTGTTGACAGGGGTGACCGCATATTTATGATGGCTTAAATTTTCTCACGGTTCGCCTTGATTCCCCGTCGACTGACCAGATGCCCCAGGAACTTTCTGGACGAGACTCTAAATGTGCACTTGGCAGGGTTCAACCTTATCCAAAATTTTCTTAAGATGCTGATGGCCCTGGCCAGGTGCTCGAGATGGTCAGACTCGTTTTGGCTTTTGACCATGAGGTCGTCAACATATACCTCCATCGTTTTCCCGATCAGATCCTTGAACATATGGTTGACCAATCGTTGATAAGTCACCCCGACGTTTTTTAGGCCGAAGGGTATCACCTTGTAGTAATACGTCCCCTGGTCGGTGATGAAAGAAGTCTTCTCTTCGTCCCCGGGATACATACTGATATGGTTGTATCCCGAGTAGGCGTCCATGAGAGGAGTGAGTAACCGGCCATGGAGTCCACAAGGAGGTCTATCCTGGGCAGTGGATAGCAGTCCTTAGGGCAAACCTTGTTCAAGTCAATGAAGTCCACGCACATCCTCCACTTTCCGTTGCTCTTCTTGACCAGTACCACGTTGGCGAGCCAGTCGGGGTATTGCACTTCCCGAACGGACTTTACTTTGAAAAGTTTTTTGATTTCTTCGCGTACTGCTTCCTGTCTCTCGGGTGCCATACCTCTCCTCTTTTGCTTAACTGGACGGGAGCTCAGGTCAATGTTGAGATGGTGGGACATGACCCGAGGATCTATTCCTAGCATGTCTTCATGGCACCACGTGACAACATCTTGGCTCTCTCTTAGGAACTGGATTAACTTTTCTCTAAGACTTGGTTCTAGGAGAGTGCCAATGCTGATGGACCGGTCAGGGAACTGGAGGTCTAGCACCACTTGATCTAGTTCCTCTACCTGGCCTACTCTGTCCCTCGGATCCATCTCCTGAATGTTCAGTGTTTCTGTGGTCGCCTCTCTGCATAGGGAGTTGACATAACAGCTCCGAGCGGTCGCTTGGTCCCCACGTAGGCTTCCCGGACCCTGGGGGGTTGGGAACTTGATCACTAGGCTGTAAGTTGACACCACCGCCTCGGCTCTTTTAAGCGTGGGCCTTCTGAGGATGACATTATAAGCGGAGGGGGCTTCCACTATTACAAAATATATGAGTACAAAGACCTGCTGTGGGTAGGTTCCCGTAAGAACTAGCAATTCGGTCATCCCGAGCGGTTGTGTGCTAGATCTATTGAACCCAACCAAGGGAGTGGCCACTGGTTGGAGCCGGTCCCTTGATATCCCGAACTAATCATAGGCTGAGGCAAACAGAATGTCCGAGGAGCTACCGGTGTCCACCAACACTCTCTTTACCATGTAATTGGCTATGCAGAATGTCACCACCAGCGGATCATCATGGTGGGGGGGGGGGGGGGGGGGGTGCAATGTAGATCCTTTATGTCGTCGAACGAGAATGTCAAAACATCAGTCAGTGGGGAGTTGGCTATTTAGACTTGCAGGACATCCGATCGGGATGCCCGGGCATGTCTCTTCCTGGCTGACTATGAGTCCCCTCTGTCTGATGTTCCTCAGGAGATCACGTTGATGTGACTGAGGGGTTGCAGTTGCTCGGGAGTTCAGATATCTAGCTACAACCGTCTATCCGTGGTGACGAACTTGGCTAGATGACCCTGCTCAATCAGCTTTTCAATGGCAATCTTGAGTTTGAAGCAGTCTTCTGTATCAAGGCCATGATCTCTGTATAACCAGTAAAACTTGTCCCAGTTCCTCTTCTCGGGTGGGCTCTTCAGTTTTGTTGGCTTCTTGAGCAGTCTCTGGGCCTCGGCCACAACCATAACCTCGTGGATAGGCCGAGAGAGTGGTATGAAAGTAATCGAGGCCTGGTCCCGACTGCTTCGTGGCTGATCTTGCTTCGGCTTCTTTCCAGAGCCTTTTTCAGAACCTCCGCGCTTTCATTTGGACTTCGGGGACTCATCCTCCACGAAGCTGGCGCGCTTAGACTTCAGGAACTCTTCCGCGTCAATGTATTTTCAACTCTTTCTGAGAGTTTAACCAGGGTGGCCAGTCGGTCACGATGTAACGACGTAGCAACCTTGGTATGTTGAACCCCCGAGCAGAAGGCTGTAATCGTGACCGTCTCATTCAGGTTACGGATCTGAAGCTTTTGCTGATTGAAACGGTCAATGTAATCCTTCAGGGATTCTCCTTTGCGCTGCTTGATAGCCAATAATTGGGTGTCTGACTGTGATCGGTCAAGCATCCCCATGAACTGGTTGACGAAGAGCTTGTTGAGTGCCTTGAAGTCGTCGATCGATCGGGGTTTGAGTGAGTGGAACCACTATGCGATCGTCCCTTTGAGGGTGCTGGGGAAGGCCAGGCATAGTTGTTCATCAGCGTTGGTAGCTAACTCCATTTGAGCCTTATAAGTCCGGATATGATCGACCAGGCTCCCCGAGCCGTCATAAGAATCAAGATATGGTTGCTTGAACTTGCGAGGAATGGAAAATCCTGTGACCCGAACTGTGAAGGGTGACTCAGTTTCGATGTTGGTGTAGTCGCGACCTGGCTTGCGGTTCAACTTCTCGATTTGTTGTTGCAGGTCATTGATTTATGCCCTGACGTCCTTCTTTTCGATCTCCCGCTCTGTATTTGTGCGGTAGATCGGGTCGAACAATGAAGCCTCCTCTTTGAAGTGTGTTGCCCTTAGGGATGGGGCATGACTTCGACTCTGAGTAATCGTGTGCCTGAGGTCTCCACGACTCTTGGCTGGGAGTTCTCGAGCCGATTCCTGGGCCGTTTGCTCTTGCCCCTTCCTTCTAGCGGTGCGCCTACTATTGATAATCTCTCTGACGTCTCTCGCCTGGCTTGGATTGTTCCGGGCACGTTGCCGGGTCCACTCAGGACCGTGACTACGCTCACCATTCTTGGACCTCCTCAAAGCCATAGGGGATACTGGTGCTGTATAGGCGTACTGTCGAGTTCGCACGGGCACACGATCACGTGCGTCATTCCCAAACTGATCCTCAGCTTGAGGGGGCTTATCCTGTCGGGCCAGTAGTGCCTCAATTTGATGTAGGACCTGACACTGACCCTCCAGGAGTTGCACAAGGGCCGCGGTGATTTGCTCCAAGGTCATGGAGGCCGCCAGATGCCTGGCTTGTGAATCCGCCTGACCCGCTGGGGCAGCAGTTTTCTTAACCTTCTTCGGCGGCATGTTGATCAGTAACAGATTTGTTTTTTTGGAGAAAAACTGTTGTTTCCCACAGACGGCGCCAAACTGATGGAATTTGGTTTAGAGGTAAGAATAATTAATCAAGAGGGAATTGAGTATGGTTCGGCTCTGTTAACGAAGAAGCCTGCGTCCACGTGTGTGTCAGACCACTTGCACTATAGTAAAATGGGGGCCTTTGGTGAACCAACAGTAGGGGTGGAGCTACCAAAGACCGGCCGGGTATATGAGTATGAACTGTGTGTAGCGTCTATTCTAGAAAATAAGAATGTGATCCCCCCCTGGAGAGGGTGAGTGACTTCTTTTATAGATACAAGAGTCCACTCGTACAAGGTAAGTGACCTGATTAGGCAATATAATCTAATTACAATTGATTAGCACAAATCATGGGAGTTCCCCAATTGAGTTAGGAAACGATCTAGGCTTCCCATTAGTCTTGTAGCTGAGATAGGAAACTGTATAGAACCTTTATAGAGTAGGTCATGAGACATGCCCGGGCTGCGCCCATCGTGGGGTGGGCTCGCTTCGTGCGCTCGACCTGTGGTGAACCCGGGTGGTCCTAGATAAACAACTCGGGGTGGTTGCGTGGTGAGCGCAATTACTGGATGATTTCGGCTTTCCTTGCTCAGGTGGCAGAGATTAACCCTTGATGAATATTTTTGTACATATCAGTTATTATTTTGGATTAATTATATTTTAACCCCCTTGTTGTTAGACCTATTTTTTGTTTACCCCATGTGATTTAAAAGGAAACACTTAGACCTTGATCCCTTGTGATTTCGGACTGAGGTGAAGTTATTAAGATTTCTAAAAAATACCGCACATGAGGTTTATATGTTAAAACTATTAGCCCCATTTAGGAGATTTTAAGGGTCAAAATCATTCTTACATAGGCAGTTAATCCTGAAATTAGCCCTCCAAAAGAGGTTAAATGTTAAAATATAATTGTGTTAATTGACGACATGGGATATTAACTCCAAAATTAACCTCACAAATGAGTTTAACCGTTAATATTTTTGGCCAATTATGAATTTTTTTTCAATTTTGAGAAAAATTTTACGGAGTAATTGTTTCACTCTAATCCGAAATCATAAAAGAGTTAAGTATCCATTTTTTAACTATATGTGATAAAATAAAAATAGACCCAATTACAGTGATAAAATATATTAAATTCTTTTTCTTTTTTCTAAAAGTGAGGGAAAAAAGAAAAAAAAAATACTTGTACGGGCTTGTTTGCCAAATCAACGACCATACTTTGATTCACCTAGGCTAGAGCCCTCTTATTAGCCAAGGACAAAGCTGAGAGATCTATCAATATCTAGCTTTGAAGGAATTTGATATTTTGTCTTTATATTGTGAAGGGTTAATTAATTAGGATCACAGATGGAGTATATGTCACGATGGCGCCATTCAAACCCACACTGCGTTGAGGTTACGTGGATTCTGAATTTGATTTGACATTTAGGATTCGTTTTACAAAATCTTCTTGGGTTCTCCAAGTTTGACAACCTCACCCCCTCTCTTTCGTACAAATTAGGATTAGGGTAAATTACACAAACCTCCCCTGAGGTTTGTCTTAATTACACGGATCTCCCATTTTGTTTTAAAAATTACACAAATCTCCCTCAAGGTTTGTAATTAGGTAACAAAACGCCCCCCTCACCTAATTGTTCGTTAGTTTTTTTACATTAGCCTCCCCTAAAAATTACAATTAGCCCCCCTAATATTATAAAATTGTCATACTAAAGCCCATTTTCTCTTATATTTTTGTGCTAATTATAAAATCCCTCCTCTCTCCTATATTTTTGGGTTAATTTTTTTAGCATTAATTTATATTATCTACACAAAATATACACAAAACATATATAAATAGGTCCAAAATTTTTTTTTCCCCGAACAAACCTCTATCAAGCCCCCCCCTGTATTAATTTTCTAGATCCTCCCCTGTCCCTGTGCTTCAAAAGTGGACACTTAACCCCCTGTGATTGTGGACTAAAATTGAACTGTTATGATTTCACTCAAAGAGCGTTAACCCCAAAATTAACATCACAAAATGGGTTAAGTGTTTATATTTTTAACCAATTTTAGAAATTTTGTCAGTTTTGAGTGAAATCATAACAATTCCATTTTAGTCCACAATTACAGGGGGTTAAGTGTCCACTTTTGAAGCATAGGGATAAGGGCGGATCTAGAAAATTAATACATGGGGGGCTTGATAAAGGTTTGTTTGGGGAAAAAAAATTTAGACTTATTTATATGTATTTTGTGTAAATGATATAAATTAATGCTAAAAAAATTAACCCAAAAACATAGGAGGGAGGAGGGATTTTATAATTAGAACAAAAATATAAGAGAAAGGGGGCTTAGTATGACAATTTTATAATATTAGGGGGGCTAATTGTAATTTTCAGGGGATGCTAATGTAAAAAAAACTAACGGACCATTAGGGGAGGCGGCGTTTTGTTACCTAATTACAAACCTCGAGGGAGGTCTGTGTAATTTTTGAAACAAGAGGGGAGGTTCGTGTAATTAAGGCAAATCTCAGGGGAGGTTTGTGTAATTTACCCTTAGGATTAAATACATTTTACCCTTTTTAGTGGCTAAGGATTTTTGGTAGTGAGCTGTGCGGCAGCCCTATCAGCAGCGCTTGTAAAGTGCTGACAGGATGTTTAAACAAAAAAAAAAATTTGAATCGTGTGGTCCTGTCAGTTAGAAGTGTTGGTGGTCAGTTTTTTTTTTTTTTTTTTTTTTTTTAGTGATTTTTAAACTAACCATTCAGTTTGATTTTAGGTGGTTTTGATCGGTTTTTAGTCAATTTTAGCTTGTACACTACTTTAAAAAATTGACTAATTGATTTCGGTCGATTTTTTATTTTTTCGGTATTTTTGAACACGTAATACTTGGGACACACCTAAATACACAACTTTTGGGACACAACCTAATAATGTGTCTATCTCTCTCCTGTGTCACTGTGGGATCCAGTGACATCACATGAGAGAGATAGACACATTATTTTGGTTATGTCTCAAAGGTTGTGTGTTTGGGTGTGTCCCAATCTTCACTCTTCTTGAACACCCCTACTATCAGCGCCATGTAGGAGTTGCGCGGGCAACTCGCAACTGTCGATCTGGATTTCCTTGTGGTTAAATATGTTTTCACTTTACCCATCTGTGCTTTAAATATGGACACTTAATCCCCCGTGGTTTCGGAGTAAAATGAAACTGTTAAGATTTCCCTCAAAACTGATAAAAATTCTAAAATTAGCCAGAAATATTAACACGTAACTCAGTTTGTGAGGTTAATCACCTATGTGGGGATAAAGTTGTTATTTAACTCACCTATGTAGGATTAATTTTTAACACTTAATTCTTTCGGGGGGCTAATTTTGGGGTTAATTTTAACACTTTAACTCTCATATGTGGGGCTAATTTTAAAAATCAATCCCCATGTGGAGCTATTTAGCCTATTTTGAGAGAAATCTTGGTAGTTTTGCTTTAGTCCAAAACGACAAGGGGGTTAAGTGTACACTTTTGACCCACATGGTTTAAAGTGAAAATAGGCATAACCACAGAGGTAAAATATATTTAACCCTACAAATTAATACTGCACTAATATTCTTGATCTTTTACACTCATTTTTATCTTTAGTACTTACTAGTCTCTAGATAGGTGTCCGCTTTTAAAAGTCGAACTATAAATTTTACATAAACTTTCTATAATATCTTTGCAATAAAAACAAGTAACACTTATGTGTGGTCCAGAATTTAGTAGAAAGTCAAACACCAATCACATCTCATGATAAAATAGGAAAAGTAATTATGTAAAAGTTCAAAAAAGTGATATAATACATAGTTCGTAAACAATTTACAAACTTGTAGTAGACACTTATATAGGGATGGAGGGAGTATAACTTTTCATGTGTTTGTTAATAATAGTTACTCTCCAATTGAGTATTTAATCAGGGAATATAGTTCAGTATAGGAAAAGTAATTTTGTAATGGACCAAATTAAAAAATGATATATACATCTTTCTTAAATAACGTGGTAGTTGAGACTTATATAGAGATGAAGGGAGTATAACTTTTCATGTGTTTGTCAATAATGGTTACTCTCCAGTTGTGCATTTAATCGCGGAATATTGTTCTGCATTTTAAAGTTGCTTTTTTTTTTTTTTTGAAACATTATGCATTTCAAAGTTGAATCTCAAATTTTGTTCTCAAATAATTGAAAAAATAGACATGAAGATAAATAAATGCAATTAAGATTATGATAAATGTAGTAAGTATAGTGGCATTACATGAACAACAATGCTATGGGCACTAATAAATTCTACTAACATTCACATTCACACCCACACTCGATCTCTCTCCTAGTGGCACTTTGAGTCCACTGTGGACCCCACAGTACCACTAAGAAAGAAATAAAGTATAGATGTGAGTATTAGTGGAATTTGTCAGTACCCCAAATATTACTCTTACATGAATTAAATATCCCATATCCCGAACATTTTTTTTTTCTTTTTGGGAAAAGGCAAGTTACTATATATTACCACCATAATAAATGTGGAGTCGAATCACCTAAAAAATTAATTTTTTAATAAAAAAAATTAAGTAATTTACTATTAATGAATGTGATCTCACTGTCACAAGTGCCGAAAATCAAAGTTGAGATGAAAATTTGGAACAATAACAATATTCAATTTTTTATATATATGTGTTGTGTGTGTGTGCGTGTACGTTGTGTTTTTTTTTTTTTTTTTTTTTTTTTTTTTTCAGGTATTGTATAGATTGTGTTAAAAGATGACACAATAAAAGGACACCACTAGTATAAAAGCACATGCTCTATATATCAATTATATATGAAAAGAATAACCCCCTGGTGTGATGGTTCGAAAACATTATATATGAAATGTTTTGTGGATGTGAAGCCAAGCTCGACACTAAAACGTTTTAAAAAACAAAAAGAAATTGCATTCAATTAATTAATTAAATACTTATATCCATACTTTAAGGAATGAATAATATTAAGGTCGAGAAAAGGAGTCTCAGACATCTATCAACTGGGTAATATTGTATTTGTTGCATTTTTTTTTTCTTCGTAAACTGGAAAGTGAATATAATAATTCCTACCCACATAAAAATATACATGATAACATAAAGTGCTTATCTATGTAAATTTCTTAAATTAAAGAATCTAAAACTTAATAGTTAGCATAAAAGTTCAATTATAAATAATTGTAACTTTGTTGATGTATGATGCTTAAATTTATTCTTATAGTTTAAGTAGTTCTAGTACTAAATTTTGTCATTGTTATTAACTGTCCATGTAAATCGTTTTTTAATTTTATAATTAACTAAGAAAAGTTATTTAATGTTATTTATTTTACTAACATTAAGCCCATTATGTTCTTAAATTATTTGTCTTATGAAATGATGCATAGAGATGATCGAGTAGTATAATATACGAAAATGACTTTAAAATTGGAGGAAATGAAAAAGCCATGCATACTAAGAATGCTTTTTTATTTGAACTTTGAAAAGATAATTTATTTTATCATGTTAATTTCCAATTTTCTCATTTACTTCACTGGTTTTACATAGCAAGAATCCATCTATGCCTTCGCTCTCTCAAATATACTAGCCTCAAATGTTCGCAACAATAATTGTGATTGCTTTGTCAAAACAATATATATCCGATTTAGAATATCTCTACATGGAAACGCGCGCGGACACGTAATAAAAAATTACAAGAGATATTACATTGCATATGTGATTAAAAGGCCCTTATGTGCACTCAATTTTTTTTTTTTTTTAAGATCACTTGATTAAAAAGTGTTTGGTTTGATTAATTACAAGTATCACACACATATCTTATACCCATGTCATACCATGTCTTGCTAGACACGGTTATTTAATTTGGAAGCCGTGTCACAGTCCATCAATAATAATAATAATAATAATAATAATAATAATAATATAAGATTAGAGAAGACAATATACTAATGTCCATCTGATCAGCTGGTAAGAATTCTAATAGTTTGTATTGGTGTCTTTTCTCTTGTTTATAAGTTAGGTAAGTCATAGTCAAGTGCAATTTGCAACCTTCTCTGATCTGTTTGGAGATAAAACTTGTGACTTTGCTACGACTTTGCTCTCTCTCTCTCTCTCTCTCTCTCTCTCTCTCTCTCTCTCATATACACACACACATATATATATATATATATATATATATGGACGAACAAGTCATCTTTGTCCATTGTGGCATCTCGATCTCTGGATAGATAATGGATAGTGTCCTCATATACCTAAACTATTAAGTTTAGCAAATTGATCTCCCCTATGTCCACTAAGGACAAGACAGCCAATTTAGCATTTGTTACCATTCGAGCTTGTGTCCTACGTACCGTTTGGACTATATATAGAAAAGTAGAAATATTCTTTGGGACCTAAAGGCAATAAAAGAGGAGTAATGCTATGTACACCTAAAAAGTACACTTAAAAAGAACACAAGTTGATGTGGATTTCTTAAAATACTTTTTAGTTACCAAATATATAAACACATTGAGTATTTTATTAGATCCACGTCAATTTATATTATTTTTAGGTGTATGTTTTAAGTGTAACTAACATTACTCATAAAATAGTTTAAAGAAGGTTCGGTTGCTGCAATAACCCCTAATATAAAATTCATAATGTACATAGATTATTTTTTGGGATGATATATAGTTTTCATCTAAAATCGAGCCTTAAAAATGAAAGATCTAAACTAATTAGACACTAAACATATTGTTTTTGATTAAATATTTTATTTACACGGATGCGCAACTTTATAGTTTAATATAGGGAATGTAATTAAAGATACGATAAATTTCTTTAGGGATTTATTTACTTGTCCCATGTTGTGCGCATTAAGTCGGAATGAGTGACCCTTATAGAATTTTGCTGTGGGCCATTGAGGAGCATGGGATTGGAGTGTGTGCGCGTTTTTAGTCCAGGTCTAAATAGGATTAAATAATAATAATAATAATAATAATAATAATAATAAAAGAAAATAAGATATGATAACGTAGAAAGATTTTGAAACACACACATATTTAGTCTTTTTCTAGTCCTTGAGAGAACTATGGTTATTTTGAGTTAATTTTGACATGAGCTGATTGAATAACTTGATATAATGAGAGCTTTCATAAAATATTCAAATATCAATAGTGAACCATACTAGGCCACAATGAATTCCAATCACTTGAACCCAAAAAATGGGACAAAGTTGGTATATCCATGTGTTAAATGTTATACACACTACTTATCACGTATAAAATATTTTTCCCTAAAATAAAAAAGTCACCCTTGTTTCACCCATACTTTATCATTAAGAAATTACCATGTGATCGAAGTTAAATATAATTTAATAGGTATTCCTTTTTTAACACAGGAAAAAAGCATATATGTAATTTATAAATAAATAAAAAAAATTAACAGCAAAAGTTTCCTTTCATTAATAATCAAAAGTAGTCATATACAGTTCTGTCATGAAAGTGTTGTCACTTGTAGAACATGTAATATATGGATGATGAATATGTATCACATATAGCCTTTATCTTTCTTTCTTTCTTTCTTTCTTTCTTTCTTTTTTTTTTTTTGAACGAAGGTGTATCACATAACCCAAATTAAACATTTTAGCGTTTTCAGATAGTCATAGCTTTGAAAACTACCTTACTTAAGAAAAAAGATCAATACTTTTTGCCTTTGACAACCACTTTATTGCAAATAGTAGTACATTTTGGAACCAACTACATACAGTATTTTTGCTCCAAAATCACTGTAATCTTGAACTACTAGAATGTATCAATTATTGAATTTTTCATAATTGATAGAAGGTTATTTTTTATTGCAAAGAAAAATAGGTGGGGTCGAACACTCGACCAATGCAATTGAAAGGCCTAAAACCCTATTTCACGTCAGAAGATGTATATTTGTATTCTTGTCTTATGAATTAATAAAATTTCTTATTTTGCGTCAAAAGGTGTATATTTGTATTCTTGTCTTATGAATTAATAAAAATTTTCCGTTCAAACAAAAAGGCCTTACTTGATGTTAAACGAATTATACTCATTTTGCCCTATGGAAAAACAACATAAAAACCCAGTCTTGTAGCAAAATGAGGAATATGATTATAGTTGCAACCAAACAAACCACAAGATGATGGATGATGATTAGTGACTGACCAGCCAAACCCAGTCAAGGCAAGAGTGGGCCCACTTGTGGGGGAGAGAAGAAGATGGCCGTCCAGGGTGTGTGTGTGTGAGAGAGAGAGAGAGAGGGAGAGGACAAGAGTGGGACCCAACCCGCCGCAGCTCCTTCCCCAACTTGCCCATTCAATTTCCTCACCCCCTAATTATATAGTATAATTATTTGTGACCCCATCTCTCACGTTTCATATTAACCAAAGTTTGTCAACTTTCCTTAACCATGATTAGTTTCATCCAAAAAAGTCCAATTACCCACAACCACAAGGAAGAACACAAACCTCCTTCAGCTAATTCTAACCTCACCCATCAAACACCAATCTAGCTTTATTTGCTCAAATCAAATGACAAATGTTATTACTGTGTGTGTTTACAATATGTGTGTGTGTGTGTATATACATTTGTGTGGTTGTATAACATGAAGAACATGCATAATCACGCGCGTATGCAGCCTGCCTTGGTCAATTTTGACATCCAATTTCATTCGGGTATTTATGTACCAGAAGGACATAGCTGATAGTTCATACAACTGTTCACAGCAATTTCTTTCTAAAAATAGTCATGATGACACTTGGGCCGCATTTGGATTCTCTTATGTTTTTTGAGTTTTGACAGCATTTGGATTCTCTTATGCTTTTGAGTTTAGACAAAATTTGAAGCAAGAGTCATAATCACAGCGGCACAATGAAAAAAAAAAAAAAAATGCACAAAAATCCAAATCTGCTTCTTGTATCACGAATATTGGACTGAAGCAGTACCTATGGATTTACTTCAATCAAAATAAATTTGAGAACATAAATAACATGTATTGTTTCTAATTAACTAATTAAAACTAGATCTCAGATCGATTGGTCCCTCGAGCCTGGGTTCTTAAAATTCAATGTCGACGAAAGCGATTCAAAATCTGCAATTTCGCAGACTAACTCAGTAAAGTCGACACCTTCGAAACTCAATGATATTGAAGCACATTTAGACATTCTAAAAAATATTTTTTTTACTGAAAAATTAATTAAAAATTCATGAGGACGTACATCTGCCCCAGCCTTTCCTAAATTCACCTTTGCTTGTCTGTATCTAAGATGATTTATGTTTAGTGTAAGCAATTATATTTTTGGGACAAAAAAAAAAAAAAAACAAATGACGAGTTTATCTGAATGTTGTGGTTGCCATATTTATATGCTCACTATTTGTGCATGTATGGATTTATGGGTGATACTATAAATGTCCACTTTTAATCATCGGCATGGCCAACCACAGCTTTACAAGGAGGTCAGTATAATTTTAAAAATGGGAGAATAACTACTTGCAATTATCAAAACCCCAAACAAGTGAGAAATAAAAGCAAAGCCTAATATTGAGGCACAAATTTTGGATGTGAAATGATATGGGAACAAAATCAACTGGTCACTCCTAAGGAGATTTCATATGATCCCACTGTATCTAGAAAATATCACTTGAGCTACATAGAGCAAGAAGTTGTGCCTTTTATGCATGGCTAGTAAAAGCAAAAGCTGAAGTTCTAATTACAAGGCACAATAACAGTTAAGAAAAATTTATTAAAATCATAATATGGTTCCCACATGAAATTTGGTCTGAAGTACATTTATACTTGTTGCAGCCAAAATGAACTTTTAGAGCTCCTAAGAGTTGCTTAAAATAATCCAAATTAATACATATGTTTCGAATTTCAAGAGCAATTTTGGACACAAACATGCCTTTGTAAAGCAGTATTGCTCCAAAACATTATTTTGGAGAAAATTTTAGGTAGTTGAAGGGTACCATGTGATCTACGTGGTACTATGTACCCTCATATTGTGACACACAAGAACAGTAATATTTTTCCTTAGGAAAACTTAAGCTTTAGAGTCCCACATGGTGTATACGTAGGACAACTTAAATTTTTTTTTTTTTTTTTTTTTTTTATATGGGGGAGGGGGACGAGGTTCGAACACCAAACCTATACATTGGAGGAGACTTATATATGCCAAGCTCTTTGTCACTTGAGTTATACCAACCTATGCTACAACGTAATAATTAGTATAAGGAAACTTAATTAGTAAAATTTAAGTTTGTGGTACGCCTAAGTTCAGCTAATATACCATGGAATGACACATACAAACTGTCGTTTCCCTTCCAAACGGTACAGATAGTGCGTGCCGTTTCTCCAAGGAAATAGTAAACGGCACAATGTGTGTCGTTTGTCTCCAATAGAATACTAAATGTAGCTAATGTAGTGCACAATTTTGTGTGTGTCATTTTCCACTCCTACGGCTTTGTACATACCGTTTCATCCTCGATCCCACGACTTTATGTGTGCCATTTACTAATCTACACCACTGTGCGCATCACACTAATCTACAAAGACTACTGCGTTCGTCACAAAACCTATACTACTACAACTTTGCCCAAGTCTAAGCCAAGTTTAGTTCCATCACAGTAAATGCTCTTACTACATGATGGTGAGTTTTAGTGCCCACATGAATACTAGCTCATAGAAATATTAATTACACTCTCTAAGTACTTAAAAAATTAGGTAATATTTGGAACACATTTAAAGATAATTTTTGAAACACAATTTAAGAAATGTGTCACTATATAGTTAAGTGACTTTACAAGAGTGATATAAACACATTTTTTAAGTTGATAAGCCAAAAATTATTATATCTTTAATTAGATGTGTCACAATACATACTCTTAAAAATTCCCCACTTTGAGACTATGTCTCACGCGCTCCACAAACAAGGTAGCACTAGCCTATCAAAACAATCTCTTCAACAACAAAACAAATTAAACAAATAAACAATTAAATTCAACTCCATATTTTTCAATTATCCATATAAACAAACTTTTATTGTGTAAGAGAAATCCCAGCGTTCAAGTCTTTTGTCCCTCACTCCTCCTTCCCCCTCCTCCTCCTCCTCCTCATCCTCATTCTCATCCTCATCTTCCCTTTCTCTGCACTCAAAGTCCTCACCACCAGCACTACTACTACTACAAACTACTACTTCCTTTCTATATTAATCTCTATTCAAATCCATAGGGTTTCCAAAGCCTTCCTTCCTTTTCTATTTCAATTCACTTCTTATAAAATATACTTATAAACAAAAACCCAGAAAACAGTTTTCAAATCTATAAACTATTATACATATTTTTAATACTATAGTTATTATTATTATTATTATTTTAAAAAAAATATTACTTTGTTTTCTGTTTCTATTTGATGTTGTTGTGGCCATGGCTGGCTTGGATTTAGGCCCTTCGTCTCGCTATATTCATCATCAGCTACATGAAAACAACAACAATAGAGACAACTTTTCCGGTGGCGATGACCACCACGGGCTCGAGCTGGTCGCCACCAACTCGGGTGGTCAGGGGGACATAGTGGGTCGGCGTCCACGTGGCAGGCCACCCGGATCTAAAAACAAGCCGAAGCCGCCGGTGATCATCACCAGAGAGAGTGCTAACACGCTACGGGCCCACATCCTCGAGATCGGAAACGGGTGCGACGTGTTCGACTCTGTCGCCACCTACGCCCGCCGCCGCCAGCGCGGGATCTGCGTTTTGAGCGGAAGCGGAACGGTCACCAACGTCAGCCTCAGGCAGCCGGCGGCGGCGGGATCTGTGGTGACCCTTCATGGCCGGTTCGAGATATTGTCTCTCTCTGGGTCTTTTCTGCCGCCTCCTGCGCCGCCAGGCGCGACCAGCTTGACGATCTTCCTCGCCGGAGGGCAAGGTCAGGTGGTCGGAGGGAACGTTGTCGGAGAATTGACTGCTGCGGGACCCGTTATCGTGATCGCGGCGTCGTTTACGAATGTGGCTTATGAGAGACTGCCGTTGGATGAGGAGGAGGCGGCGGCGGCGCTTCAGATTCAGCCGCCGGTGTCCGCCGGTGGTGGTGGAAGTGTTAATAATAATAATAACCCGTTTCCGGCGGACCCGGGTTCGGGGCTGTCTTTCTTCAATTTGCCACTCTCTATGCCTAATAATGTTCAGTTACCGGTTGATAATTGGGCGGGAAATCCAGGTGTTCGTCCTCCGTTCTAGCAGAGGGGTATTTTGGTTATTTTCCGATGGATCTCTGTAATGGGTGAGTTGAAGAAATTCAAGCTTTTCTTAGGATGCCCGTTTGGATTGGATGAGATTGGCTTTCTTCTTCTTCTTGTTGGATCATAAAGGTCAGAAAATCAATGTATCATCTTCATCAACTTTTTTTTTTTTTTCCCTAATCTTTTTTGGGTTTTTTTTTCCCCTTTATTTTGTATGTTGGATTTGTGAAAATAGGCTTCTTGGTGATCTTAATGGAACTATCTTCTTTGTAAGGAAATGGTTTGAGAAATCAACTTTGGATTGGTCACCATGTTTAGTAGTAACTGGTATAGTCTAGTCTATAGTACACTCACTATATTAGAACTAATTAACCATCAATTCTAGCACTTTCGTACCAAATTAACAGAATCATATATATGTTGTCTCTTATATATATTTAGTAGTGTTGTTTACAGTGGACTATCACACAATATAATAGTTCTCTAGTAGTAAATCTTGTGGGAATTAGGTTTATGGGGGTGTGTATGTTTTTTTTATTTTATTTTTTTGCATTGTATCATTCATGGATATTTAACTATTATAATAAGATATAAAAGTTTGGTTTTTCTATTTTCTTCTCTCCTTTTGTTTTTCATTTTTATTTTTATGATATGTGTTGACGTACATACATTAATGTTTGAGCTTAATTTATACTTCTTCTTGGAGTATGCTCCTTCTGGTTTTGTACTGAATAGCCAGCCTCTCTTCTCAATCTCTTTCACCTAAATTTTCTTTAAAAAAAAAAAAAAAGAAGGTTTTTGCTGAAACCCAAGTAAGTTGTCTGTGGTCATGTTTCTCACCCCAAATTGCTCCTCTCTTTTTTTAACAATGAACTTTTATTTACACTGAAAAAGCCTTAAATTATACTCCTCTTTGTGATGAGGGGATCAGATTTCAATTTTTGTATTATTGTATATGATACTGATCATGAAGATCAATTGGTGCTAGGGCCTTACAATAATAGGTAGCTATCCTTTGTTACGTGTCCAAATTTGTTGATCTAATTAGTAGCTATCCTTTTTGCAACTCTCTTTTTTTTTTTTTTTAATATATCTTTATATAAAACATATGGGAAATTCTAAACGCACTCACTTAATTGTTCTCTACACCCACTTATTGCATCAGATACACCTCTTGTACAAGCATTTAATACAACAGATGGGTGTAGAGAGTAAAGTAAGGAGTGTAGATAGAATTTCTCTATACATATATTTATATATATATATATATATATATTTGGTGATCTTCTTAGAGAACACTCTTAATTTGAACTCTTGCCCTAGCTAACAAGCTGGTTCTTTCAGACATGTAGTAAATACTCATACAGAATCATATAACTACAACTCAGTTCTTGCACATCTTGTGGTGATTATGATTAGGTCATTCACTTGGTTAATTATTCATCAATTCTTTTTATTGTATTTTTTTTGCTGGATGTCTTTGTTTTTGGTTATAAACAAGTATGCTAAAAGGCACTAATTTTATATGCAGGCATACACACATAAATATTTTTGACCTACATGTACAACATAGTACACAAATAATTAATAGAGTTTCTATATCTTCAGTTTAGTTTATTCATTCCTAACAACTTAATTGATATCTATATAATATAAGAGGAACGGTTTTACTCACTAGAACATTTTGAGCCATTGATGTGTGTTATTATCTAAAGAGTCTAATTATTCACACTCTTCACCACTTTTCTATACTTAGATTTTGAAATTTTTGAAACTCCTCACAGTTTTTAAACCTTCTGCATTTCACTCCTCTCTCTATACTTTTATATCTCTAAACTAAATATGTATTTAAACAATATTTTTATTTTAAACAAACTATTTTTATCTTGCATACATGATAACCTATTATGCATTTTCTATCTGTTTAAGCACGGAGAATCTCGGGTGCAGACATACGCACGGAGAATCTCGGGTGCGGAAGTATGTCTGTTTACGGATCTCACTTTTAGCAACGAAAAAATCGTCGCTAAAGGTTATCATGTATATGCTACCTTTGGACAACTTATGACTAAAAGGTAGCATATGGCCAATAGCAAATTTATGCAATTGACTCACATTTTTTTTTTCAATTGAATCACATAATCGATTTGTCAAACAAATTTCAGTTTACTCCAAAAACAGTTGCCAAACACCCTCTCTGTCTATGAAAAAATCTGAGTGATTTAATATATTTATCACCATTTTCATGTGCACTGGATTTTTCAAAATATAGATTGTACAATATTGTTAGATAATGGCTCCATTTCTCAAGGCTCGCTGAAACGAGCCGCTTGGGCACGGTGATGCAGTGATCCTGCTAGCAGAGGAAAGGGAGAGAATTCAGTGTGCCGGTCGCTCGAATGAGGGTCGAGATCGCTCGAGTGAGATCGTTTGCATAAGGTTTCCTACTTTGAATAGGACTAGAATTTTCTTTATATACAAATAGGGTACTCTTAGGGCTTCTAAGAGAGGACGAATTTGGGTTGTTTGAGAGTGTCTAGAGAGAGTTAAGAGCATTGTAATCTCCAATTTGATTCATAATGAATCTTTGTTATCTCCTTGGTGGTTGATTATCCCGGTTTGGGAGAACCACATATATATATATTTTGTGTGGTTTATTACTTGTGATTGTTCGTGGTTGCTTGGTTTCTCTTAGAATCTATCTTAGTTGATAAATTCAAATTTTTTAGTTCTTTTGGGGTTTCACGTTCAATACTTGGCGTATAGTACTCAAGAGTTGGTTCTTATTGTGCTGTGTGTACGTATAACATAAAGATTTAAAGTCAACTCACTTTATTCTCCACTTGAACTGTTCCATGGATGAAATTAAAGGAACAGGTCATTTTGCATAAATGAGATCCTTAATTACTTCACTTTGATTAAATAAATTTTGATAACCTTTGTCTGTGCTAAAGATTCCTAAAAGCACATTAATTAACGAATATGCCAATAATTAATTATCCTAATTTAATGGTTTTTTTTAGGTCATGCTTATGTTAGGGTTTCTGTGTAGGTTGGAGCCTATGAGATTTTGAGAGAACAACGCTATTCTCTATAACAATGGAAAAGATAGAAAGTCTCCTATATATGTATATACGTACATATAATATGTGTAATGTTATGCATATATGCTTTTCCATTTTAAATTTGGTTTTTAAATGCTTATACTTCATGCAGTGGTATTTGGTGCCACCAATATTTACTGTCATAGCATATAATCTATACAAATGTTAAAGCTTTTTTGGAACCGAAATATTTGAGATGTAATTTTGGAAAGCATAGAATTTTTCATATGTTAGTAACATAGAGCTAGTAGGTATATTAGGATTGTGCCTAAAATTTCATTAGTGAAATTATTTCCTAATTATGATCGATTTGATTCCTTATTTGGTGGTTTCATTATCAAATAATGATTTCTTTGATGATAGAAGTTATCTAGTTTATATAGGAATATTTGTGACAGTATTCCTTGTTGTACAAGACTTACTATAGGGGTAAATCATACCTCAACTAGGATTGGGACTCTACGATCTATATAAATATAGGGCTTTCCGAATGGATTGATAAGATTGGTTGGAAATCCTCTACATACACAAGAGAGAGCTGCAAACTAGTGAGGGAGAGATTAGTTTCTAGCAATTGTGTGTGTCATATAACTTGGTTGGAGAGTTATACACGTGAGGTCTTGAGTGCTTGTAATCTTCGTATTAATCGATGTGATCGCCTTTGCACATCGACGTAGGCATTGTTGGGCCGAACCACATTTAAATCTTGTTATGTTGGTTTGCTTGATTTTTCTTTCGTGGTTGTGTCGTTCTTATTCTATTTATCTCCATCTTTGTGGGTGTGGTTTTTCTTGTTGTGATTGTGGGCCCATTCCCAAGAAGTGGTATCGGAGCTCGGTTGAGAATCCATGGCAGCTGGAGATAGTTCGCTTGGGGATATGCGAATGACAATAAAAAATTCGATGGCAAGGAGAATTTCAGCATGTGGTAAGTGCGTATATATGAAGGACGCCTTGGTGCAACAAGGTATAGAGGATGCATTGTGTGGTGAAGATAACAAGCCGAAAGGGATTACCGACAAGATGTGAAAGAGGATTAACTCTAAAGCCGTTAGCAACATGTGGCTTAGTTTGGTGGACGATGTGGTATACGATGTCATGGGAGAGACCTCCGCAAAAGCTTTATGGGAAAAGCTTGAGGATCTCCATTTGGAGAAGAACTTCACCAACCGTCTTATGTTGAAGCAAAAGTTGTACTCTTTTAGGTGGAAAGAAGGAGTTGATCTTCAAGCCCATGTAGGTGAGTTTAACAAGTTATTGTGCGAGTTATCCAACGTTGGCTTCAAGCTAGACGACGAGGAGAAAGTTATCATTCTCATTTCGTCGGTAAAATCTACCCATAATCAATTACTCAATACATTGTTGTATGGGAGAGATACCATGATAATGGAACAGGTGAAGAAAGCTCTATTCTCTAGCAAGAAGATGGATAATGAAGAGGAAAAGTTGGAAGATGCACAAGCGGTAGTGGAGGAGCACGACATAGACCTCCTATGAAGGATAAGGAGTGTTACTATTGTGGAGAAAAGGGTCACTTTATGCAAGATTACCCAGCGAAGAAGAATAATAGTGGTGCCGCTGCAAACGTGTTGGAACATTCAGATGAAGATGTTGTAGAAGTCATGACAATTACAGAGAAGGAGAAGAAAACTGCAGATTTTGGTTCTTGATTCATCTTCTAGTGGAGGCGGTAGTAGAGGAGCACGAACTCCTATGAAGGATAAGAAGTGTTATTATTGTGGAGAGAATGGTCACTTTATGCGAGAATGCCCAGTGAAGAAGGATAATAGTGGTGCCGCTGCAAACGTATTGGAACATTCGGATGAAGATGTCGTAAAAGTCATAACAATTACAAAGGAGGAGAAGAAAATCGCAGATTAGGTTCTTGATTTGGCTTGTTTTGCTTACTTATGTTCGCATGTAGATTGATTCTCATCCTACAAACCGATGGAGGGAAAAGTCTATATGGCGAACAACACAGTTGCAGAAATCAAGGGTGTTAGAACCGTTCGAATCAAGACTTCAAATGAATTGACAAGGCTTTTGACAAATGTGCTTCATGTTCCGGGTTTGAAGAGAAACGTAATTTCCTTGGGAATGTTGGATTCCAAAGGATGATGGTTTGTCGCAAAGAGATCGAGGCTTCATGAAGGTGAAGTGGGATTCTCGTATAATGTTCTTGGGAAAGAATGTTGGAAATTTGTACATTTTGTCAGGAAGTACAAATTTTGGAGATGTTACGAAGACTAAGAGGGTGTGGAAGCCGGTGGGGAAATCAATTGAGGGAATAGATGATGAGGCTCCAACTTCAGTGATGACAACTTCTACTCAAGGTGAAGATGACCACAGTTGCAAAGTGGAGCTCGTGCGTTTCGTATTTGATAACGTTGGTGATCTCAAGTTCATGGGGGATGTGAACTTGAGTAATGGTGTAGCTGAATAGCTTGGGGGATGGCAAAGGCGATATCGATCTGGAAGTTGAAGATTGCAACAAGAAGTCTTTGAGGACTGATGGGAAAGAATTTGAGACAAGGTGAAGATTGTTAGGATTGTGCCTAAAATTCCATTAGTAAAATTATTTCTTGATTATAATTTGATTCCTTATTTGGTGGTTTCCTTATCAAATAAGGATTCCTTTGATGGTGGAAGTTACCTAGTTTATATAGGAATGTTAATGAGAGTATTTCTTATTGTACAAGACTTACCATAGGGGTAAATCCTACCACAACTAGGATTGGGACTCTACAATCTATATAAATATAGGGTTTACTCAAGGGATTGATAAGATTTGTTAGAAATCTTCTATATACACAAGAGAGGGCTACAAACTAGTGAGGGAGAGATTAATTTCTAGCAATTGTGTGTGTCATATAACTTAGTTGGAGAGTCATACACGTGAGTCTTGAGTGCTTATCATCTTTACATTAATCGAGGTGATCGGCTTTGCACGTGAACGTAGGTATTGTTGGGCCGAACCACATTCAAATCTTGTTGTGTTGGCTTGTTTGATTTTTCTTTCGTGGTTGTGTCGTTCTTCTTCTATTTATCTCATTCCTTCTTTGTGAGTGTAGTTTTTCTTATTGTGATTGTAGATGTATTCCCAACAAGGTAGAGGATTGCTCTTTAAAGTGACTCACCACTATTTAGTGAGAGAATCAGGAATTGTTTACAAATTATATTATATACCAATATCTTTTTAAGATGTACGGAATCAAATATTGATGTTAAGGAAGTGGGATTAAAAGTGATATGAGCTTCTTTAATTAGTTCTGTGTACATGATAGTGCAAAATTTTCATGGTATTGATATATAAAGACGACCATACAATATTATAAACTTTCTAGGATTTAGATAGTATTTAGAATATTGTCACTGAAGCTTTTGGTAGAATCTAAGATTGCAACTACATTAACTAGAGAAGTAAGCAAAAAGATAATACAATATTTTGGTGGAATTAAAGATCATTAATCATTCACCACCATGCTCGATGTAACGGCTTTATTAACTCCATTCACTTTCACATTGTTTTTGCTAGCATGTCACCAGGTTTTTTTTTATTAGATTATTTTGCATACTTAAAATCACTTGTTCACTTCACATCCTGTAATCAGAAAAGAAAGAGTAATGCTACAAACACAATATATTGTATAACATAAAGCACAACAGGACCCTATGTTGTTTGAGTTTTTCACACTTTTTTGTACACCACTTATACAGCATAAGGTATAGGAATTTAAAACCCTGTTGTGTTTTGTGTTATGCAATGTATTGTGTCTGTTGCACTACTCGGAAAAAAATTCTAGTATACTGTAAGAGAGAGAGAGAGAGAGAGAGAGAGAGAGAGAGAGAGAGAGAGAGAGAGAGATTGATTTGCATGATGAGCGCTCTTAGACATAATGATCTATTACTTACCGAACTAGAATTAAATAACACGACTGTGGATGAATTATTAATAGACTTAGATTCAACAATTAATTAAGTCAATTGTTAGCATACTGCAACATTAATAAAAGTGTACACATGTACATATACGTGTGTGGCAATTCAATTCGATGATGTCACTGTTCACTGTTTGGTTTGAAAAAGAACGAATAACTCTCAGAATAGGTCGGATTAATTACAACGTACAAATCCTTCCAAGATCAGACCAAATGACCTAACCGTGTCAGATTAACCTTATGTAATTAACCACTCTCAAACCAGTGGTATCGAACCACATAGAAGGCCCACGTGAAAAAATGAAACTAAGAACATGTGAGTTTAGAGTTCGTCCTAAACAAGTCCCGTTCGAACTGGCCGGGCTACCTGAGCAATGATTGACCATAAATTCATCTTTAATAATTCAACATTCTCTAATTCCAAATTAGTATGATTGATTCGGTCTAAAGGGGCATTGCTGAAAAAAAAAAAAAAAAAAAAAGGTCAATTCTGAATTTAAGTGACATAAGGGCGAAGGGAATGTCATATGTCTCACGTACATCCAGTTACAACATAAGTGCTAAAGCTCGAGCCCAGGGGACTACATAAAGTTCTTATAGAATAGTTAGAATGGCTCAATTCACAACATGCATGATTAACATTAAACTATAAAACCCATAATGAACATGGAAAGACAATGCTTGGTACAATACACCAATGCCTGAATAAAGTGCTCCTAAAATGCTATAGTTTGTGCTTGTAATATCTTCTTATATCCAAAGCTAATGTTTAAAATGTGCTATTTGAACTTGACGTCCTTCTCATTCAAGAAAAATTAGATATCTCAATGTTTGGTTTTTGTGTAGACCTATAGGAGAGTTGTTAAGCTTATATGCCTAATAAATCAACCATTGATGTACCATCATTCAAGTTTTAGATGGAAAGGTGGCAGTCTGGCGCAGAACATGAGCATCTGCCGTTGGGGGAGTATGTATATACTGTTGTCTGAAATTTTTTTATTTCACTTGACCGTTACGTCATTATGCTGAAATGGTATAATGTCTTAATAGTATGGGTCTATTTGGCCCTTATTTTTAGACAGACGTAACAAGTAATTGTCGACTATTTCCAATATATCATGTCCTTACTACTCTCTCCGTCCTATTTTTTGAGTCCACCATTGAGAATTCAACTTATTAAGGGGACAAAAAGAATTTACAATCACTACACCAAAAAGGCCAAATTGGCACCCTTTCGCGAATTTCATCTAGCACTGTTTAAAACAGTGCCAAATTTTGGCACGATTTTAGGCCAATTTGGCACTATTTAAAACAGTGCCAGATCTGCAACTATTTCAAACAGTGCCAACATGAAAATTTTCGGTGCCAAACAAATCCCAAAATAATTTCCCCCCAAAATGCTTTGACTGAATAAAAAAATATCCCTAACCTAAACCCAAAATCATTTTAGTTTTCCCTCTCTCTCTCTCTCTCTCTCTCTCTCTCTCTCTCTCTCTCCTAACAAACCCTAACAAAGGGGAGAAAAAATCCCCCAAATATGACCCTCCCCACCACCGCCGGCTAACTCACCCTCATCACCGCCGCCGACGCCGACGGCAACTCTCTCTCTCTCTCTCTCTCTCTCTCTCAAACTCTAAGGTATCACTCTCTTCTCTTCTCTTGTTTTCGTTTTTTTTTTGGTAAACAAAATCTCCAATTTTATGTTTCACTGAGATGGCATCAAGGTATCAAACATATTCATGGCAATATTTGCAGTAGGTGCTTGTATTTGCTTGTTTTGTGCTTTATAAATACTCCAACAAACCTTGAATAGAAACTCCAACAAACCTAGAATTCCAATATTTGACTTTCGATTTCAGTTTCACCGAAGTGAATGAAAAATTATAAGTTGTAAAGATTTCAATAGGTGCTTGTATTTCTTGGTTCAATGCTCTGTTTTGAGCTTTACATTAAAAATTATATACATATCTATATGTATATATATTGTGACTTTGTTAAAAAAAGCCAACAATATTTGACTTTAACTTGGTAAGATAAAATTTGTCTTCAGACTGTGATGTTTGCAAGAGACTCGATCCTGTCGCAACAGATCCAATATTAAGCCAACAATATTTGACTTTCTTTTTTGGGTCTAAAATTTCTAAGTCAAAAAATTTGAGACTTCTTTCTTCCTATGGGGCTCAAGAAGTGACCAAGAGGAAAAATAAAATGAAAAGTGGATGAAGAGGGAAAAAAGTTCTGTGAAGGTACCAAAACGACCCCACCTTGAATTTAGAAATCTATGGTACCCAAAAAAAGTGAGAAATCACAGTGACAGTTGTTTGTATAGAAATCTAAAAATTGGAACTTAATTTATTGATAGAATTTGTTGGGCTACAAAAAAGACCCTGTTAACCTGTATGTAACTTATGTAAGAAAAAATTAAGAGTCTCAAGCTTTTTTTTTTCTTTTTCTTTTTTTTTTATTTATTTATTTTTTTTTTTCTGTGGTTTCAGCTTCTTCAGGATCTGGTATGTCTTACTTCTGTGGTATTAATTATTGAAAAACTCAGGTTCTTGATTAATCTGTTTGTATTTACTTGCCTTTACTTGCCTCTTTTTTCTTTGTATTGGCAGAGGAGTTGCGAATTGGAGATCAACAACTGCTAGTCTTCGTTTGGAGTAAGAATATTATTTCTCCCTTTTTATTTATTGGATTTTTTTATTGTGATGTTTTATTTAGAGAAACAATTTTCTTTGTAGTAGTGTTTTAATATAATTTTTACGTCTCGTACGTAATACATGTTAAAATTGGAGTATATTTCGTGACCTGTGTTAAATAACTAAGAAATCATCAACTTGGCTAGTTGATCAATTTGTTCTAGCACTTTGATAGAACTTAATCTGCTGAAAATAAGATTCTAGATTATCCCACATAATCACATTGCTATTTGTCACTTGATTTCATAGAATTTTGTCTCATTAAAGATATAATACTGAAAACAATTAGATACTAGTTTTGTTATATACATAGCTTAAAGTCATAATTTGTTGTTTCAGTTATATTTAGACCGAAAATTATTATCCTTATATTATGTACTCTTCTTAGATTGATGCCCATACAATATTTTTGGTATGGTTGATTGTTCAGTTTTTCTTCCTAGACTAGACTAGACTAGATGATGAAGTAGTTCCAGCTATTTGCACTCATGCCAAAAGGAATTTGATGCTTATTCCTTGACTAAACTTTATTATTTTCCTTACTTCGTTCTTCTCAGCTATATGATTTGATACTTTCCTCCTCCCCTTTGTTGCCCTATTTATTTGGAATACAGTTTGACTCTCTTTTTTCATTTTGTTGTTGCTATTAGTGGCTGATAGTGTTAAAAAACAGTTGTGGTTTAATTAATTTCTATTGAATGAACACTTGATTTGGAAAATTTCTGTCGGGATTGCTTGCTGCCCCTATTTGATATTTGCAAACTAAATTTCTTGGTATGTTTTCTTGCTTCACGCAAAGTTCTCCACGTTGTTGACAAACCGAGGATTGCATCACCCTCTTTGAGAAAGTATAAAAATAGAGTAAAGTATTACTTTTTTTTTTTTTTTTTATGTTCATGTCAACGTAGTGTAGATGCTTTTAAAAACAGAGTAAAGCTGCCCCTCTCTCTAGCTCTCTTTATTTTGTATATTTTGTTTCAAGCTTCATATTTTGGATTTTGAAATCCCCACCCCTCTCTGCCGATCAGGTTTCTCAATTTCAATCTATATGTGGTTGTCCTTTTTGGCTCAATTTTTAGGGGATAAAAACATGCTCTGTGGCTTATGATCAATAATTGAGTTGTTTGCATATTATCCATTATTTTACTTTCTTTTTAGTGTATACAGAGTTCCAGATACATATAGATTACTTTAGAGCCCTTGAATAGCTACTTGGATGTTTATCATAATTGAAATGGCTATGGAAAAATTCTATCTATCTGGTTTTGTGATTCTCACTGAAAATTGTCTATGAACCGTGCGTCTTTCACGTCTTTTCAGTTGTATATGAACCGTGCATCTTTCATTTCTTTTATTTGGCTATGCTTGTTTTATTTTGGATTCTATTTTTACCTTAAGATCAGATGTGGGGGGTGCAAAAGTTTATGTGACATACAGGTGGGGCCAGCAAAAGGGGGAAGCTTAGGGCTATATCAATATATAGTCTGGTCATCACTTTTCCTCTATCAGATTTGTTCCTTCTCCTGCCCTTCTTTCCTCCTCCTTTCCTCATCTCCTCTGCTATTGTTCTTTCCTTTCCTTTGCCACTGCTGCCCTTTCTTTCCCTTCTCTTCTCTTCTCCCCTTCTCCCTGGAGGATTTGTTCACTTTTCATCCTGCTTCAGCATCTTCTCCTTTCTTCTTTCTTTACTCAATCTCTGCTAGGATTTCCTTCTTCTTTTATTCCAACAAGCTGCTGCTATAGTGTTTCTCTTCTTTCTTCAGGTTCTCCTCCTCCTTTCCTTTTATTTCAGCTGCTACAATCCTGTATTTTGCTGCCTTACCTTCCTTCTCCTTTGCTGCCCCTTTCCTTAGTATTAATTAATAGTGGTTTATTGTGGAGTTTGTGGTGGTTTAGTGGCTGTTTGGCATTGACAGTGGTTGTGGCTATTAAGTTCTATTAATATAAGAGATATTGACACTACTATGGCTGGATTAATTTATTCCTATTGTTCCTTGTTTTATTTTTGTTTTTAAAACACTTGATTGTCCACTTGCCTCACATCAAAGTTCTCCATTTATTTGCACAAACCTAGGATTGCATCAAAATATTATGAGATCTCTTATTTATCTACATAGATCAACTCATTGTAATGGATTTCAGTTTAAGATACTATGTAAATTATGAATGAGACGAATCAAATTCTAGTGACAACCAAACATGCTATTCCAGTTTCAATCTTTGTTCTGTAGGCCTTGTAAGTTCAAGAATGTTAAGGAACATAGTTTTGTTTTTCTTCAAACAAATCTTCAGCCCATTTAACTCTACAATGAGAATTGCAGTACAATTATCTATGCACAGCTTTTCTCACAAGTTGCCTTTCGAACAATTAGTACTTCGTCTCTCCTCTGTCTTGATTCAATTTCCACTTCAACCAGTCTATATATGTGTTTTTTCTGCATTTCTTGGAGGGTCATCCAGTTAAATTTTCAGTGTTAGTATTTCGAGATTTTTTTTATCCTCATCATTTTGCTATTGGGTTGTGATCAAAAGGTTGGCCATTGAAAAGTCAAGTTTCTTTTGTTTGTTCGAGTGTTAGTGTAACCCAAACTCTGAGGTGTTTTGATGTAGTTATAGCCTTATAGGTGCATTAAAATGGGGAGTAGATGACCAGTGATGGTTTTTGAATGTACTGCAATACTCGGAAAATATTCTTTATATCTAGTTACAAAGCTATATCACAAATACCTGATACGATTTAGCAGTGGTATAGTACAAGTTTGATAACTTCTGATGAAACTTTGAGTTGATTAATTCTTGTCATTTAACAAGTTCATGATTTTTTTCTTGCAGTTGGAGACGTTTTACCAAGGAAAAAGCAGAGAAATGGTGGGCTGAGAAGGGGGATAAAGTGTAATACCCCGTATTTTCAATAAATATTTAATGCAGAGAGATTCTATATACTTTCCTTGACCATTCATGAAATTTCATCTTCGATCGATCGAAGCTAGTTCGAGCGATCGAGACCCTTCAGTTCAAGCGATCGAACCTTGTTCAATCGATCGAAACCCTACCGACATAAATTTAATACGTGGTCCCCACTTCAATCGATCAAACTGTTTTCAATCGATCTAACCTGACCGATCTGAGTTCGAGCGATCGAACATACTTCGATCGATCGAACGTGTAATGATTTGAATCCCAGTTTTCGCGCAGAAACGGCCACCTGCACCCCATCCTCTCCTATATATACACTGCATTCGTGTGTGTGGTGGGTTTGCTGAACCCTTGTAGCAAGAGAGAGTTGAGAGTGTGTGTGCTTGTGTGTTGGTATACATATATATACACATACCTTCATATATCTATATATATATACACACACATATCTATATATATATATACACTCAGCAGAGAAGAGAAGAAGGAGAAGAAGAAGAACAAGAAGAGAGGAGGAGACAGAGAGAGACAGAAGAGACGAAGAAAGGAGCAGAGAGAGAGGCCGCCATTAAAGCTTCGGAGCTAAAGCTTACCCAAACGCGCCCTTACGACTTTTGGTGAGTTCCAAACTCACTCGGTATCTTAGTCATGATGTTTTACATATTCTGGACGTATAAATTATAACCCAAACACCCCTTAGCACATTCTGCACGTTCACTGGCAGAATCTGTAGAAGACGAAGTTCGATCGATCGAACTGAGTTCAATCGATCGAACAGCAGAGTCCCAATCGATCGAACTGAGTTCAACCGATCGAACATCCCTGAGTTCAATCGATCGAGAATACTTCAATCGATCGAGACTACCTTCACTTCGATCGATCGAGAAGACTTCAATCGATCGAACAGCACTTTCTTCGAGCGATCGAGATGACCTCAATCGATCGAACCTAGCAGAACATGAATGTATTCCTTTCAGTTTATAATTCATAATGCGTAGTTGTTTAATTGCGGTTCCATGTTCCTATTATGCGATATTATGGATTACGGAGGTAATGGGATACGATAATAAGATTGAGATAACATGGTGAGTAACGTAGTCGGGTTCGGAACGCTAGTAATAGTACGACGCGATAACGTAGTAAGTTTGAGATGATAATACTGGGTAGTATTGGATAAGTGAGAAATGAGTCAGTAAGAGGAATTGTATGTTCAAAGTTGTGTGTGTCGAGCTGATGATTCGCTCAGGTTGAATCCGATAAGTGTATGTCAAGGATTTGATCAGGATCGGGAGAATTATGGGTGCACAGTACTCGCAAGAGTTCTTAAAAGCGGTGAACAGTAAGAGTTCTTAAAAGCGGTGAACAAGAGTAGATGTGGCACGCCCATGATTTGAATTACCAGAGCTGTGTATGTATCGTACTCGCAAGCGTTCTTAAAAGCGGTGAACAGTAAGAGTTCTTAAAAGCGGTGAACAAGAGTATGGGTACATCCATGGACCAGTCGTTATATGAGAACGATGTATGGGTGCTCGCAAGAGTTCTTAAAAGCGGTATAGCGGTGAACAAGAGCACTGGTATGTTGTGCTGATATAATCAGTTCGAGATAGTCAGTTGGGTATTGTGAAATCAGTCTTAGAGTGGGAGTCGATAAGAATCGATTAATGATATGTCTGAATAATGAATGAGGATTATATATTTAGTATCACTATCATATACTGTTCATAATGGTAATTATGTCATTTCTATGAGACTGTGTTAGTTAGTGCTCACTCAGCTTTCAACAAGCTGACGGCCTTTATTGCCTGGACATTCCCCGTCCAGACTACCCTGTCCTTTACAGTGCAGATGACGGAACGTATGGTAATAACTATTATCCTGAAGGGAGTTACGCAGAGGATGGCCCCACTGATGCCGGTCAGGCTGATGACTATCCGTACGCCAGCTGAAGACCTGAAGATAGATAGTAGTTTATGTTACTACTTTTCTTTTACTGTTGTACTTTGTAGTTAACGGGTACTTGGGCATATGTTGTCTCCAGACCTGTTGTGATCCTGTGGACCGTACTCTGATGTTTGTAATAGATAGAACCGTGTTTATATTTCAGTTGTTTTACTGTTCCTGTTTGGACTAGTACTGTGTGGCGTGGGATTATCAGTGACTTTCACTTGTCATTCCCTATGGACCCATAAAGGAAATTTATTTTTCTCTATTTATGCTGCTCCGGGGCGTGACAGGGTTTTTGGTATCAGAGCACCTGGTTATATTACAGTTAGGTTCTGATATTGTCGTTCACTGATGGATTCCACACCATCTGGTTCTAGTATTTAAGATTTTTGAGATGAGATATGAGTATAAGATAAGTTCGTCTTCCTGACGATAGATAGTTTTCCTTTGCAGGATAGCATGGATCCAGAGTTTCATCAGTTTGTTACAGATGCTTATGGAGGACACGTGATCCATGGGGATACCGTGGAGCCAGCTGACCCAGAGTTTTATCATGAGCGTGTGTGCCAGATAGCTAGTAGACATTTGGAGGAGGACATGTGGAGAGCACTTTATGTGACAGAGAGGACTCACCCGACACAGATGCGTATGGATGCTTACCATACTGCGAGGATTGGTAGAGACATTTGCCAGGAGATATTACGGTTAGTTCAGAGTAAGCCTGAGATGGATGAGATTGAGTTGAGAGCTATTGTAGCCGGTCCACCAGAGCCTGTAGTTGCACCAGCGCCAGCAACACCACCACCATCGCCGGTACCCGATGTACCAGTTCCAGAACCTGAGCCGATTCAGGAGGATGAGGACCTGGAGCCTGAGGATGAGCATGCCGATGAGGACATAGATGGAGATGGAGAGGAGGAGCCGATAGACGACGAGGACCCAGTAGAGGATGAGCATGCAGATGATGATGAGCCTGAGGATGACCCCGAGGAGCCAGAGTTTGAGCCAGAGGATCCAGTACCAGACCCAGAGGCTGTTGAGGCAGACATAGTAGTAGATGAGGATGCGCCCGATGAGGAGGTAGTTGTGCCAGAGGCACCAGTTGTGCTTCAGATACCAGCTGGACCCATTATGCATATGGCAGCAATGGCCGATATGGCAGTAGGATGGATAGCTCAGATGGTCGCACAGCCAGCAGATTTTGTTATGGGAGAGGCAGCCATAGCGGGAGCTCTTGATATAGCCGATGGATTCGCCGCAGTAGCAGTCGATGTCGCCAACCAGGCGATAGCAGACGGGATAGAGGATGATGATGCAGAGATAGTAGAGGATTGGGATATAGGAGTTGTAGTCGGAGATCTTGTTGCACCAGTTGAGGATGACCCACTCGAGGAGATGGAGATTGATTCAGAGGATGAGGCACCACCAGCAGGATCAGACGCTGACGACTTTTGAGTCAGGACCTGCAGGACTTAGTTTTGTTAGTTTTATCAGGACATGTTGTCCACTAGATTTTTGGGAGCTTGAGAGATAGCTATTTGACCATAGCTTTGTATAGATGTTAGCAGTAGTATTAGTAGTTGACCTTAGTGATGTGTTGCTTATGTCCCACGTGGTACATGGTATGGTTACTGTGTACTCCATGGTACATTTTTTGATATCTATATATATATATACGAGCAGTACTTTTGATATTGATTGTTGGTTGTTTGATGTGTTGCTTTGTAGAACTGTTAGTTCTTGTTGCTTTTCATTCTATTTTGGTTTCGTTTCTACGAGAAGACTTTCAGCTGATCAATATGTCTCTTGTAGGCAATACTCGTTATCATCATGGTAGGACCCTTGAGAAATCACCAAGCACGTAATGGAGCACCTATTCCGGAAGGGATGGATCCGACGGGAATTTTCGAAGCATTTATGCAAAGGATGGAGCATGTGGGGGATACTTATAATCACTCCACCCACCAGAGACCTTTTGCACCCCCGCCACCAAGACAGACTGGAGATAAGTTGTTAGCAAATTTTCGTGGGTTACGTCCAGAGAAGTTCGATGGACTAACAGAACCATGGAAAGCGGAACAATGGATAAGAGAAATGGAGTTGATATTTGAAGCATTGGAATGCAGCGAACAAGAGAAGCGTCGCCTTGCTACTTTTCAGCTCACTTATGCCACCGCAGATTGGTGGGAAGCCGAGCGAGCCACTATTGGGATCGATGCTGCTAAAGCTATGCCATGGGAAACATTCAAAGGACGATTTTTGGAGAAGTATTTCCCAGAGGATGAGAGAGATCAACAGGAAAGGAATTTTCTCAATTTGGTACAAGGGGGATGGAATGTCAGGGAATATACAACACAGTTTGAGCGTCTATCCAGATTTGCTCAGCATATGATAGACACGCCACAGAAGAAGGTGAAGAGATTTCACCAAGGATTGAATCCCCATCTCAGACATATGATGGTTGGTCATCTGAATCAATCATTTGAAGAGATTGTCAGATTTGCTGCAGGTTTAGAGAAGGATGCTTATCCAGCACAACAACCACAGATGAATCGACCTCAGTCATCTAGAAGTTTTCAACAGAGGAATTTCCATAACTTGCCACCAAGGAATACTCAAGGTTGGAGACCTCAGAGTAATTTTCAAGGGAATAAGAGAAACTGGGAAGGAACCAGAAAGCCACCACAGAGCTATACTCGACCCCAGCAATATCGCCAGCAAGGATCACAGCCGCAGGCACTACTGACAGCACCGCCAAGCAATAGCGGAGGATGTTTTAATTGCGGAAAGCCAGGGCACGTTGCCAGATTCTGTACAGCCCCTAGAGTTAATCGCAGAATGGATATTGTCTGTCGAAATTGCAACAAGCCGGGACATCTAAGCAAGGATTGCCGTGCACCACAAGGAGGATACTATGGAGCACCAATTCAAGGGATACAAGGACCTCCAGATCAGACAAGGATAAATGCTATTATTCCAGAAGAAGCAGGCTTTAATGCTGATGAGCAGCAACATTTGGAAGGTACACTTGTACTCTTTCATAGTCCAGTTAAAGCTTTATTTGATACTGGAGCCGCACGTTCTTTTATTGCTGTTAAGATTGTGCGTCAGTTGGGTTTACAACCCCAGACACTTGAGTCAACACTGAATGCTGTGTCACCATTGGGAGTGACAGTTAAGTTGAGTAAAGTGTGTAAAGATTGCCCTTTGACTTTGGGAGATAGGAATTTTCCAGCAGACTTGGTAGTTCTGTCAATGTCAGAATTCGATGTTATCCTAGGGATGGATTGGTTAACTAAGTACAATGCCAATTTGGATTGCCCTACTAGGACGATTGTATTTCCAATACAAGGAAAGCCGACGATCAGATTTCAGTGTCAACCGACAAGCGACCTGTTTCTTACGAGTAATTTGGCTACGATCATTAGTACGAGTACGGAGCTTAAGATGGATCAAATTCCTATTGTACGAGACTTTCAAGATGTATTTCAGGATATTAAAGGACTCCCACCGAAAAGAGAAATAGACTTCTGTGTGGAATTAGTACCTGGTACATTGCCGATTTCCAAGACTCCATATAGGATGGCACCAACTGAAATGTTGGAACTAAAGAAGCAAGTTCAAGAGCTTGAAGACTTAGGTTTCGTTCGCCGAGTACGTCACCTTGGGGAGCACCAGTTCTGTTTGTAAAGAAGAAGGATGGAACACTTCGACTCTGTATAGACTACAGGGAGTTGAACAAGGTTACGATCAAGAATAGATATCCACTTCCTCGGATAGACGACCTATTCGACCAGTTACAAGGATCTAGGATCTTTTCCAAGATCGATTTACGTTCAGGATACCACCAATTGTTAGTTCGACCAGAGGATGTATCAAAGACTGCATTCAGGACAAGATACGGGCATTACGAGTTTCTAGTTATGCCTTTTGGATTGACGAATGCGCCAGCAGTATTTATGGATTTAATGAATAGAGTATTCAGACCATATCTGGATCAATTCATTATAGTGTTCATTGATGATATACTAATCTACTCAAAGACGGAAGAAGATCACGAGGAGCATTTACAGATTGCCTTGCAGACACTTCGAGATAGCAAGTTGTATGCAAAATACAGCAAGTGTGAGTTTTGGCTACGAGAAGTCAAATTCTTGGGACATGTTATATCTCAGGACGGTATTTCTGTGGACTCATCTAAGATTGATGCAGTCTTAAGCTGGAATAGACCGACCAATGCGACAGAAGTCAGAAGTTTTCTTGGATTAGCAGGATATTACAGAAGATTTGTAGAGGGATTTTCCAAGTTAGCAGGACCACTAACGAATTTAACAAGGAAGGAGACGAAGTATGAATGGACGGACAAGCATGAGGGTGCATTTCAGGAGTTAAAAGAGAAATTGACTTCTGCACCGGTACTTGCGATACCTAAGAGTGGAGAAAGATATGTGATCTACAGTGACGCATCGCACCAGGGATTGGGTTGTGTACTTATGCAAGACGGGAATGTTATCGCGTATGGATCAAGACAATTGAAGGTACACGAGAAAAATTATCCCACGCATGATCTGGAATTAGCAGCAATAGTGTTTGCCTTAAAGATTTGGAGACACTATCTCTATGGAGAAAAGTTCGATCTGTTTTCCGATCATAAGAGCCTGAAGTATTTGTTCTCTCAAAAGGAGTTGAACATGCGACAACGAAGATGGATGGAGTTACTCAAGGACTATGACTTTTCATTGCAATACCATCCAGGTAAAACAAATGTCGTAGCAGATGCTTTGAGCCGTAAACCTCGATTAATGATCGCTGCATTGCTAATTCGGGAATGGAGAGCATTGGAAGTGTTAGCTGAATTCGAACTTCAGCCATTGAAACCAATGGAAAGACAACATTTTGGATGTCTGATGGTACAACCAACTTTGATCAGCCGTATCATAGAAGCTCAACAGACAGCAGAGGATTTGAAGTTATGGTTCACCAAGATGACAGCAAAAGAACCTGATATCTGGAGTGTTAGTACAGATGGAGCTTTACGATGTAAAGGTAGACTCTGTGTACCTGACAAAGAAAATCTCCGGAAGGACATATTGGATGAAGCTCATAAATCACGGATGACGATTCATCCAGGAAGTACAAAGATGTACAAGGACTTGAAGAGAAATTTTTGGTGGGAAGGAATGAAGCGAGAAGTGGCTGAATATGTTTCTCAGTGTCTTACTTGTAAACAAGTAAAGGCAGAACATCAGAAACCACCTGGATTTCTACAGCCGTTACCAATTCCTCAATGGAAATGGGAACACATCACCATGGATTTTGTGGTAGGATTACCAAAATCGCAGCAGAATCATGACGCTATTTGGGTAATTGTGGATCGACTTACGAAGACAGCACATTTTATCGCCTACAGTATGACGTATCCAGTGGAGCGATTGAGCCGAATGTATCTGCAACACATAGTACGGTTACACGGAGTACCTGTTTCTATCGTATCAGATCGAGATTCGCGCTTTACTGCAGAATTTTGGAAGAGTCTTCAGACAGCAATGGGAACAACTTTGAACTTGAGTTCAGCTTTTCATCCACAGACCGATGGACAGACGGAGAGAGTTAATCAAGTAATGGAGGACATGTTACGTGCTTGTGTCATTGATTTTGAGAATTCTTGGGAGACACACTTACCTTTGATAGAATTCGCATACAACAACAGTTATCATTCGAGCATAGGAATGGCGCCGTTCGAAGCTTTGTACGGAAGACCTTGCCGATCACCGCTATGTTGGACTGAAGTCGGAGATACTCAACTTCTTGGGCCAGAGATGATACGAGAGACTAGTGAGAAGATTCAGATTGTACGTGAGAAGATGAAGACAGCTCAGACCCGACACAAAAGTTATGCTGACAAGCGACGCAAAGATTTAGAGTTTGCCGTTGGAGATCATGTGCTACTCAAGGTTTCACCTGTACGAGGCATCGTCAGATTTGGTCAGAAGAGAGGCAAATTATCGCCACGATTCATCGGACCGTTCGAGATTCTAGAGCGTGTTGGAAAAGTTGCTTATCGCCTAGCATTGCCCCCGAAGATGTCAGGAGTGCACAACGTTTTCCACATCAGTATGCTGAGGAAATATGTTCATAACCCAGCGCACGAGATCAACTTTGAGGATATTGAAGTCAACGACAATGTTACGTTCAACGAAGGACCAGTTCGCATTTTAGATCGTGGAATCAAGAAGCTCAGGAATAAGGAGATTCCATTAGTCAAGATTCAGTGGAAGCATCATGATGAGAGAGAAGCTTCATGGGAACTAGAGTCAGAGATGCGTGAGAAGTTTCCGTTTTTGTTTTAACTTTGTATGTTTTCGATTTCGAGGACGAAATCTTTTGTTGGGTGGTGGATGATGTAATACCCCGTATTTTCAATAAATATTTAATGCAGAGAGATTCTATATACTTTCCTTGACCATTCATGAAATTTCATCTTCGATCGATCGAAGCTAGTTCGAGCGATCGAGACCCTTCAGTTCAAGCGATCGAACCTTGTTCAATCGATCGAAACCCTACCGACATAAATTTAATACGTGGTCCCCACTTCAATCGATCAAACTGTTTTCAATCGATCTAACCTGACCGATCTGAGTTCGAGCGATCGAACATACTTCGATCGATCGAACGTGTAATGATTTGAATCCCAGTTTTCGCGCAGAAACGGCCACCTGCACCCCATCCTCTCCTATATATACACTGCATTCGTGTGTGTGGTGGGTTTGCTGAACCCTTGTAGCAAGAGAGAGTTGAGAGTGTGTGTGCTTGTGTGTTGGTATACATATATATACACATACCTTCATATATATCTATATATATACACACACATATCTATATATATATATACACTCAGCAGAGAAGAGAAGAAGGAGAAGAAGAAGAACAAGAAGAGAGGAGGAGACAGAGAGAGACAGAAGAGACGAAGAAAGGAGCAGAGAGAGAGGCCGCCATTAAAGCTTCGGAGCTAAAGCTTACCCAAACGCGCCCTTACGACTTTTGGTGAGTTCCAAACTCACTCGGTATCTTAGTCATGATGTTTTACATATTCTGGACGTATAAATTATAACCCAAACACCCCTTAGCACATTCTGCACGTTCACTGGCAGAATCTGTAGAAGACGAAGTTCGATCGATCGAACTGAGTTCAATCGATCGAACAGCAGAGTCCCAATCGATCGAACTGAGTTCAACCGATCGAACATCCCTGAGTTCAATCGATCGAGAATACTTCAATCGATCGAGACTACCTTCACTTCGATCGATCGAGAAGACTTCAATCGATCGAACAGCACTTTCTTCGAGCGATCGAGATGACCTCAATCGATCGAACCTAGCAGAACATGAATGTATTCCTTTCAGTTTATAATTCATAATGCGTAGTTGTTTAATTGCGGTTCCATGTTCCTATTATGCGATATTATGGATTACGGAGGTAATGGGATACGATAATGAGATTGAGATAACATGGTGAGTAACGTAGTCGGGTTCGGAACGCTAGTAATAGTACGACGCGATAACGTAGTAAGTTTGAGATGATAATACTGGGTAGTATTGGATAAGTGAGAAATGAGTCAGTAAGAGGAATTGTATGTTCAAAGTTGTGTGTGTCGAGCTGATGATTCGCTCAGGTTGAATCCGATAAGTGTATGTCAAGGATTTGATCAGGATCGGGAGAATTATGGGTGCACAGTACTCGCAAGAGTTCTTAAAAGCGGTGAACAGTAAGAGTTCTTAAAAGCGGTGAACAAGAGTAGATGTGGCACGCCCATGATTTGAATTACCAGAGCTGTGTATGTATCGTACTCGCAAGCGTTCTTAAAAGCGGTGAACAGTAAGAGTTCTTAAAAGCGGTGAACAAGAGTATGGGTACATCCATGGACCAGTCGTTATATGAGAACGATGTATGGGTGCTCGCAAGAGTTCTTAAAAGCGGTATAGCGGTGAACAAGAGCACTGGTATGTTGTGCTGATATAATCAGTTCGAGATAGTCAGTTGGGTATTGTGAAATCAGTCTTAGAGTGGGAGTCGATAAGAATCGATTAATGATATGTCTGAATAATGAATGAGGATTATATATTTAGTATCACTATCATATACTGTTCATAATGGTAATTATGTCATTTCTATGAGACTGTGTTAGTTAGTGCTCACTCAGCTTTCAACAAGCTGACGGCCTTTATTGCCTGGACATTCCCCGTCCAGACTACCCTGTCCTTTACAGTGCAGATGACGGAACGTATGGTAATAACTATTATCCTGAAGGGAGTTACGCAGAGGATGGCCCCACTGATGCCGGTCAGGCTGATGACTATCCGTACGCCAGCTGAAGACCTGAAGATAGATAGTAGTTTATGTTACTACTTTTCTTTTACTGTTGTACTTTGTAGTTAACGGGTACTTGGGCATATGTTGTCTCCAGACCTGTTGTGATCCTGTGGACCGTACTCTGATGTTTGTAATAGATAGAACCGTGTTTATATTTCAGTTGTTTTACTGTTCCTGTTTGGACTAGTACTGTGTGGCGTGGGATTATCAGTGACTTTCACTTGTCATTCCCTATGGACCCATAAAGGAAATTTATTTTTCTCTATTTATGCTGCTCCGGGGCGTGACATAAAGTTTGTGAACGGCACAATATACGAACTGGTGTGTAATGTGCAGATTAACTCAAAAGGGAAGCCTAACAACTTTTCTTGTGACCCTTCTCCTACTCTACTGGTAACTGGAAATCTTTTTGCCTTTCTCTTTTTCTTTTTTGGCCCATTCAGTGGAGTTCATGTCAAGTTGGTTCCTGGGTTAGACATTTGAGGAATGGAAATTCTGTAGCTTATGTTGAGTTTATGCAGCTCTATTTTTTCTTCTCACTCTAGGTGCTTTTCTTTAGGTTTTTCCCTTCCAGTTGTGTATATCCTACTTCATGAAATAGACAACATTAACACTGATTTTGTTTGGGTGATGTTAATGCCAAAGCACAATGTGCTAATGCCAAAGCACAAAGTATCACTAAAAGCTTTAGTAACACTTAGATTTGTGTCACTAAAGCTTTTAGTGACACTTTTTGCTTTGGCATTAGCATATTGTGCTTTGGCATTAGCACTAGCCTTTTGTTTTGCGTATATTGGAGTTGGTTGACTTACTCTAGCACCTGCTTTTTAATTAGATGACGTAGACATTTATCCTCAATTTAAGAACGTGCACATAACTGTAGTAGGATAGTAAAACCCATATTTACATGTATGAGATACAAGGGGAAAGTTCGACATTTTGACATTCAGAATCACGTTTATACATATGTAGTCAAATACATATGTAATTACTTTAGATGTATTGAATCTACTCTTTTTAATGAAAAAATCCGATCGAAACTTCCAATATGTAATCTATTTCAACCTAGGGTTTTATGATTTCTAATTAACATCTTTGTTTGGAAAATTTCTCATTTTTTTTTCATAGAGTTAATTGGATACCTAGTTGTGATCTATTTTCTCTTGTAGGTTATTGTTAGTGGAAAGCTCCGGGCTCAGCGTGCCGAGTCAGTGAAATTCAAGGATGACTACATGATTTTCTCCGGTCAACCCGTCTGTTTAAAAGTTATTATTTATGTATCAATGCACTCTCTTGGTGCAAATTGTACATGTATTTATAAGTATGTATCTCTGGATGAGTGTTTGAATTATGCAAATTACTTGGATTTGAGTGTGCGTATTATTCATTCTTTTTATGGATTGTAAGTGTACTTTCATGTATGCACAATAAGTTGGATTGCTATGGTTTTTATTTTCTATTGGGAATTTATTATATATTAATTGCTACTTGTAGTTGTGATTATAAGTATTATTTGTGATACAGGTGCTATTGTTATTTTACATATTGGTGTTATGATATTGCCAAATTTTAGTTCGCCTTAAAAATAATCTGGCACTGTTCAAAATAGTGCCAAAACCGTGCCAGATTAAATATTTTGTTTATACTCAATAAAAACTGGCACTGTTTTAAGCAGTGCCAAAAGCGTTCCAGATTAATGTACCCGACATGTACATGTGGCGAGACCAAAAGTTCCCACGTGTTGACAATCTATCTTCAAATTCTGGCACTGTTTTAAACAGTGCCAAAAAAGGATGCCAAATCTGTAAATCTGGTACCCTTTGACCAAAATCTGGCATTGTTTTGAACAGTGCCAAAAAAATTGGATCCCCCATATTTGGCACTGAAAAAAACAGTGCCAGATTCGGTCAGGCACTGTTTAAAACAGTGCCAGTTTAGCGTTTTTGGTGTAGTGAATTACTTTGCCCCTAATCATTATAATAATTTTTTTAGTTGTCTTGGTGTAGATTTCAACAAGGAAGTGTAGTTTTGAAAAGCAAGTAAAATTGTATTCCAAGTTAGGAAAATGGACACTAATTTAAGGACATCCAAAAATGGAATATAAACCTCAAAAGATGGGAAGGAGGGAATACTTATTATGTGTCTTCTATTTTCATAGATCACATGACCCTATGTGATTGGGAATTTGAGACGTCCCACCAACTCAGATGATGTGGTGTGATAGTTTTACTGAATAATTTCTCTTCGAGGATTGGTAATGGTAGGGATGAAGTGTACTCCCAAAAGATGCCTCTTCGAGGATTGGTAATGGTAGGGATGAAGTGTACTCCCAAAAGATAGGTAGTGTTTAAGACACAAAATGGCCATAAATTTAAAGAGATGCTCACAAAAAGGATGTGGCATATATCTTATATAACAGTACTAGAACCCACCACACTTAGGCTTAGTTTGGCCCCCCTTTTGGTGCTTCTCATTTTTTAAAACACAATTTCATGTAAATTCATTTGGTAACTAGTTTATGAGCTTTGCAAAAATTGAACTTGGGGCTTTTTTGGGGGAGTTTTTAAAAGCTCTAGAATGGAGCTTTTAAAAGCTCAAGGTGGCTTTTTGGTTTCATGATATTTTTTTGAAGTGTAGGGTGTCACTTGTATAAAATTATCAAACAACTTAGTAATAAATTTCATAAGCTCCTTTTAAAAAGCCACGTGGGGGTCAAACTAAGCCTTAACTCAACTCATGGGATGGGATGCCACATGGGTGCAACATTCTTTCGTGAACATTTCTTTGTGATCCTTTTGAATCCCCAAACATTAACCCCAAAGATTGAGGTTTGAATGGCCATTTCAGATATGCATAAATGATTCCAAGCAATTTTACAACGTAATTTTATGTCTACTCTTGGAGTCTAGTTTCCACAGTAGAATGACTAGCTTGGGCTTTTCCAACTGAACTAAAAGCTCAAGTTCTTCGGCCCAAGTTTTTGGCCTTGGTAGATCTGGTTATACAGGTTGGGCTATGAATTAACTTTTATCAGTCTTAAATTGGCCCAGCTCTCATCCTTTTTCACCTTCTTGGTTGAGACAATTCCATAGTGTTGCATGAAATTACATGCTTTGCAAAATTAGCAATTCAATGAATGATAAATTTTGCTAATCAATTTTGAGATATCTATGATTCTCTCACTTCTTTTCCACTGTTTTATTTTGATGGAAGTATTAATTTCAATGGTCCAAAAGTAAGAAAATGTATAAGATTTTCGCTTGTTGGGAATTTAAAATGCTGAATCAAATTTTTCCAATAAATACACAGACACACATCAACAGTAAAATAAGCACACCAAAGAAAACACAAATTTCTACGTGGTTCAGCAAAACCGCCTACATCCGCACCCAAGAGACCATTTTCACTATTGAAAATAAAATCTGCTATAAGAAAACATTGAATTAAATCTCATAACCTAACCCTCTAACCCCTTGTACACCCACTCTCAATAAACAAAGAACCCTCACTCTCTCACCCCAGACTATGCACTCCTCTCACAACATCCATTTATATACAGTTTCTAATCATTCTTTGTCTAACAAGAAATCAGAGATTCACTCTAAATAAAACACTATCACGAAAGGAAACCTATCAGGATAGAAATCTAGTCAAATCAACAATTCCTATATTAATGAAATTGTCTCACATGTGATATAATCCCAACATTTCGCTCACAATGTAATGTCGCAAAACTGATTTCTTCAATTCCGAACCATCCGTGGAAGAGTTGAACACACACACACACAAAAACAATGAAAGAAAGAAAGAAAGAGTAGAACACAGATGAATTTATTGATTTTTCTAAGAAGATTTGGAACAAAGTGATGGTTAAAATTCCAATCCTGAAAACACCACACTAATAAATTTTGCGAAGTCATATGAAATACAAATATAGAACTGCTTAATGCTTGTACAAAAATCTAGTAGTTCTTGTCCTTTAGTTTCGACACACAACTGTTTAATTCTTGGAAGAAATTTTATACACATTCAGACATTTTGTATGGGTTAAGCAGTATCAGTTTTTGCCAAAAACAAGTGTTAGTACAATTATGCCATATGCCTCCACATATGCCTTGTTTTGGCATCACCAAATTTTTTTAACCAATAAAAATAAAATGTATAATTCTCAAATCTGGTACATTTATAAGTGATGTGACAATGGAGACGTTTCTAAAAGGCTCCTCTAATGCATATTGAAACTATCCCCTTAACAAGTTAGGGAGACATGAAATGTCCATCATAATAATAACATCTTTAGAATGCATTCCCATCCATTAATGTAATCACATTATATAGTTTACTAAAACTCACTCTAAAAACAATTTTTTTTTTCCTCAAAAAGCATGTTTTACTTGCTCCACTTTCAAGTTGGAGATAATGTTTGGAGTGTGCAAAATACCCTACAGGTTCAGGCCTGGTTCTGAACTCTAAAACCAATAATATATTTGTTGGTTCGATTCTGGGTATTGTCAGACTAGGGATGGCAACGGGTCGAAGTTGGTACGGAGTTCCCCTATACCAACTCCTACTCCGTTATGAATCTGACTTCTAAACAGAGTGATTGTGTGCAGTGGGTAGGAAAGTACCCTCACCGTAAATTCTTAGTGTCGAGTTTAACAGGTAAACAATCACAAACGGATTAATAAAACGAAGATTTTATTAAGTGTTTGGAAAAAATAAACAAATCTAAAGAACAAACCAGAGTAGACTGATTATTCAAAAGAATCAAAAAAGAAATAACAAAACAGGATAGACCTATTTGCTATGTGCTGAAAAATATAAAGACTTGAATGCCTTGAATGCTTCAAATGCAGTGTGGGTGCTGTTTTCGAGATGACACGGAGTCATCTTGCAGCTTGGCCTGTCTGCTGTATTTATAGCGGCCATGGATGACTCCTGATTAGAAAAGGACTCCTTATAGCTTACGCCCCAAGCTGCGCGGCTGGTTGGCTGATGGTGCAAGAAACTTTCCCAATCTTTGATTCCTTCCTTATCCAGATTCTGATTGAATCAATCCCTTTAATTTAGGGACCAGCCTTCTAAATCCAGCTGAACATGATTTGATTCGTTTCCTAAACGGACTCTTGTTTTCAAAAGTCTGGGATGACGTCGTCCTGACAGCTGTGGATAGCACCGCCTTCCCCTTTCAGTCCATCGGCCTTGTCAATTACTCTCCTGGCTGAATCGGGCTTGCCCAATTAAATACCTTCCTTCTTTCATGTCCGATTACCTTTCTTCGAATGCTCATAGCTAATCAGACTGATACAGCCATCCTTCATTACACGGTGTCTGATTGGCCTTCATGCTGCTTTAATCCATTATCGGGCTCACGCTGTATTAAGTTATGTTATTCCATTGCCCGATAATCCTCATACATGCTCATCCTTCTCATCGGGCTCATATCACAACACCCAACAGCCTTGTGCCTACCATCGGGCTTACAGTCTCCACTTAAGTCCGATGAATCATATACTCCCCAGACCGACCTCTTCTCTATCCAACTTTATGCCACTCGGACTCAAAAACCTTTGACCATTTTGGGTGCAAACACATCTTTACCTCAATCTATATCTAAGTTACATTTACTCAGACATGTACAACAAAAGGTATAAAAGTTTTGTGTGTGTGTTTTTTTTTTATTTTTAAAAACGGCTTTTTTCTCAACACCTAGCTTGTATATTCCGTCTATTTCGAGAAATTGAAAAAGTTAATTAAATCTGCACATTGATTTTTAATTAAAGTCAATTGCATCACTTGTGAAATTTACAAAGACTGCTCAAGGTAGTTGGAGGACACTGTGTAAACCGTGTAAACCGTGTTTCTTGATTTGAATAGAAATAGTCGCATCTTAAACCTTTTTATTAACTTCTACATGTGTAGTGTAGTGTGTGTAGCTAAACAGTGACCCGTTCTTTTTTTCTTGTTTTTTCTTTTCTTTTTTCAAAGGTGGAAGTGCATAGATAATAAGAAGCAGCCAATTAATTTTGATTGGAAATTAGTTTAAAGGGTTTTTAATTGTACAATTTTTTATCTTTCTTCCCCTAGCATCTAAGCCTATCCTTCACAACTTCAAAATTTCTATCAGTATTTCATATAGTTTACTTATTGTCATTCTATCGGACTAAAACAGGGACAAACATATGATATGTGCACCAAAGGCCAACTCGGCTAGGCCAGAGTTGGTTGACTCTCTCTCTCTCTCTTTCTAAAAAACATCTCTATATGTGCACCAAAGGCCAACTCGGCTAGGCCAGAGTTGGTTGACTCTCTCTCTCTCTTTTTAAAAAACATCTCTACATTTCATCGAGGGCCATTTTTAGTAGAAATTATTCAATGAGTCTCACGCCACATCAGCATGTTGATATTGTGTGATCACTTATTCTTAATCACCCACTTGTCCCCTCCTTCCAGAGGGATCATGACAAGTGTTAATCATCTTTCAACTTTAAAATTTCACTACCCACTCATGATTTCCTTCAAAGTAAGCAACAAGTGGGTAATTAAGATTAAATAGTCACACCACATCAACATATCAACATGCTGACGTGATGTGAGGGACTCACTAAATAACTTCTACATTTTAAGCCCCTTTGGGTAATACTGGAATCGGATTACACTTCCTATCTAATTTTTATGAGAATAAGGATATGATACCTTTAACCAAAAAAAAAAAAATCCAGTTTTAAAATAGATATTACACTGGAGGCACAGACATGACTGCAAAAAATAACATTTACTAAACACTTACATTTATAAAACTTGGTTTAAAAAAAAACACAATCTGTTTTTTGCTTCCAAAACAACCCCTTAGGAATTCGTTAATCACAAAGGGGAGAAAATTAGAAACTAAAAATAAATAAACAAGAAACAGAGAAAATGGGAACAATGAACTGTATGTTTTGATATATATTCATTACATTGATATATATATATATATATATATAAACGTGAACAGTTGTTGTACAAGAGGTCAATAAAAACTAAAATAAAAAAATTAAAATACAAAAATAAAAAAGAGAATAATATACCTCTCTTTATTTTGTTAAAATCAACTCTAATTTTCTTGAGTATAGAAGTCAATAATCTCTTCGAGATTGAGCTGAAACAGAGAAGAACAATCATTGTTCATCAACCACAACATGTGCTCAAACAAAATTGCATCCACATCCATAAAAATTACTCTTTTAGCCCTGTTCAAATCAAACCTTCCCCTATTTTCTTTCCTCACAGTTTCGATCAAAACCCGAAATGGGATCTCTTCGAGGACAAAAGGGTCCACCAAAAATTCCCTCTTTTCCTTCCCCACCACCACCGTCACCGGATCGTCAGAATCTCCGAAAAAATCATCGGACAGCGGCCGGTAGCCCGAGCACCGCCTTGTTAATATTGAAACTGGCAAAACCAAACAGTCCATCATGAATTTTTTTTTTTTTTTTTGAGAAGGGGGTCTGTGTGATCTCTAGGAATTAAGTGGACAATTTGGTCATATAGATGTGTATATATGTATTGTGTATATATATATATATATATGATGTGGGTTTATTTAGCTTTGGACAAAGTGTGTATTAAATTGCTTGTTTGGGGAGTGGAAGCGAAGGTTCTTATGTAAAGAGCGTTGTTGGGTTGTAGTTGAATTGGCCAGCCAACGGCTAATGAGGGTGTATATATACATCAAAGCAAGTGGTGTTATATAAATATATACATAGAGACTTATAAAATGGAGTTAGTGACAAAAGAGCCGTTGGAATGAGAGAGAGAGAATCTTCTAGGAAGTAGGGAAAATGAGGTCTGACAAATGGCGCGGAGCCACTCTCTATTATGTAAAATTATGTGACAGCAGTTGGTAATTAATGAGTATCAATCAGCTAAAGCTGAGTTGGTGAGAGGTCTTGGTCTTTTAAAAAAAAAATGTTCCAAATCTTCTGGGATTGTGTGAGTGAATAGGAAGGATGAACTGTATCCAGAACTTAGTGTGGATTCGAATTCTACCACCGACTCACCTTTTTTATTTACTTGGTGCGTGTGTTGTGGGTCGGGTACATGTGTCCAGAGTTTGCCCCTAATCTACTATAATAAAACGACAATAGATACACTGTCTGAAATAGTGACGGAAATCACAAAATTGCGGTGGACAGACCGGGGATTTGTCCTAGTTAGCCGAAGAAAAAAAAAAAATTAAGGAGTATTTATTGTTTTGAAGAAATTAGGGTGTGGAGTAATTATTAGGGCTTGACAGGTTCATGATCTTTGAATGGCCATTTGTCCCACTAATGGGTCCATTAAGCCTTAATAATGGGTCACTGAATTGGCACGCATTATTATGAGATTGACCTTACTCTGAGTTTAACACACGAGTAGTGATATATACATAGTTTTTGACATTTTTTTTTTGACACAAAGTATCATTTGGTGATTGATTGGTGCGGGTCAAACCACTGAACATATCTCAGTCATTGATTTTCGATAGCTGAGATGCGTTCGATGGTGGAACCCTCGCTAATCAATAGTCGAATAACACTTTATGTCAAAAGGTGTGTCAAAAAAAATGTGCGCTAAACATTCCCTTAATGAAATCCTCCTAATGTTTGTGTAGTTGATTAATTGCTAAGTTCCATAACTTCCATGTAAAAAAGGCACCTAGTGCATGAGGCTCCCGTTATTGCAGGGTCTAGTAAGGGTGAGATGTACGCAGCCTTATTCCTGCAAGCAAAGAGACTATTTCTAAATTCGAACACGTGACCTCCAGATCACAATAGACCAACCTTACAGTTGGTCCATAACTTCCATGTATCCCCTATAAATTTAAAGAAAAAGGGAAATGAAATCTGATAATGTGAGACATTCACAAACTCTTAATTAAAGTTTATTAATTACATAGAAACTTGTGGAATTAGGAATGCGTGGGATAAAATTTTTTTTTTCTCTTTCCTTTTTTGAGAGCGGGATAAATGTAATTTTATATGTTCTTAGTTCGACTCCTTTTGTCGTTTATATTTGGGTTGCAATGTATAAGTTTTAACCTGCATGATCAAGTTCTTTAAATTGGCTCGGACGAAGTTCACCTTCATTGGAGTTATGGTGTGAGCGTCACTCTCTTTTAACTCTTTTCATAGAACATAACATACATAAATATATATATATATATATATATATATCAAAAAAAAAAATACCGTGTTGCTTTACCAATTTGACTTCCATATTGTATACTCTTCAGACGACTTTTTTGGAATTCCAATTGTTTAAGAAAGTTTACTCGATTGTGGTGAATTTTTTTGACGTTTTATTATCGTCCTTTCAATTTTGAAACCTCAGTGTTACATTAAAATAAAAGGTGAAATAATTCATATAATAGACAGATAAATTTAGAAAATCTCTAATTAAAATATATTTAACTTTTCAAACAAGACTCCCCCCTCCCCCTCAAAAAAAAAAAAAAAAAAAAAAAAAAAAAAAAAAAAAATCAAACGGACAGGCAATAATAGTTAGGGACAATTAGTGAAGAGGATATTATGATAAGATTTTTTTAGAGTTAAGAACAAATAAGATGTTTAATTAGAGAAAAGTCTTCCATACAAAAATATTAAGTGAAATTTCAATTACCTCGATCTTTTGAGAGACTTTTAAATAAATTAAAAATTAAATTGGACTTTAAACTCTTACGTATAGTTACTCTATGAACTTTGGCCTAAATTTCTATAATAGTTACCATATTTTTGGAGAAATTAATTGTGTTAGGATAATAGCTAAAGACCTGGTCCATCATATATGTTTTTCTGATTAAATAATGTGAACACTTACTACATCCAATATTTGGAACATAGTAATAATAGAGCAAAACGTGAATACGACGCGTCATGGTTAGTATACGTAGCCGTCTGCGTGGTGAGTCTGGTCTGGACAGACTGGACCCGTGTGAGCGAAGCGTTTTGCGTCAACCGTGTGTTCACTGTTCACGACTTACTACAAACACGTCTTTTTTCGGCTTCACGCTAAAACCGCCTAAACGCCCTTGTCGGTAGCATTATCTGTGTGGCGGACCCACTGTGGGGCGAGCAGCCCGCGGTCGACCTTATTCAATTTTCAGAAGAAAAAATAAAAAAAGAGAGAGAGGGTATATATGATCATTTTTAAATTTTATTTGGGATTTAGTGAACCATTTGTCTAATAGGGATATTTTTATGAAAGAAAAATGTTATGCTTCGCAAATGGTTCTTAAACACATGTCATAATGTGTCCATTTGATTTTAATTAGAGAATGTTGAAGTAGTTTCACCATTATTAAAAGTGGTCACACTGACACTTGATTTTCATGAATGATTACTTGGCGATATTTTTATTTGACAATGAAATATGAAGAATCGAAGAGGAGTTTTGTAAACAAGTTATTATGTTATTTTGACGTTTTATTGTATTGAAAATATTAGATATTTATGTACAATCTTTACGGTTTTGTAATCTTTTCATACTATGAAAAAAAATTATCTTTCTTAGTTGTTAATTTCGCTTGCCCCCGGTCAATGAAATTTCTGGTTCACCATTGTATATATAAGTAAAGTAGTGTTACACATAACACATTTTTTTGACACAAAATGTTATCTGGCCATTAATTGGCGTGGGCTTCATCATCGAACACATCTCAGCCATCGATTTTCGATGGCCGAGATACGTTCAGTGGTGGAATACTGGAATCTACACCAATCAATAGCCGGATAACACTTTGTGTCAAAAATGTGACAAAAAAACATGTGTGCCAAACATTTCCCATATTAATAAATATCTATCTATACACACACTTATCTGTGTGTGTGTGTGTGTGTGTGTTGGCCAGTGGGCTGCCTAGATGTATGGATTTGGTTGGTGGTTTGCAAGCGCACTCTTTGTGGTCACCGTCAATCTTGTGTGGTCCCTCCTAGTACAGTTCAAGGTTAGCCATTACTCATAAGTCATATGATTTACTTTTTCTTTTTCTTTTTTCCTATATTACCCTTGAATTGTGGTATAAAGTTTCTCCAACTACTACTGCTACAACACCTATAAATAATGTAAAGTGGAGGACAAATCAGTCATTTGCAGAGATTTTTTAATAGTATTTTTTTTTTTTTTAGGTAACAGTCTGCATTTGTTTTTGTAGTTTCCATCCTTCCAGTGCCTATTCACTTATGGAAAATATTTAACACTCTTTTTATTATACTTTAAACACATATATCTTGTGTTGTTTGAATTTTTCACACTTTTTTACACCACATACACCACACAACATACACAACACAAAATATATACATTTAAAATTGAGTGTTAAAAAGTATGTGTAACACTAATCTTCATTTATTTATGAGTGTGTCAATCTCTTAGTTGAGAAAATAATAAATAAATAGCACCCAATGACAAGGTATGAGTGTGTCAATCTCTTAGTTGAGAAAATAATAATTAAACAGCACTCAATGACAAGGAAAGATGGGAGCTCCCATGTTGCATTATTATATGAAAGAAAACTTGCCAATTTCCCAAAAAAAAAAAAGTTCCCATCTACCATCAAAGCCAAGTGCATAGTATCAATTACTCAAAATTAAGGAAGGTAGGTCAACTCCCAAAAAATGCGAGTACATGACTTTTAGCTATCTAATTTAATCACCGTTTCGGGTTGGTCCAATTAGACTTAACTTGCTCTTAAGAGGTTTTGTAGTTAATAGTCTTAAATCGTAACCGGAGCACAACTTAACATATTTCAATATAACGCCCCAAGCACGGTGTCAACTAGCGTATTTGATGGGGATTGCATTGGTCTATGACTCGGCCAACTTGAGAAAATTCACTTTTCAGACCTAAATAAGCACCACCTATCATTAGCTCTCAGTGGTTGAGTTGAGTAACTAAAAACCCAAAAAAAAAAAAAAAAAAATTTGCTTTGCAGTCTTGCAGAGCAATATAGGCACCTCCTATCATCAGTTCTATGTGGTTGAAGTGATATTTCCGTCAGACCGGTATTAGACAGTCACTTCTGGTTCCCCTTTCTTACCTTTTTTTCAATAAGATTATTACAAAAAATATATATATACAAAAAGGAAAACAAAAGTGGTTTAATCCTATGGGCACATTGTTAGCATGTGCTAGTGCATGAAAACTTGTGTTTTTCTCTAACATATATATATATATATATATATATATACACACACACACACATACAGATACAAACATGTAGGCTTTCATGTCTTGGCTAGGGGGCATATCAGAGCACTAACTAGAGTAGTTTCTCCTCAGCTTTGCAGCAACGCCGCTTTTCAACCCCTACAAAGGATTTGCTATCCAATGCACAGAAGAAGAAGAAGAAGAAAAAGGTGGGATGAAAATAGATTTCATTCCCAATCTACACAATAGAGAGAGAACTTGCAAAGGAATTACCACCGCATACTATTGAAGAGAGACACCACCACAACTAAAACAGGTTTACAAATTACCTCAGTAAAATACTGGTTAAGATAAATAAAAGAGAAACATATAAACTAAAAAGATCCTCGGATATAGGGGGCATGGTGAGGAAACCACACCTTCGCTTTCAGCAAATAAGAGCCATGTCTCTAATCTAAGCTAAGGCTCTCAAAAACGAAAAGAAAAGAAAAATATGAACCAAACAGAAAACGAAAATGCTAAGACTCAAGAGAAAATACGAGCACGTATAAATTACCCGTTAGCATTCGCAATCAACCTCTGACCTCCACAAAGCATCCGCTAAGTAAAATTACTCTAAACAAATGTACCGGAACAGGTCAGGTCGGGTCAATTCATCTTCACTGTGGAGTTTGGCCAGCCCATATTTGAATACATGGGCATACTATGAATTGGTTGGCTAGAATTGTTGTAGAGTGCTGGGCCGCGGTTATAAGGACTACTACCGTTCTCATCAGATGAGTCGCTTGACCCACCACCCGGGGAGGACGGACTGGCCACTGCCAATGGTGCAGCAAAATTCAGCATATTGGGTGGTGGTTGTGATGTAGGCGACAGTACAGTTTTTGATTTCTTCCCGTCCTCGACGAAGCTACCCACAATAATCTGCCAAGAAATAATAACATGGTTCAGAGTTAATATACATACAAGGAATGCTCAAATGGGGAAATCCCCAAGGCTTTGTTTGGTTCATGGGTTTTGGAAAAGAAAGGGGAAAGGAAAAAACTAGTTCTTTTTACCTTACGGATGGGACTAATTTTCCATCTTGTTTCCCTTTCCCCTCACTTTTCCCTCACGAAATCCATGAACCAAACAAAGCCTAAGACTTTGTTTGCTTTGCAGATTTAGAGAAGGAAACCCATTTCATTAATGTTCTCCCTAGTGCTTAACAACATTAGAAATTAAACGGGGACCGCAACTAAAACGGTCCTAAGGTAGCGAAATTCCTTTTCAGGAGAGTTCTGACCGCACGAAAAATTCAAAATCAACTACGAACCATGGTTCAAAAACTCGGCCGATACCAAGTCAACTCGGCCAAGTCAACTCAGTTTTGGAGGGGTTCGATACGAGTTAACTCGGCGATACCGAGATGAGTCAAAAAAATTCAACGACATACCAGATTTGATTTTCATGCTTCACCAAGGGTTCTCTCTCTCTCTTTTGATCCCCATCTCTCTTGATCTATCGCAATCTTCAAGTTCAAGCTTCCCTTTGGGTCATCTATGTGTTGATGTGTGTGTGTGTTGTGTCGTCTGTGTGTGTCGAGGTGTACGTGAGTCGATCTCATGTGTGTGTTTGTGTGTCTGTGTGTGTGTCAATCTCGCAGTGTGTTTGTGTGTTTTGGTGTGCGTCGCTCAGCGTTTGTGTGTGTCGGGGGGGGTGTGTGTGTGTGACAATAATCTTAGGCTTCTTAGCCTTTTAGGGTCTTTTATACAGTAGATAGATATACACTCATCAAAAAATTAGTAGATATACACATCTTTTCTTTTCTTTTCTTTTTTCTTTTTTTATTTATTTATATATAGTAGATATACACCAATGGGTAAGGCAACGTACATCTCACCCTCCCCGAACCCTGCAATGGCAAGAGCCTTGTGCACTAGGCTGCCCTTTTATATATAGTATATATACACCAAATGATCAAAAAGTAAATATAAACACCTTAGAGCATCTCCAATCCTTGAACCAACCCATATAAAACTTGAATTTGGTTCAAAATCCCCTAAAATCCTCTCCAATCCTAGAACCAAACCCATACAAAAGTGAGTTTACCCAAATCTCATACCAATTATGTGTGCCTAATTATCAGACACTAGATCGACAGCGTCTCAATTGAATGACACGTGCTTTATATAATTGGTACATTGTGTATTGTGGTAATCTATTCGGTCTTTGTTATTCTTATTATTTTTGAATTTTTCATCATTTTTTCATATTTTTTGAACCTTAAATCTAGCGTATTGTTGCGTATCACCCGATACAGGGCCGCGGCGCCGCAACCCCGTGTCATCACAACGAACTCCGATACCGCGACTTTGAACCATGCTAGGAACTCAAGGAAAAAATCCCCAAGGCATTTTCATCATATTTTCTTTTCCTTCCTATTTTTCTTATTGTTTTATTTATCAAAGAAAAGTGTTTTTCTCAGTATTTTCTTTTCCTTTCCCTGACCAAATACATGTACCAAACAGAACCTAAGAGTTCCTGTAAACACTTTGTTGGAACCCTTTTGGTCACTTTAGTAAGTCTACAGTCTACCTATACTCGTCTCTAAAATGCGTAGGTGACATAGGTGTATATATTTTCTACTCGGATACCACAAGGTCAAGCACAAATAAAGAGGAAAAGAGGCAAACATCATCAGAATGAAGAGGACCTGTACAGGCGTTGCTGCCATTAGCATTCCTGCAACTCCACCACCCAAAACTCGGCCATCTGAACCTGCCAATGACACACTCAGTCCACCTGATCTACTGCGCTTACCATTATCTTCTGACACGAAAAAGGAACCTGATAAAGATATAATCTCAAATCGACCCTGCAAATAAGAACAAAGCCATTACTTGAAATCTCTGAAGAGTGAAGAAAATCCATTTTCAACCTATATTACTATTACAAAGTTCGCATGAATTTATCACATTGTAGTATCTTGCAACAATATCACTTTTAGACGTAGAAAGTAGAAAATATAAACGAACAAATTTCTATAAATATGACTCAACTAGGGTTAAGAACTAATCCGACTCGTGAATCGACAGACAACTGAGTATCTCTGATGAACCACCACCACAGCACTAGAACTAGACCAATAGTCGAAACTGCAGCTTACTTAGCTTACATCCTTCTGAAAAGAAGTTCTCTCATACTCATTTAAACGAGAACAAAAAGCAACTAAAATGTTGAGAACATTTCACTAGACAGACTCATGTTCGAAAGACATGTCATAAAAAAACCATAATTGTTAGTAAGACATGTCACTAGAGAGATAGTGTGTTAGTAAGTGTTAGTGGATTTTGTTAGTGCCCCAAATATTACTCTTTCAAAAAACCATAATTGTTATTTGTTAATTTCTGTTATAACATTTAACAAATAACATAAAACTGTTCTTTTATAAGTACAGTACAACAAAAACAGTTTTTTGATAAGATCAATCCCCATATTCTGAAAAGACCAAGCAAAGAAAAGCCGTTCCATCTGTGTTTTCTTTGATCGAGAACGAGAAAAAATAAAAATAAAATTTGGAAGCGGACTCACAGCTTGAGAAAAATCCCTACACAAGAAGTTGCAGTTTCAAGTTCAGTGTAATTAAAGAGGAGTTGATTGATGCTTAGTTTATCAATAATATACATTGTGGAAAGAAGCATGTACGCCACAAATCTGCACCCCACCCCACCTCTTGTCGTGGAACACCCCACACTAGGAAGCACCAACACTTCTAAGAAGCTAACGTGTCGCGTGTCGTATCAAGTCTGACACACGGACAAGGACACGAATGGACACTTTTTATAGAGTGTCGAAGTGCAACTTTTTTAGGAATTTGTTGTGTCGATGTGTCCGTGCCGTGTCGTATCCATGTCAAGGTGTCCGTGTCCATGCTTCATAGACCCCCACACACAGGCGCACACAGAACAATAAGGAAATAGAACTCTTACATTAAAACAACAATAATGCTAGGATGGCAACAACAGCGCTGGTGAGATGATGAAACAATCACTCGGTTTCATTTATATCAAATAAGAGAGATACACGTTTCAAATAGAAAACGATTTTGTTTATTAATTTTATTTTAAGTTTTCCTTTTCTTCTATTCATTAGTGTAGCTAAGTCATATTGCAAGTAAAAAGACATCTTTCAACATACAATTCCTTTCCGCACTTGATACATTAAAGCATTGAAAAAGCTCCAACAAAAGTCTCAAAGCACCTACAAACAGGACACCCTGAAAGCCAATTTCAAGGTTTGTAGAATGAACCTTTCCAACTCAAAGACTGGTATTTTCACCTCATCAAAGGTGCTCCTATTCCTATCCTTCCACTTTTCCACATGCACCACATAAGATCAAAGATGGTTAAAAATCTCTTCAATTGCAATCATAACACCAATTTGAAAACGTTTTTTCCTTGGACCTAAATCAAAAATAGCTTCCAAAGCTGCTCTCCCTATGAAAAGAGAGAGATACCTCGGAAGGCGGAAATCAGATATATCTGCAGTTCTGCACCATAGAGAATACTACAAATTGGACTTTACTCAAAGTTTCAACTCCTACCAGAAAGAAGAAAAACACGTTAGAAGACCCAAGAAGAACGTCAGTAAAGAACACACTACGACACCACAACCCAAACTTATTTCCAAAACCAAGACCTTGCTCACCATCACAATGGACAACTCTCACTCTTTTCAAATTGATCTCAAACTTAAACTACCTCGAAAATCCTTCAACTCCGATGTGCAACTTTCCTAGAAACGAAGGCAATATAAGAGAAGCAGTGAGGATATGCTTAAAGACTCCAAACCTAATGAAATACTAAAAGCAATTTAGTACTTCTTACTATCAAGGCTCTGATCAAAGACAGTAACACTCTTACAATTTTTTTGTAAAGGAATGAGGATCACTTTGACTACATATCAAGGTGACCGTTAACAAACTTGGCTCAGACAACGGCTGATGAATGACGATATTAAAAACAAAGAAATAGGAGTAAGAATGAATCACCCACAAGATGATTGCATACCAAATAATAATAATACTAAAACTAAAAATCACATACAAGACCAACAAGTATCAAAATATGACCGTCAATATATACTACATAAAGCTTGCAAAACTACCAAACTGGAGGACAGGCTCTCTTTGAGCAAAGAATGATCAATGGCATCACAAATGATAAGCTAAACAATCAGCACATTTGGTCTTTTTGCAGAAACTCGGCTAATCTCAAAAGCAGAATGTCTACAAATTTGCCGAATGCAAGCCGCAGGGTGAATTCATATTAATTTTAAGTTGAAAAGTTTCCTACTAACAAAACTAGACGAGGATAAAGATGTGGTAGACTAGGAATTTTCAATTCTTTACGTTGGCACCAATTCTATTCTTGATCCATATATGGATCAAGACTTGGCATTACCCTTCCCCTCGGCCCAACCCAACAAATTCTTTTACAATTTGAAACCCTTCCATATATGAACCTTCATAATTAATACTAAGCCGCTTTCATTGGTGCAGGTGGCAAATCCAAGTTCTACATACAAATCTTACAAAACAGCCTTCACATGTGCTAACTATTTATATAGATAATAGGAGCAAAAATCAGAGAATAGCTCAATCAACTTGAACAAATGACAAGCAAACTCACTATTGCTATTTTTTTATATACCTGCTCCGAGAAAAGAGCCTGATTTAATTAGTAGCCAAGACAAGATAGCATCCACAAACCCAAGGCAATATAGTGCGGCATTTTAGGAGGTTGTCTCTTATGGCAAAATTCAGATGCGAACAATTTTTAGCAAAGTATCTAAAATTACAATTCTGGTAGGGAAAAAAATAAGCATTCTGAACACAATTATGCTAAAAGACAAGTTAGTTATCAATACAGACAACTATCATAGAGATGTCACATTAGTTGGAAAATTTCCCAAGACATGCATATACACAGAAATTGAATATATATTGGTGCTATGTATCCCCAACCATACAGACCTCATATGTGACAGTGCCACCAGACATTGCTGGTTGACGAAGGGTCACATTGCAGATGGCACCATTTGCAGAGAGAACACAGATAGTACGTGGTCCTTGTTGAGAAAAGGCCATAATCTTCGATGCTATATCCTGCAAACCACAAATGCATCCAAATAAGAAGGCACATAGTATTTTGGACAATGCTAATAATAGTAACAATAGAAACGGTAATGACGACACCGACGACAATTAGTAGTAGTAGTGATGACGATAACAATGGAGAGAGAGAGAGAGAGAGAGAGAGAGAGAGAGAATAAATAAGCAAGCCCAAATTTCTTCCGAACTACCAATAATGCCTCTTCTGCATACTATCTTTCTCATTTTAGCCAACTTTTGGTGAAAGTAGTAGGAAGTTTCAAAACATTCGAAGAGTCCTTTTGGAATAACTTTTACTGGGCCAACAATCACATATAACAATTATTTTTAAAAGTTGTGTCCGTCTAGATTAGCTTTTTCACACCTTTTTAAAAATATCTCTTATGTTAACGTTTAAAAAACAGTCCTTTAAAAAGCTCCAATTTTAGCTATTTAAAAAAACTCGTATTTCAAAAGGCGATCATTTAAAAGCTATCCCAAATAGGCTCTAAGAAATTCGAATTCCCCGCACTTCTTCCCCAAGACATTGTCTAATGGATAAAAGGATAGAGTAGTTCGTCCAAGGTACCCCTCCCCTTCTTCTCTTCAATAAAAGAAAACAAAAAATAAGTGTATAAAGATGGGAAAAATAATTCATAAACAGGTCGTTAAAGAATCAAAAATTCCTCATAACAAATTTTGTGCCACATTAATGTGTATCAAAACTAAACAAGGAAAATGTGTGCTTTCCATTATAAACTGCATGACACATTGCCACTTTGCTTTCATGTGATGCCGAAGGAAGTAAATCAGCCAAAGATATTGGTGGAAATTTAAACCCCAAGCCAAAGCAAAAGATACATAATTACTTTGGATTTCTATTTCAGAGAGTCCATAAGCTTTCAAGACAAATGAGTGTCCGTCCTAATTCAATAACATATTTAGTGGGTAGGAAAACTTCTTGGAGATTTCAAGTCCTTTTTAGGATTTCAAGTCCTTTCAAGTAAATCAGCCAAAGATATTGGTGGAAATTTAAACCCCAAGCCAAAGCAAAAGATACATAATTACTTTGGATTTCTATTTCAGAGAGTCCATAAGCTTTCAAGACAAATGAGTGTCCGTCCTAATTCAATAACATATTGAGTAGTGGGTAGGAAAACTTCTTGGAGATTTCAAGTCCTTTTTAGGATTTCACAAATTTGGGAGTATGCTTCATGGGTTTAAAAAAATGAAGAAACCTCCAAAGGTGAAAGAAATCCAGGATTCGTTACAAGAGTTTTTCTTTTTTCCCTACTATTTTATATTTTTCTTCTCCAACCCATCTAAGTCTATTTTCTCTTAGATCTTCTCCTCTCTCTTCACTCTTTTCTTCACTTACCCCGACTCCAGATAGAGCTCTTTTCTATTCACCCTTTCGGCTTTCCCTTGCTTCTTCTCTCCCTTATCATCGCTGATTCGAAACAATGAAGCACCAATACTTCACTTTGGTTTTGGTATATAGCGGCACGCAGCCCAAAATGTGTTGGACACGCACTGATACGGAACTGACACGCAGCCCAAAAAACATGTGTGGATTTCCTAAAAAAACAAATTTGCATAACACGGCAAGGAACACGCTTTCCATACGGCACAGTTTTTGTAAAAATATCTTTTAAGTTTTTGTGGTTTAAGTCTTTATATGTTAAAATAGAAAGGAGAGGGGGCTTAATTGTTAATAAGTTTCAAGAAATATTATGGGTAAAACTATTAATACTAAAAAAGTCGAGGATTCAAAAAAGAAATTAAATAAGGTTGGTCTTAATTCGCACAAGTTGTTTGACACTAGAAATCAAGGGGGAGAGAGAGAGAGAGAGAGAGAGAGAGCACAAACGTTTGAATGGTAGAATTGGTGGTATTGCTATGATATTTTTCATGTTGCATGCTATTTGAAGTTGATTTATTTTAGAAAAATGGTGATATGACAAAAACACATAATGGACTTGTCATTCTATCCATCTTTATTAGTTTTTTACTTCTTAGCATGGTTGTTAGAATCGTACAATTCACGATTCGATTCATACGATTCGAATCGTGCCGATGAATCGAAAATCACAATGAATCAGTGATTCACGATTCGATTAAGAACGATTCACATTTCAATTCACACGAATCATACAAATTTTGAGTTTCACTTAAAATAAAAAATAAAAAAAAGGTGTGGTCTTATTATTATTATTATTATTTTCTGTGTTACATGCCCTTCTATTCTTAACTTGTACTCCCTTCGTCCCTTTAAAATAGTCCACTCTTGGGAACTCAACTTTTTAAGGGGACAAAGAATTTACACTTACTTTCCACAATTGCCCCTAATTATTACAACTACTTTTTTAGTTTTGTCTTGGTGTAGATTTCAAGGAATGGTAGTATTGGAAAGTAGGTAAAAATGTATACCAATTTAAGAAAGTGGACAATAATTTTGAGATACCCCAAAAAAGAAATGTGGACTATTTTTAAGGAACAGGGGGAGTATTAGTTTACTGATTGTTTAGTTGTCATACAACTTCTACCTATAAAGCTTATGTTTGTTAGTAAATAAATGCGACTAGTAAAATAATGCCAATCTTGTTATTAGGAAAATTAATCAATAATGCAATTAATGCATTGTCCTTAATTCCTTATGTTTGTTCTTTGTTCCTGTTCATATTCATGCATGATGTGAAGTGTTAGGCTTCACATCCTAATAAAAGCACACATTATTGTATGTATATACATATGTTTGATGTGCAAATACATATATATTATTATTTCTTTTCTAAAAAAATGAATCTTACGATTCAAGATTCGATTCGATTCACGATTCGTAATTTTGGCAAACCGATTCACGATTTGACAACATTGCTTCTTAGTTTGTCTAAACTTGATGTTATTTCCATTTTAAACCATCCTTTATTTTTTATATATTTTTTTTAAAGTATTAATATTTGCCATGGCATCGTCGAGGGTTTACCATATCGGCCATTGCCGCAATCGGCGCCCTTATCCTTCTTAGATTCATCGAGTATTCACTCACCTTTCTACTATTTCCTCTCTTTCTTCTTTTCCAACCCATTAATTTCTATTTCTCTTCTACATTGCCCTTTATCTCTAAATATTCTTCTTTTCTTTGTATCTCACCTCTTGCTCTTTTCCTACTTAAAAAACCCTAGTGGAGACCTTAATGGAGGCCACATCATTACTCAATACTTTTCATGGAAAGCCAACGTAAGCCCTCAAAAAATGGTAGCAGCCTTGAGCCAAACTAAACAGTTCTATATAATACATAGCATACAAAATTCCAAAAGTAATGACATTGCCAATCCGTCCTACAATATACACACACCCACACACACACAAGCTCTAATGATTGGTTTGCTCCCAATACGAAAATAACTTGAAACTGACTATAAGAATTAAGCAATTAATTGTTCATAGCACCGGTTCTAAATATCAATTTCCACAGCTAGACAATAAACAGCTATACATCGGAAGTCCATTACCTCACCAGCTTTGACCAGTATGACATGTGGAGTAAACCCAACTCCAGACGAGCCTGCCATAGAAGAAACAAATTCACTATCTATCAAAAAGTAGTGAGCAAATCAATATCAAATACCAATTAATTAATATAACTAACAACAAACACTTATTAAGCACCCATATTGAATGTGAAACAAAATCAATCTTCAAATTACAACTAAAACAAATCATCAATTTTACACAAACAAAAACACTTATTAACAACCCATGTTGAATATGCAACAAAACTATATCTTTCAATTATAAGTAAAAAAAAAAAAAACAATCTTTCAATTTTAATTACCCAAGGCATCCAACTGTTTCTTCCCGGAGCCAGGTGGTCTTCCTCTACTCCGCTTAGTAGAAGGCTCCGACGACAGCGGAGGCGATACAATGCTGGAATCAACATGACCCATTGAAGAAATCGGTGTTATCGGAGCTGGGGTGGGGGCCAAACCGAGAGCAATATTTCCCTCCGGCGAGTACTTCCTCGGCCGGCCTCTCTTCTTCCTCGCCGGCTCAATGCTGAAGCCACCACCGGTTCTTAGACCAGACGATTGCGATCCGTCCCCATACGAAGAGTTCATAGAATCCATCGGCTTAGACGCAGATTGTACTACGGAATTGAACGGAAAACCAGGGTTTTGGATCATCGTGTTGGCGACGGAATTGGGGCTAATCATGGTCGAAGTGTTGTATGAGTTGGGTGGTCCCACCATCATTCCCGGCGGCGGTGGTCTCGAATCCATTCTTGTGAGATGGATTTTTGGAATGTAGTGAAGAAAAAAAAAAGGTGTGATTTTGTACAAAATGCAGGTTGATTTGGGACTGTTTATCTACTCAAAACCTACTGCGAGTAAATAGGAGAGAGAGAGAGAGAGAGAGAGAGAGAGAGAGTTTGAAGTGAAATAAAATACTGATACTGAAATCAATCAAAAAGCGGAGCCGAAAAATGTTGAGAGAGAGAGAGAGAGAGAGAGGGTTTTGAATTTAGGGTTTTAAGAAATTTTGATAATTATGGAGGATCCAAAGTCCAATCTGGGGTTGGGGAAGGTTTTTGATCCAACTAAAAAGTATCTTGTCACCTTCATAAGATGCCACGTGTGTGAAAGTCATGTGCCTCTCACGTGCACGTTCATAGTAAAATTTGGCTTGCAAACATCTAAATGGATGGCTTTTTAGTAAGAGTAATGCTTTTGCTATGCTTACTAAATTTAATTTGAAAACTTAATTTTAAATTAGTTCTTAAAAATTTTGTCAATGATACCATCAATTATTGTCACATCATTTAATATAATTATTAAATCATTTGAGAAGCATAAAATAATGCTATGATTGCATGGTTGCTATGAAAAACTCATAATCAATTATCTGGTTCACAAGTGAGTTATAGTTTAAGTGAGTCTATTTACTCGTTCTATAATTATGAATGGGTACCTAATTTAAATGCATATTCAGAAACTCATAATAGAAGATAAATTTAGAAGTTCATGTTAGTTTGACACAAAAATAAAACTTGTTTTATGAGTATTTTTGAATTCATCAGACTTTGATTGATAAAAAGACATCTAACATACATTTGAGTTTTTAGACTAATTTATTTTATGAATCACAAAATCGATTCGATGTTTTCCCAAACAAATCCCAAATTTATTTTGATGTTTCTTCATTAAAGCTTGTTGTACTCCAAGATATTTTGAGAAATCAAGTATAATTAACTTCTCCAAGGGTAGCTGTCTTTATGTTGCAAATTTATAGGGATTTAAGAAGCAATATATTGAGAAATAATGCGACCAAATTCAAAAGGGTACTCAGCATCTATAATAAGAAATGACAAGTTAAAATAAAGAACACAAATTGATTCACTCATGTAGCCTAAAGCAAATAAATTGAGAACAAGACTTTCTCTAGTACAATTAATTGATACATTCAGGAGAGCATAGAAATGAAGAGGTGTTACCACTAAAATGGAAACATATTAAAGACACCACCATGTCACATTTGTCTAATTTCCCACTGAGATGATGTATCCAAAAAATTAAAGTACTCTTGGTACATATTGGGGATCCTAATGTCCATACTATATATCCCATCCATAAAAGCAAGAAATTACCTCAACTCACACCGTTCCACCAGTGTGACTTCCACAGTGATTTTAGGTATTCGGTGGATTCCATGGTGAGACAATAATCATAGCTCGGTGTGACACATGAAATAATAAACATTAATATTGCGACATTAATCCGGATAGAATTGAAAGAAAAAAAAAAAATCAATAATCACTTTTTTCACTCGCAAAAAAACCAGATGTGCAAAATCCATAAGAACATAAAACAACTAGCAAACTCAGCATCAGAAAAGGAGAAACTCTTCAAGCCGCAATCAAAAGACTAGATTTACAAGACTAAAAAGTACGAAACCAAATTTCCCCACTTGAATATAATAACTATTGGCAAAAACTCTACACGAAACAACAAATGCTTCAAATGGTGTAAGAACCAGTACTGAGGCTGTATCATTTTAGATGGTAATGGATGAACCTTACCAACGAGGTAAATTTATGCAATAATTCCATTTTAGCTTTCTAATCATTGCTTGAAAATGTGGTTCCTCGGTCCAACAAGTCCTCGACATTCTTCAGTGCAAGATTTCGAAGTTTCTAGCACCTAATCTCGTACGAACCAGCTTTGGTAATATAACGAACCCACTCAACTGTATTGTACCCACTCTTCTCCCATACCTGCAGAGTCGAGATAAAATGAAGCTGCATTTCCAAAAGGAAAAATAATTTTGTATCCCACTAGGAGCACGTTTGGTATTGCTGTAGGATTAATAGATTTTTCCGTTGTATTGATTTAAGTTTTTTTTTTTTCAGCTTTAAAGTGGAACATATTTTCAAAGTAGTGAAATTTTTTTGTCGCCAAACGGACTGGAATCTCTCAACAATCCAAAATAAGTGATGTTGGCCCAATTAAGCAAATCCAAACAGGTTCTAAATCAGCAAATATTACCTTGAGGAAACGAACACGTAGACCAGATGCTGTGAACATAGGAACCTGCAAATAACGAAGGTTAATTACATTTTCCTGTGCAATGACAAATGTCAAGGTATACAACTCAATACAAAATTACACATAGCATTATTTGAGATGCCCTTGGCCATCATTAGTACACAGATTTAGTGATAATCCCCACACCCTACACCCACATCCACACCCGCCCCAAAGCGCAGCGTCTCAACTCATTAGAGGAAGGGGAAAAAGGTCGGGGAAAAAAATTTATTGAGAATGAACAAAATTGTAAGCTTTATGAGCAGAGTACTACTTAGATATGAGTTGCTTAAGAAATTAAGGACCTAGTAAGTGCATTCCAGTCATTTCCATGAAAAATGTGGACTACTCTTGAAATGAAAATTTAAGTGCAGTGATAAGAAATCACTTAGGCACCTGGAATTCCATCTGAATTGGTGGCCTAGTCCAAGACTTCTTCTCTGTCATCGTTGAAATCAACTCTACTTCTGCACTCAAGGTTGGCTCAGTTTGTCCGGGAAACTTTCTTATCCTACAAAATTTGAATATTCTTACATAGATCAACAGAACTAAGATGAAAGATTAAGCATTAATGAAAAGTAAGAGGAAGAACTACTGATCATAATCCTAGGAGCTCTAATGAATATAAGAATTAGCAGCTATATAATTCCTGGAATCGATTGTCCACATGTGGTGTAACCAAATAAAGGATATAAACCTTATTTTGAATTGATAGTACTTCCCCACTACATATGATATAACTATTTCTAACATACATTGACATATTGAACACCTTAATTTGGCTCTTTTATCAAGATTCTGTCAACTAGTCGGCCAATCAATGTGGGCCTTTGATAAGAACATGAAAATCAACAGATAAAATAGTCCAGAAAAGTGTCCGACACTTGCACACATGTTGGTTACCTCTCAAAGATAATACATGATATTCACAAAATAAAACACAAATGACATGCACAAATACTTAGATGATTGTCCATTGCAATGTAAATAAAAGCCAATTGTAGTTCAAAATCCTGAAAATTTATTTATCTGAAAACTAAATAGCATGTGTTGAGGTATACAGGTAATCTGTACTTGATCTTACAAACTGCAAGGGCAAATATTCTTGACGGAGCATTATGTACGGATATATATAGCTGTAAAAAGGATGCTTCAACTTCCTCTATATATTCGTGTATGTATATTTAGCTTACAGAGAGATCAAAAAGTGTGGTTCATTTGTTGGCAGGTCAGAGGAATATAAGCACGAATATTCCTTTACAATTGGTGGTTTTTGCATTAGATAGCTCTTTGTCCATCTTTTTATTTTGGCAAAGTATATATATCTACAAATAGTGGCATAGTTATTAATCAGCATGGATATGCATGATCATAATCTCCCTCTGAATGTTGTCATATTCACATCTGACAAGTCACAGCTTGAGTTAGGACCATGCACCCACCTCTGACATTCCACATGTCAGCAAAAACATAATCACAAAATATACTAAATAGAGAAAAAATGGAGTCAAACAAGTCAAAGTTTAACATATACTAATACTCACTTCCAGACCAAGCAATCAATAGAGGCATTGTACTTTGCTCGACCCGACGTCACTTGGAAACTTGTTTTTGCCGTTTGTTTCGGTACTGGAATCTTAACTACAACTCCAAGTGCAAACATTTTTGCACCGAAAACGCTCTTTACCTATCATTTTAGGTTTGGTCAGACAAATGGATGTCAATCGATATTTACGAATTGCATACTTTCAAGATGTAGAGAACATACCTTAACGTTTACTTCCATGCGTGTCCGACCAAGTTCCTTTATAGTTGGCAATACCCGGAATGGAAGATTTACACCTTCAGTAATACGGTACCTATGGGAGAAATATATACTCATGAAACTAGGAATCAATGTATGTATGTGTTATATGAATACATGTATGTGTGAAGTCGTGAAAAAGTCTCGTTCAGCAACCACCACTGCTACTAAAAGCAATATGCATAAAGTCAACATGCAGAGACTGAAAGTCCCAATCTGAAAAGTTTCAAAGATGGAGAGATTAATATAAAGACAAGTAGGCCATACTCGTTCAGCCATTCCAACAGCTATTTAGAAACAAATACTACACCATATTTTTAAAATATCTCTAGCTACAGATAGAGTTAAACTGAATGCTTTAATCAACGATCCTTTGAAAGAGCAAACAATGAGAGAAAACAAATTCAATGCAGCTTCATCTAGAATTCACAATTGTGAACAATTCACTTGTCATCAACAAGGGAGTGGTGCGCAAAATACTTCTACAACTATATCCAGAAAAAGAAAGTTCACCAAAAAAGCATAATAATGAGATCCAGCGAGCCACAGAGAGAGAGAGAGAGAGAGAGAGAGAGAGAGAGCACAAGATACTTCACAATTGCTGATTTCTTGTACATTGCATCACAAACCAAAAGGGCGACATGTAAATGTGTATATACATATATATATATAAGTATATATGCAAATATACAGGAAGGTTAGGAAGCCTACTTCATCAATTCAAATTCACCATCGGGCGGCACGAAACTAACAGTCTTTTCTGAGTTAAACCTTGTCAAATTTACACACTGATGGAAAGTAACATCATCGAGCTCAATAGTTTTCCCACTGAAAGAAGGAGAATAATCAATGTTAAATAAACAAAGCAAAGAAAAGGCATCTACCATGCAGAGGTTTAAACTAGCAACACATGCCTAGCCAGACTATGCGAAGTTTAACATAAAAGAATCGAAGAATAGAGCTGAATCATTTATGAGCGATTCCTTAATCGTTACAGCTGAATCATTTACAACAGGAAAGAACAATAGAGAGCCATAGAAGCTACCTCTTAGTAGGGCGTGCTTTAAGTTGTGACTCTTTCTCGAGGCCAATTTTATCATTCAAACCCAACTTCAAATCAGGCATTCCAGAAAGGAAGCACTTCATAAGAACTTTCCCAGTTACATCACATCGCAGAACGCTGCCTGTAATCACCAAATTGTTTCTGAGCAACCAAGACATGATAACATAAAGAGATACATAAACAAACACCAATACCCACCTTTTGAAGACATAAGAAGATTAACACTTTCCACAATATCCAGAAACACCTGTATTACCAGTACCAAGCCAATTTTATTATCCATCAGAATGGTTACACACAAAATAAAGGAGGTATAAGAACAAAAAAAATAAGATGACCTCATTCTTTTTATAAGCAAGGCCCTCTCTTCGCCAGCCAACAGCGCCTGTAACTTGCAAAGTTGCATTTGGGACTGATTTATCTGCAGGCTATTTGATTTAAGTTTATTTTTATGTGGCAGAAACAAGTTAGAACCTTCAGTAAGAATCAAAGAGAGAAATTTCTAAAAGTAAATAAGAACTTCTTTATCACAAAGCCCCGAATATCAATAAGTAATAACCACTCAGCAGGTATAGTACAAAACTCACTGCACCTTGGACGAGAATGGCGAGCGTACTCCTTCCTGAGTAATGTAAAGCTTTAAAATTTCCGGTGAAAGATTCTGGGGATAACCAAAGTCCATGATCTCTGAAATGTGAAATAGAGATAAGGATACACAAAAAAACATAGTGATACTGACCCTGCAAAAACAACTTGGTTTGCCTTTGAGTAATTTCATATGTACAATAGCATGTATGCACTTGTGCAGATGGCTTGAGAAGGAAAACCCATTCTATGCACAGTTCAATAATCCAAAAGCCAGATGTTCTAAGCCAGAAAAGAAAAACAAGAATTCCATCGAATTCAATTCGTAAAGTTCAAAACCTCAAAAATTTGAGCAAATATAAATTTTATGAAGGCAATGTATAAGTCACTAACAAAATCCCATTTTAGAAGGAAAAAATTAAAAAATAAGATTACAAAAATGTTCAAAAGCAAGCAGCATGTGTGAAACAGCATCAGTAGCAGGTTGATTTACAGAAAATAAAAAATACGACCTGGCATAAGTCAAAACTTAAAAAGGAAAGTTCCTGAATGTGCCCATTATTATACTAAACCAACTTGCAAGCATTATTTCTTCGTATTTCCTCTTCATTTAGCTGCCCTACGACTACATTCATGATTCATCTCATGTGCTGTATTTATGTAGATGGGGGCATAGTGTAATTGAGTTCTTCCCAGAATTTCATATTTCAATGTTTTCTTCCTTGTACTAATTCCCTCCTTTTCTACATATATCTTCTAACAATACCCTAACTTTAAATTTTAAGGCACAAATCATACTATGCAGGAATTCGTGATTAACATACCACATATCAGTTGAACACAACAGTTTTCCTAAAAATGTATAGCATGTGAATCAAAAGATGACTGTAGAATGCACAAAAACAGTAATCAGTCCCAAGTACCATTGAAGTAAAATCATTTAAATGACATACCATCCAATAGCTCATAAATCAAGACAAAATTATTACGAATAGCATCTTCGTCAAAAGCCCCACCGAAGTAAGACTTGAACAGTGCGACCGCCTGCAAACAAAATATAGTACACTCTATCAATTACCCTTAAATCTAGTAGTTATCATTTAATGGTGATTAAAACCTATTGGAAGATAATTACTTTTCTAATAGGAATTACAATACAATTTTTTGGAGAATAAGGATCCAAAAAGGCAATAATTCATCCTGGGTTGCAAAGCTATAGAATTCCCAACAAAATTACAATATCAAAGGGCGGGGGTGGGAGGAATTAAGCAATATATATAAAGACAGGTCACCATCCTTTAGTACATATCACCACAAACAACATACTCTTATAATTCTACGTGTATATTTGTACCAGTGGTAAAGCGAGACCATCTTCAAACTTCTCTTTTTGGAAGAAAAAGTAATAACTTCACTCTTCATAATTCGCGAACAAATGATAGATATTTCTTCAAGGGAAAGGCCCGTAACTTATGGTAGTCCAGCTTATGGATAATGCTAGTAGCCTGCTAGGACAGGTAAGCTCAAGACAGAACTAAGTTCTGCAGAGAGTAGCTACTCTGAAACTCGAACCCACTCAACAATGTTAGCTGAAGCTCTATCTGATGAACTAATGAAGGTGAAAGTAATTAAGGTACTTCTTGTCATTTAAAAAATAAAAGAAACTTATAAGTCCACTATGGAAGTAGTTCTAGTAGCTAGTTACATAAGGCATTACCAAAATATGCTAACTGTGTAGCATATGCACTCTTCAGGTTAAAAGAAGAATGAATAACTGAAGTAACTTGAATGCCATGGAAAGTCAGCCTTCTATACAAAAAAGAATGGGGAAGGAAAGATAGGATCATAGGAAAATAGGCCATCAAAAGTACTCTAGGAACAGATACAATCTCCTTGTAATACTGGGGAACTCAAGACTGGCATGACTAGGTGTTTTTTCTGGGATTTGGGTGTCTTACACTTGTAAGGCAATACGTTAAAAACCCTCAATTCTTGATTGATGCTGCAAATATGGATTCAACAAAATCAAAATGGGGATAGCGCATCTCAATGAAAACCATAAGCAACAAGGAAAATGCTGACAACCTCGACAACAAACTTGAATGCACAAGCTACATTCGCATTGCTGCTAACAACAATCACAATGTAGACGTTGCTTATTCTCATGTAGAAGAAAGAGCAGCCTCCGATCTGCCGCACAGGACATGTACCAAGTTCTTTTGTTTGCATTATATGCACTCGGAAGGCATCAACCATATTCCCGCTGAAGAAAAAATGTAGAGTGAATAAACACAAAAGTTAAAACTTACACAATATTACAATGTGAAATGAAAATACAACAGCATGAAACCAATAAATTTGCATGGTGGGGAAACAAATGCATAAAGAACAGGGGCAAGAAAAACCATGTTTATGAGTAAAAGTCAACATCAGATTTCCAAATAAAGAGGGCCAAAAAAAAAAGAAGTTAAATTACCATTTGAATACCAAGCATTGAAATTACTAGTAAGAAATAATATTCAGCTTCAATTTTGGGCTTTTTATTACAGTTCCAAGATTCCACGTTTTTCACCAAACTGCATAATCTCAAATTTCTACAACGAAATGAGGACAACAAAACATAACATCTGAGAGCATATAGCTCAAAAATACGAACCCACAATCTCCTCATATGCACCATTTCATTTACTCATATTTTATTGGTCAAGCACTGGCTTTTGTTTCATTAGAACATGGATATCCAAACACATCAAATTATACATATAGAAAACAAATTGCTAAAAGGTGTCAAATAATTGCATATAAACACACATACATATACATATATATATAGATATATGCACATATACATAGAAATAGAGCAGAGAGAGAGAGAGAGAGTGAGAGTCAAGCACCAGCAGCTTTTGTTTTATCAGAACATGGATATCCAAACACATCAAATTGTACATATAGAAAACAAGTTGCTAAAAGTTACATAAAATATATAGCAGAGAGAGAGAGAGAGAGCTGACCCAACGTCATCGCGGTAGAGGCGATTGATGAGGACATCACCACGGAGATTCAAGAAGTAAATAGCGGAAGCAGCCACCGGCATGTCTCCGATCCAGTGGGGCCCAAGTTCAGATCACACACACACACACAGAGAGAGGATTTCAAGTACTCAAACTACGGATCAGAGATTGCACAGAGATCGGATCTAGGGCTTTTTTTTTTTTTTATGGGGGGGAGGGGGCCGCGATTCACAGCATCGTCATCGAGGTCGTAGACGTCCTCTCGATTTGTCAATGGAGATTGTGAATTGAAGTTTGAAAGAGAAAATGAATTTCTCAAATGAATTTGCTGAGAAAATTGTGTTCAAACAACTTCAAAGTTCAAACTTTGCAGCCCAACTATCATGCGCGAGGGTGTCCATGGCACGTGCTTTTCGGCCTAATTAATACAGTATTTTTATAATTTTGGAGGGAAATTTCCGTACATCAGTTTTTTTTTTTTTTTTCCCTTTTGTTAATCTTAATAATAGAAAATTTTCACCTATTTGGCTGTGCGAAAAATCTTAGCCAACAAAAAATTTGTGGGAAATTTTCTTATGTCAAATTTTGTAACATACAAATTTAATTAGATTAAGTTCTACAAGTTATGAACTTCTGATCAAAAAAAAAATTTATATATGAATAGTCCTTAAAACTAAAATAATTTAATATGAAAGACTTTTATTTTATTTTTTATTTTTTTGTTATGAAAAGAATGAATAATAAGTGATTGAACTAAACAAACAATAATAGAATAATAAGGAGAGTGCATTTTTGCATTCAAGCAATCTATTAGGTGAGCATGTGGGAGTCGGCACGCACCATTTGTCACGGAAAGTAGTTGGTCATACATGCTCACTTAAAGGATAAAAAATGAAAGAGTATTGAGAGAGAATACAATGTATTGTATTGAGGTGTAAGAGATAATTTACAATGAGCAACAAGAGTCCTATTTATAGCTAATTAACCTAGCATATACAGGGAATATTCCTAATCTAAATTAGGAATGCAATCACACATAATATAATATATGGGTCTTGTTAGGGGCACTAACAACTTCCACTAACACTTACTAACACACTCTATCTCTCTCCTAGTGGCAGTGTGGGGTTCACTGCAGACCCCACAGTGCCACTAGGAGAGAGATAGAGTGTGTTAGTAAGTGTTAGTGGAAGTTGTTAGTGCCCCAAATATTACTCATAATATAATATATATATATATATATATGATTTACATAATATATACTAACAGCCCCCTTCAAACCCAAGGTAGTAAAATCGATACCAGCTTGAGTTTGGAAACCAAATCTTGAAGACGTCCTGGAGGATGAGTTTTGGTGAAGATATCAGCAGTCTGATCAGCGGGAGAAATAGAGACAAGCTGAATGGTGCCACTAGTTAGATGATGACGCACAAAATGGCAATCAATCTCAATGTGTTTTGTGCGTTCATGGAAAACATCATTGTGAGCAATCTGAATAGCACTCTGATTGTCACAATGAATAGTAGTGGCAGTAGAGTGAACAACTCCTAAGTCCTCAAGTAACCAACGGAGCCATATTAGTTCTTGAGTAGCGTCAGCCAAGGCACAATATTCTGCTTCTGTACTAGAGCGAGCAACAACAGTTTGCTTTTTACTTCACCGGGAGATAAGAGAATCGCCAAGAAAGAAGCAATTAATATCCCGTAGTAGATCGTCGATCAGTAGGATCGCCTGCCCAGTCCGCATCAGCACGAAGCTCAAGGGAAGAATAAGCAGAGAAGTGTAGGCCATGAAACATAGTTCCCTTGATATATCGGAGAATTCGAAGAACAGCAGCATAATGAGTTGATCGAGGAGCAGAGAGAAACGGACTGACAAGATGAACTGCATAGGCAATGTCAAGATGAGTAACTGTCAGATAGACCAAACTCCCCACTAGCTGACGATATAAAGTAGGATCATCAAGAAGAGTGCCATCCATGGGAGTGAGCTTAGAGTTAAGCTCAAGAGGAGTAGAACAGGTCTTGTTATCTGTGAGTCCAGCACGAGTGAAAAGATCCGAGGAATACTTGGCTTGGGAAAGATAGTAGCCGTCTGTGCTAGAAGTGATTTCAAGTCCCAAAAAGTAACTGAGTTTCCCAAGATCCTTCATCTCAACATGCTGACTGAGATAGGTTTTGAGAGCCGAAATCCCTATCAAATCATCTCCTGTGATAATCATATCATCCACATAAAGAAGAAGTAAGATTGTACCATTATCTGATTTGCAGATGAAGAGGGCGGAGTCATGGGAGCTAGACGTGAACCCAAAATTTCCAACAATAGTGCTGAACTTGGCGAACCAAGCCCGAGGGGCTTGTTTAAGACCATAGAGAGCCCGACGAAGTTTGCATGCCTGATTAGGGGAGTGATGATAACCAGGGGAGGGCGCATGTAGACCTCTTCAGCGAGATCACCATTAAAAAAAGCATTTTTTACATCCATTTGGAATAATTCCCAACGACGAACTGCAGCAACGGCAATGAGGCTACGAACTGAAGTGAGGCGGGCAACTGGGGCAAAGGTCTCTTCATAATCGATTCCATACTCCTGTGTGAATCCCTTAGCGACCAAACGGGCTTTGTAGCGATCAACAGACCCGTCAGAGTGAGTTTTGACTTTGTAGACCCACTTGCAACCCATAGGCTTCTTGTCACGTGGAAGGTCTACCAGATCTCATGTGTGATTTTGTTCCAAAGCTGTCAATTCATCATCCATTGCTTGTTGCCAAAGGGGATTAGTGCTTGCCTCATGATAAGACTGGGGCTCATGATGAGATAAAATAGTAGAAAAAACAACAAAATCACGAAGACGAACAGATTGAGTTTTTACCCGGTCACTTCGGCGAGGAAGATCATCAGATGCTGGTGCAGATCCATCAGACGAGGGAAGCAACTCAGGAGAAACCAAGGTGGATGACTCAGGTAAGGCATCAGGTAAGGGTACAGACAGGAGAGGCTCAGGGCTAGGTAGAATATCGAGAGAGGCTGGAGGGGAAACAGTATCAGGTGAGGCTTCTATATCAATAAATCTATCAGAAACATATCCACTGAAGGGTTAATAAAGAAGTGTGCAGTATTAGAGGGAGCTAGGTGAAACTGCGATATTGAGGAGAACATCTTATGTTCCCAGAAGACAACATGGCGAGATACTCGAAGTCGTTTGGAAAGGGGGTTCCAACATCTATAGCCTTTGTGTTCGATCCCATAACCCAAAAAACAACATAAGCGAGCACGAGTGATCGGCGACGAATAGTTGCCGTTTATAGTTCTAAAAATATGCTTTGTTAGCCCATTTCATGTAGTTATTAGTTATTTTTTAATAAGTATTCTAAATTTTATAGGATTTGGAGCTTTAACTTGAAAATGCACAAAAATCTAATGATTAGTGGCTTTGGAAGTCATTCTGGGCTCAAATGGTGATTCTGGTGAAAGCTGAATGCAGTAGCAGTCTTGGAAAATTGCATTTTTGATAAAGAATACTTTGAATTTGAGAAATTTCTCCAGAGATATAAAATGTAGATCTTTGAGTTACGGACGCGTGGCCGCAAACGGTGAGTCAATCCGAGGTCCGAGTCAAAAGTTATTGCAATTCTACGAAAGTCGCGCAGTGCAGCGAAAAGGACCTCGCGCGAGCGACCTGTGCAAAAATCAAAAACACGTATTTTGTTAAATTAAAGTGCCCAGCGAAGGTGGTTTGTGCATATGACGTCCAGATTACAAAATATAGCAGTTTTAGTGCGATTTGGCTTAGGAAAGCTTCCTAAATCCTTCCAAACTCTATATAAATCCTATTCTAAATCAAATTGAAGGTTACACATCATTACACAACATTAGATACATCAATATACACATATATTTTTAGCCATTGAAGAGAGGAAAGCAAGGAGAAGAAGAAGAAGACCAAGGATTTCCATGGCCTCCTCCATCAACCTCTTGCTATTCATCAATTCTATGGCCAACTAAACCTAGATCTAGGGTTTCAATGAAACCCTAGCCAAGTAATAGGGTTTTATTTATGTTTTTATGTTAGTTTTATTATGTATGGATGATGATTACATGTTTAGAGGATTTTTATAAATAAATCGTACTTCTATTGATTAAATCATTATTTTCAAAGTTCATTCTTGTCAGATCTATTTTGACTGTGATGTGCTCAATGATCTATACTTGCTGTGCTTGTTTAGATTATTTACATGTAATGGTGCTTAAATTGAATTGTGCTATCAAGTATCCGAATAGTCTATGCCTAGATTAGACAGATTATACCACAACCCTAGTTTAGTGTGGGATAATTCGTGCTACCCAAAGATGGATTATGTTGGTGCTTGAACCATAGTTATTTTCTTGACGGAGGAATTGGGCTTGTAGCTACAATTCCCCATTATCATCCAACTTAATAGGCTAAAGTGATTCATAAATATTCCTATTATGAAGCTAGTGGTGGATTTGCAATCCTAGGTTCCCTCTAAATATCTTTAAAACAACTTTAATTGCTTTTATAATTTAGATTTACTTTTATTGTTCTTAGTTTTATTAAAATCAAATCAAAATCTATTTTTCTTAATTAATTAGATTTAGGTTTTAAAATTAAAGCGCGGTAGTTAATCAATCTCTGTGGGTTCGACCTTTACTTCCACACTGCAAATCTTTAGAAAAGTAAAGTATACTTTTATATCTTGATTTTGACAACATCAACGAGGTTTGAGTTTGGTACGCTCGTGTGACTGGAGCAGAACAAAACATGCACATCCAAAAGTTTTAAGGGTGTTGTAAGTAGGAGGATGACCATAAAGACGCTCATGAGGAGATTGATTTTCAGTAGTTAGAGAAGGAACATAATTCATAGTATAGACAGCTGTGAGAGCAGCTTCTCCCCAAAAGCGTTCAGGACAAGAAGCAGATACGAGTAGTGCACGAACTGTGTTGAGGATGTATCTGTGTTTTCGTTTGGCACGCCCATTTTGTTGGGAGGTACCAGGACATGATCAATGAGGGATAGTTCCATGTTGGTGAAGGAAAGTAAGGACTTTTGAATCTTTATATTCAACGGCATTATCAGCTCGGAACACTTTAATGTGACAGAAAAAAATGGGTTTTGACCATGTTAGCAAAATTAAAATACAACTGGGCTAACTTAGACGTGCTATGCATCAGATAAATCCAAGTGTAACGAGAATAATCATCCACAAAAATCACATAGTATCTAGATCCCCCCATAGTGGCAGTGGGAGAAGGACCCCAAACATCAGAGTGTATCAAGTCAAAAGGTTCAGAGGAAATAGATTCACTTTTATTAAATGGAAGAGCCGATAGTTTTGCAATTTGACAAGATATACAATCAAAATGCTCATTATTAATTGTCCCTAATCGACCACTAGACACTAAAGTTTGTAAACGACTAAGAGAGGCATGTCCTAATCGCGTGTGCCAAAGACTGAGAGGTGGAGTGGATGTGGTGGAAGCGGCTCTTTGCATAGAAGTAGAAATGTGAGATGGAATATGGAGGCTGGTGAGTTCAAACAGTCGTCCAGTCCCACGGCCTATCCGAAGAGTCTGCCCCGTCTTTGGATCCTGCACAGAACAACCAGAAGAAAAAAAGACAATAGTAAGTCCAAGTTCACAAAGTTGACCAACAGAAATGAGATTTAAGGTAAGGTTGGGAATGAAATAGGTATCAGGGAGGGATGTTTGAGATGTGGAGATATCTCCTACATGGTGAACTAACATGTGAGCTCCATCGGCAGTATGAATAATTGGTGTATGAAGAGCTGGGTGTGTGGTGGAGAAGATGGTGGGATCAGACGTCATATGGTTACAACAGGCAGAATCGAAAAACCAAGAAGAATTACCTGGAATGACAGACATAGCAGTGGAGGGTGTATTACCAGAATGGGCGAGAAGTTATTTAAGGAGATCCTCAAGATGACTAACAGAAATTCCATTGGCAGAGGCGGATGACGATTCTTCAGCTGTAGTAGCAGCAGATTTGGAAGAACTATGTTGGGTGGAACTATTAGAGGGTTGTCTGTCAGGATTCTTGAAATAATCGCTTTGATAATGTCCAGGTCTTAGCTTCTTACAATACCGACATGTGCATGTAGGACAATCCAAAAGAAAATGACCAGTCTTCTTATAGTAGCTGCAGAGTTGGCGAGAAGTGGTTGATTGGTGACCTTTGAATTTGGAGGGAGCAGTGGATTGTGGACCTTTGAAAGCGAAGGAAGTTCCCTTGTGGACAGTAAGAACTGCATCTGTGTGAAGAGTCTTGCGAGTGGAAAGACGGGTTTCCTCATAAATAAGCTCGGACACTGCTTGTTCCAAAGTGGGTAGTGGACTACGATGGAGGAGAGATGCACGAACAGGCTCAAAATCATCATTGAAGGCCATCAAGAAAAGAACCAAATGTTGGCTGTCCTTGTAGTGATAGAATTTTTCTACATCGGAGGGATTGGTCCATGTGGGTTTCGAGGCAGTGAGTTGATCCCAGATGTAGTGCATATCAGCGAGGAAAGTAGTGATAGATTGACCTGGTTGTTGTTTTATCTAATGAAGCTTTCCAAGGAGTTAATATTGGTGAGCAAGATCAGTTGTAGTATATAGGGTCTCCAAGAAGTCCCAAACATATTTGGCTGTAGAAAATCTCCCGAATTGAAGGTGGAAAGAACTAAAAGAAGTATTTCGGAACCAGGTGATAATTTGATGATTTTTGTTATCCCAATCTTCTAGTCTTTCAAGATATCTGTCTTCTGGTTCGTCTTTTATTGGCTTTGGTTCAGAGATGTCACCAGTGACATAGCGCCAGAGTTTACGCCCTTTGAGAAAACTGGACATAGCTTGGGCCCATATGATAAAGTTTGGGCCATCGAGGGTAGTCCCAATGGGTTGGGAGGGGTTTATACGATCCATAGAAAGAGAAGTGGTTGGCTTAGGGATTATTTGGGATTAGGGTTAGGGCTAGAGTTGGGGTTTGATCTACTAGAACAAGTGGCGGCTTGCCCCCTCGCCCCCCCCCCCCCCCCCCCCCCCCCCCCCTTTTTTTAAATGAAATTTCGGTGATGATGGTGCTAGGAAGGATCAGCAAAGACTTGATAGTGCATTGATGATTAATTGAGATGGTGGGGCCGAGTAGATGATGATGTTTGATGGTGGGCCTTGATGGTTGACAAGGATGAATGATTGGGTCAGTGTAAAGAATGGGTTTAAGAAGGAAGAGGCAGATTGTATGGGTTAGGGATTTGGGGGTGAGTCGGTGATGTGGGGTTTGCGTGTGGGTCGATGTGGATACATTGGATGATTCCGTGATGATTATGGCGGTAGGAAGAGTGTGTAACTGTGATGCAGAATTGCAGATTTGGTGTGGTGGAGCAGCGGAGTGGTGATCACTGCGACAGTGGTGATGCTAATAGCGGCACTGTTAGTGCAGTGGAGAGATCACCAAGATCTTTAAGGCTCTGATACCATGAAAGAGTATTGAGAGAGAATACAATGTATTGTATTGAGGTGTAAGAGATAATTTACAATGAGCAACAAGAGTCCTATTTATAGCTAATTAACCTAGCATATACATGGAATATTCCTAATCTAAATTAGGAATGCAATCACACAGAATATAATATCATATATATATATATGATTTACATAATATATACTAACAAAAAATATGAAAAGTGGTGGATCTCACGTGCTCACCTAATGAAATGCTTGGGGAAACAAATTTTGGTGAGTAAATATGCTCTCCCTAATGGGTGCTTGAGTGAGAAAAATTTGAGCAAACAAAATTACACTCGAATAAGAAACAAAAAAAAAATTTAATTTGTACCCTGTAGCCAAAAATAGAGGTATTTGCAATCTTTTTTTAAATGGTTTTAAAATAAACCATTCGATTTTACTAGGTCGATTATCGTTCGGTTTACAATCGATACTTGATCAATTTGATTTCGAATTTTTTCAACTTTTATAGACACCAAAAAAACACATTTATAGCTCATGTTGTTAGTAGGTTGGATAGGTAGTCAAAATGGATGCGATTAAGATTATTGTTTAATTCGATTGGTTTGAACCCAATAATTCATTTGATTCTTCTTTTTTTCGTTTTTTTTTTACGTCAATTATATTTTATCTCATGTAGTTAGGCTCATTTGCACTATACCACATGTGCTTCAAAAGTGGACATTCAACCCCCTATGGTTTTGGACTAAGTGAAACTATTAAAATTTATCTCAAAATTGATAATTAAAAAAAATTAAAATTAAATTGGCCAAAAATAACAATTAAGCTCCTTTGTGAAGTTAATATTGGGGGTTAACCTCCTTTGTGGGGATAATGTTATCATATAATCCACCTATGTGGCGATAATTTTTTAACACCTAACCCTATTGTTTTGGACTAAATTGAAATTGTTAAGATTTATCTCAAAGTAATAGAATTTTTAAAATTTGCAAAAAATATTAACTTGAGCCCATTTGTGATGTTAATTTTGAGACTAACATCCTTTGTGAGGATAATGCTACCATTTAACTCATTTATGTGGGGATTATTTGTCACGACCCATCCCGCTACGCGCAGAAATAGGACACGTGGCACGCCATCAAAGCTCATCCAATTACTTTAAAGTAAGTAGCAACGGAAAAACATAAGTAAAAGTTATTCAAATCAGAGTTATAAAAAGTTTTGCCAATTGGAACACTTCCCAAAAGAATTCAATTTTGGAAACAGAGGTCTAGTCGACTATGTCGGGGACCCAGTCGACTGAAGACCTAAGGCAGTGAGGTTTCAAATGACCAACAACCCATCCAGTCGACTGTGTTTGGGGTCCAGACGACTGGGGCCTCAATTTCTCAGTCGACTAACTCCACTCAGTCGACTGTGGCTATTGCAGAACCAAAATCAACATTTTCCTTCAGGGGTCTAGTCGACTGAAACAAGGACCAGTCGACTGGTTTTGCCATATTTAAAAGTAGTGTCTAACAAGGCCCAGTGGTCCAGTTAACCGACACATGGTCCAGTCGACTGATCCCCTGGCAGCTTACCAAGTTGTGCAGTTTAACAACCTAAGGTTCTCCAATTTAAAATCAACACCAACGCAAACTATATAACAATGATTTAAAACATAATTACAGGTGTTCGAATACAAGATTACAGTACTACGAACCTACCATAAAGTCCTATTGCAATATATTACAAATTCCCAAATTCTTATACAAGTTTAGAAAAAGGAACAAAAATATAAACAAGTGTGAATTCCCCCCGCATTCCTCGGCCCCACTCATCACGCTTCTTCTTGCCTTTCTTCTTATCACCTGCAATGGAGTAAAGCTCCACTGCTCAGCTATGTGCTAAGTGTACAAGTACTAACGTATACATATATGACAAAACATGCTTTAATCTCATAAATCACATCAATAGTCTCTAGGGAAAAAAATACGCATTCACCCGATAGCGGCAAGTCCAAGCCTTAAATCGCGATATCAATGGCTAGTTCAAGCCTACAACCATTACATCCCCAAGTGACATGGCAAGCCCATGCCTTAAACCATGCACAGTAGTCGTCACTACTCAAATTCTCAAACATCGAGAAGCTTACTCCGGCATGAATTTGTATAATTTCCCCCCTTTTACCCACATAGACTGTCACGACCCATCCCGTTAACGTGCGAAAATAGGACACGTGGCACACCACCAAGGCTCATCCAATTTCATTAAAGTAAAATAGCAACAGAAAATATAAGTAAAATCCATTAAAAACATATTTATAAAAAGTTTTGCCCAGTTGAAAAAGTTCCAAAAGAATTCAGTTTTGAAACAGAAGTCCAGTCGACTGATCGAGGGTCCGGTCGATTGGATACCTAAAGCAGAAAGTATAAAAAGGTCCAAAGGCCCTGTCCAGTCGACTGTGTCGGGGACTCCGTCGACTGGGGCTCTCATTTCACAGTCGAATGGTGCCTTGTCCAGTCGAGTGGACACTATGCATGTAGAATGTTGTATTTTCGTACAGGAAACAGTCAACTGATAACCAATCCAATCAACTGGAGCCTTCGAAATTTGAAAGAACTAACTCAAGAACACAGATGTCCAATCGACTGAAACACTGGCCAGTCGACTGATTCCTCTGAGAAATGCCCAATTCTGCAGCTTTCTAAACCAATGATCTTCAAACCAATTCCCAATATCGATCAACACGATTATAATCCATGATTCAAAACATTTATACAAAAGCATTTACTAGGAATTACAAGTACTAATCCAAGCCATGACAAGATTCGATTACAACATACTACCAAATCCAATTCTTATTACAAGTTAGAAAGAACACAAAAGTATAAATAAGAGTGTTCCTCGGCATTCCTCAGCCTCACTCCTCACGCTTCTTCTTTCCTCGCTTCTTATCACCTACAATGGAGTAAATCTCCACTGCTCAGCTATATGCTGAGTGTACAATTCTACACGTATGCTTATATGCCAATTCATGATTTAAAACATACGGAATTAGTTTCTAGGGTGAGTGGTACGCATTCATTTAGTAAATGAAACCGATGTCGTGGAAGGCACACCTATCCCACGCATCCCGTACACTAGTTGGGCCTTCCTCCATACCAGGCACCGTGTCCTGGTTGGGCCTTCCTCCATACCAGATACCACCACAATCAATATCACAATCCTCAAGGTTCGAGGAGCTTACCCCGGATGAATTTGCACTAAACTCCCTTTTGACCCAAGTAGACACATAACATGCTCACATAAACAGTTATACATGCTATTATCACAATTTCACGTGCATAATTAACGAGCTTAATTAACACATGAATTTTGCCCGGATCCATAATATCAAAGTCAATATTTAAAACATGAAATTTCCATATATTTCACTGATCTAGAATTCATATCTCGTGCGATCTCTCCGAAATTTTGAAGGATCAACTAGGGGCCCAAATAAACGTCGGATCTCGGATTATACGCAATTCCTACAAGTTTTACTGGGTATTCCCCAAAATCCTAGAAATTAGATTTTTGGAAAAGTTAACCAAATGCGGTCTAAGAGGTATCAAATCGAAGCTCTTTCCTCAAGGTGTCATGCCCCGGAGCAACATAAATAGAGAAAAATAAATTTCCTTTATGGGTCCATAGGGAATGACGGGTGAATAATCGCATTGTCACCTACTCAAACCAATAAACACAACGATAGGGAGGATGTTATCCATAGAACATATCTTAGTAACATAATTAGAGGCTACAACAGAAACTATAAAAGGTTTGGAAGCAACAGATGCCCAAGTACCAATTATAAAAGTCTACTAAATCTATTACAACAGGTGGCTTATAGTATCAGACCTATAATAATAACAACAACAGTACAACAGATATACAAACTAATTATTACAAAGCAGCACGTCTTCTCCTTCCAGCCTTCAGCTCAAAGTCCGGCGAAACATCAGTCTCTCGTCCTCAAGTCCTGCGAAGCTCTAGACATTGGAATGTCCAGGGCATAAACGCCATCAGCTTTGAATACAAAGATGAGTGAGTACATTAAACAATACTCCTCACCGTAACTGCTCAGCATCTTAAAATGCGGCTAATCCCTTTACAATGACGTCACTCACGAACATAGCAGAGGTCTCAGTAAACTATACATTAATTCAGGGATAGCAGGAAACATATTAAGTAATGACAAGGATAAAGGTCATAGTGTAAATATCTCATCACGTATTCATCAAATCCATGCATTCAACCCATGCATCCATCCCATGTATATACCTTTACGTCGGGACGCTGAATTCACGACTGAACATTTATCTTATCATATTCATACTCATATTCATATTTCTATCCATCTCCGTATCTATACGTTTATGCCATAATCCAGATCCGTGCCCATACATAGATACCATAATACCAATCGGAATCACCCGACTAGGCAGTAGGTCCTACAATCCCTTGATAGGGTTACCAGTCGCCTACACGGTACCACCTATCTGTAAACGATGGAAGCGGCACAACGGACGTCTTCTACGCTGTGTATATTCTCACTGGTCGACTACACGGTGAAAATACATTAGGGCACTAGCCGGACGTAATCGTCAACGGTACACTGGACGTCTTCAACAGTGCATACGCATTACTGGACGTCTTCAACAGCAAGAGGCGTACTAGGAACTCTAACCGTCCCACGTCCACCCGACTCGTCAGCCGTTGATCCCATGGATCCAAAGTACACATATCTCATATTCCACATAAGTCACATATCCCATTTCTCATCAGCTTCTCTTACCTCTTTATATCACTATCCCATGCATGTTGACACATGTTGTGAAATGCTCATATACTAAGTACAGAAAATGCCACATGCTCTGTATTAATCATATCTACTGATTACTGATTATTAACATGCAGTTGTATTCCGTTCTACTATTCAGTTTGACAATAACATATGACAGTTAAACAATTCATCTCATATTGACAATTGACATAGGATAATTCAGCTCGTAATATCAATGATAATTGCATATAAGTCTAGTCCTGACATAGTACTTATAGATCTTATCCACACAGCACAATAACCCATATGGTACAACTATTAACAAGTCTGATACATCACAAGTATAAGACAACATACAAATAGCATTCTGCTCATATCCAATCGATTGACCAAACATGGCAATCGATTGGAAACAATACCAATCGATTGGACAAACTGGCAATCGATTGGGATAGCAATCGATTGGGAAATTATCCAATCGATTGGATCCAATGCCAATCGATTGGACTCTGTCTTCTTCCTCAAAACTGCTAGTTTTATTATAAAAACGTGGGGATCCTCATCTCTTTATAAACGTTATTAAACACATACAAATATCTCAAAAACACCTCCTTGAGTGAGTTAATGAAACTCACCTTATCCCGGCGTTCCGTTGACGGCATCCCGAGCTCTGCTGCAGTGGCTATGGTGAATTCTCTCTCTCTCTCTCTCTCTCTCTCTCTCTCTCTCTCTCTCTCTCTCTCTCTCTCTCTCTTCTCTGCCCTTATCTCCTTCTCTCTGTGCTCCTCTTCTCTTCATTCTTCTTCTTCTTCTTCTCTTCTCTTCCTCTCTAACCCGAGAGTGTGTGTGTGTATATATATAATATATATGTATGTGTGTATATATATGAGAGTATATATCTCTCTCTCTCCAAACACACACACAAGCAAACATATATATGTATAAGGGAGAGGGTATATATAGGGAGGGAAAAACAATCACAACCACACAAAACCAACGAGGTAGCCAAGTCCAGCTACTCTCAATCGATTGGTACCAGGTGCCAATCGATTGGGGTTAGGTCGGCAGAATGCCAATCGATTGGTAAAACATCCAATCGATTGGAAAAGCAATCGATTGGGATTAGGTCAATCGATTGGGCACACAATCTCACCGAAGGCTAAGAAAGGTACTAGGGATCTATATATACCTGAAAATATAGGGTATTACACAAGGAGTTCAAATCTCAACTTTGGTGAAAATCTGACAGACGAATAGTCGTTAATCGGCGTCGTGAAGTTTGGGGTAATGAAATCTCCATTTTCTCTCTCCTCCTAAGGAATTTAATAAAGTTGTGGATAATAATGAAATTCTCATCCACCACTATATATAAGCACGACTCTCAGGAATTACGTTTACCTTCCCACGAGTTCTCAAAACTTCTAATTAACTCCTGAAATGTCGCACACATCCATTTTATGAGTTCACGAGTTAAAACTAAAATTTATAAAAGTTTTCGTCTGAATTCCGTTTGGGTCCAAATAAGGATCCAAAACTAAGTTCCGTGGAATCTTTATACCATATACCTTTTTAAGCACGTAACACTCACGTTCTCACTACAATATTCAAAATGACATCTAATAATATCAAAACTACCAGAAATTATACTACACATGTATAATTTACTATTCATAACATTCTAGATAACTCAAATTATATTTAAATCACATAAATGCCATTTAGTTATGACAATGACATATGAAGTACCAGATTATCGTGTCTCCACTTGACACCTTACCGTTGACCCACAGTCAACCTCCTTTCAATTATTAATAAACATTAATAATTCACATGCTACCACAATGTTATATTAAAAAGTATGAAAATCCTGGAATGGGAGTGACAACTCTCCCCTCAAAAAAGGAATTTTGTCCCCAAACTTATACCTCATACGTCAAACAGACACGGATACTCATTCTTCATTTCTTCTTCACTTTCCCATGCAGCCTCTTCAACCGTATGGCTACACCATAATACTTTCACCATTGGAATAGTCTTCGTTTTCAAAACTTGTTCATTTCGATCTAAGATCTCTACTGGATGTTCTATATAAGATAAGTCCTCTTGGATCTGCAATGGTTCAGGTACTATGATCTTACTCGCATCTGACATACTACATCTCAACATTGATACATGGAATACATTATGCACTTGTTCCAACTCCAATGATAAAGCCAATCGGTAAGCCACCGGTCCTACTCTTTCTAGGATCTCAAATGGTCCTAGAAACCTCAAATTAAGCTTTCCCCTCTTCCCAAATTGTACAATGCCTTTCGATGGCGATACTCTCAAGTTTACAAAATCTCCCACTTCAAACAGCATACGTCGTCGCTTAGAGTTCGCATAGTTCTTATAATGACTTTGAGCTACCTTAAGTCATTCATGTACCAACTTTACCTTCTCAGTAGTCATCTGTACTAACTCAGGTCCTAGTAACTTTCTTTCCCCAACCTCGGTCCAACAAACCGGCGATCGACACTTACGCCCATATAATGCTTCATAAGGTGCCATTCTAATACTTGACTGAAACCTATTGTTGTAGGCAAATTCAATCAATGGTAGATGTTTCTCCCAATCACTCCCAAAATCTAGAACACACAATTGAAGCATATCCTCTAATGTCTGAATCATACGCTCTGACTGTTCGTCAGTCTGAGGATGAAATGTAGTACTGAAACTCAATTTCATACCCATAGCCTTTTGCAAACTTCCCAAAATCTCGATGTAAAACTACTATCACGGTCTGATACAATCACTGTTGGAACTCCGTGTAGTCTCACAATCTCTTTCACATACAATTCTGCCAACCTTGAAGGTTTAGTCGTCTTGATCGGTAGAAAATGAGCTGATTTCGTCAATCGGTCCACTATAACCCAAATCTTGTCATTCTTGTTAGGCAATCGTGGAAAACCAGATACAAAATCCATCGTGATCTCGTCCCATTTCCACTCTGACATAGGCAATGGTTGCAATTGTAGCACCCTGACCTGCTGTGGCCGGAACGCTCGCGAAAACCCCGCTAAACGCAAATAAAAAAAACTACTCAAATAAAGTCTATGCAAAGTTTAATCCCAAGGGCAAAAAGGTTATTTAAAAAATTTTGCCCAAATTTAATATCAAAAAGAAAATATTTGAAACACAGTTCCAACGGTTCGAGCGGTGTGCGATTTCGAGTTTTCTAGAGAAAACTGTGCATGTTTCCGTAAAAGTCAACGTATCAATGTTTATTATTAATATTATTATTATTATTATTTTCTTGGCTTAAGCCACAAAACTCCATTTTTAAAACCACCAAACTTCTAACCCCAAAGGGATGTTACAACCATTTCAAACATATCACTTTTAGGTCTCTAATACACAACCAAACATTACCATAAACATCATAAACAAATTCTTTTTTTTTTTAATCCAAACTAAAGTCATGGATTTCTCAAGAATGCAACGTGTATTACAAATCCAGAAACTCCAAAACAATCACAAGAATCCGTCAACACATTGGCCATACAAACATGATGTCAAACTCATAATATTAACAAACCCAACCTCAAAATTTACATCATAAACACTACCCAAATTATCATCCAAGATACACATACATAAATTCGTTTACAACATAAGTTTACCACAAATATTTACAACTCCAACAAGCCAATCCAAAATGACGCACATACATCATAAATGTACACAATGACTCGAGACTCATGGCAGTGGCGCCTCCATCGCAGTACCTACAAAAATGCCTGTGTGGGTGTGAGCAACCCTTTGCTCACAGCTAGAAAACCCAAATAATGCAATAATAAACATTCAAATCAACACATAATCCGCATTCAAGCAAATTTAACTAACATGTACGCTAATGCAATGCATTCCCTTAAAATGTAATGACACATGCACCTGGGCCCATTTCGCTCGGCTCTTTTGGCTGTTTTCAAGGTTCGCTACTTGGATTTTTATCGCTTTCGCTATGCACGTGCATGACATATATTATTCGTGCCATGCTCTATGTATGTATGTCATACAATTCGCTCATGAATTTAATTCAACCAAAATATAAATTCAACAAATAATGTTCATACTACACTATTTCGGTTTCCAGAAAGCCCACCTCAAGTCTTTATGAAAATTAGTGCAATGATTTAGTCCGCTCGCTCCGGCGGCTCTTTCGGAGCGCTCCCACTTGCCTCTGAACCTGAAATCTTAAATAATTAAGTTCTATCGCATATATAGGCTAATAAGCATAATTTATAATCAAAATGAAACTTAAATATTGATTTCACGAGCCAATTTTAATTCTTTTTAAAGCTGCCCCTGTTTTGTTCTTGTAATACCAAGACCCAAAACAACCCAAAATCATGAATTTCATGAATTTCCAACCCACACGTCACTTCTACCATTCAAGAACATATCCCAACTTCATCATTCCATCTATCAAACTCAAAAAAATACCCAATTTCAACCCAATTTTCAGATTTTCAAACATACCCAAAAGTTCTTCTTCAAGCTCCTGAAAGCTTCAAGAACACATCAATGGTGAAACCCCAATTCACAACCAATCTTTACCAAGTTTGAAACCAAGGATCCCAATGACATATAAAACATATATAATCACTTAAACAACTCCAAAACCCAACAAAATCAAACACCCAAACTTTCAATTTTCGGATTTTTTACAAACCCTTAAAAAAAAAAAAAAAAACCCATTTTTCAAACTTCCTCAAAACTCAAATTTATCATGTAGGATTCATACTACATCATATATATATATAACCCAAGAATCATCTTAGCAAAGTATAAACATGAGCTTAAACACCAATTTTCAGATTTTAAAAACCATCATCTAAAACCCCCAAATAGCAAAGAACCCTAGAGAGAGAGAGACATACCCACTTGTTCTTCCCTTTGTAACTTGAAATTCTTGCTCAATTGAATGTTTTGATTGTTAAAGCTTTCAATATTTCTTCAAACTCTTGTTCTTCTTCTCTCTTTTCTCTTTTTTCTTTTTCTTTTCTTTTCTTTTTTTTTTTTGTAAACCCTCTCTAGACATTCAGTGAATGAAACATACGTTTGTCTCCTTAAAGACTGATTTTTTATGTTTTAAAAATTGTGTTTAACACCCCCAACATTTTTTAAAACATGCATTTAAGTTCCCAAACTTCCCCATATCGCCTTAGGACCCCAAGATATCAATAATTAACAATATAAATCCCAATTTTACAAATATAAATATTCATAAAAATATATATATATATACATATTATTTTCACATCGCATTCGCTTTACTAACTAATTTAAATCACCCTATTTGGTTCTAGGTCTCACAGCAGTAGTCCTGCAGGTATTTGTCTCTTTGCTTTTACTTGCTGACATGCTGAGCACTCTGAAACATATTTAGCCACTTCTCGCTTCATACCTTTCCACCAAAAGTTCTCTTGCAAGTTTCGATACATCTTATTACTTTTCGGATGAACTAAATATCTAGTACTATGAACCTCCTCTAAAAGTCGCTCCTTCAAGTCCTTTACATTTGGTACACATAACCAATTCCCAAGCATAAATACTCCGTGTTCCATCGTAAACCCTGGTCGTTTCTCCAACGATATCTCATCTCTCATCTTGCAAAATAGAGATCGTGAAGTTGCTCTGCCTTGATTTCACCAATAATGTCTGGGTGAACTATGATCGCCATCATTAAGCCACCCTTAGTCTCTGGGATCATATCCAATTCTAAACGTTCCATTTCTTTTACCAATTCCTTCTATTGAGTTAGCCCATCAGCTAAATTCCTTGTCGTTTTCTTGCTTAAAGCATCGGCTACTACGTTAGCCTTTCCCAGATGATACTCGATCGAAAGGTCGTAATCCTTCATTAACTCTAACCATCTTCTATGTCTCATATTCAAATCTTTTTGAGTGAATAGGTACTTCAAACTCTTATGGTCCGTGAAGATCTCACACTTTTCCCCGTACAAGTAGTGTCTCCAAATCTTCAATGCATGAATTACATCGGCCAGTTCTAAATCACGAATCGGATAATTAACCTCGTGTGTCTTCAATTGTCTAGAGGCATAGGCAATTACTTTACCACCTTACATAAGCACGCATCCCAAACTCTGATATGACGCATCACTATAAAGCACAAATCCTTCAGTTCTAGATGGTATCGTCATGATAGGTGCTCTCGTCAACTGCGACTTCAACTCTTGAAAACTGTCTTTATACTCTTAACTCCATTTAAAAGTAACACCCTTCTTCATCATGAATCTGGTCATAAGTAGCGAAATCTTCGAGAAATTCTTGATAAAACGACGGTAGTATCTTGCTAAACCCAAGAAACTTCGAATTTCTGATACGGATGTCGGTCTCTGCCAATTAGTTGCAACTTCTACCTTGTGAGGATCAACTGAAACTCCATTCTTGTCAATCACATGACCAAGAAAAGTAATGCTAGGTAGCCAGAATTCACACTTCTTAAATTTGCCAAACAGTTGTTTCCCTCGCAATCTCTAAAGTATTAACCTCAAGTGGCTTTCGTGTTCTATCTCACTCGGCGAATAGATAAGTATATCGTCGATGAACACTATCACGGAATCATCCAAGTAGTCCCTGAAGACTCGGTTCATAAGATCCATAAATCCTATGGCACATTCGTAACTCCAAATGGCATAACTAAAAATTCATAATGCCCATAACGCGTTCTAAAAGCTGTTTTCTCGATGTCTTCAGTCTTTACTTTCAACTGATGGTAGCCCGATCTAAGATCTATTTTGGAAAACACTTGTGCTCCACAAAGTTGATCAAATAGGTCATCGATTCTAGGTAATGGGTACTCGTTTTTTATTGTCAATTTGTTTAGCTCTCGATAGTCCACACACATTCTTATTGAACCATCCTTCTTCTTCACAAACAACACTGGAGTTCTCTACGGCGATATGCTAGGTCGAATGAAACCTTTATCAAGTAATTCTTGTAGTTGTACCTTTAGTTCCTTCAATTCTACTGGTGCCATTCTATACGGTGCTTTCGATACAGGCCTTGAATCTGAGCATTATCTCAATAGTGAACTTAAATTCCTTCTCAATCAGTACATTTGGCAAGTAGTCAGGAAATACATCTAAATATTTTTGCACTATCGGAATGTCTTCCACTTTCAATTCGGTCGTCGAAGTATCAATTACTGAGCATAGGAATCCCTAACATCCCTTTTTCAACAACTTACCCACTCGGATAGCTGAAATCAAGTACGGTGGCAGTATAACTCCACTTCCCTAAAAACAAAAGTCCCTATATACTGGTGATCAAAAATTAACTTCGTTCCGTTCACAGTCTATAGTAGCTTGGTTAAGAGCTAACCAATCCATTCATAGTATCACGTCGAAATGGCTAATAATAATCGATATAAGGTCTACGATCATCGCCTTCTTGCCTAGTTTGATCTCACAATTCTTATAAATCGTAAACGTTACCACTGGTTTACTAAGCAGCATGGCAATGGATAAATCATATCCGAGTGGCGCAGAATTAATAATCAAATGTCCAACAAAATTATGCGATACGAATGAATGCGTAGATCATAAGTCAACAAGTATGCGTGCTAAGTGCGAACATACAAGCACCATACCAGAGACCACTATATCAGTAGCAGCCACGTCTCCAGGGTTATCTGAAAAGATCTCCCCTTATGCTATTCTATCTTTGGTCTCCTCTCACTTGACTACTGAGGCTTTGAACCACTGAAAGTCATGGAACTCGCTCCTTGTTGAGGACGTTTCCTCGGACAATCTTTAGCTAGATGTCCCAAAGTACCACAATCAAAACACTTGAGTTGCGGATAGGATGCAGATTTTGCATTATTTCTCCCTCTAGTCTTACCCTGGGAGTTAGTCAGAAAACATCGGCCAGTGTGTGGTCGATTACAAAGCGGACACAATGGCATATTGCTGGGTGCTCTTTGGGAATCACCCAAGCTAGAACTAGAGCCTCGTGTAAACGGCCTCTTAAAAGATCTACCCTGGTGTCGGTCACTACCCTCATAACCCCGCTTGCCTTATTGATTCTGCCTCAATCTTTCCCATTCACTTTATACCACAAGTGCTGTTTATTGCACTGCACCGACAGTTGAGTGTTCATACAGTCCCACTCTCAAACGAATGTTCTCCCTCAATCCTTCTTCGAACTTCCTTGCTCTATCCTCATCCTCCGGCACTGAACTCTTACTGAATCTCAAGAATGCGTTATACTTGGAAGTATACACAGTTATGGTCATACCCCCTTGCTTAAGATTATCAAACTCTCTCTTTTTTGCATTATGAGCGGCTCGCGAAAAGAATCGGCGATTGAACTCTGCCTTGAATCCCTCCCAAGTTATCGGTGCTCCTTGGTCCAACACATTTACCCACCAATTCTAGGCTTCACCCTTCAGCACATCACTTGCATTTTCTATCTTTAGTGTATCAAAAATTGGAATGGTCCTGAATATCCTCTCCATATCCATAACCCAATGCTTTGCCAACGTCGTGTCAGAAGTCCCATGAAATTCTGTCGGCTTCTTTCTAGTAAATTGTTCTGACACAGATCTCGTACCTCTATTCTCGGGTGTATGTACTACAACTATTGGTGCTACTTTTATTGGAGGTGTTGGGCGCAACCGTTCTATTATATTCTGGATCATATCTCTCATATTCCCAATCATTTCAGTCATTTCATTCATACGTCGGTTATGCGACGATAATTTACGGTCACCCATGATTGTAACTCATGTAACTCTCGATGCATAAACAATATGCATGCACAACAATATCTATAATATGTATGTACAACAACATACATATGCACCAAACATCTTTACCATGTACGGATGCATTCTAGCACATGTGACAATTCACTCAACGCTCCACTCGTTATCGAATGTTCCCAATGGTTTGTTACCTATAGCTTTTATACCACTAAATATCATGATCCATCCCGCTAATATGCGGAAATAGGACACGTGGCACGCTACCAAGGCTCATCCAATTCCATTAAAGTAAAATAGCAGCAAAAAATATAAGTAAAATCCATTAAAAACAGAGTTTTAAAAAGTTTTGCCCAATTGGAAAAGTTCCAAAATAATTCTGATTTGAAACAAAGGTCCAGTCGACTGATCGAGGGCCACGACGACTGGATACCTGAAGCAGAAAGAATAAAAAGGTCCAAAGGCCACGTCCAGTCGACTGTGTCAGGAACTCAATCGACTGGGGCTCTCATATCTCAGCCGACTAGTGCCTTGTCCAGTCGACTGGACACTATGCATTTACTAGGAATTACAAGTACTAATCCAAGCCATAACAAGATTCGATTACAACATACTATCAATTCTAATTCTTATTATAAGTTAGAAAGAACACAAAAGTATAAACAAGAGCGTTCCCCAGCATTCCTCCGACCTTAGTCCTCATACTTCTTCTTTCCTCGCTTCTTATCACCTGCAATGGAGTAAATTTCCACTACTCAGCTATATGCTGATTGTACAATTCTACACGTATGCTTATATGCCAATTCATGGTTTAAAACATCTAAAACATATAGAATTAGTCTCTAGGGTGAGTGGTACGCATTCATCCAGTAAATGAAATCGATGTCGTGGAAGGCACACCTCTCCCATGAATTTCGCCCGGATCCAAAATATCAAAGTCAGTATTTAAAACATGAAATTTCCATATATTTCACTGATCTAGAATTCATACCTCGTGCGATCTCTCCAAAACTTTGAAGGATCAACTAGGGGCCCAAATAAACGTCGGATCTCGGATTATACGCAATTCCTACAAGTTTTACTGGGTATTCCCCAAAATCCTAGAAATTAGATTTTTGGAAAAGTTAACCAAATGCGGTCTAAGAGGTATCAAATCGAAGCTCTTACCTCAAGGAGTTCAAATCTCAACTCTGGCGAAAATCTGACAGACGAATGGTCGTCGATCAGCGTCGTGAAGCTCGGGGCAATGAAATCTCCCTTTTCTCTCTCCTCCTAAGAAATTTAATAAAGTTGTGGATAATAATGAAATTCTCATCCACCACTATATATAAGCACGACTCTCGGCAACTCAAAACTTCTAATTAACTCCTAAAATGTCGTACATGTCCATTTTATGACTTCACGAGTTAAAACTAAAATTTATAAAAGCTTCCATCTAAATTCCGTTTGGGTCCAAAATAAGGATCTAATAAAACTAAGTTCCGTGGAATCTCTATACCACCTACCTTTTTAAGCACGTAACACTCATGTTCTCACCACATTATTCAAAATGAGATCTAACAATATCAAAACTACCAGAAATTATACTACACATGTATAATTTACTATTCATAACGTACCAGATAACTCAAATAACATTTAAATTACATAAATGCCATTTAGTTATGCCAATGACATATGAAGTACCAGATTCCCGTGTCTCCACTTGACACCTTAACGTTGACCCACAGTCAACCTCCTCTCAATTATTAATAAACATTAATAATTCACATGCTACCACAATGTCATATTAAAAAGTTTGGAAATTCTGGAACGGGTGTGACATAGACAACTCACCGTGCTAGCGTAAATTTAGACATGCTTTTCACATTTAAGTGCGTGCATAATTAACGGCCTAAGATTAACACGTGAATTTTGCCCCGATCACAATTTTGTCGTCGAAATTTAAAACATATATTTCCCTATATATCATAGGTTAGAACTTCATACCTCATGAAAATTCTCTCAAACTTTGAGGGAAGTACTACGGAGGCAATTAAACGTCGGATCTTATTTTTCAGATGATTCGTATATGTTTATACATGTTTTTATCATATTTCTAGAAATTAGATTTTTACAAATGCCAAACGAGGCCTATGAGGTATCCAAACGTAGATCTTACCTCGAGGAGTCCGAATATAAAATTTGGCAAAAAACTGGCGGACTAACGGTGGCCTATGTCCCCGGCAAGGTCGTGGTACTAAATCTCCCTCCTCTCTCTCTCTCTCTATCAGTAAATAATAAATCTCATCCTCACCTATTTATAGGCAATCTTTCTATAAATCGCAGTTACCACACCGTGAGTTCTCAAAACTTTCTAATTAACTCCTGAAACGTCGCACACGTCCATTTTATGCCTTTACGAGTAAAAATTATAATTTCCAGAAGTTTTCGACTAAGTCTCATTTGGGTCCAAAAGTTCGTCCGAAAACTAAATTCTGTGAAATTTCTACATAACTTACCTTTTATTTAACGTGCCACTTATGCTCTCACCACAGTGTTCAAAATGCTCTACAACGATAACAAAAACTACCAGAAATTATACTACACAGGTATAATTTACTATTCATAAAATACCAGATATTTCCAATAACATTTAAATAATATAAATGTCATTTAACCATGCTAATGCAACATGAAGTACCATGTTCTCGTGTCTTCACTGACACCGTATTGTTGACCCACAGTCAACCTCTTTCACCATTATCAAATAACATTGATAATTCACAAAATCCGAATAAGCATGTTAAAACCATAAAATTTTTGAAACGGGTGTGACAACTCTCCCCTCCAAAAAGGAAGTTTGTCCCCAAACTTATACCATCTTCTCAAGTCACCAAGACTTCACGCAAGTACTTCTAACATATGCCTCAGACACGAACCAACCACTTACTGAGAAGTCACAATCTTACGAGAAAATAAATCCTCAGGCTTTTAAGGAAAATAAATCTTCAGAGCTCGCCTCCCCCATCTCAATCCGATAGTAGATTCAAACCGAATCCTAGTAATACCCCGAAGCATCCCGATAAATGAGAACATCACTACCTGACTTACTCAATAGTCAAATCTGACACTAAATCACATCACGGCGTCACAACATTCACTCACATATCCTTCATCGTACTTATCACATATATTTTCCGAATTCAAAAGTTTCATCACAATACCCAAAACGAATGAGATAACTCATCTTCCATTCACCTATCTTTACTTTCAGCTACAAGCCGTGTACAAAACATCTCAACTGGTTAACAACCATATTCGATTCTTCATCTCAAAGTGAACCAAACCAAGCACTAACATATGCGCATACCCCATCGATAAGCCAACGCTCCAACCAACTGTTTCACTTACTATAGATTCAATCCTTATCCTGCTAATCATAAAGTACTTGTAGAACGATAACACGTTTCAAACGACTTCCCATCTCTTATCAAATTTCAATATTTCTTTTCTAATAAATCCATACCATGACAACATCAGTTGAAATGACTATCAAATAGTCGGTAGTGCGTCACACTAGTACTCTTTCTCTCTCTGTCTCTAAAACCCTTATCATTCCCTTCAAGTTTTACCAACCTCGTAATATACTCCCATTGTTCATGCATCGTAAGGTATCAATTATGTTCTCTATTGAAAATTTCACACCATTATATTCGTTCAAGTCAACACATGTCACACATTACCCACGGTGAGGTCAAACACATTCTTCATCCATCTCTCCCCAGTTTGTACTCTAACTACCGCCAACTAACGTAGAAGATTACACCTTAAAATTTTGATTTAGAACTTTTAACAAGGTCAATTACATTTCTCATTCACATTTTAAAACAAATTATTTTGAATATTACATAACACTTTCATTTCTTTCACAACATAATTACCTCAATACCCGTCGTAACAAATAAAATTGTGAACCAAAATTGACTTAGTCAATCATACACATACCACATCGTCCATCATGACGCATTCCCATACTCAGAACATACCTTGTTCTTGTCTCAAACCTTGGACCATTCATAATCCATTCTTATTTACGTAGTGTACACACACCCTGAGTCAATTAGTTTTCTGTCGGAGATCTCAATTGTAATGTAATCCATTCTCATCTCATGTATACCCTACTTATCTTCTGTCCTTTAGACTAACAGTCCAAGTAGATTCACTACCCTTTATGTAGTTATACGACTCCAAAAGTCTCTGGTGTTTCACTTTCACCTTTACACAAGCCCATACCAATCGTACTCATGTATCTGAACTCTTACTGAGTTCCTGACAACCCTTTACACTAAACGTATACTCCTCGTAGAGAATCTCAAGGCACTATGATTTATTCAATAGTTTAATATTTCATAACTCTAGTCAGCCTGACTTAACTCCAATTCAGATTCTCTAATCCTTTACCTTTACTATTCTGATATTAATTTCATTGTTCCGGAAGAACCTGTTGCTTAAGTATTCATACTATTTTTGTAACCATCTGAAGACAACTCAATAATTTGATCTTCCCAATCAAGTACCATAGTTTCACTGTGTTGATAAATTCCCATTCGACTTCCAATTCACATACCTTTCGTGATGATACTTAGGGTCTCCCTATTCTCCCTTCGGTTACCAATGTCAACCCATTCATAACTATTGTCTTCAAGCTTCACATCTTACGGATCTCATCAAATTCCTGATTGTTCAAAACTTCAACCATCCATAACCTCAGGTTATTCCAATACATAAACTGAGATCAAGTTCTCTTTAGAACAATACTCAAGTCAACTCGTTTAGTGGCACTACCTCCAGCTTACTAAGTTTAAGTGTACAACATTTCACTAACCCCTTACTTTAGAATTTCCAAGTTCATAATCTGCTAACGTATAACTCCTTTGTTTAACAACCACCATTGTGTCTCAAGCACTAAGCATACCATGTCCTTCCACGATACCCTGACTTCCAAAGTCCACTCGATACCTTCTCATATATCGAATACTACTTTTCTTATTCAAATGAAAGTTATATTTTAAAACATTGTCAAAATTTTAAAATTTTCTTGGGGTGAACTCCGACATTCTCAAAACCCTCCAACTTCGTTGGAATTTAGGACAACTGAGACAACATTCCATTGATTCCACCACTGTCCTCTAACCACTTTATATTCTTACTATCATATCCGATAATGTATTCAATGTGCTTCCCCGTCTCGTCTCACTCTTACTGTTCGTGTTCACTTACCCATTGAAGCATCATCTTCCCAATTTACATTTTTATCTCTCTAACTTAACTTACCCAAAGTCTCTTTACTCTATCCATTTCCAGAGTTGCTCTTGTTCAGTAATGAAATACTTGTCATACTCCAATTTCTCGTTGATGACAAATCGCTTCAAACACTTAACGATGTTTCAAAAGCATTATAAGATTCCCATTTTGTTTGAAATACACTAACTAACAAGGAAAGCATGAATTAGACATCTTGCAAGAACTTTTCTGTGATAAAACAGTCCAAGGGCAAAATGGTTATTTAGAAAATATGGTTAAATTTTACATCAAAAGATAGCTCTTTGAGTCCCGGTTCCAACACAAAAGAAAATGGTGCACTGATGAGAGCTGATATTAGCTTAATATTAGCTCGATAAGGAGTAAAAACTGACTGGATATAACCTCATTTCTCTAGTTTTGCCTGCAATTGTGTTTAATTTGCTTCTTTACACAATGATATGTTTTTCGTGGTATGTTGTTGTGTTTGGCTTTGTAAGTGCAGGTTCTGAAGCTAAAGGGAATTACAAGTTGAAAGGAATAACTCAAGAAACAAATTGATGAAGTCTTGATACCAATCGATTGACATAGTGTCAATCGATTGACATGTTTTCCTTACCAATCGATTGAACTATTTGTCCATAAAAGTCGACGAAAAAAATGTTTTCAAAATCACTGGTCTGGGCAGAGGGGTGTTCGACCGGTCGAACTGCCCCTTTCGACCGGTCCAAGTACCCCCTAGACCATATTTTCCTCCATTTAACATCCTTAAAAGTTTTTAAACTCACAAGGCAATTGAGGCTACTTCCCAACCATTTTAGAACCACCAAAATGTGCTCTAAAACATCAAAAACTCATCGAATTACACGTGGTTCATGGTTATCTGCACTACAACTCACTGTAATAAAGACATTCTCTAAGAATTCCCTACCAAGATCCCTTTATCTTTATGATATCCAATATCAATTTGATTTCTCTGAATCTTTTATCATGTTCAATCAATCATACTTATCTTTCACTCCTATTCTCATATCCTTACTTCCTTTATTTTATTTCCTTTGACGAACCACTTCAAAGCACCAAAAAAAATCCTTTGTCGTATTCATTTCCATTCACTTATTCTTCATCAAGGAGTTCTACGGTTTCTCCTCTGACCTATACTTCCTTATCATTATCATTCATCATCCTTATTGTTACATTCCTACGTTCATAATCATCAAGTCTAGACAATCACTCCAGAAGCCTCATCATCGCATCACTTAACCTTCAACCATCTATAGGTTCAAACTGTTCATTCATACTCTATCAATTCCATTCTTAACCCTTTATCTTAGGTTACTCCTTAAATACCACTTCCTACTTACACAATCAATCCGGTAGCTTTCCTTATACTACATCTGAATCCACTATGGTACCATGACCGTTCAAAATCAGGTTCAGCTGAGAGATTCCTCAACAACTACAATACTTATAACCCGTTGAGATATTTCTCGATCCCCAATGCATACCGTAAGATAGGTTGAGAGATTCCTCAACCATCCAATCATCTCAATACCGTACAATCAGTTGAAAGATTCTTCAACTACCCGTCATCCACCATAAAAGAAACCATAAGATAACCCGTATGATCACACTGTAGGTTAACACCGTAAGATAAGGTGAGAGATTCCTCACCTGTCTGATACACGAGCAATACATATTGCTAGATTGTCTTTCTGTCATGAACCCCCAACTGTTCATCCCTATTCTCTTACGTCATGATGTTTAACCCATGCCTGAAACAGAACCCTTATCAGTCAATCCCAAGTCCAAAACTCAACTGTGGACAACCACTTTCATTCCCTATGTGAACTATAAGAAAATCTTCTCTAATGCTCACTATTCAAACCTCGTTCTTGGTTAGATCCCCCAAAGGCACTCGTCACTAACGTTTAAAGCACTCACCAATTCGATCAAACTCATTTCATTTTCACCAGTATCCAATTGTTTGTCACCACCAAGATATCATCTACCCCTGTGCCACCACAAAAGGTCTATGATAACAAGTGATAACCTCATTTCATTACACAGCTCTACCTCCGTATGATTCAGTCGGTTCACGAATGCATAACTACTATGCATGCATGATAATAATTATGCTCATGTATATATAACAACATACCATATGCATCAAGCATCTCTACAATGTATGGATGCAATGTAGAACATGTGTCAAAGCACTCAACACTCCACTCGTCATCGAAAGTTCCCAAAGTTTTGTTACCTATTGCTCTGATACCAATAAATGTCATGACCCATCCCGCTACGTGCAAAAAAAGGACACGTGGCACGCCATCAAGGCTCATTTAATTCCTTTAAAGTAAGTAGTAGTGGAAAAACATAAGTAAAAGTTATTCAAATCAGAGTTATAAAAAGTTTTGCCAATTGGAACACTTCCCAAAAGAATTCAATTTTGAAAACAGAGGTCCAGTCGACTGTGTCGGGGACCCAGTCGACTGAAGACCTAAGGCAGTGAGGTTTCAAATGACCAACAACCCGTCCAGTCGACTGTGTCTGGGGTCCAGTTGACTGGGGCCTCAATTTTTCAGTCGACAGACTCCACTCAGTCGACTGTGGCTATTACAGAACCAAAATCAACATTTTTCATCAGGAGTCCAGTCGACTGATACATGGACCAGTCAACTGGTTTTTCCATATTTAAAATTAGTTTCTAACAAGGCCCAGTGGTCCAGTCGATCGACACATGGTCCAATCGACTGATCCCCTGGCAGCTTACCAAGTTGTGCAGTTTAACAACCTAAGGTTCTCCAATTCAAAATCAACACCAACACAACTATATTATAACGATTTAAAACATAATTACAGGTGTTCAAATACAAGATTACAGTACTACGAACCTACCCCAAAGTCCTATTGCAATATATTACGAATTCCCAAATCCTTATACAAGTTTAGGAAAAGGAACAAAAATATAAACAAATTTGAATTCCCCTGGCATTCCTCGGCCCCACTCCTCGTGCTTTTTCTTGCCTTTCTTCTGATCACCTGCAATGGAGTAAAACTCCACTGCTCAGCTATGTGCTGAGTGTACAAGTACTAACATATGCATATATGACAAAACATGCTTTAATCTTATAAATCACATCAGTAGTCTCTAGGGAAAAAAATATGCATTCACCCGGTAGCGGCAAGTCCAAGCCTTAAACCGCGATGTCAATGGCTAGTCTAAGCCTACAACCATTACATCCCCAAGTGCCATGGCAAGTCCACGCCTTAAACCATGCACAGTAGCCGTCGCTACTCAAATTCTCAAACATCGAGAAGCTTACTCTGGCATAAATTTGTATAATTTCCCCCCTTTGACCCACATAGACAACTCAACGTGCTTGCATAAATTTAGACATGCTTTTCACATTTAAGCGCGTGCATAATTAATGGGCCTAAGATTAACACATGAATTTTGCCCGGATCACAATTTCGTCGTCGAATTCTAAAACATACATTTCCTTATATATCATAGGTTAGAACTTCATACCTCATGCAAATTCTCTCAAACTTTGAGGGAAGTACTACGGAGGCAATTCAACATAGGGTCTCTATTTTCATATGATTCCTACAAGTTTATACATGTTTTCCCCAGATTTTTAGAAATTAGATTTTTTAAAAAGTTTGCCAAACGAGGCCTAAGAGGTATCAAAATGTAGATCTTATCTCGAGTAGTCCGAATATAAAATTTGGCAAAAAATTGGCGGACGAACGGTCACCGTATGTCGCCGGCAAGATTGTGGCACTAAATCTCCCTTCTCTCTCTCTCTCTCTCTCTCTCTCTCTCTCTCTCTCTCGCTCACTCTCTCTCTCTCAAGATATTTTGAAGTTTTTGTAAATCATAAATTTCACCATCACCTATTTATAGGCAACCTTTCTAGAAATCGTGGTTACCACCCCGCGAGTTCTCAAAACTTTCTAATTAACTCCTTCAATGTCGCACAAGTCCATTTTATATCTTTACGAGTGAAAATTATAAATTTCAGAAGTTTTTTACTAAGTTTCATTTGGGTCCAAAAGTACGTCTAAAAACTAAATTCTGTGGAATTTTTACACAACGTGCCATTCACGTTCTCAACATAGTGTTCAAAATGTTCTATAATGATAACAAAACTACCAAAAATTATACTGCACAAGTGTAATTTATTATTTATAAAATACTAGATATTTCCAATAACATTTAAATCATATAAATGTCATTTAACCATGCTAATGCAACATGAAGTACTATGTTCTCGTGTCTTCACTGACACCTTACCGTTGATCCACAATCAACCTCTTTCACAATTATCAAATAACATTGATAATTCACAAAATCCGAATAAGCATGTTAAAACCATAAAATTTTTGGAACGGGTGTGACATAATTTTTAACACTTAACCCCTTGTGGTGCTACTTTTGGGAATAAATTTTCTATATGGGACTAATTTTGGCATTTGGTTCTGGGCTTCTGGTTTTGGTAATGCTCGTTCTTTAGGGTTGCTGGTTAGTATGGAAGCTGCTGGATTATATCTTTGTTTGGGTTGTTTGGGGCTGGTCAGATTTGGGGTGTGATTATTTCTATGGTACTTTGTTTTCTGAATTATTAACGATATGAAATATTCTCTGTTGTTAATAAATAAATAAATTTGTACACTTAAATTTCTGTATGCTGGACTAATTTTAACACTTAATCTCTATGTGAGTCAATTTTGAGAGAAATCTTAATAGTTTCATTTTAATCCAAAATCACAGAGAGTTAAATATCTACTTTTAAATCACATGAGACAAAGTATAAATAGACATAACCACAATGAGGCAAAATATAATGGGGGAGTTAGTGAGAATGTAACAACCTGCATTTCATTAATTAATTTCAAATCCATTTCCATAATTAATATGTATTTGTATTGTCATATTTAAATCAATATGTATTGTATGCTGTCATTAATCTCGATTCTCATATTTGGAATCTTATTTCTTGTCTAAATTCATAATTAAAATTCTTTTGGGGTCAAAATACGATTTTATAAAAATTGGCAATACCTGTCTTGGATTTCAAAACTGTATTTCAAAACGGTGGGAGCATTTTCTTTTAACTCAATCAGTATTTTTATGAAACCGGAAAATCACTTCCTACGTTAAAATGAATTTTCTGTATTTTTGTGGTGACCACTGCGCCCCAAAAATACCAGTTTTTTGTTCAAAACCGTCTGCGCTGCGTTAAACTGGCACAATTTTTGATTTGGACGTAAAGTTGGAAGTGACTATACATTACTTTCCAATTATGGAAACTAATGATTGTTTAGAGCCATGTTTGGGAATGTTTGTAGTGTGTGTGTTGTCTTTATGCCATAAGTTGAAATACCCAAACACTACTAATTGACCCCTAAACTAACTTAGTTAACTTCTAAATCAATTCCCAGCAGATTGTAGATACATATATGTTTGTTATGTATATTATGTATTTAGATAATTGAATATCAACTTGAATTTGTAGAGTGAGAGTGAAGGTGCTTGGTCGCCAAGTTCTCCATTTTTATTTTCTATATATGTACACTACACTACTCTCTATTCTCTGCTCTACACACAATCTGTGAGAAAAGAGAAAACACAGAGAGTTTATACAGAAAATTTTAGAGAGAGAGAGGACTCAAACTCCATGGTCAAAGCTTGACGTGGGTCTTTATATTTTGGATTCTTTCTCAACTATTCCTCTATAATCAATCACAGTGAGTATTTAGAACTCACTCAGAATGTATTTCATGTTTATTTACTGTTGTATTTGTCTGCATTAGAAATCACCATTGTTATGCTCATCCATGGAAGCTTGAAGCTCAAAAATGGTGATTTTTCAAACTTAACCAAAATCGTTTTTGATAGATAAAAATGAAAGATTACAGTCCCTAGAGGTTGTATTTAAAGTATTGGAGCTTAATTCATTCGTATATGAAAGTATATTAGAATTGAAATTTTGACACCTCTCGGTTTTTTGTAAAATCCGAGAGCTACGATTGAAATTGGTTAAAACCGATCGCGTATTCATGATCCTTGCGGAAAAACGGAGAGAACCATATATTACAAGTTATGTTTGCATTCGGATTTGAAAATGGGTCAAAAATCAACCTTAAATTCGTAACAGGGGAGAAACTGCTGATGCCAATCGATTGGTATGGGTTCCAATCGATTGACATGGGTTCTAATCGATTGACATATGTTCCAATCGATTGACACTTTTGTCAATCGATTGACATTTTTCAGCACTGACGACTTTTAGTAAAACGGCCATAACTTCCTCTAGGAAACTCAAAAACGCGCACGGTTTGAAGCGTTGGAAACTAGACTCAAAGACCTTTCTTTTGATATGTAATTCATGTATACAAATTATAACTCATTTTTTAGGGCATTACTTCAAAGTAGACCCACTTGTGTTCTAATAGCGATAAAAGCATGTTAAAGCATTCTTTGATGAATTCACCGGTGGTTTCATATAAGATTTGATTTCTTCTTGTATATCCATGGTTATCGTTCCCAGTACTTTATATTTCTGTATTAAGTCACATATCATTCATGTGGAGTCAGTTGTACATGGCATGGTGAGTGTTGGTCAGTATGGAAAAGAGTAATGGACAGTGTGGTATAGTGAGTGCTGTTGAGATTGTGTTGTGGACACTCCCTGGTAAGTAAGTACCAAAGTGTGTTGTGGTTGAGATTGCGGTGAGAGTGTCTTTGAAATGCGACGGTGGCAAATTTGGACACTCCATGGCACCCATGGTAGCGTTAAAGTGTGTGACGCCGAACTTGGACACTCCCTGGCACCCATGGAAGTGCTAAAGTGTGGCCTACGGACACTCCCTGATACCCGAGTCTGGATACTGCGTGAGGGTTCCTCCGGTATTTGCATGGCGGTTAAGGTATTCAAAGTGTGAGGCATTGGACACTCCCTGGTACCCCGGACCAAAGTGTGAGGCAAACTGGACATTCCCTGGCACCCCGTTGCTAAAGTGTGGCTACCTTAGTGTTTCAAAGATATTGGAGTGAGATAGTGGGTTGTTGTGTTTGTCGAGAAAAAAGAGTCGGTAAGATGAGTTTGGTGCATTGTTTTCATACACGGTCACATATATGTGAATTATAGCTTTCAAATGATGTTGCTGTTGTTTTCTAAAATTAACTCTTTACTCTAATGTAAACTCATTGAATTAAATGGAAATTTTGAAAATGGTAAATGAGTATGTTTTACATTCAAAGTTATGTTTTTAATACTCACCAGCTTCTTGAAGCTGACGGCGTTGATGCGCCCTGGACATTCGTGTTCAGGCTTTTCAGGTTTTGATCAAGCGAAACATTATGATTATGCAAACTGAGAACGGTTGCTTTGGATGATAGAACTGTTATCAATATCCTATGCTTTAAGTTATAAATTGTTTTGTAATAAGGATGACTGTAATAGACGATAGATATTGTTTTGTTTCAAGGCGGTCTGTGCCTTTAGATGACCCGTACTGTAATATGTAATAAGTTAGAAAAATATTTGTAAGTCTTGATTGCTTAACTCTGATCATGGTTTTATGTTGTTCGACGTTTGGGACGGAATCGATCCTTCAAACTGTCGCGACCTACGGGTCCATGAAGGAAATTAAATGCTTTCCATATTTATGCTACGTCGGGGCGTGACAGGATTTAGTGGTATCAGAGCCAGGTTATCTCAGATAGTTTACCCAGGTTAGGGTTTACCAGTATAGACCCGATTCCACATTCCATTAAGTGTTACATACCCGATGACACGACAGGACGGATAGACTCAGTTACCCAAATGCCTAAGATTATTCTGTCCTGACTTAAGTAGTACCTTTTTATCAGGTATGGATCCAGCTCATCCACTATATGTACCAGACGGATTTGGGGGACACTTTGTGACACCTGGGGCAGTGGTCCCAGCCTTCCTCGACTTGTATCATGCGGCCGTTGAGCAGTTGGCCACAGCGACCGTAGTATCTGATTTATGGCACCAGGTTCACGTGGTAGGCTTAGTTGACTTGACTCGTATCCGCCTAGAGCTTCGTTACTTCGCGGAGGCTCAGCGTTTGGTTTTGGTTGAGGTTTTGAGGTTGATCGATAGCGATGCTTTCTATCTTCCCCTCGAGATCCACGCCCATCTGGCACAGCTAGAGATGCCTCCGCCAGTGGTTCCCTTTGCCGAGGACGATATTGAGGTTGTTCATTTGGTTCCGGTAGGTGGAGAGGATGTAGAGGATGGCATAGGTCTAGGCGACTTAGCCGTTGACCTAGAGGCTGAGCTAGCACTTGAGCTAGCCTTACCTGAGGAGGTGCCAGTTGAGGCAGATGCCCCAGCGCCTGCTTCTTCATCGACCTCTCAGAGCTCTGGCTTTGATTTAGTGGGCCCATTCCTTGTTCAGCGATTTTCCCCCGTCGATTCGCTAGATCTCCTGATAGCTGCTTATGGAGACGATTGACGTTCTAGATATGACTTTGTACATATTAACTACTTTTGACTATTAGCTCTATCTCTTTTTGCAAACTGTAATTACATGCATTAGAGTGTAGGGCAATGACCCCATTTTTGTAACGTTAACTCCTGCATGCGTCCTAACCCATATGGATAGGGTAGGCATTGACCTGATCATACATGCTTTTTGTATCAACTTGACAAGAAGTTATATATATATAAGATATACTCTTTTGAATGTTGTTGGCACCGCTTAAATTTCGTTACATTTCTGCTTCATGCATGTTTCTCATCCCTTCATCACTATCATGCATAGAATGGCTGGGAGACCGAGGAGGAATCAGAATTTGATTGAGGGAGCACCCGAGGCTGCCGATCCTACGGGGATGTTCGAAGCATTTGTCAGACGTTTGGAAAGAATCAGTAATACAAATGACAACCGACGAGACCGCCAAACTGGGGATAAGCTGCTGGGAAGATTCCGTGCACTAAGGCCCGAGCAGTTTGCGGGTACCGCAGAACCTTGGAAGGCCGAACAATGGTTAAGGCAAATGGACCGTATGTTCGAGGCTGTCCAGTGCAACGAGATGGATAAGAGGAGGTTAGCTACCTTCCAATTGACTGATGCTGCCGCAGATTGGTGGGATTCGGTCATAGCTACTATCGGGAACACAGCTGCTACAGGAATGACGTGGACCGCGTTCAAGGGGAGATTTCTGAAAAAGTACTTCCCGGCTACGGAAAGGCACAGAAGAGAGAAGGAATTTATGGATCTGACGCAAGGAACCAAGTCGGTGCAAGAGTACACTACTCAGTTTGAGAGACTGTCTCGATTTGCCCCTCACATGGTTAATACTGAAGAGAAGAAGATCCGTAAGTATAACCAAGGGCTGACACTGCAGATTCGCCGCCTGACTCTCGGCCACCTAGATAAGTCTTTTGAAGGACTTGTTGGTTTGGCTACCGATCTAGAAGAAGACGCTCGAGTGAACCGTAAGCAATTTGATTTCCAACCGCCTCAAAGGGGTAATTTTGGAAATAGACCACCAATGAATCGTACCCAAGGGCAGAAGAGGAATTTTGAGGGAGCAAGAGAACCCAGGCTATCACCTATCCGACTCAACCCCGAGTAGGAGAAGGAAGTAGTAATGGAAAATGCTTCAACTGTGGCAACCCTGGTCATTTGGCTCGAGATTGCAAGGCACCAAGGCGTGCTGCTCAGCAAGGAATAGTCTGCTTCAACTGTGGTGAACCAGGTCACATCAGTAGGTTCTGCACTGCTCCTAAGTAGGTGACTTATGGTCAACAAGGTCAGACTCGCTTGAATGCTGTTATCCCAGATGCAGCAGGATATGACGGTACTATTTACGAAAAAGGAAATTATGGAGAAGCTCAACCTGATCAGCAAGCAGTGGAAGGTACATTGACTCTGTTTAACTCTCATGTTAAAGTATTATTTGATACGGGTGCTGCTCTTTCGTTCATATCTGTTAATACAATTCGAAGATTGGGTATCTTACCTCATCGTTTAGAGAAAGCTTTGAAGGCTACCTCACCATTAAGAGCCTTAGTCAAGTTAGGACATGTGTGCAAGGACTGTCCTCTACGGATAGGAGATCGTGAGATTCCATCTAGATTGATTGTCCTCTCAATGAAGGAGTTCGACATAATCCTAGGGATGGATTGGCTCACTCAGAATCAAGCGACGCTGAATTGTGCGAGGAAGAGAATCACATTCTCCGACAATGAGAATCAATCATTCGATTTTAAATGTAACCCTTCAGGAGACATGTTCCTCACAAGGTGTTTGGCTAATATCGAAGTCGTCAGTACAGAAGCGACAGCATCATCTATACCTGTAGTCAAGGACTTCGAAGAAGTATTTCAAGACGTTTTTGGTTTACCGCCCGAGAGAAGTATAGAGTTCTGTATTGAGCTTATACCGGGTACCGTACCAATCACGAAGGTTCCCTACAGAATGGCCCCCGTCAAACTGTCAGAATTGAAGTAACAAGTTCAAGAACTCGAGACCCTAGGTTTTGTACGTTCTAGTACATCGCCGTGGGGAGCACCGGTGTTATTTGTGAAGAAGAAGGATGGGACGCTCAGGTTGTGTATCGATTACAGAGAACTGAACCGCGTGACTATCAAGAACAAGTATCCCTTGCCTAGGATTGACAATTTGTTTGATCAACTACAAGGAGCTACGACATTTTCCAAGATAGACCTTAGGTCGGGATATCATCAGTTGAGGGTACGGAAGGAAGACATACCTAAGACTGCTTTCAGAACCCAATATGGTCACTATGAGTTTTTGGTGATGCCGTTTGGAATGATGAATGCCCCGGTAGTGTTCATGGATCTGATGAACAGAGTGTTCAAGCCTTATTTGGATCAGTTTGTCATCGTCTTTATAGATGATATTTTGATCTATTCTAAGTCAGGAGAAGAACACGAACAACATCTACGGATCGCGATGCAGACGCTCAAGGACCACCACTTGTATGCCAAGTTCAGTAAGTGTGAGTTCTGGTTGGAAGAAGTGAAATTTTTGGGACACAAGGTGTCATCCCAAGGAATTTCTGTGGATTCATCCAAGACCGATGTAATACCCGCTATTTTAAATATTTATTTCCCAAGATGAATAAGTGTTTTTATGTTGTTATTATAATATTCAGTATTTATAGAACTCGTTTATAAATTTTCAGAATTTTTAGAAACAGAAATTTAGCAGATTTGTGAATATCTGGTATATTTGGACCAGTTATGATTTTCCAACCAAACATGCCCTAAGGAAATAATTATCCTTGGAACCTTTAACTCTTGGTAATTGCAAGGTGAGGTCCCTCCTTGGTTCCTATATATATGGGACCATTCCATTACATTTATCCTTAGACATATAAGGTTGAGAAGTCATCCTAATGCACACACACACAAACACCAAGAACACCAAGAACACACACACAAACACCAAGAACACACACACAAACACCAAGAACACCAAGAACACACACACAAACACCAAGAACACCAAGAACGCACACACAAACACCAAGAACACCAAGAACGCACACACAAACACCAAGAACACCAAGAACACACCTAGTACACCAAGAACACCAAGAACGCACACACAAACACCAAGAACACCAAGAACACACCTAGTACACCAAGAACACCAAGAACGCTATTTGAAGCCGGAATTTTATATTCGAAGATTCTTCGGGTTTTCTCGGCATTATTATTCTGCGAATTTAGGTGAGTCTCCAACTCACTCAGCTATTTATATTACACTTTGTTATGAACACATGATTATGATTATGATTATGATTATGATTATGATTTATATTAATTATGTGATGCTTATACGTATTATATTACGTATTTAGATAAATACGGCATAAATACGATAAACTGGTATTTTCAAATACGACTGGAATCGAGATGGATTCTTAATGAGGATCGAAAACTCTTAACTTCCAACATGAATACTTATTTATTTATCTCACGGAACTTTTATAAAATTCGGTTGTGGACGTACAAAACTGGAAAATGACCAAAATACCCTTGTGATCTATTTTCACTTAAATCGACTGAAATCAAGATATTTTCTTAACGGGGATCGAAAACTCTTAACTTACAACATGAATACTTATTTATTTGATCTCACGTAACTTTTACATTTTCGAATCCTGACTTATAAACTGGAAAATGACCAAAATACCCCTGTGCCCTATTTTTACTAGAATCATACATGATGCCTAATATTTCATTCTAGTTTTGGTTTGAATGTTGTTATGTGTAATATCCTGTATTTTCCTTGTATTGTTATATCCTTTTGATATATATGAGATAATGACGAGATTGAGAAGCCGACGTGCATATTAGTGGGTCTATCGACCGCAGAGGTCGATACTATTTATGGGTGCGCGAGAATGCGGTCACTAAGACCGTATGATGTTGAGTGTGGAATCCCAGGTGCTGGGACAGGTTCGGGACTTCGTGTCTGGTCGACGTATGATAGAATTGGACTACGTGTCGGATATGGGAGGCTATAGCAGTAGGACTTCGTGTCGAGTATTACATATGGGCGTGTTGGTCAGAGTAACACATTGGGCGAGTTGGCCAGAGTAACATATTGGGCGAGTTGGCCAGAGTAATACATTGGGCGAGTTGGCCAGAGTAACATATGGGCGAGTTGGCCAGAGTAACACATTGGGCGAGTTGGCCAGAGTAACACATTGGGCGAGTTGGCCAGAGTAACACATTGGGCGAGTTGGCCAGAGTAACATATGGGCGAGTTGGCCAGAGTAACACATTGGGCGAGTTGGCCAGAGTAACACATTGGGCGAGTTGGCCAGAGTAATACATTGGGCGAGTTGGCCAGAGTAACATATGGGTGAGTTGGCCAGAGTAACACATTGGGCGAGTTGGCCAGAGTAACACATTGGGCGAGTTGGCCAGAGTAATACATTGGGCGAGTTGGCCAGAGTAACATATTGGGCGAGTTGGCCAGAGTAAAGTATTGGGCGTGTTGGCCAGGATGTATCAGGGGCGTGTTGGCCAAAGTATATCGGGGCGTTTGGCTAGATTATATGGGACTGCGTGTCAAGAGTGAACAGACCGTAGGTATGGGACTACGTGTCTGATTAATGTGGACCCAAGAGTCTATGTTATGTGTGAGACTGCGTGTCAAGAGTGAACAGACCGTAGGTATGGGACTACGTGTCTGATTAATGTGGACCCAAGAGTCTATGTTATATGTGAGACTGCGTGTCAAGAGTGAACAGACCGTAGGTATGGGACTACGTGTCTGATTAATGTGGACCCAAGAGTCTATGTTATGTGTGAGACTGCGTGTCAAGAATGAACAGACCGTAGGTATGGGACTACGTGTCTGATTAATGTGGACCCAAGAGTCTATGTTATGTATTGGGAGATTTGGGACGATGTCCATTGTTAGATATTGGGTTGGTGCATACATGCATACGAACGATGAGATGATCCTTTTTATTGATGTTGTCATTATATGCTACATATCTGTAGATACTCTGTTAGTATTTGCATTTACTCGGCTTTCGTAGCTGACGGCGTTTTATGCCGCTGGATATTCAACGTCCAGCTGGTCAGGGCTTTGAGTATGCAGGTGATGCATACATGGATAGGTACCACGAGGAAGGAGCCTACGATGATGGAGGCTATGCTGGTGCTAACTACTACGCAAGTTGAAGGCTGGAAGTTGTGCCGTAGTTAGCTCGTGTTTATGTTTAGAGACTTTTGAAATAGTTACGTTTATTATAGGCATATGTTGTCGTAATACTTTATTTGTACTTCTGCGATACTTATGGTTTGTAATAGTTAGTATTGAACTCTGATTATATATATATCAACCCTAGAACTTTCCAATGTGTGGTTTGAATCATTACTCTGATGGTTTGACTTTGGTTATGGACAATATGGTGACTTTCAACTGTCATGGCCTACGGGTCCAAAAAGGAATTTATTTTCTCTATTTTTGCTACTGCGGGGCGTGACAACCGATGCTGTGTCAAACTGGGTTAGGCCGAGCAACCCTACAGAGGTTCGGAGTTTCCTTGGACTTGCAGGCTATTACAGAAGATTTGTTGAGGGATTTTCTAAAATAGCCGCACCATTGACTGGGTTGACCAAGAAGAATTTGAAGTTCGAGTGGACAGAGAAGCATGAGCGCGCCTTTCTGGAGTTGAAAGAGAGACTTACTACCGCACCGGTACTAGCTATACCCAAGCCTGATGAGAAGTTCACTATCTTTAGTGACGCGTCATATCAAGGGTTAGGGTGTGTACTTATGCAAGATGGTAGAGTTATCGCCTATGGATCTAGACAGCTGAATTCGAATGAGTTGAACTATCCTATTCATGATTTGGAGTTGGCGGTAGTAGTATTTGCACTCAAAATTTGGAGGCACTATCTCTACGGTGAGAAGTTTGATTTGTTCTCCGATCACAAGAGCTTGAAATATTTGTTCACACAGAAAGAGTTGAACATGAGGCAGCGCAAATGGATGGAGTTGATCAAAGATTACAATTTCACGTTGGAATACCACCCTGGTAAAGCTAATGTGGTCGCTGATGCTTTAAGTCGGCAGACTCGTGAGACAATCGCCTCCTTAATGGTTAGGGAATGGCGAGCATTAGAGACATTGGCTGAGTTTGATGTATAGAGTACTAAGGAAAGAGAAGGACAACTTTTTGGATGTCTTATCCTACAGCCTATTCTTATCGACCGCATTATTGGAGCTCAGAAAGAAGATGAGAAGTTTCGGGCATGGTTCGTGAAGATGTCAGAGAAAGATCCAACAAAATGGAAGGTGGGAGTCGATGGAGGATATCGGTGCAGGAATAGATTATGTGTGCCAGATGTTGGGGAGCTTAAGAAGGATATTCTGGAAGAAGCACATAAGTCAAGGTATACAGTTCACCCAGAAGGAACGAAAATGTACAAAGATTTAAAGAGGAACTTCTGGTGGGAAGGTATGAAGAAGGATGTGGCTGAATTCGTATCCAAGTGTTTGACGTGTCAGCAAGTCAAGGCCGAACATCAGAGACCGTCAGGATTGTTGCAACCACTACCTATTCCTGGTTGGAAGTGGGAGCACATTACGATGGATTTTGTAGTAGGATTGCCTCGATCACAGCAGAATCATGATGCCATCTGGGTAATTGTAGATCGACTGACGAAGTCAGCTCATTTCATTGCTTATAGTATGACATACCCGGTAGCGAGGATGAGCCGGATGTACATACAACAAGTTGTGCGACTCCACGGTGCGCCTGTGTCAATTGTGTCAGACCGTGACGCGCGTTTTACCTCTGGATTTTGGGAAAGTCTACAAGAAGCTATGGGAACCTCGCTCAAGATGAGTACTGCTTTTCACCCTCAGACAGATGGGCAAACCGAGTGTGTTAATCAGATCACGGAGGATATGCTTAGGGCTTGTGTTATTGATTTCGAAGAATCTTGGGAGACACACTTGCCTTTGGTCGAATTTGCCTATAACAACAGCTACCACACGAGTATCGGTATGGCTCCGTTCGAAGCATTGTACGGACGACCATGTCGTTCTCCATTGTGTTGGGCAGAGGTTGGAGATACTGAGTTGTTGGGACCGGATTTGGTTAGAGAAACCAACGAAAAGATTTCTTTGGTCAAGGAAAGGATGAGAACCGCTCAAAGCAGGTATAAGAGTTATGCCAATCGGCGAAGGAAAGATTTGGAGTTCAGTGTTGGAGATCACGTACTTCTTAAGGTCTCACCGACCCAAGGAGTGGTACGCTTTGGTCTCAAGAGAGGAAAATTGGCTCCGCGTTTCATCGGACCGTTCGAGATTTTGGAACGTGTTGGGAAGGTAGCTTACCGACTCGCGCTACCACCGAAGATGTCTGGGGTTCACAATGTATGTCACGTGAGTATGATGAGAAAGTACATACGAGATCCCTCACACGTAGTTAGTTATGATGATATTGAGACGAGTCATAACGTTTCTTACAAAGAGAGGCCTGTGAAGATTCTGGATCAGAGTATCAAGAAGCTGAGGAATAAGGACATTCCATTGGTGAAGGTTCAGTGGAATCACCATGACGAGAACGAAGCCTCGTGGGAAGTTGAAGCTGAGATGAGGAAGAAGTACCCGGAGTTATTTCATGACTAGTTAGTCTTGATTTCGGGGACGAAATCCTGTTTAAGGGAGGAAGGATGTAACAACCTGCATTTCATTAATTAATTTCAAATCCATTTCCATAATTAATCTGTATTTGTATTGTCATATTTAAATCAATATGTATTGTATGCTGTCATTAATCTCGATTCTTATATTTGGAATCTTATTTCTTGTCTAAATTCAAAATTAAAATTCTTTTGGGGTCAAACTACGATTTTATAAAAATTGGCAATACCTGTCTTGGATTTCAAAACTGTATTTCAAAACGGTGGGAGCATTTTCTTTTAACTCAATCAGTATTTTTATGAAACCGGAAAATCACTTCCTACGTTAAAATGAATTTTCTGTATTTTTGTGGTGACCACTGCGCCCCGAAAATACCAATTTTTGTTCAAAACTGTCTGCGCTGCGTTAAACTGGCACAATTTTTGATTTGGACGTAAAGTTGGAAGTGACTATACATTACTTTCCAATTATGGAAACTAATGATTGTTTAGAGCCATGTTTGGGAATGTTTGTAGTGTGTGTGTTGTCTTTATGCCATAAGTTGAAATACCCAAACACTACTAATTGACCCCTAAACTAACTTAGTTAACTTCTAAATCAATTCCCAGCAGATTGTAGATACATATATGTCACAGCCCGGTCCCACAATAGCGGAACCGGAGCCCGTGGCACGCCACCGAGGCTAAACCAATTCATTAACGTTCCCAAAAATTAGGTTTGAAGAACACACGCAGCGGAAAACAAAACACATTTTAAAACCAGAGGTTCAGTCGACTGCTCAGTCGACTGCTAAGTCGACTGCTCAGTCGACGGAGGAGGGCAGGGATTTAACAGCAAATTCCAGTCGACTGAAACTGGAGGTCCAGTCGACTGCTGAGGGGTCCAGTCGACTGCTGAGGGGTACAGTCGACTGCTTTTGCAAAAAAGAAGCAGTAGCTAACAGGCTCAGGGGTTCAGTCGACTGCTCCCCTGGCAGCAGCCCAATCTGCAGAAAACAAGTTTTAAAAGCTTTTTAACTTCCATCCAATGATCAACCACTCAATTCAAACTCAGTCCAAAGTAATCTTAACTGTATTAAAGCATTACCAAACATAATTACAACGTTTTAAAATCCATTCTGACATACCAAATTAAACATGGGTTAAAACAACCAATTTCTTATTACAACATTTCTAGGATCCCAAAACTACAAGATTAACATTCAAGTTGCCTTCCAAGCGAACTCCCAACCCACGTACTCACTTCTCTGATTCCTCGCCAGCATTTATACCTGCAATGGTTATTTGAATAACCACACATATTTCGATTTGTTTAAGCTAAAGCTTAGTGAATAAATCAACATATGTACATGAATGATAAACATGTCCGCATTCACATCTCTACATTTCATACTAGTCGCCGGAGACTCACGTGCCCGTCCATATTCCCAATCCGCGACTCCTCGCCAATAAGTCCACGCGAAAGGGTAAGACCCACGATTCTTTTCTTCAATCGTGCGACCTTAATGCCTATAACGGCTCCACAAAATGGCACGGTGACCACGTGCTCCTTCTGACCCACATAAGCAACTTAACATGCTCAAATACATATCACCATGCTCGCAATAATCAAAACATATCACCGTGCTATTGAGCCTACTTATCAATATAAATGCCCAATATAAACTACACAGTATATCTCTAAGGATTAATACATGATATTCAAACATAACATGAATACATGCCAAGAAATCATTCCAAATCATAGTTGAATCACTCACCTCCAAATAACGCTCCTATAATTCAATCTGAAGAAAACCCGTGCACAAAGAACGTGCAGAAGTCCGTCTAGTACAATTCCTATGGATCAGAATTCCATTTATCAACTTTTATGAAAAATTCTAGAAAATAACTTTTCGGAAAACTTAGCCAAACAGGCCCTAACATATATCAAAACGAAGCTCTTACCTCAAGGAGCTCGAATATGAAATCTGGGAGAAAACAAACTGACGGAAGATCGTCGTTTGGCGTCGCAAAGCTCTAAGCAACTAAATCTCCCTCTAGCCTCATCTTGGCCTCCTTCTTGAGTTTTAGGTTAACTTATGAAAAAAATCTAAGTTCATCTCTATCTATATATAGGCAACATTCTCGGGGAATTACGTTTACCTCCCCACGAGTTTTCCAAACTCCTAATCAGTCTTTGAAACTTTCTATACAGCTTATTCATAGCTTTACGAGTGAAACCTCAAAATTATAAAAGTTTTCGACTAAGTTTCGTTTGGTTGCTAAAACGCGAATTTCTATATGACGTTTCCGAAGTTGCTAATTAGCCTACCAAATTAATAGCGTGTTAATTCGTCCTCACCAGGATACTAAATCTAACAACAGAAATAAATTCTACAACAGAAAATAATACAGATATTGAAATACACAGGTAAACATTTATTTTCAGATAAACATTTAAAGTATTCCACAGTGACCGTCTCATACTCGGAGAGACGTCACAACAACAAAATCCTCAATTACCACAGTTTCAAAGGGTTCTCTAATACAGACACCCAAATCAACTCGTGAGTCAAAACTCACTCAACCATGTGTCATAGGACACCCCACATCACATTATCATGCATGACAATATGATACAAATGCAATAACATAAATGTGGGTGTTATATATATGTTTGTTATGTATATTATGTATTTAGATAATTGAATATCAACTTGAATTTGTAGAGTGAGAGTGAAGGTGCTTGGTCACCAAGTTCTCCATTTTTGTTTTCGATATATGTACACTACACTACTCTCTATTCTCTGCTCTACACACAATCTGTGAGAAAAGAGAAAACACAGAGAGTTTATACAGAAAATTTTAGAGAGAGAGGGGACTCAAACTCCATGGTCAAAGCTTAAAGTGGGTCTTTATATTTTGGATTCTTTCTCAACTATTCCTCTATAATCAATCACAGTGAGTATTTAGAACTCACTCAGAATGTATTTCATGTTTATTTACTGTTGTATTTGTCTGCATTAGAAATCACCATTGTTATGCTCATCCATGGAAGCTTGAAGCTCAAAAATGGTGATTTTTCAAACTTAACCAAAATCGTTTTTGATAGATAAAAATGAAAGATTACAGTCCCTAGAGGTTGTATTTAAAGTATTGGAGCTTAATTCATTCGTATATGAAAGTATATTAGAATTGAAATTTTGACACCTCTCGGTTTTTTGTAAAATCCGAGAGCTACGATTGAAATTGGTTAAAACCGATCGCGAATTCATGATCCTTGCGGAAAAACGGAGAGAACCATATATTACAAGTTATGTTTTCATTCGGATTTGAAAATGGGTCAAAAATCAACCTTAAATTCATAACAGGGGAGAAACTGCTGATGCCAATCGATTGGTATGGGTTCCAATCGATTGATATGGGTTCCAATCGATTGACATATGTTCCAATCGATTGACACTTTTGTCAATCGATTGACATTTTTCAGCACTGACGACTTTTAGTAAAACGGCCATAACTTCCTCTAGGAAACTCGAAAACGCGCACGGTTTGAAGCGTTGGAAACTAAACTCAAAGACCTTTCTTTTGATATGTAATTCATGTATACAAATTATAACTCATTTTTTAGGGCATTACTTCAAAGTAGACCCACTTGTGTTCTAATAGCGATAAAAGCATATTAAAACATTCTTTGATGAATTCACTAGTTGTTTCATATAAGATTTGATTTCTTCTCGTATATCCATGGTTATCGTTCCCAGTACTTTATATTTCTGTATTAAGTCACATATCATTCATGTGGAGTCAGTTGTACATGGCATGGTGAGTGTTGGTCAGTATGGAAAAGAGTAATGGACAGTGTGGTATAGTGAGTGCTGTTGAGATTGTGTTGTGGACACTCCCTGGTAAGTAAGTACCAAAGTGTGTTGTGGTTGAGATTGTGGTGAGAGTGTCTTTGAAATGCGACGGTGGCAAATTTGGACACTCCCTAGCACCCATGGTAGCGTTAAAGTGTGTGACGCCGAACTTGGACACTCCCTGACACCCATGGAAGTGCTAATGTGTGGCCTACGGACACTCCCTGATACCCGAGTCTGGATACTGCGTGAGGGTTCCTCCGGTATTTGCATGGCGGTTAAGGTATTCAAAGTGTGAGGCATTGGACACTCCCTGGTACCCCGGACCAAAGTGTGAGGCAAACTGGACATTTCCTGGCACCCCGTTGCTAAAGTGTGGCTACCTTAGTGTTTCAAAGATACTGGAGTGAGATAGTGGGTTGTTGTGTTTGTCGAGAGAAAAGAGTCGGTAAGATGAGTTTGGTGCATTGTTTTCATACACGGTCACATATATGTGAATTATAGCTTTCAAATGATATTGCTGTTGTTTTCTAAAATTAACTCTTTACTCTAATGTAATCTCATTGAATTAAATGGAAATTTTGAAAATGGTAAATGAGTATGTTTTACATTCAAAGTTATGTTTTTAATACTCACCAGTTTCTTGAAGCTGACGGCGTTGATGCGCCCTGGACATTCGTGTTCAGGCTTTTCAGGTTTTGATCAAGCGGAACATTATGATTATGCAAACTGAGAACGGCTGCTTTGGATGATAGAACTGTTATCAATATCATATGCTTTAAGTTATAAATTGTTTTGTAATAAGGATGACTGTAATAGACGATAGATATTGTTTTGTTTCAAGGCGGTCTGTGCCTTTAGATGACCCGTACTGTAATATGTAATAAGTTAGAAAAATATTTGTAAGTCTTGGTTGCTTAACTCTGATCATGGTTTTATGTTGTTCGACGTTTGGGACGGAATCGATCCTTCAAACTGACGCGACCTACGGGTCCATAAAGGAAATTAAATGCTTTCCATATTTATGCTACGTCGGGGCGTGACAGAGAAGGACACCACCATATGATATCTTAGCACTAAGACCAATAAAAATCTCTCATTAAAAAAAAGCCCTCCAACTCATAAATAGACGAAAATACCCTTACTCCATATCTCATCAGACCAAAATACCCGCACACTTTCAGAACTGCCTCATTAAAACTAAAAACCAACTCTGAAGAACAATGTGAAGAACAATCGAATATCACTCGAAGAACACTTGACGAAATCACACCAAGGATTGCGGGTTTCATAATCAAATTCGTGTTCAACTGATTTGTGTTCAACAGATTCTTCAAAAAACACAACAATGTCGATCAAAAGTAAGTAAAAACCTAAACATCCCGACTAATTTTCGCTTGATTTTCTATAAAATCTAACAAAAGTTTTTGCTATTCACTTACAGTAAACAATTTTACAGTAAATTACACTTGTTTTTGTTTGAATCTTCAAACATTTTTCCATTAATACAAGTGGTTCTAACTTTTTTTTTTTTAATGGTTTTTGATTTACAAAACTGAAATTCGAGTTCATAAAACTATAGAATTCAATTTTAAGTGATTCATTGTGAAATTTCTACTGTAATGCCACTTCAAAGCCAAATGCTTCTTAAATTTTTTAGTTTCTCCACTTCGAAACCCTAGTTGCTCACTAATTGGATAATTTGATTTGAGTTGAGTTGAAATAATTTGATTTGTTCTGAATCAACATGATTTTCTCATCACTTGCTTTTGTATTCTACTGATTATGTGTTTGGTTGTTCCAATTTGTATTGTGTTTAGTTCATTTCGTTGCTATTGTGTTGAGTTCATTTCATGTTCAATTGATTAGGTTGAGTCTGTGTTGAATTGATTAAGTTCCTTGTATTCTATAAACAACAAGTCAACTCCTACATACTTACATGTGAAACTGAAAGTCTAAGTGACACCATAGACTAATAAGCACAACACAGATTTGTAAGTGAAATTTCACTTATGTTTTTCGATTAATGAAAAAATATGTGTTGCAGAAACAACAAAGAGAGTTATACTTCTTAAACAAAAAGGTAACTAAGTTTATAAATATCAAGGGAAGTTTTAATTGATATTGATCACTTGAAAATTTTACTTCATATTAAAAATTTTAAATATCAAGTGAAATTTCACTTGGTATTGAGCACTTCAAAGTTTTGTTAAAAACCTACATATCTTACATCATCTCGACTTAAAAATTAATGTGTGAAGCTCCTTTACATATGTTTTTAGAGAGTTCCAAAATATATATATACACAGAAAGTAACGAAGAGAGACAAGCAAAGAAGGGTAAATGAACTGAAAATGGAGAACTACTATTCCCAATACCGGTTGAAACTCATAATTTGGGAAACTTAGCATCTTATTACAGCCAAAACTCAATAATATATTAATAATTTGGGAATAATAAGTAAATTAAATTTCGCTTGTTATACATGACTACGTGAAATTTCACTTATTATGCTCAATCATAAGTGAAAATTCACTTATTAATTCTATGAACATGTTTTAGGTGTCTGTTGAGGAGCTAAAAATGACAAAAGGAAATAAAAATGTATGGGAAGAATGCCATGAAGCTGTTTTGATGAAAGCATGGATATCGATTTTAGCACGGAAAGTGAAAAAAATGATGGGAGTGCAACTGATATCTCAGGGGAATCAGCTTATGATGAGTGTGGTGATAGTGATGATAGTGATGAGCAAGATGATAATCAAAGTGATGCTGATAAAGAGACAAATGATGAGAATGATAATGCAAATGAAGATGTAGACGATGAGGGTTCAAATCAAGATGATGATAGCAGTCATGGTGATTATATGATTCAATCGGACTCGAGTTGGAAAATAAAGCTTAATCGATTTGTATGTAACACTGAAAGATTATGACCATAAGATTGATGGGAGTGAGGGTATAGGGAGGAATGGTTTATTTTTTCTGTTTACTTTAATCTAGCATGGATGTAAATGGATAGAAGAAGCAATGATGGAATCAACAAGTGAGGGTATAGGGTATATCTTAACTACTAATGGATGTAATCAAAATGCAATATATATTTTTGTTTCTCTATACTTACACTTGATGGAAGCAACAATCTCAATACTTTACTGCTACAAGATATTTACTTTATACAATGTTTTCCATTAGTTCTCTTAGCTTGTATGTCAGTTTCTAGCTAAAATTTCACTTACATTCGATGATGATTGTGGTATAACATACACATGAGACTAACACACAAACAACAACAAAGGTAAGGCTGAAAACACCAACGAAAAACAAAGCAAAAAAGTTAAGATAGACTAAAATTAGTGAAATTTAACTGAAAAGCCAATGGTAACAAGGACTACAAAATAAATGAAATTTCACAGGAAATTTAATGTTTTGAACTGAAATATAAGTGAAAGACTACAAAATAAGTGAAATTTCACTGAAATTTAATGTTAAAAAATAACAAGATAGACTGAAAGTTAACAGTACATTCAATGATCCAAATTAAATTCAATAGTTTAACCTTGGCTCCCATCCTCGGATGTCAAGGGGAGTTGCACTTAATAAAGTATGTAAAATATCAAGACCAACAAGCATATGAAAACATGTCAAATAACATATTATGTAAAATATCAAGACCAGCATGTTAATTGAAATTAGTAACAAACGAGCAACTCCAAAAATCAAGTGAATTTCACATATGTTAAGTGAAATTTCACTTAGCATATGACCATAAGCAAATATTAACTGACAATCCACCAACTATTGATGGATGTTGATAGGTATACTTGATGTTAGACCTGAGAACTATTTTGATGATATTGATGCATAGCATTCATTTGATGTTAGAATTGGTATTAAACTTGATGTATGCAAAAATGTCAGAATATACAGTGTTAAGAGTTTCCAGCTCAAATTTCACTCATGTTCACTTATCATCGACTCCAATCTACAACTTATGTTAATTCGATAATCCCAAAATATTTGTATTTAGTTATGATGATGGCATGAGAAACTCATGAGACTAACACGAATATGAATAAGGTTGAGGCTATATGATCATATATTGAGTGAATTTCAAATAGGTTTTTATGAAATTTCACTTAACATGTGAGCAAACCCAAAATATTCAGTGCAATTTAACCACCTAACTCATAGGACTAACACCCAAATGAGAGAGGGATTAGGCTAAAAGATCGAATGTTTAGTGAAATTCAAATATGTTTTGTGAAATTTTACCAACTCACTCATGAAAACAGAATTGTTAAATGAAATGTCACTATGTGTTAAGTGAAATTTTACTTGACATAACAGCAAAGCCAAAATATTAAGTATAATTTAGCCAACACACACCCATATGAAAAGTGGCATTATGCTAGCTATATATTAAGTGAATTTCACATATGTTATTAATTTGAAAGTTCACTTAATATATGAGCAATTCCAAAAGTTAAGTGAAATTTAGCAACTAAACAATGATCAACATTTGTTGGAATAGTTGTAATGTACACCAAGAAAAAATTACAATACTGGAAAATCAAACATCACTATCAACTACACAAAATCAATCCACCACAAAATCTACTACTATCAAATGACCTCCCTGGATATTTTCGGGTTGCAGTTTTTTATCTTTCAATACGGTATCTAATGAACCTTCTATCGCTTAAACAGATACTCTTCAGAAAGTTTGAAGGCAAGTTGCAAAGTGACATATGTACAAGGTCATGAGTTTGCTATCTGTTACACCTACAAAACATTCATTCAATGAGAAATAGTGTCACTACCAAACATCATATTAAATTTTTGTTGAAAACCATTTGAAGAATCAATTCAAGTGAACTTTACTGTCACTAAAATCAGTGAAATTCACATTAAAGTGCAACAAATAAGTGAAATTTCACTTACGATATAATATTAATTGAAATTTCACTAAATATTTCAGTATTCAGTATCTACAAAAGTAATGCTACTCCCAAACAATGAAACTTCATAACAACTCATAATCAAAGATCTACCGACCTATAATTTCAACAAAAGTCAAAATTCAAAGAGTCCAACATTCAAACACATGAATAATGCCGAATCAACAAAACATCCACTCCTTTTAATAACTTTGAACATCAAATGTAAATAAAAAACAACTCAAAGTCATCACCTACATGGCTAGCAAACTCAGATCAAATGAAAGCAAGAAGAAGAAAAAAAAAAGGATCTGTTCATCATTGTCTCCTAAACCAGAACTTTTTTTGGAAGAAACAACAAAATCACTGGAGCTCTGTTTTTTAGCAGATCGTTGAAAAGAAAACTGTACAGAGTGATAATCAAACCCAAACACAAAACCAAATCTGTTAAGAGTTTAGATTTTATGCCTTGAAGTTGATGTTTTCAAAACAATTTGACTTCAAAACAAAATTTTTCACTGGCCAAACACGTCAAAATAACAAATCAAACGCTGTGATTGCATCAGATCTTCAAACGAGTAGAAAATTGAACGAAACAGGTCTTCCACACTGATCCTATGCCTTTGGGTTGATTGATTCCCAACAATTTGGCTTCTAGATTTGAATTTTGGTAATTCTCATCGGAGAAATCAAGTGCCAACAACAACGAATCAAAGATATTATATTGAGCCTTTGAATCAGTAGAGAAATCGTGTGCCGATCAAAGCTTGAATCTTACCTTCAAATTATCGCTTGAATCTGAGATTGAATGGGGCAAACGAATGCCACGTATCTCTATTTCTGTGACTACCAAGGGCAGATTTGGAAAGAAATTCAGTGGTTCTAATGGCCAGGAATGTTTCTCAACACTAAGTTCTATTTGAGGGGCGTTTTAAAAAATTAAGATATCTTTTGAAGTTTAAACTCTTGAGGGTTACTTCTAGGGATTTTCCAATAATTTTCTCAAATATTAATTAAATGTTTTTATCCCCCTAAAGTCATTATTTTGGTGAATGCCTCAATCATATAATCACAGCCATAGTCACCTTAAAAAAAAGTTGCCTTCAAAGGGAGAAATTATTATGTGGTTTGACACCTCACATTATCAGATATGGTACCCAATAGCATGAGGATGTGCACTAAAATTTGGAGATATTGGCAAGTGGAGAAAGATGTACTCCCAAAAATAGGGGGCCATGATTTATTATCACACACTAAATCTCATTTGTCACACGTCCCCATGTTATTGGGACGTCATACTACTTCAGCAAAATAATGACATCCGTGACGTGCTCATTGAATAATTTCTCCTTCGGACAAACCAAGTTATTATTATTATATTACTCGTATTATTTATTTGTTAGAGGATAGGACCAAACCAATTAACCATATTTATTTTATTTTATTTTATTTTTCATTTTCATTTTCATGTAGGCGATGACTAGTATATAATGTACTAATAACTAATAAGTATAGTTATCAACCATTTTAAAATTTTAATAGCAAAGTAAACCTATCTGTGAAGATCACTTTCTCTCTCTTTCGATATCACCGGCGACGATCACCAATTGTGTAGCCGGCGGTGACCGCTCAAGCTATATATTATATACATACAAGAGAACTGATTCTACAAATTCAAGTGTTTGCTAGAGACCCTTTTGTGGGAGTGAGAGTTGTGATCGAACTAAAATCATTTCCAAGGCCTATTTGGGAATGCTTGAAATTTGATCGGTTCGATCCAAGTATCACTTTCTAACTGGCTCTTGGAAAAATCAAAGTTATGTAGGTTTGACCAAAAAAAAATAGACCATGCAGTTTTAAATGATTTATTTACTAGGCACGAACTTCTGTACAAGAAATGCACATACCCGCAAACACTTAATTTTGTAGAACTGGTCAATTATGAACCATCTCAAGTTTTTGCTTTCCCAAACAACCCTTTATAAAATTGATTCTTTATCAAACCAGCGTAGTATTGTTTGTCATAAGGACATGAGAAGTGATCATATGCTTCCCAAATGCCTTAATAGTTATACCACATCATATGATAATGTTCGATGAGACATGTCACATGTGATACAATTGACAAAATATTTGAGAACAAATTTTGGATTCAAATTTGAGGGAATTTGTTAGTTACAATTTTTTGTCATAGCTAGTGGTTACAATTTTTTGTCATGATGGCAGGTTACACTTCTTTGTCATAGTGTGATTATCAGACCACTTTCGTTACAATTTTTTTCATGGTGTTAATAATTTTTTTTTCATTGGTCACAGTTTTTTCTTAATGGTGGTCACAATTTTCCTCGTCAACTTATAATTTTTCTCATAGAAGTCACATAACGTCACATCTCTCTCTCTCTCATGCAAGCATGGTACGCACAAACCACCAACGAGCACTTTCTAATTTTTCCAAATCTGAGAAGCATACCACTATTCTATGAACAGATTTAGTAGAAGTGTGACCGTACCTCCTCTTGTTTAGGGTTGTAAAAACAGCTCAGCTCGACGGGCAGCCCGAAGCCTAGTCCGAAAAAACGAGCCTTAAGCCCGGTAGGGCCAGCCCGGCCCTAGACCCTTACATCCCCGTGTAGGGCCTGGGCCTATCTCTTGAAGCCCGAGCCCGGTCAAGCCCGACTCGAAGCCCAACCCGAGGCCCGACCCGATCAAGCCCAGAAGCTTCCCAACAATTAATTTTTTTGTCATTTCCAAGAGTTTATAATAATCAAAATTGCAAGTGACCAAATTTATAGTATTGCCAGCTTGCAAGTAAATTGAGCAATGCTATGCTTTCAAAATTTTGTATCTCAAATGATTCCCAAAAATATGTGACAATGAGCCTACTTTGATTGGACGATGTTGAAGTGGTCCTACCATTATTGAAGGTGGGTCCACTACCACTTGTGTTTGTGAACCATTTAGGAAAAGAAGCATAGTGTTACTCGAATAATTTAAGGATATAATACAATTATACATAGGAGTAATGCCAAATTTGGGGGTAATCATTTTTATTTCAATTTCTTTTAATAAAAGATAATGATTTTTATTTTATCTTTTTAATTAGACTAACCATTTCTATCTTCCTTTACTTTTTCACTTGTTTACATATTTATAATGTCTTTATAATATCATATAGGAGTAATAAATTTTTTTTTTTAAAAAAAAAAAGATAACTTAGGCCCGGCCCTGCACGGCCCGAGGTCTTAAGCCCAGCCCGAGACCCCGCCCAAGGCCCTAGGCTCTCGGGTAGGGCCTAGAGCATGAACCCTCTAGCCCAGCCCGAGCCTGGCCCGACCCGAAAGAGAGAAGGAATCCGTGGGCCAAAGCCCAAGCCCGATCAATGTCGGGCCGAACATGGCCCAATGTGCCATTTTGACATCCCTACTCTTGTTTAGAATATCAAAGTCAGGGTTTTTAACAATAAAAAATTTAGTCGTTAAAAATATTATTTTTATTACTAAAAATTTATATAATCACCGCATTATGGTTAACAACCTAATATATATATATATATACAGTCAGGCTATAAAGAGGGCGCCCTCTCTTTATTAAAGAGAGGACTTCTATGTTGGCCGTCGGATCGTGTTTTCATTAATGACAGTTTTGTCATTTCATAGTTTTTAAACACAATCCAACGGTCAAAACAGAGGTACTCTTTTTAATAAAAAGAGGTGATCATTTTTAAAGAATCTTTGTATATATATATATATATATATGTTTAGCATCCATGTTACTCGACTTCAAATCTCATCAAAATTGAAACATCCACATTAGTTATCTACCAAATCCATCCCATCACATGGGTAAGAAAAAAGATGTATAAGAGTTTTAAGGCCACACATTGTCCATTGACACCCACTTCTAGTTTTCTTTTTCAACTACTAAACTGTGACCGACTTGACTAGCTACAGAAACTTATAACTATCTTGGACTTGTCACTCCTTTTTCCATATATCTTATATATGTATATGGTCCTCTCTTTCATTATATTTTTTCGTGAATGTATAGCTAGACTATAGTCACTATACCCCATAAAACATTAAAACTGCACTAACTCTCACTCCAATTAAAGAAAACATAGAAAAAGAATAAAATTGGAATGTAGGAGACCAGAAGTACAAATACACACGTGTCTCTTTTTCAAACATTATGTGTGTGTATAAACATGAGAACGGTCCATATATATATATTAGTGATAACCCGTACCCATGGGTACAAAGAAAAAAAAAAAAAAAAAGAAGAAGAAAAAAGGGAAAAAAAATGCAATACTTTAAAAATTTTAAATCTTTTTCGTAAAATTGTACAGGTCATTCAAACTCACATGCTATTTAGTGCTAACCCGTGCCCGTGGGCACGAAGCGGGAAAAAAATGCAATACTTTAAAAGATATGAGATATGGTTGGAATTTTAAGTGAAGAAGACATTGGTTACAATATTAAATGGGTAAATTACACAAACCTCCCCTGAAGTTTGCCTTAATTACACGGACCTCCCTCGAGGTTTGAATTAGGTAACAAAAGGGGATTAAGTGTCCACTTTTGAAGCATAGGGACAGGGGCAGATCTAGAAAATTAATACAAGGGGGCTTGATAGAGGTTTGTTCGGGGGAAAAAAAAATTTGGACCTATTTATATATGTTTTGTGTAGATATAAATTAATATTAAAAAAATTAACCCAAAAATATAGGAGGGAAGAAGGATTTTATAATTAGCACAAAAATATAAGAGAAATGGGGCTTTAGTATGACAATTTTATAATATTAGGGGGGCTAATTGTAATTTTCAGGGGAGGCTAATGTAAAAAAACTAACGGACCATTAGGGGAGGGGGCGTTTTGTTACCTAATTCAAACCTCGAGGGAGATCTGTGTAATTTTTGAAACAAGAGGGGAGGTCCGTGTAATTAAGACAAACCTCAGGGGAGGTTTGTGTAATTTACCCTTAAATATATCATTAACTCAATTTAGTTAAATATATTTAGTCCAACATTGGATGAATATTTTAAGTATAATTAATGTTTATTCTTAGAGATTTCCCCCGTGTCCGAGGGCACGAAGTGAAAAAAAAAAAAAAACAAAAAACAAAATAACAAAGGCTTTTTCTAAGCTTTTGGAAAGAAATAGAAAAGGAAAGCAAAACTTTTGTGATTATTTATAATTAGCCCATATTTGGGAAGCAGCATTACTCATTTCACTAATTAGCCCTGTAGACTATATCAAACTGATAGAACTAATCAATTGACCTATAAAAAGAGTGGAACTAATCAAACTGGTAGCAAAATTTACAACCATAGTACTGGAAAATCCCATTTTCTAGATAGACAATAGAATATACCAAATACGCTTCCTATATTTAAAAAAAAAAAAAAAAAAAAGTGCAAGTAAGAATACATTTCTTGAGACTTGAATTATGAAATCCATTGTTAAAACTCACTTCCTAAACTTCAACTTTATGTGATTTTTCACTCATATTATATCAGTTTGATTAATTTTATGAAAGTCATTTGATCAGAGTCACGGAAAGGAAAAAAGAAAAACCTATAAAAAAAAAATAAACTCTATGAATATATGTATGATATGAGAAGTTTATATTCCAATATATCTATTTTGAAAAAATCAGTAAACTGATTTAGTTTATCTCCCAAGATTTGTGTTTTGTATTTACTATTAGATATGTACATATTCAAATTCAAATTAATTTAGGGAATTCCTTTTTGGCTAAAAAAAAAAAAAATTGTCTAATGATTTAGTTTTACCCAAGATTTGTGTTTTGTATTTACTGAAGTTGACAATTTGGATATTAACATGTATTTATTCATGTTCAAATTAATTTAGAGAATTCCTTTTTAATTTAGAGTTTTAATATGATACAATGCATTATTTAATAGGATTAACTATTTTTGGTGGACAATCAATCCGACGGTTTGAATGGGGCAAACGAATGCCTCGTATCTCTATTTCTGTGACTACCAAGGGCACATTTGGAAAGAAATTCAGTGGTTCTAATGGCCAGGAATGTTTCTCAACACTAAGTTCTATTTGAGGGGCATTTTAACAAATTAAGATATCTTTTGAAGTTTAAACTCTTGAGGGTTACTTCTAGGGATTTTTCAATAATTTTATCAAATATTAATTAAATATTTTTATCCCCCTAAAGTCATTATTTTGGTGAATGCCTCAATCCTATAATCACAGCCACAGTCACCTTAGAAAAAAGTTGCCTTCAAAGGGAGAAATTATTATGTGGTTTGACACCTCACATTATCAGATATGGTACCCAATAGCATGAGGATGTGCACTAAAATTTGGAGATATTGACAAGTGGAGAAAGATGTACTCCTAAAAATAGGGGACCATGATTTATTATCACACACTAAATCTCAGTAGTCACACGTACTACTTCAGCAAAATAATGACATCCGTGACCGGCTCATTGAATAATTTCTCCTTCGGACAAACCAAGTTATTATTATTATATTACTCGTACTATTTATTTGTTAGAGGATAGGACCAAACCAATTAACCATATTTATTTTATTTTTATTTTATTTTTCATTTTCATTTTCATGTAGGCGATGACTAGTATATAATGTACTAATAACTAATAAGTATAGTTATCAACCATTTTAAATTTTTAATAGCAAAGTAAACCTATCTGTGAAGATCACTTTCTCTCTCTTTCGATATCACCGGCGACGGTCACCAATTGTGTAGCCGGCGGTGACCGCTCAAGCTATATATTATATATATATATATATTTATGTATGTGTGTGTGTATTGCTTGCGATCTCTATATCTCACACAGGGATGAGGTTTTTCAGGAAGATCGCGGGGTTTCTAGGGTTTGGGAAAGACGATCATCACGAAATTAGGGATGGAGAAGAAGTAGAAGAAGAAAATGCTATTGTAGATAGAGTAGAGACTCATCTTCCTCGTAAAGGGCTTAGTGTGCCTGTTCAAGTCGCCGTGGACAGAGCTCAAGTGGGTCCGGTTCTTATTGCTTCTGGTGTTGGCGATGGCGGCGTTCAGGTGAATTTTCGTTGTATTTTCTGTTTATATGTATACATATATATATATATATATGTGTGTGTGTGTGTGCGCGTTTGTTTTCTCTGTGTGGTTATGTATGTCTGTGGTCTTGCAATATATACCATGAATTGTGGATTTTAAGTGTATGAAAATCTAGTAGTCTTTGAACTTTATAGATTGGTAATTCTCTAGAATATTGGGGAACACTAGCCCCACTTGCTAGGATTTTGATCTGTCAAGGGATGTCATTAAGTAATTATAACTTGTTGAAACTTGATATACATTGTTGGCCCATTATCTAACAGCTTAAGCTTTTGGAGTAGTTGATGATGATATCAGAGCCTTGTTTGTGGGAGGTACTGTGTTCGACTCTCCATCCCCGCTTTGTTGTGCATATTTGCACTTTGTTATTTGTCTCCACTATAATGGAGTTTGGTTTGTTTGCTCTCCACGTGCAAGCCGGGGTTGCACGTGAGGGAGGGTGTTGAAGCTTGATATACATTGTTGGGCTCATTCTCTAACAGCTTAAGCTTTTGGAGTAGTTGGTAACTTAACATAACTCAATGCGAATATTGTTCTGATCGAATTTGCAGAAGGGAGAGGACGAAAGGTGCCACCCTAAGCTTAGTGCGATGGAACGGTTTGGGTTTTTGTTGATCATTTTCTTAGCCCATTTGCCAATACTACCAGGTTTTGGTTTGTGTGTGATGGTTTGTTTGAAAAAATAGCCTATTTGGTTTTTGGGTGTTGTCAGTGTCTTGCGCAAAATTTTATTTTATTTTTCTTCTTTTCCTTGTGTAGTGCTACTAGTTTTGAAGTCTCACTTGAATGTTATCCATTGTTCATCGAAAGACGAAGCTCTCTTTTTATCATTGCCAGATGCAACAAAAGGATGAGTCCTATAATAGGGAATGAACTTTGGCTTCAGAACTTTAGACGGGTAGTTCAGTCGCACCTTTTCATTTTAGTCGTCGAGAGGAAAGTTAGTGAATTGTTTTGTATGATATCATTTTAGTTCACTAGGCATTTTCATCTTTTAGTTGCCAAGCTTCTTTTTAGGCAGTGTCAAATATGGCACTAGCATGGCAAATATGGCACAAACCATCTGAGATGGTCTTACTACTACTAGACTTTAACATCTAAGGACAATATTACTCTTAATGAATCTCCTTTCAAATAAGTAAATATTTGGAAAACAACACACACACAGATACACACTAAAGGAGTCATTAATTATATATTGTTCCTAAGTGTTCTCATTAAATCTGAGTTGAGACTAATTCCTGTGATGCATGCAATCATGTACAACCTCATGCATCAAAGGGTGAATGGATGAATACTCTCCACTGTTGCAGAAAACATTCGCAATACTGCCTCAAGTTCACATAGAGACTGGACCGCCAAAATACAAAGAAGAAAATCTAGCGGGGGCAGGATATTTGAAACCTAAGTCAAGTGTGATCCAAGTAATCTAGTCATGTGGGCTACTCATTAATTACTTGTCAAAGTTATTACAAACAAGTGTAAGTTAGTGCGCTCATTAAGCATCAATGTGACTCTGTCACCTAGGAAATTAGGAGTGATTGCTTAATTGAGGCTCGAGTGTAGGAAGTGCGCATAGGTTTGCGCTTGGAACATTTAAGAGGCACCCACTATAATCTACCTAGGAGCCTACTTGCCTAATAAGTATTAGCCAAATTGTAGACCTTGGGGCATGTGCATGTGCATGTAGTGGCGGATCCAGGCATCTTAGGGGGGGGGGGGGGGGGTTGCTGTGTATGAGCTTAGAGTCACATGGGGGTTCGAGGTCAGCGCCCCCAAGCCAAAAATTTTTGGGTCTATTTGTAATTAGGCCAATATATTACATAGAATAAGGTTTTTTTTTTTTTCCAAATTTTGGGAGAATGAAGTATAATTGGACCAACATATTATATATAAAATCATTTTCTTTTAGCCTAACTATTATTTTTTGGGGGGCTATATAATAAGTTTACTTATTTTGGGGGGGCAAAGCTTAATAAATTTTGAAAATTTCCTAAAATACACATGTAAAAGTGTAATTTTCCACCCACCCCCAAAACCACACCCCCTCCCACCCCCTCTGCATCCGCCACTATGTGCATGTGGTCGGCTAGCGGAGTAATTTGCTATACAGGTCAAAAAAAATTTGTTTCCTGATATTCAAAGATTAAACAAGGTTTTCTTTGTACATTGTGTCATTCCTTAGTGCAAAATTTGTGTGTATATATATATTAGGATTGGGAAGTGTGGGTTTATGAAATAATAGAAGGCAGGTCAGAAATGAGTGCTATCATAACTTTCAAAATGTTTGGATTCCCTTTTAGATATTTGCCGATAGAATTTGATGTGTGACATGGCGTTGTGAAATCAGACTAACTTGTGAGGGAAGTGGCTCCCATTTTGGTTCAGTTCAAGCAAAAGTGAAATACTTTGATAACATATCAGCAATTGGCAAACTGAGTTTGTCAAGTAAGTTGGTCTATTATGTTTGGTTTTTGCCATAATTATGAATAGACGAAGAATTAGGCAATCCTATCCAAACTCTTTACAGTCAGCTTTGTGGTTCATAAATTATCTGCACGGTATCTTTTAAGTTTTCTGACTGATCCTCTGCATGGTTCGAGTTTCCTGCCCTGGCTTACTTATACTAAATTTTTGGAAGCCATGTTATAATAATAGAACGTTTGTCATGAACCTTGGCTACAACCACTTGGGGAAAATTAACCTATTGCTTATGCAGTTTGAACCTTTTTTTCTTTTCCTTTTTGTTAAATATATATATATATATATGTGCCCCTAGAGTAGGACAGAATCTCGATGAAGAGTATTGATACCCAAGTTGGTATAGCAATTACATTTTTAGGCATTTGACGACAACCTAGGAGATAGAACCAACCGGTGTCATTAAGGGCCTGTTTGGGAATATCCTAAATAGGATCTAGTTCATAAATTTTTATAGCAATTCTTCTTCTTATTATTATTATTATTATTATTATTATTATTATTATTATTATTATTATTATTATTATTATTATAATCTTGGTATTGTGAGAACCAAGTGTATGTTGGTTTGATAGAAAACCTGTTTTATAGAATTTATAAAAAAGTGCATGGACTCCTATGTTAGGAGTCCATAGACTCACCAATCTAGGTTCTCATACTAGCCATATAAAAATTGGACTTGAACTGAACCAAGCCATGTTTTATGCTTTTCCAAACTGGCCCTAATTGTCAAAAAATAATTAGTATTGGATTGCATATTATTTATTATTTACCATGGAACCAAATTGTTTTCTTTAAGATTAGTGATTACCCAAAATAAGATATTAGCCTTGTAATATCTTATTATTACAAGTAGAGGGAACGTTAACTCTGGAACTCTGAGAAAATTAAATATGAAAATGAAGAGGAGGAAGATAAAGAAGGGGTGGGGACTTTAGTGTTTTTTTTCCTTTTATTTTTCCTTTCCATGTTTTTTCAGTTACTTTCATGGTGTTTGAAATCTCTCTTCGTTCTCTTTTATGATTGTTTTTCCAAAATTTAGTATTTTGGTTCATCCAAAGAAAGGTCCAGGTTGTCTTGGAAAAAGGCCAAGCTATTCATATCTCAGGGTTTATAATCTCTGTAGGTTTTTTGACGATGGTCTAAATTTAATGGCATTGCTTAATTTGTCAAACGTGCCCGCAAGTGGATTAAACTCGAGTCTACATAGCCTACATGCTATTATGGGTGTATTGGTCTTTGAAAAGAGAATAATGCTATGCCTCCCAAATTTGAATCCCAAATTCGGTTCCCAAATGGCTTAACAGTTATACCACATTGTGTGGCAGTGATCGGTGGTACCACACAGGGGCGGAGCCAGGAATTTTGGCCAGGGGGGGCCTAGGCTATACGGGGGTTCGGGGGCAGTGCCCCCGAAAAAAATTTTTTGGGGTCTATTCATACATAATTGACAAGTTTTTTAGGGTCTACTTGTCTATAATTGTGATTTTTTGGGGATATGCTTATAATATAAGTCTATTCGGTGACACGTAAATATTATATAGTGTCTTTCAAAATTTTAAGGGGGTCTATTTCTAAAACGCATAAAATTATCACACTAAAAGTGTAATTTATAAAATTTTAGGCGCATTTCTTTTGAGTTGTATATACCGGTATATCAATATATATGTAGTTGATAGCACTAAATTGGGCCTTGGACCCCTTTGAGGGCCTAAACATAAGTTGAGGGAGGCCTAAACATAATTTGAGGGGGGGCCTAAACATAGTTGAGGGGGGGCCTAAATGTAAAATACTTAAAAAATTTAGGCTAAAATTTTAATTTTCAAAATCTCAGGGGGGGCCTGGGCCCCCCCTGGCCCTACACTGCCTCCGCCCATGGTACCACATGCCATAAATCGCATGTGGTACCATCGATCACTGCCACACAATGTGGTATAACATATTAGTTCTGACTCTGCCATTCTCGCATTATGGGCTCCGGAAAAGGGGCAAGAACTCCAACCGACACCCTTCTTGGGCTTGAGAGGTTTTTTTATTTTTTATTTTTTATTTTTTTATTATTGCTGATTTGGAGGGGATTACAACAAAGTGACAAGCACATGCTATGTAGAGAACGTATTTAATTTAATAGGTCACTCCTCTCCTTGAAGGCGGCCTCTGAGAAGCTTACTCTATGCGTTTTTTCCTTGATGAAGCACGGTTGTGGTGAGTTGGGTGTATCCTGAGTCCTTGGGTTTATGATTCTATCTTCCCCAAGAAATTTCTGTTTTCTGTTCTTGGAGAATGAGAACTCAGGTGTTAGTGTGTTACTACTTGGTTTTTGTTTGCAGGTTTCTCTCTATACCCTTGCTTCCTCTCCTCTTGTTTTTTTTTTTTGGCTGTCTCAGTAATACATTCACTGGTTAGTTGTCAGTGTATTAATGGGGGTTGGGACAAAGGGGTCAGGGATCGAACCCTTGACTGGATGAGGAGCGGGGCACTATGTCTGCTTCCCTTTACCGCGCGATCTGGACCACTTTCTTTGCTTCCTCTGTTTAGAGAGACTTCTTTTAGACACTCTGTGTCTATTGTCATTTGTAAATGTCGGTTCTCAAAAGAGAAGTGGGGAGATACACAACCAGACTTTATCTACAGTGTTTGAGACCATCATCTTTAGCCATCTGTTCTACATCAATATATCTTCTACTTTTTAGCTGTGTTTTTTTTTCCTCTGCAGTACATCACTAAATCATTTACATCTATACTTTGTATTCAGGGTTTGAAATGGTATGCCAGGCGGCTCAGGATAGATGAAGATGGAGATGTTGCCGATGAGTTCCTCGACGAGGTGTTGCCAGAGACAGTATCTAGTACGGAAGACAATCACCAGAAATTACCAAGGTTTGAAGTGAAGTATAGTACTCGGCCGGCTAAAGTGAGGAACCATGTACTGTCCAATGGTAAAATCCAACAGGCTGTGGAACATGAAGGCAGAGTACAGTTGGTGTGAAGAATGACCGTTACTGAGGAAACTATTGGTCTTTTGAGGGACTTGCTTTTCCAATGTTCTTGAATTACAAGGTTGTCTCCTCTATATGAATTTAGTTGTGATCTGGTGCTTATAAACCTTTGGTTCATACATTTTTAAGACTTCAATTGTAAGCATTATTTTCTTTGTCAAGACAGGATATCAAATTGTTAAAGAACAGTTATATGTGATGAATTTTTTAATTATTTGGGCTCTTATATGCCTTCTTGTATAATAGACTATGTTTGCCTGCTACTTTTTAAAGCCATGAAAGGATTCTTTTTTTTTTTTTTTTAATAATAATAATTATTATTATTATTTTACTTCTGAATATAACTGACGCAAGGTGACAATTAAGCAAGATATATACTTTTGCGATAATTTATATTAACAAGAAAAATAAAGGACCATAGAGAACCATTGATTTGTATTATGACGTTTGTTATTCTGTTGGTTCCATTTGAATTTTGATTACCAATTAGGTCACCGCCACCAGCATTATGTTTGGTCTTCACTTTCAGATTAGAAGAACAGTAGGATTGACAATTTGTATGTTTTTCACTCGGTCAAACCTATTTTGTTGCAAGATTCCAACCTTCCCATTCTTTTCCTCAGTTGCTTGCCACCAAAAAGAAATCTTTTTTTGGTCATACCAAGAAAAAAGGAGGAGAAATCGGTGTCTAGCTTTCGCACATTCACCATGTTTGGTGCAGCTTAACTAGACAAATTATAGCTTTTCAGATTATAACTTTTAGAACTCAGAATCAATAGTGAACCTCCTTGGTGCAACTTTTAGAAGCAGTGATTAAATTATAGTGGTATTTGGTAACTTAAGTTGTCAAATAGCTTATTTACCGTATGATTGTCCAAATTATCCTTAAGTTGTAGACTTGTAGTGGTGTTCTATACAAGTGAGAAGTTTGATTCTGTTGGAGTTAATTGGTGTCAATAGAAAAAGAAGTAAATGACAAAGTTGTCCAATAAAAGGGAATAGTTATTGGCACTCCAAAATTGAACCAACGCACTCCATGGTACCATTCTCAGAGCATGTGGTACCATACATTCCATGGAGTGCCAATAGTATATTCCCCAATAAAATATTCATTTAGTGGAAAAATGAGCCATAAATTGGAGAAACACCTCCAACCTGTTAGCTTTTGGTACTTAATGTCCTTCTTAAGACACTTGGTCACTTGTTCCGTGTAATTCCTCGATGAACCTTGTGGGTGTTGCTTCATATTTCATGTAGTGTAGTCAGAGTCTACCTCAAAGCCTTCGGGAGAGAAACTAGGAGGCATTCGAGAAGCGACTAGTCGCTTCTGTTCATTACCATCTTTGTCTTTAGGAAGAGTCTCTTTTGCTCTAGACCGGATATTGGATCTCTCTCTACCAAATCTACTCCCCCCTCAATAGGGCTGCTGTCTGTATATAACCTAAACTTATAGAGCTCAAGTCTTTTGCTCGACAAGTTTATGCGAAGAAAGTGGCTTTCCAAACAAGCATCCTGGGGAGCTTTTGCTTTTGGGTTTGAAAACTCTTTGGCACAGAAATAGTCTTTCCCGGTCTATAAGTCATGGAGTAAGCTTTGGCTACCAACTCATTGAAATAAAGAAAGCTGTAATACTTGATGAAGTAGTTATGAAAACAGAGCTTGGTTTTGGTGAAGCTTAAGGTCCCCCCTTCCATCAGCCAAATAGCAACCCGCCTCTCCAAAATTCAACGTACTTCTTCAAGTCAATAGACCAATTTCCAAGGTCACTGAAGTGGAATCATTAAAAATCAAAAACAAGAATTAAAACAGGTACTGATAACAAACCACAAGCTCTAGGAGAGGGGTCATTTCATTTCTGGATCTGGGATGCCATCACCAGGCCGATGATCCAAATCCATACCAACATGCCCTAACAAGTTGAAAAAAAAGCTATAAGTTGTAAATCTATAAGCCACACCACACACTTCATTTCGGCTTTTTCTAAGCTATAAGTTATATTCTGCAACTATTAAATCACATAGCAAAATAAAATGTTCACGAACATGTTTCTACTTCATAGTACAAAACACGTGAAATCTTAGCACTAGAAAATTGCTTTTTCCTGGTAATTGTTTCCCAAAAAGCATCTGGTTCCGCACTCCAGTGCTTGAGGACCAAAATATAGGAAAAGAGGTTGAAAGAATACATGAGAAAAAGAAGGGAAGGTGCAAAAAATATACATCATCATGTTTTTACTCCACAAAATCATTTCTTATAAAGAAATGTACAACGAAGATTACTCATCACCCATTGCGAGCTCCAATGCATAGTCATCCCTTTCCTGTGAAATAAAGGACGCAGAAGTGAGATAATGCTATCGAAGAAATAAGAGTATTTTCACGTAGTTCTACTGTCTCTTTACCATTATATCAATAATACACTTACATTTATGCGGACAAGTTTATCTTAAGAATACAGTACTTACTATGGGTCCTCGGGCAAAATATCGTCCAAATTGAAGCCAATAAACCTGCACATGCCAAAGCTTTTTACATTCCATCATCCAAAAGTACAAAGGATTGGTTATAACACTTCTATACTTCAGCATTATGCAGATGCATCTCTCTCTCTCTCTCTCTCTCTCTCTCTCTCTCTCTCTCTCTCTCTCTCTCATTTGTGCTTTGCACCAACCGGGTTTAGTCTGTTAAGGGTATATAGCCTTGGTGGGATATAGTCCAACAGTATACTGCATTGTTGCCTCAATAACTTACTAAGGGTACCTCCACGCAAAGAGTACAAACATGAATCGATCATTTAAAATGGGAATCTTTTCATCCAAAAGAAAGGACTATTACCACAAATGACAGCAATGGTTAGAAACTTAGAACCATGTCATCTTCTCGAATCCTAGCTAAAATCGTCTGCATATACTGTTGGAGATAATTATATTTACATACATTATATTCATTTAATTGGTCATGTTGACCTATTATTCTCTATTTATTTCCCCACTTTATATCTCTTTATTTCTCTTTATCTCTTAGTATTTTCTTTCCTTTATTAGTCTTGGGACTTGTGTATATAAACATTGGGTTCTTAATTAATAAATTGAATTTCATTCCCTCAAATTCAAGTTGGTATCAGAGTCAAATTCAATTTTGACATTGTTTCCCAGCTTCCACCTTCGGCGGGTGGCGACCCATCGCCCGCCAGACCTCGCTTTGCTTTCGACTTGAAGACTCAGTCTGACGATCCTCCCCACGTGAAGACCACTACCTTTGGGCCACATCCAGCCGCCGACCAACCTTTCCAGGTCTCATCCAGCAGCCGACCAGCCCTCTCAGGCCTTGTCCTACTGCTGGCCAGCCCTCTAGGACCTCGTCCAGCCGCCGGCCAGTCCTTACGAGTTACGGGCCTCGTCCAGCCACCGACCATCCCTCTCGGGCCGTGTAGTCTCTAGTTCCTTTTGGCACTCGTCTGCCCCTTTGCGGGTGAGTGTTGGAGTGCGCAGCCCCTCACCAATACGCCCTCTTGATGGACTTGAACATGTATGTTCTCATCGATGAATTTGTACTGCCGTGTGTTTCTCCGCAGCCTTGAGTCGTTTTATTGCACTGAGTGTCCGAACAATTTCTTCTCATTGGTTGGTTCCCGTTGGTAAGTTATGCCATCATTTTCAACGGCCTTGTTCGCTTCTGTTGCACCGAGTGGTCCGGGTAATGTTCGATTGATTGTTTCAACTCTACTGGGATCGCCACACTTCTTGATTATAGTTGGTTGATTGTTCGGTGATATTTTTCAAGTTCAAATTCGTTGTTCAAGTTCAAAGTCCAAGTTCAACTAGGTCACTTCATCAAGTTTCCATGACTCAACTTGCAGGGAAGTGTTGGAGATAATTATATTTACATACATTATGCGCATTTAATTGGTCATGTTGACCTAATATTCTCTATTTATTTCCCTACTTTATATCTCTTTATTTCTCTTTATCTCTTAGTATTTTCTTTCCTTTATTAGTCTTAGGACTTGTGTACATAAACATTGGGTTGTTAATTAATAAATTTAATTTCGTTCCCTCAAATTCAAGTTATTCAATAATTACCCTCATGTCACATGTTACTAATGACTAAATCAAGAGGGATGTTTGAACATGCTGTTATGTTTCTCTGGCTAAATTTCTTTACATTACCTCATCCTCGTCTTGTGTTTCAACCTCAATATCTGAGCATGGGAAGCCCACACAAAGCAGTGCATATCCCTGCATTCCAGAGAAAGAAACATCAATATCAAACAGTTGTGAAGAAAAAAGAGAGAGAGAGAGAGAGAGAGAGAGAGAGAGAGAGAGAGAGAGAGAGAGAGAGAACAACAATGGAAGTGCAACATGTTGCATTTCAAGAACAAAAAGCTAATTCCGTTGGTCGACTCCTTTCCCCCCATAATTCATTTGATTATTCTCACTGGAGAGAGAGAGAGAGAGAGAGAGAGAGAGAGAGAGAGAGAGAGGAGAACTATCACTTTGGTTAACACTTGAAAGTTGAAACAATTGAGGGGTGCGTATATGTTGAAAGTGGAAAAGCAATACTTCAGCTATTTATGCAAGGATTACTTCAGCCGTCTACGATAGAATTTCCACAACTGCATTACACCATTTTACTTTTTAAAAAACTATATAGTGCCTTATTATGATATTTAAAAAAAAAAAAGCAGTTCCCAATATTCAAGTTTAGCAAAGGAAGTATATGTGCACTTCATGTAGAGAGTTTTATCCCTTTTGAGAGGGTTACACAACTCCCTGAAAGATAAGCTATGAGGATTACAACCCATGAAACTAGTAGTCAATTATACATGCCTTAGATTTTAACTCAGCGGATATCCCTAAGGCTTCAGGCTGTCTAATTTCTCCCGATTTTATACGAACAGCACAGCTTGTACAACAACCTGCAATGTAAAAAACTCTGGGAGTTACAATTTTTTTCTTTGTAAAATAGAAAAGCTTCCGATAAAATAAACGACAAGGTTACAAGACAGTGAGACCCACAGTGAGGAGAAAAGTAGGTAAAGGAACTATGAGCCATGAACATCACAAAAGCTGAAAGTACAACAAGAGGCCGTGAAAAGAATGCTCCAACAACAAATTAAATATGAAGTAAGAACTTCCTGGTCATACAGCAAGAGCCAGATTTGTCCTTGGCAAGTGCAAAGAAATTCGTATTGAAAGTAATATTATATTATATGGAAGTGAACCACGAAAAGTAACAAGTTTATGTCCAGACAAAACAGAAGAAGCTCAATGTGGATCCAAGGGGGACATGTGAATGGCCTGTTTCATAAAACATTTGACCTTTCAATCACTCAATGTGCAACTTAAATTAAATAGCTAAATCAATACGCCCTCACTACTCACGAAGAAGTTGCAAACCCAACCCAACGAGTAAGACTAATGATGCTATATGATTTTGAGGGCAATGATTATAGTGGCTAGCCTGTTCACTGCAGTAGACCAGGAGACTAATACCAATCTCTAATATCCTTGCTCAAATTGAATCATCGACTGATGTGAATGGTAAATAAGAAAATTTATTCCTTGGATTTTGTGAGTTCGACAGATGCAGATACACATGTCTGTACAGAAGCGGATTTTATCCCCATTTACATATGTTGGCAGCCTAAGTTATCCGAGTTTTGATTAGAGTAATGCTACACCCACACCCACTCACAATAAGTCCTACGTGGCACTGTGGGGTCCACCAAGAGTGATTGTGAGTGGGTATGAGTTTTTGGGTGTGAAGTGGGTGTGGGTGTAGCATTACTCTTTTGATTAAGTACTATTGCTCTTACGAATTCTACTGATTCTGATATGTTATCATAATAGTTCCTTCAGATTCCATCTAAATCTAATGCAAGGTCTGCCATTGTCCTGTAACACTTAGGATCCTAAAATTGCTTCATAATATACACTGTGCTGTGGTCTCTCAATCTCAAATATAAACTCCAAGAACTAAGGGCTCGCATGGTAACGTTGTGGTTTTTGGTTTCAGTTTTTGTTTTCATTTTTTGCATTGGTGGGTCGACTGTGATCCAGTTCAAAAAATGAAAACAAAAATCAAAAACCAAAAACCACAATGCGAGGCCTAAGAGAGCACATGGATTATGAAATGTACTTTTCATGATTACCCATAACTTCTTCTCGCAATGTCAGTTTAACTTCAAATTTGCCCCCAATCTACTCCAGTACTTCAAAATCGAACACAAACATCAATATATATATATATATGTGTGTGTGTGTGTGTGTGTGTGTGTATAGGCACACTTATATAGAGGAGCAATACCGTGCCTACAAGCGAATGGGAGCGATATATTCTGAGATTCAGCTGTATGTAATATATACTGATCCTGCAATGTAATTATTAATCAAAATAAAAACCTAAATTACATTAAAAACCATATATAGGCATTGAATATTGATGCGTACCCCAACAGCCGTGTGCATAGATACAGAACATGTATGTGTATATATATATATATATTTGTAAATAAAGTTTTACCTCTGGAACGAAGAATTCGTGGACACGTCCTCGTTGGCGGTCGTGAACGGTGACTTTGTGAGTCGGAACTGTGGGTGAATAATTATTACCGGATGGAACGGAGACTCCGACCGGCATATGAAGCTCCGACGTCGTTTTACGGCGACATTTCAGCGAATTGAAGGGGTATTTACCGGCGGTGCACGACGGGAACCGGTGCATTGGAGTGGAGATGCTACAGGGAGCGTGTTGGAGATCCATTTTGGTGTTTTGTCTCTCCTCTCGCTCGCGCAGTGATATTGAAGAGCGGATAATGGAATGAGTGAAAAGTCCACCTTGTCCTCAACAGCTCGGGTCTTAATTAAAAGCAGCTCCAATATTCAAATTTGGATAAAATAGTACTTTGCCCAAAAAAAATATTTTAAAAAAAGTTTAAATGTAATATTGGCTCAAAAATTCTTGTTAGCAAAGCTCAATCAAAAAAGGCAAACAGGCGGAGTTGGCACGTAGCCTCCTTTTTATCCTTTTTAAGTCTACTCCGACGCCGCCTCGTTTAGAGACGATTTCCTGGTAAATATGAAAGTAAAGATTTTGCAATTTTGAAATCGAATATGGAAATTCTGAAAATTCGAAATCAGAATAGCCATCGGTGTTTTGAAAATTTTAGATTTGTTTCTCTCCCAAAACTTTTGGCCCGACCCGGCTCTAATTTTATAGGACTTGGGCAAAGAAGTTGGCCCGTAGGACTGGACTTGACTAGTGTTCAAAGCTTCCACGGTATTAGGTTTTAGTGAAAGTTGTTTGATGAGCATGAATGTTATTTGGCTCTGGCTTATGTCCACTTGAAGTGCTGTTAATGTGCTGGGCAATAATGATGTGGTGGTGTTGCATTTAATGGAATGTTGGGTCTCTTATGATGTCTTTTTTTTTTTAGTGTTAATTGAAAACAAAACAAATAATCATGTATTCATCATTAAATTTACCTTTCCTATTCAATGCACGCATCCAATCTTGAAGGCATATCAAAGCTTCCACGATATTAGGATTTTAGTGAACTACGAAAAGAGCTTATTACCTGTCGTTCTGTGCTAAAGGTAGACTCTGAAGCAACTGTTGATACCGAAATTGATAGAATATCACGGGCCATCTTTGAAAGCTCCGGATAACGTAGTGAACATGCACTCCAATATCCCAAGACATCCAACTCACTATTTAAATCATGACTTGGTTCTTGTAGATAAAGACCTAATTGAGATTTTTCAATTTGTGTCCTTGCCCGTTTACTTTGAAATAAATCGTAGTCCATAAAATCATCATTAGAGTCCACAATTTCAACAACGGATAACCCACCAACTCTTGAGGACGAGGTAGTTTGTTGCATGTATTGGTCAAACAATTCATAAAGAGTACTAACAATGGAATTAACATAATGCTCTGCACTATTACTACTATAGAGTTTTGTGAAACAATACTCAACAAATTTTACCTTATAGTGAGGATCTAAGACTGCAGCACATGACAAGATCAAGCTATACTCTAACCAATATTTATTAAACTTTGAGTGCAAGTCTTTTACCATATCCATCATGAAGTTATTTGGACCACTTAGCATCTCTAACAATCGAGCATGAATCTTCCAAACCCCTCTAAAATACAAATTTGAGGTTGGATACTTTGTTTTCCAGAAAATATGCATGTAACTTCTTAAAATACTTTCAAAAACTTGTGCAAGACAACCACTTTTCCCCACTCTTCATCATATAACTTCATGGTAAAGTTGGAATCCCTTTGACCCATGTGTAGAAAAGCATTCTTATAATAAATAGCAGATTCAATCATAAGATATGTGGCATTCCACCTAGTTGGCCAATCAGTGCACAATTTCTTGCGGGTATCCAAATTGAAACTTAAAGCAACACTATCAAAACTCTTTCTTCTAATAGGGGATTGCTTCACATACTTGATACCCAGTCGAAGTTTACAAATACACTATCCATAAGTTGTATACCAGCTTGCACAATTTTTGGGTGACCTATGGGTAGAGCATCTGAGATTGGGCAAAGTATCGGAGCAAGAGACATTTATTGAACACTATGCCAATAGTGTAAAGATTTGCCAAATACCAAAGAAGTAAATAGGCCTCGAGAGGAAAATTGTGTTTTGTTAACTACCACTGTCAAAAAGATCTTTTCTACACCACGTCCTTCCTCTTTGAAAGAATATATCCAGGCCTCTAAGTTTGATCAATGTTATATACCAGCCACGGAGACTGAACAGTTGATCAGCCTTGATATCCCAGCAACTTTCGTTCCACTTTGGAAACAACATGGTTATACCTATCTTCATTTTGGAGCAATCAGGCTTGCCTTAAACTTCCACGGGAAGAAAGGCCTTCCTGTTGTCTCCCGCATTGCTTTGCTGGATACAAGGTTCCTCAAATATGAACATGCTTGTGTTGCCATAGTCCAAAAATCTATGAATTCAGGAACAGTGATCTTGACGTTTTTTTAGAATTTTAATATACCATTGCAAGATCCTTACCTTTTCTCAGCTTTGAAGGTACAACTCCAAATTGGCGGTGCTTCTTCTGTCAGTGACACTTATGCTGCCACTTTACACTATCAGATGCCATACAGGTTGCAAAATCATGCTTTTGACATAAGCCAACCTTCAACTTACGATGAAGCTCTCTTTGTTAGCATCGATTCTGCCACACAAGCTTCATGTGTTCATATTCCTAGGCAAATCTCTCGTGACAAACTGCTTAAGTTGTTACCAACTTCTTGGGTAACTTCTTATGAACAGCACAAACGTTTTTCTCATCCAGTCCAACTTACAGACCCAACTTTCATTACCCAACAAGATGGTATTGTTGAGATCTCATTTGCCTAGCCCAATATGAATGAACCAGACATCTTCCCCACACCAGTCAACATGATTCAACCAGCAGATATATCAAATTCTGGTACAGGGAAAATTCTTATTCATTCATTTGCGCTGCCGGACAGCCAATATTCCACTTTCAAAATCCAGTCACAGGACATAAGTATTTTGACTATTGTGTAACATCCCAACCCACCCCTGTGGGCTAGGCCACGTGTAACACAGCCAACAATGACCAAACCACTATTTATAACGTTCCAAAAATAACATTTGTAAATTGAAATATCAGGGGTAAAATAGTTTTTTATCAACAAAATAATAAAAGAAATAAAATAAAGTTTTAAAATTATCGAATGGTAATTGGACAGAGTTCCCTCTATTACAGCACCATTCCCCCTGTTAAACAAGAATTTAAAATACCAAATATCACCAAAACACTTGAAAATACTTTCAAAACTTCAACCCACAATTTATATTACAAGGATTAAATATAAATACTAAAACATAAACTTATTTCCAAAATTCAAGGACTAGGAATGTAACTACTCAGTTAAAATTATTTACATATGAACATATTAAACAAAAATTATTAATCTTAAGTTATCCCAGAACCCCCACATTTCAATGCTTCTCACTGTGGTGGTCTTCCGTACATGCGTGGTCATTAGCCACAAAAATTGAATAAGCTTTCGCTTAGTGAGTACGTGGTACTAATCATGCAATTGGAGTATTTAATGAATCATAACACCAATTATGCAATCGTAACAATCAATGGTCGCAGGCGTGTCAAGTAATCAACCACCATCGTTCTGGACCCTTGCTTCTGGGCCATTCTCACTTTTTCTCTCGCATATAGCGAAATCACACTCATTCATTTGTGACCGTAGTCAATTCGCTGTGGTCGTCACCACTATCCCCTTTTCTCTGAGGATTTCAACATCTCTCTGTCCCTTATATATGGGCTAACTAATGGTGATTATCACTTGAGATCCTTTGACCCAAATAAGCACATAAGCAACTCAACATGTCAATATCATCATTTTTGGACATGTTTTTAAATAATAATTAATCACATGCTTTTCTACTTAATCACAATTAAGCAATTTAAGCATTCACTAACAAATAAATAACATTAAACATCCAATTTTGGGATTAATACACTCACCTCACGAATAGGTCCAAAAATAAGCTAAAAATTCCCAAATCCCTTCACAAAACTAGCTCTAGGTACTCCCAATGATATTCCTACATATATAGGTCACATATATGTATCACCCCTTAAAATGGATCGCGAAAAAATATTACCAAAATTGAAAAAGAAAGACATAGAAATAATCCTCTTACCTTCACGAGTCCGAATATGGCTTCGGTTCGCAAAATAGAGGTCGGACGGCGAAGTTACGACGACGAAACGGCGCGAAACCCCTTTTTTTCTTTTTTCTTTTTTCTCTCTTCTCTCGCAGACTCTCTGTAACCCACTGATTGTGTTTTTTTTTTTTTTAGTAGTGAAGAAGACAAATTATGGATGTATATCTCATCCAATTTTTCTATTTGCGTTAACACCCCCACTACTTTCTAAATCTTATTATGACACCCCCTAATAATTATATTAACTACCAAATATCTAAGTGAGTATGTATCTATGTCACGTATGAGTCCCAAAATTGGTCCCAAATATTTTATAAAGTTGCTAATTAACCTACTAGTTATGGATCCAATTCCTAATCGCTCTCACATGGGTACCCAAACTGGTACCATAAAAGGTCATAACAAGCAATAAAATATTAAAAATAATTTAACAAATATTCATTTAATCACATAAATGCAACTAAATGTAATTTATCAAATCTGGACCTCCCGTGGGTCCCACGTCACATCTATCAAACTGTGTCTTTTATCAAGCACTTATCACATCGGAGTAACTGGAACTTACCCAAATATCACATGCAATTAATTATACTAATTAATGCATAAAAATAAATATTACTTCCATTTTCTGGGTACGGGTATTACATATTGTGATTGTAATGATTGTTATTTTGAGGAAGAATTCTATGATGATGATGCTCCCCGAAAACCAAAGAAAAATTCTTCTCAAAAAAATCTTCAGGAGAGATATGATTCCGGTGATCCCAGTGTAGGTTTACTTGGCGAACCTTCTGGAAAATTTGATTTCTATGTGCTTTATTCAGGCAAGTCACTTAGGCCTCCCCAACCCAAAATCAAAACTCTTTCCCCATGCAAGCCCCCTCTTTCTCCTACCCACTTACCCCCAACTTCTCCCTCTCCTATTCCTTGTTACATATTTGCCTCCTCATCCACCACTTTTGATGAAGATTTCCCTCCTCTCCAGTTCACAACTCCAGATGATCAAATCCGGCATGAGCACAAAATTGCTCCTCCCACTGTCATTAAACCAGATGGAACAAAGAAGCCAATCTTAGCAGCTGAAGCAACTCTTAATTGTCAGTCAGCTAATGCTCTTGCACAAAATCGTTGCCTTCAACAAATTGTCCAAACTTGAATGCTTGATTAGTGATCTTCAACTCCGAATCAAAGGCCTACATCATGAGCTATTACACTTGGCACAGTCGACCAACATTTACTCTTCGGCCTTCGCCTTAAAAGAAGCTGAAATAAAACATTTAAAGAATCAGCTACATTCACTGTAGACCCAAAATCAGTCTCATTCATCATACAACTATCCTTACTCCTTTGATCCTCAATTTTCTATACCTGGGTACCCATATTCTCCTCCCAATTTGCACCAGCAACAACCTTTACCTTTTTTACCTTCGTCTGCTACCTCTGGTGGAATGTTTAATACTGCTGCTTTCCTCCCTAGAGAACTCAAGCCATCCCGTCCAAAAAGAAAACCACCAGTACCACTCCCAGGGCAACACCTTGCATCCTCTTCCTTACCCACAGCTCCAGCCACCACCATGATCATTGAAAATCCTCCTATCCCTGTTCATTCTAATCCACTTACTGCTCTTCTCCAGACCATGGCCAAGGACACACCCTCTGATCTTACCACTGTCCACCAACATTCTTGTCCTGACTCCCCTACTGATGAGGACACATATTCATTATGGGCCACTGAACAGGACATGTTTCATCATTATATCACAGATCTCCAAAAGGAAATCCAAACTGAGGTTCATATGGTGAATCCGGGATCCCCAAGGGTTGAAGAGGTTATTGACGAGGACCCTCCAGTTGGCCCTGAACCAACCAACCCAACTCCACAACAGTCACCAGACTTTCCATTTTCTAATTCCCCAAATCAAGGCTTTTCATTTGATAATATTCCTCCTTCTAAATGGCTTGACAAAATTTATGAACTCCATGCATGGTGCACTGCTGAACTTCTGTAGCCAGGTTCTACCACACGCACAGTAATCACCAAAATGCCTATCAAGATTTCATGGTCGTCTGCGTCAATGGTACATTAGCCTTGGAGAATACAGACAACTCCAACTTGTATAGAAGCCTTCTATTGATGATTTTCTAAATATAATCCATACTAAATTCCTTGGAGTTCCAGATATCCACAAAGATCAAGCCCGTGAAGATTATTTTTGGATGAAGTGTTGTTCCTTCAAAAGGCACGACTTGGAGAAGCATTACAAAAAAATGACTAAGCTATTCTACTTTCTTGGTGGAATTGATGATGTCAATCTCAAGCAAGCTTTTCTCACTTCACTACCAGAACCCCTTGGCACAGAAACCTCTTGTCTTCTCCAAACAAAAGGCAAATAAATTGCACAAGTGTCACTTGGAGAAATGTACCACCATGTTCTTCTTGCTCTTGACAAACTCTGTAACCAACAAAAATTCTTCAAGACATTTCATGATTAAGGCAAGATGCTGGGAAATTCTTGTGCACGTCCAGATCTTTTCATTAAGTGCAAAGAAAGAAAGCTGTAGTTGCCAAGTCTCCTCTAAAAAATCCAAACATTTTCATAAGCATACATATGACCCATCTCCCTTCATCCCCAAGAAGAAGAAATGGAGATACTTCTGGAAAAAATCCCTCCGTGGCCAAAGGAAATCTGATCGTTGTTTCATCTGTAGAAAAACAGGACATTATGCAAAACAGTGCCCCCAAAAATCCAATATGATACAGGCACTTACTCAACTTGCTCCAGGAGAGGATAAGGCAAATATCGAATCTGTGTTCTCCATGGATGATGAGCCCCATGATGAAACAATACTGGCCCTTGCTCTCCCCACTTATCCTTCCGATTATGAGGAGCTCAACCCAGATGAAGATATCGATCTTTTTGATATCGATGCCTACCATGACATCCATTATATTTCCCCATATTCCATCACGCTTGTTCAGCCTCTTGCTAGGGTCACCCTTGTCCCTACAAAGTATGACAAACCAATCTCTGTCATAGCTTTCTTTGACACTGGAGCATCAGCCTCTATCATAAATCCCTCCATTCTTCCTCGATCTCACTGGCAAACATGCTTTAAGCCATTTAAAGCTGCAAATGGAGAAAATTTTGTGATCACTTTCATCAGTAAAGCAATCATTATCCAACTATTTTCAGGATACTCCATCAAGCATTGTGTTTATGGTTCAGACCTTCTTGGCAAAGATCTCCTGATTGGTTTTGATATACTCCAATCTCTCACCAAAGTAACATGGGTACCAAAAGGGCTCAGATACAAGAACTTCTTCCTACCATGGACCACCCAGCCTAATCTTTTTACCTAGAGGTGTCAAACGGGCCGGACCGGGTCGGGCTCGGTCAAAGCGGGCTTCGGGCCAGGCCAAACCGGCTTCGCCAAACATCGGGCCGGGCCGGGCCGGGCTTGGGGGTGGAGGAGGTGTGTCCACCCCGGACCGGACGGGCTAGCGGGCTTTATTCTAGTTTTGAAGTGGACCGTGGCGGGCTTCGGGCCAGGCCGGGCTTTTTCACTATTTTGGGCCGGGCCGGGTCGGGCCATTGACGGAAGGATGGATGTCCACCCCGGCCGGGGGTATGTGAACCGGGCCTACCGGGCCGGGCTTTTAGCCCTAAAAAAGCGGGCCGGGCCGGGCCAACCCGACCCGATTGACACCACTATATTTTACCCTTTAAGTCTTCCTGCCAATCCAATAGAAAATCATTACACATTCTTGTGCAGAGACCCATTCTGAATTTCTTACCAAATGCTCTCACCCTTTGTGGACAAACCCATATTTCTTCATATCCCTTCCTTTTAAAAAGAATGAGGATATCAATCCAACCAAAGCCAGCCATTAAGGGATGAATCCATACCATTACCAGCTTGCTCTAGCCGAAGTTGCGCAACTACAGAAAGAAGGCCTCATCGAAAACACCACCTCCCAGTGGGCATGTGAAGCTTTCTATGTTAACAAGAAAGCCGAACAAGTTCGTGGAAAACATTGCCTTGTCATAAATTACCAACCTCTCAACCATTTTCTTCATGATGACAAGTTCGGAGGTGAGTGATTCAACTATGTTATTGGAATGATTTCTTGACATGTATTCATGTTTGATATGAAAAGCATGTATTAGTTTAGAGATATATATTGTGTAGTTCATATTGGGCGATTATATTGATAAGTAGGCCCAATTGCACGGTGAAATGTTTTGATTACTAAGATCATGGTGATATGTAATTGAGCATGTTGAGTTGCTTATTTGGGTCAGAAGGAGCACGTGGTCAATAAGCCATTTTGTGGAGCCGATATAGGCATTAAGGTCGCACGATTGAAGAAAAGAATCGTGGGTCTTACCCTTTCGGGGGGACTTATTGGCGAGGAGTCGCGAATTGGGAGTATGGAATGTGCACGTGAGTCTCCGGCGACTAGTATGAAATGTAGAGATGTGAATGCGAGCATGTTTATCATTCATGTGCATATGTTGATTTATTCACTAAGCGTTAGCTTAAACAAATCGAATAAGTGTGGTTATTCAAATAACCATTTCAGGTGTTATTGCCGGCGAGGAATCGGGATGTCGGGAGTTCACTTAGAAGACGATTTGTCATGTTATCTCGTAGTTTTGTAATCGAATCGTCTATTTCATTTGTTTTTGTTAAGGAACTTGTAATAGAAATAGATAATAGTCTTGTATATGTTTTATTCCGTTTACAAACTTTGTAAGGAATCACTTTCGAGTAAACTAGAACTATGTTTTGTTTTGACTTTGAAATCATGGTTTGGGTTGGTTAAGATATTATGAATCTGAACCCGGAGTTCACATTTTGAAATGTTGTACTTGTCAACTTCATGTCTTGTTTTAATGTTGAGATTGTTTGTGATCGCATAGGTCACTTGACCTTAGGCAATATCCTAATGCAAGAAGGATTGCTGTCAGAGAGTCATTCGACTGGTCGAAAGGGATAGTTTGACCGGTCGAAGTTCCCTCTATTGTGAGAGATTATTGCCAAGGGGTCATCCGACCGGTCGAACGGGGCAACTCGACCGGTTGAAATAACCCCAGCATGAAAACTTTTTATATCCCTTCCGCAACTTATTTAAATGTTTTGATTGGTTCTTAGGACACCTTTGGGACCCCTTTGAATATAAATTCATTTGTTTCAAAATCTAATTATGTTTTCAAATTTATACGGATTTTACCAACTTCGGTTGTGTTGTTTTAAAAGAGCGACCATTCATTGCTATCTTCAAAGTTTGTTTTATGTTGCTATGACTTTTAAATGAGTAGGAAGAGCCTCGGTGGCGTGCCACAGGTTCCGGTTCCGCTATTGTGGGATCAGGCTGTGACATAAGTGAAGTCCTAGAAAATCAAACCTTGCACACATGAACTCTATAAGTGCTACAAAACATGAAAATCCTACATTAGAGCTCACATGGTCCAATGGTGGGTTTATGATCCCCAACCTACATAATTTAGCTACTCATGAATGTAAAAGCAAGCATATTAAAGAGAGGAGAGAAAGATAATACCAACACAAAGACATCCTCATAAGAGTAAGAAGAACTTCCATATACAAAACCAATCTTGAAAGCATTCAATACAAGAACAACTCTCTCTCGCTAGAACTTAAATGTAGGTTGTGATAGATGGGGGAATTGATTGCAAGAGGAAGAGGAGTTATGGAGAGAGAGAGGATGTAAAAATCCCAAAATACAAACTAAAGATAAAGATAAAAGATAACCCTAAAAAAACATCTCTTCCTATTTATATCCCCAAAACCAAATGGCAAACTTGTAAAATGAAGGGAGAAAACACAGCAGGGCTGGATCGATCCAAGGCTTAGGGCCGTATCGATCCGATGTTCATCTGGGCATTTGGGATACGTTTTCAGGATCGCGGATCGATCTGCCCTTGGAGGGCGGATCGATCTGATTTCGATGTTTTGGGCAGTAGCTTCCTCCATACATGGGGATCGATCCGCATTGAAAGGCTTGATCGATCCAGACTTGCTGATTTTCATTTCTTGCCCTTTTCATGAGATAAAACCAAATGGCTTGGTTCCAACTTCAAACAAGTTCTTTCCAATCTTTCAAGAAAGAGATTTTTATTAACTAAGAGCGAGCAATAACAGGAATAACATGAGTACAATATATCCATTAAATAATGATAATCCGTGTCCAATAAGAGTAAAAACATGAAGTAAAAAATACACTATTGAACACGAATCAGCCACCCCTAATTATATACAAAATTTTTGCCTTGTCAGGCCGGGTCGGGTCTGGGCCTGGGCTTTGAGATCCTATCATGGGACGGGCTTGGGCAGCCATGTTGAGGCTCGATGCGGGACGAGCTAGGCCGGGCTTGGGCAAAGATAAGTACTACGAAAGCCCAGTCCGAACCCGGCCCATGGCCAGCTCGTTCTACCCGACACATGGCGGCCCATAACTCGCCTCACCCTACCCCGCGAACGAGCCCAATTCGTGTCTCAGTCCACCAGGTGTGGGTCTGGGTCGACTTCCCCTTTTGCGGTCCACAACTTGCCCTGTGACCTGCCTTGTCTAACTCGCCACCTTGCCACCTACCCGCCTCGTCTCTTGACCCACCCTGCCTCGTGGACCCACCCGTCCCCCCGCAAATATTTTTTTTTTTTAATTATTTCAAATAAATCGATTTTAATAAAATATTTTATTAAACTGTTTTAATTAAAAAACAAAACTATTATTTAAAAATAGTTTTCAAATAATTTTTAACAAACTACTCTTATTTAACTGTTTTCTAATTAATTGTTTTATTAAAAAGTTTTCTAATCAACTATTTTTAAATGAAGCATTTTTATTAAACTGTTTTCTTAGAAAAAAAATATTCAAAACTGTTTTCAGTAATTTGTTTTTTAATGAACAATTTTTCAGAACTGTTTTCTAATATTTTTTTGAATAAACGATTTTTTTAGAAATTATTTTTAAGAAAATTAAAAACAAGTTTTTGAGATCAACCCGTGGGCCAACTCGTGGACTAATTCCCCAACCAACCCGCAAGTTAGTCATCCCGCCCCGTATACCACGAATATGTGGACTATGTGTTGAGTCACCCTATTTCCTTTACCGATTCAACTCGCCCCATCCCGTGACTAGCCAAAATTCGCCCAACTCGTCAATGTGGCGGGTTGGGCAGGCAGGGCCACCCCGTTTTACACCTCTACCAAAAAGTGTCCTTTTCGATACGTTTTATCTAAAAGTCTGTCCTAGGTAAGATTTTGACATGTATGTATATATACGGGCATGGTTATTCGGGTTGCTAATCTCTTTACCTAAGCGCAATCCATATTTAGTTCGGGCTTTAACTTTTTAGTTTGGGTATGTCTAAGAACAATTAAAAAGTTGCCCAAACACTCAAGCAAAATTCGAATCGAGCTTGGATTAACCCGCCCAAGTTACAGTTGTACGCCAAACTCTAAATGTAGGGAATATTGTCGGAGTAGGGAGCCGAGTAATTGGCTAAAATAACTTTTTAACTAAAAGCATAAGTGCAAAATGATTATAGTTCGATTGGCGCGGGGCTGGTATACTTCGCGTGTTCGACTCCACCATTTTCCCCTTGTAAGAGCATCTGTAGTGGTATGTGTTAAACTTAGATAAACTTAAGCTAAGTTGTTGTATAGGTATTGTGCGCGTTGTAGTTGTGTAAAATGGTGGACGACATTGAGAAAACCACGAGTTGAGTAGACGGCACACTGTGTGCCATGAAGTGTGTGGCTACATAAGTGATTAATTTATTGCCAAACAAGAACCAAAAAAAAAAAAAAAAAGGTAGAAGGCACTTAGTGTGCCGTTAGCTTCTTGGTAAAAATTAATAAACAATGGTGCAAGGCACTCAGTGTGCCGTTTGATTCTTGGGCGGCACAGTAAATGCCGTGAGAAGGTTTGCTTTTTGGGACGGCACCCTCTGTGCCGTTTCGCTGTATATTAACGAAACTTAACTGAACCACAAACTTAAATTCTGTTAAATTTAACTGATGTACGCTGCCCTTTTTACTACACCACTGTGTAACAAAATTCTTAAGTTTAGCAAAGTTTGGCTGCCTCAAGCACACCAGTGTGGAGCTCTAATGCTTGTAAGTTGTAACAACCAAAAAAAAAAGAAGCTACTACCAAACATGTCCTAGTTAGTAATTTCTCAAACTCTGCGAGTCTATATTTGAACCCCGTCAATTTTCAAACATCAAAAACTTGCTATTGATGGTGAGGTTGAGCCGTTGAAGCTGCCTCTGATTCAACAAGGAACTGTTCTAGGTATTTAGCTCCAAACACATGGTTAATGATTTTCCTAGTTAGTTTTCTATTACTAGATTTACATTGTTGATGTTTTTGTAATTGTTCGTGATCTATTTGCTTTGCCTTGCGGTTTTGCTTAATTTCAAATTCACGGTGTTATATATATATATATATATATTTCTTTGGATGTCTAATTTGTAATAGAAATTAAGGGTTTTGCATAGTGAAGTTTTGATTTTTGGTTTTGGGTTTTTGTTTTCATATTTGAAGTGAATTCTCTCATATAATCATGATTCATGAACATAAAATAAAAACAAAAAACAAAAAACAAAAATTGAAAATTGAAAACCGCAATGTTAACATGCAAGCCCTAAAACATACTGTTCTAATTTAGAAAGTGCTTTGAAACTAATTTGTAATAATAAATAGAGAACTAGTAAGGAAAAAAAAAAGTGTGGGAAAACAAATGGAAGTACGCCCACGGCCAAAGTGCGATGAAGAATTTCACTAAAATGAGAAGATGATCACAAAAGGACTCAAAGCTCTCTCATGAGAGCCAACAAAATAGAAACTCACAAACCTGTAACGCTTTCAAATATGCTTCTCTTAAGGCTCACTGAACTGCCCAAAACCGTCTCTCTTAGAAGACCTAAGAGACCATAGTTTATAAGGGAAACAAGACAAGTCCTAATCGACCGATCGATCGTCCCTATGGGCTGATCGTCCGCGCAGTATTTGAACGGTTTGCTACTGGCCTGTTTCTGGATAGCTAATACGACAATGTCCGGTAGGTAGGGGTGGTCATGGGTCGGGTGAGTCGGGTTTGACCCCCACTCGTTCATCCATCCGAACCCATCTGGTTCAACACATCCTATCCGTCATCCATCCGATCAGTCGGGTGTGGATGGAGTCGGGTCGGTTTCGGGTTTAATCCGATGGAAAGAGCACATTTCGTAGGAAAAAAATTGCAGAAAAAACCCCAAAATCGAATGAAGATCCTTCCTTACAAGCAGTTATATATATATCAGTATATCTATTATATACTATATACCTACATGCAATACTCAATCAATGGCCAAATTTGAAGAAGAAGAGATTAAGGATGGAATATTGACCAGATATGTGCTTCCTGACGGCAAGGCAAGGCGAAGGCTCCACACTTGACAATTACTAGAGAGGAGGGAGGGAGTGGTGGCTGAAACTCCAGCGAGGAGGACTGGCAACTCATTCATGTGAGTAGTGGTGGACCGGTGGTGATGTGGTGGTCGGCACTCGTAGTGGTGGTGATGTGGTGGATTGTGTCGGGGTAGTCTCCGCTCGAAATGGTGGTGGTTGGCGGCACAAGCAGTGAGGTTGAGAGAGAGAGAGAGTTTCTTTGATATTCCAAATCTAAACCTATAAAGAGTATATGTACTCTACTCTTTCAGTAACCCTAAAAAAAATGCTATATAGAGTATACACATTCGGGTCGGGTCGGGTGGAATCGGGTGAACACCCCCAAGACCTGTGACTCCACCCGAATTGATCCCCAAGACCCATGATTCCATCCACTATGTTTAAAAAAAAAAAAAAAGGTTTCGGGTGAGTCGGGTGGTCGGGTGAGTTGGGTGGGCGGGTGGATTTTCAGCAGCCCTACTGGTAGGTTTCCACATATTAATCGTCTGCAATGGCATATTTTTTGTTTTGGTAGGTAAAATCAGTAAAATCATATGTAATATATCATGATATATTCTTTATAATCCGCTTTGGTATTGTCTATGGTCCATATTGTTTTGAAATGAAATAAAGACCTGCAACAAGTTCAACTTTTTGGTGAATGAATTTGCGCGCAGAGATGCGTTCTCGTGTGGAATTGGAGTGGAATGAAACTTGTAGAGATAACATTTAGCTAACATTTTATCCTTAACTCTCTAACATAGGGCACATTTGTATTTGGTAATATTGAATGGAAAAAAAAAAAAACTGCTTGTGTAACTTATCTCAGGTACTTGTTACGAGTGTACGTTTCTATTGAACAATAGATAGGATTAGCATGTTTATTTGAGAGATTCGTGCTATTTGCTTTCCACAAGCTGCTGAATAGAGAATTAAGTTATTAATTGCTCCGATTTCCGAAAGCTTAAGCTCTTAGATAATGGGTCTAAGAGTGTATGTCAAGCTTCAACACCCTCCACATGCGAACCAATCTCGCACGTGGAGAGGTAACAAACTGAACAAACCAAATTCCATCTTCATGGAGACAAGAGCGTGGGAGGAGTCTTGAATCCAAGACTTTGAAGAAACAAGGCTCTGGTGGTACTCTGTTGAGTCACTAATTGCTCCAATAGCTTAAGTTGTTAGACACTGGATCCAACAATGTATATCAGGCTTCAACAGTGAAAAATGCAGTATCACACAGACAATATTCAATCTTGCTTATTATATCATGGAAAGCCTTACTCTTACTGAAACCGAGAGTGAGCAAAACCCTCCACGTGGTCCATTTTTGTCAACCTCTTTGAGCCTTTAACGATTGTCCTTAGATGACATGCATTACAAATTTAGAGCCTTAAGTGCTGCAATTGATAATACAGAGCCCAAAATGGACACTTGTGTTTGGTGGAACTTGGAAGGTGACTCATTTTAAAAGTTGACTCATTTTAAGAGAGATTTTTGACGATTTTTACAGCTCTAAGAACGTTTTTAGTGGAATCAAGATGTGTCTCAGTAGTGGGCCGCAAAGATGGATTGAACCGAACAAATGTCCTTGTTTCTTATTATGATGATAATGATGCAGAATTTTACCTTTCATGTCTTAATGTGGATATGAATAAACTGACTCTTAATCGTACTGATGTTTTTAGATATCCCTTTCATGTTCTGCTATAAAAGTTAAATTTGGTATAAATTTACATATGATTTGTATTGTCATAGTAAATAATCTAGCAATTCTAAAAATATCAGCATCACCCATGTGGAGGGATGATGCTGCAGACAAAACAATTTTAGCTTGCTATCACTGTCATGCATTGAAAAATCTGGAATGATTAACCATTAACCATACACCTGCACTGTCATGAAAGTTTCAGTTGATATTCAAGTTATGTCTTTGGTGAATTTTTTCAAATACATTCTCTCTTGGACGTCGGCTTTTTTAACACATGTTTAAGACCACAGACTTGCTTGTCTAATTGATGAGAATTTAGGAGTAGATTGGTTGAGGTTCTGTTTTATAGTTTGCATATCTTCTTCATGACAAGGTATATACAACTAACATCTTGATGGGAGTTAGACTTTCAAAAACCATATTGCTTATGTTTTGTTCCGTTTTGTTTCAAAGTCATTCTTAAGAAGGATGTTTATGATTTATTATATGATTGACCTGGACCTCTGCAGTTGAGGGGTAAATATGGTATTGAACAAAACTTACTCTAAAAAATAAGGGGAAATTACATTTTTTTTTTGAATAGACGTTATGTCGTTATGGCGTATACTATGTTTGTTCACTATGTAAGAATGAGCATGCTAAGATGTAGAAGAGTGACAAGGATTAAAACATCAAGAACAAATAAGTTATATGAATTGGTGACAGGTTGAATGGATGGAGATATTCTCGTTATATGAATTGTCACTAACAACGATTAAAACATCAAGAACAAATAAGTTCAAGTTGGGGGGTACACAGGATAATGGGGGCCGGGACGCCTAGCTAAAAAGATGTGGTTTGAGGAGGTTAGAAAACAGTGGGTAGCTCTTGACATGATAGGGTTATTATGGACCTCTGTATATTATCACAAACAGTTGGATACAGCTTAGGGAGATTACCTCATGAGATACATAAAAACAAGGTCCAATTTTAAGAACTTCATTTCATAATTCTTTGTCTTAGACTTTTAATTCATGGGTAGTGACAGCTTTTTTGCTTCCATCTCTCATCTTCAAATATTTTTTTTTCTTGCAAATATTAGGTTTGGTAAATTTGAAGTTATGATGCATTTCATTTTCCCACTTCAGTGCCTTCATTTATGAAATTCTTTGTGAGATATCCTCTTGGTACTAATTAATGCTAAATCTGTATGTCACTGTTTGAGTCACATGTTTCTCTTGTATGCATGGTTCTCACCCGAATGCTTTATATCATTATATGGACTTATTATCCTTTTGTTTCCCATTATTTAATTTTCCACAGCTCTTCTAATATGTGGGGTAAGGGACTAGTATTGGGATTGATTTAGTTATTCAAGCTAATATTGGTTGAAATATTTCCTGGCATGTGCTTGATGTCACCTATAGGCATGAAAGTGAAAGAAAATGAAGTTTTTCTTATCCGTAATCTTTAAAGTGCACTCACAACCTCAAAAGTCTTCTCATAAAGTACTTCTCATACATTTTCTTGCCAAAACTACTTATTCGTAGTACTTGTCCCCCAACCAAAAAAAAAAAAAATGCTTATTCATAATGAAGTCACGCAAACGAAAAATAGCTCTATACAGTAGAAACATTCTCTGCTTGTAGAGATGTGATTTCTCATTTCTGGGGAGATAGGAACTGAAATTGGAGAAGCTGCAAAAAGCTCAACTGTTTCAGACATTAGCTGTGAACTTCTGTTCAGTTGTGCTTGTTGAGGCCTGTTTCATTAAATAAAATACTTGTTTATAAGATATAAACACAAGAGATAGACTATACTGTTCAAAGAGAACTTTAGTTTGGACTAATGTTTTATTCCATTAATGATTAATTAGTATGAAAGTGTTTTTTTTTTTTAAAAAGAAAAAAAAGGCCAAAGTTCGGTCAGTGTAATCACATTCTTAGACTCCAAATAGTGTTTTTTGACAACCCAACTAAGCAAACTTAAAAAATTTGGTATTTTTTTTTCCTCTATTAAGTGCACTTGAAAATGCAACATGTACAACTTAAAAGAAAAAGTAGTGTTAAAAAAGTTGTCTACATTAACAAGACCTCATTGTTTAAATCTGAATATGCTGAAGAAAGGTGCTTATAGAAAATTCGAAATTATCAATTTATCCCTATATTTTCAATTTTACCATCATCGTTTAAAGTCTTCAGTATTACCAGTTCAATACTAAACATTTCGGTATTCGACTCCCAGTTTCATCATAAAGCGCCAATTGATTTATCTACCTCTGAACTGAAGGATTACTTGTGTTTAGCAAGCTTTCAAGTATTTAATCTCAGCATAGCGTACATTAGAGAATCAAAGAAAATAGAAATTGCAGGAAATATGCATAAGAACTGGCTGATTATGATATTCGAGTAATTTAATGCCAATGTAGGGACTAACCTCTTCGGTTTTGGAGACCATGGATAAATTTGACGGTTGAATTTAGGAATCTGTTTGTCTAATGCGTAATTATTCCTTTTTCATTTTGCAGGAACTATAAAATTTGATCCTAGGCTAGTTCTGAATTCAATATCCATGCTTAGAAAATATTATAGTGAGTTGTTGCGTATGTACACAACTATCTCTAATTTACGAATCTAACAAACATGAATTAGTGAGTAGAAGGAATTTTGTACTGACCCCAACTGATGTCACAAAATTGCAGACTGCACATTTCACAGATCGTGCTCCATATTGGTACATCAACATCATCCGACAATTCCCACAATTCACATGCGCCACCTGATTTGCTGTTACAACATGAATGAATCATTCAATGCTTTTACTCTTATCTAGCACTAGCAATAGAGGCACAACATATAGATCATCTCAGGAATCCATTCATGGTCTAATTAGTTTCATACCTTCTAAGGCTAGATTGACGGTGTGACAACAAGAACATTGTACGCTAGTCGCTCCACGAATGTACATGAGTAAGGTGTGGCAGCCTCCACAAACTAACTGAGCCATTTCTGTGCCTGTTCAGACACCAATCACTAAACTTTATAAGATCTTTATGTTCTAGACTATAATTTTGAATTAGCCGTGTGAAAAGAAAGAAAATTGAACGACGTCTTAGAGCCCATTTGGTGTTGCTGTTATAGATTTTACAGAAAAAAAAAAAAAAAGAAAAAGAAAAAGAAGCAGCATTTCTGTGCCTGTTTTGCGTCCAATCACTAACATACATGTAGTAATCTTTATGTTCTATCTCTAGCCTATAGTTAGAATTAGCCCTGTGAAAAAAAAGTAAATCGGACGACTTAAAACTGCTATGGCAGATTAGAGAAAGCAGGAATTATTGCTGCTTCTGATTAGAAAAATGACAATTGATTTTTATTTTTTTTAATTTTGGCCAAACGGACTCAAATAAACCCAAAATAAATGATTGTTGGTCTCAATTAAGCCGATCCAAACGGGGGTCTTAATCCATATAAATATCACGGAGTTACCTGGAGGTGGCACAGCCGTGACTGCATTGCAAACAGCACAGCATACAGAGGTTGCTCCAACTGGGTAGAGTAAAAGGTTTCGACAGCCAGAACACACGAGCTGGCTCTGTGAACCTGATGACCAACCAACACAGCTCATTTTAGGACTCTTAGATCAAGATTAAAAAACAGAGCAACTGTGTATTGATACAAAATCCAAAAAGTACTTCTGGGTTAACTTTGCCTTTGATTAGACTACTGAGTTTGGATATATATATATATATACATATATTGGTCTAAAATTGTAATCTTTTTAGCTTTTGAATGTGAGATTGAAAATGGATTTTAGCCAATCTTGTGTGTTCTTTTTTGCTCATACTCGGTGTTCAAAAATATCTTTTGTATGGTACACACTCTGGTTGGTTGCTGAGAAAATGAAATGAAAATTGTAAATCTAATGACAGTAAAAATCTTTTAATTATTTAAAATAAGTCCACCATACTTCATCCTTAATTTTCTCAGCAAATCAGTGATTTTAGAGTTTTCATTGTAAATTACAGGCTAGAAATAGTGGTTAATTGAGTGATGTACCATTTGCAGGTGGCGTGAATGGTACCGGAGGAGTTGGATATGGAGCAAGAGGGACTGGCATTGCGGGTCCCACTGAGGTTCCTCTCTCTCTCTCTCTCTCTCTCTCTCTCTTCAAAGATCTTAGTAGTCTTCTGCTTCACATACAAGAAACAGAACTTTTTCTTCCATTTCTCTTGCTGTTTGCTGAACAAAGAAAGAAACCAGGAATGTATGAGCCGAGACAATTGATAGACCTTTAAAAAAAAAAAAAAAAACACCATAATTTGAAAGTTTACAACTAGAATTCCAATAAATTGAAAAAAGATAAAGAAATCAGAGAATTGTATAAGTAGAAAAATACCAATGTATTAATGATACCCAGAAACAGAAAAGGTTGAAGACACTTTGCAACCTGTAGTTTTAGTTGAACATTATGAAGTGGGGCGAACACATACCTTTGGAGGTTACAGATGAAGTGGAGAGAGAGAGAGAGAGAGAGAGAGAGAGAGAGAGAGAGAGAGTCAATTTGTAAAGTGCTCAAAAGTGGATAGAAAAGGTGGTGGGCATCTGTTAAAAAGAGACTATTTACCATTTTTCATGCTCAGTTCTTTTCAAGTAATTGTATGCTTTCTAAATTTAATAACACAAATATGGTTTCCATTACATTTGGCAGTGAGATCATCTTTAATATGGTTGGACTATTTTAACATTCTCCAGTAAATTTTAAGTGAGTCCACTGTTAAATATATTGAAAACCACATTTAAAATACAAATTAGGGACGCATAGCATTACTCTTTTTTTTTTTTTTTTAAGCTGCAATGAAACTTTCATTTGTTATCTTATATTATTGCTATCGATAGATATGGTGATTTCTATTTCTGTTGGTGGTATATCAAGATCAGCTTTGCAGAAACTCTGGGCCCCACCCCACCCCACCCCACACCACACCACACCTCACCTCTCTCTTTGCTTTTAGTCATTTAGTGTATATAACTCATTGCATGCATGTGAGTGGTGCGTTCCGCCACACGCTCCTTTCCCATGGGACATTAAACAACTTAGATTGGGCCATGTATCCACACGGAGTAAATAGGGTCTTTTTAAGTTCGGGACCATTGATGGTCCCCGCTAATAAGGAACTGCCACGTATTTAAGTGGTGATTTAGTTAAATAGAGATAAAGAATTTGCACTTGGCCACATGAGAACCTCTTATTGGTCGGAATTACATATGACCTATGGTTGAGGACTAACGAATTAAGGACTCTTCTAAAAGGTCAAAGAATCTATACTTGCGCTCACACCCATGTGGATTCTTCTTCTTCGAGAACGCGTCATAGTGTTTTTCTTAATTATTTCTTATTTAAAAATTTGGTATTCTAACATAATTTTAAAAACTTTGAAGTCAATTTAAAAATATTAGGAGTAGGATTTCACATCAAAATGTTAGTATTGCTTATTAATGCTTGCCATTTGTCTTAAATATAATTACATAAAAAATCAAGACAAGGTATAGCTTACAAAGTTATATAAGAATTTTTTTTTTATAACTTATAATAGTACTTCCGCACCAGCACTAGTGCTTCCTACTCTAGAACCATACAATAACTTCTCAATTCGAGAAATATTCTATTATAAGATCTGGATTGCAAAATCTTGGAAATATTTGCTGGTGGGCCTGATCTCAATTTGGTTCCAATGTCTTTGATTTATTATTTTTAGAAGTTTAGTTCTCAAACATGATGATGACCAACAAGTACTTTTCAATCTATATGTGGCCAGAGATTCTTGGGTTGGTGGGGACATTGTTTTGCATCACATTATTCGTATTACAGGCGTCATTTACATTACAGGGACTCGGGTGAGTGGTCGAGAGTGCATATATGTACGTATTCAAAGTGTCCGATTTTTCTAAATTCATAAATTTAAGGACTCGGTGACATACTATCCGTGATTTTTCTGCATATAATATCTACAATAAAATAATGTCTTATGTAAGAAAAATTTTATTTGCATCCGTCTATTTTGCTTTATTACTTTTTGCACCCATCATTTTAATACAAGTTAAAATAAGTTATTCTTTACACCCACATTCATTTCAAGATAACTCTAACCCCAAAAACTCAAAACCATTCTTACATCTTCCTCTTCCTCTCTTCTATTCCCACCAACTAATAAAATTGTACAATAATCATACAAACAAAAATGATCTTGATCCCAAAGCAAATGTGTTTTGTGTATTAGATAGATATACATGCAATTATACATCACGGCCAATATGTACACATAAAAGAGGGCAGTCTAGTGCACGTGGCTGCCGCCATTGTGAGGTCTGAGGTGGGTGAGATGTACGTAGCCTTACCCTGCAAGCAGAGATGCCAATATCATGTACACATATCTACTCTTTAAGATACATGCAAATCAAGACCATTAATCCTTGCTAACTACTACAAGGAATGAATCGGTTTATGTATCATGGTAAGAAAAATGGATACATGGAATTAGTGAATTTTATTTTCGAAACTTAGATGTAGACTTAAGGTTTTTTAAATAGTATATACATGTAGATGTGTATCATGTATATATATATACATACAGTCATACTCTAAAAAGGGCGCCCTCTCTTTATTAAAGAGGTCTTTGTTTTGGCCGTCGGATCATGCTTAAAAACTATGAAATGACAACACTGCCCTTAATGAAAACACGATCCGACGGTCAAAATAAAAGCCCTCTCTTTAATAAAGTCAGGGCGCTCTCTTTAGAGAATTTTCGTATATATATATATATACAACTTTGTGTATGTGTATATATATATATGTGTGTATTACGTGTGTGTGTGTGTGTGTGTATATATATATGTTCAAATACAATCCAATACATATCTGTTGTGGGGCAAAATGTGGGAATTAGGGTTTTTGAGATAGGTGGGTGTAAAGAGTAAAATTTTTAGGGAGTATATGTTATATGTCATTTTGCACAAGAATAAAGGGGTAATAATTTTTTTTTTTAAATGATGAGTGTAAAGAGGAAAGTAAGTGGGTGTGAATAGAATCACCCCTTACGTAATTATAAGACTTCAAAATGAGCAATTCGTACAGTTTCAAAGGACTGCTTTTATAAATGATATGATACACGTAGCTACGGAGTAACATATTTTTTACTGACCGTCCAATCAAAAGTGTCACATATATTCCGGATCATTATTCATATGTCATGTGTCCCACACAAGTATTAGAAGAATTCATGTAGCATAGAATGTCGCATATTTAGATATGTTATTCAATTAGTGCTTTTTTTTTGGTCGTATGGTATGGTGGTGGTGCAATTGAGCCCTTCTAAGACACTTGATTCAATTCATTATTAGTCCATCAGATACTAGGTAGCACGGACTCTTTGAAAAGGCAGTCGCACTTCCACTAGGTGTGTACTAATTGAAAGCAGCAGTAGTCGCACCTGCACCCGCACTGGTTGTTGAGCTGTTGCACCCGTGCTTCTTCGTAGACCAGATATTGTTGAAAAAGTGTATTTTTAAAATTTGGAGGGAAAGGTTGAGGGAAAAACTTTGAAATTTGGTTTTGAGCTTTGTCTTATTCACAAACTAACCCAAATGATATTTTGTTTGTCTCACATAGGAAAATTAGAGAAAGTGGGAATGACATATATAAGTGGAGGTTGGAGTAAGGGTTGGGCCCCTTGGGGGTACCAAGTTTTGTGAAGGGGGAGGACCTAGGCCCAATTGGGTTTACCACAAAACACGCGCGCCGCCGCCCCGCTCCGCTCCGTTCTGGGCCGAGTTTGGGTGTGGATGTGGTACTACTCCTATATATCTTTTTATACAAAATTTATTTGGAAAATAATTTTTTTTTAATTATAAAGAGTTTATTTTCAGTTGGAGACCAAGTCTCCCAAAACAACTCCTCCACGTTTTTTTCTCCAGTTTTTTTCTCCAACGTTCCCAGAGTTCTCTCCACGTTCTGCAACGTTAGCTTTCCCAACGTTCAGAATATATTCTATATATATGTACACAAACTGCTCTCATAAAAAAAAAAAAAAAAAAAAACACAGACAGTTTTACAGAGAGAGAAAGAGTTACAAAAATTATTTTACACAGTTTCTTCAAGTTTCTGAGCAACAATTTCTGAAAGGGTGTGGGTTTTCCGATCTTCCTCCGTGCAAGGATTTTTGAGACAGAGGCGATTTCTGGGCTGCTTTATCCTGGGGACGTCGTGGCCTTCATCCGAACTGTTTGCACAACTTGGGCAGAGCCGCGAAGCGTCTTAAAGAGAGCGACTAAGTCCGCGACTCATCCCAAGAAAAACGTCAAAGGCTACTGATATTGATAAAATTGTTCCTTTTAGTTTCTGCAGCAACAGATATGAATATAATGAGACTATTATTCATTTTTTTGGAGGTAGAACATGTAAGTTTTGACTTTTGATTCATGGGGTACTTGTGATTATAGCTTAATTTGATTCCAGACAATTTATATCAGCATTTACGTCATGATTAGATGCTATATGGATTAACTCATCCTTATCATGTTTAAATCAGCAAGAAAATAATATGGGACACTAAAATTTGGTTGTTTGTTGAATGTTTTAGTGGTCAATAATTCTAATAGACGTGTATGAATAAACACCAATGCTGTTGTGTAAATCCGCAACTTTGACCAACATATATTTTAGTACCTCATAATTATAGTAAAGTTTTGTTTTGGATCCTCTATTATTAATTGCAACACTAAGGCCCTCAATTTGTAAACTTGTGCTGTCTAAGAACTATTGTCAATGGCATCCTGACAATAGCCCTGTAGCATTAAGTATACGTTCATATTTTTCAAGACACATGCACTCTATCCCATGTGCCTCGTTCCATTATTTTTTCAGGATGCCATTAAAGAATTTCTTTAAACGACACATTTTTACTGATTAAGGGCCAGAAGTTTTGCGATTAATAATATGATATATGATCCAAAATGAAACTTCTGTATAATATTTTTTTTGAAACTTCGGTATAATTACATGGTACTAAAATGTATTTTATTCTTTACTTTTCATCTTCTTGAAGAGATATAGAGAGTGTTATCGAATTGATGACTTACACTACAGTTGTGGCGTGTCCTTCATGTTTCAGGACTTGTGAATGACAATTCGGTAATTAAATTTCTAATAATCTTTTTGACATGCCTGAGTCTTATAGGTTTCTTTTCATTTTGTTGGTGTAATCTCAAAAGATCTGAGCATAGCTTAAGCACTAATAAGTTAAAAATATCACCTTCAATACATGGCATATAGAAGCCTTGTAAATAATTGTTATTAGTCATTTTCAATAGTGATAACACTAGATAATGCAATCACTTCATCAAAGTCAGTTAATTTTGAAACAGTAAGAGAAATATGAAGTGTTGCAATTGTGAGAGTGTGTTTGTGCATCTCTCTCTCTCTCTCTCTCTATGACAATTTGAGAATGTGGACATTTTCTCAAAAAAAATGAGTCTATTTTGAAACAATCAGGGAAATATTCAAGAGTTGCTGTTGTGGGTGGGTGTTGTTGTTCCATGTTGCTTTTATTTATGAGTTTTTTTTTTTTTTTTTTGATTTAGGAGATTCGAATCCTCCACCTCTCACTTGGGAGAGGATACCACATGGGCTAAAGCCCACTTGGTTTTATTTATGAGTTTTAGTGGAAACAATAGTTGTGTAAAGCCAGGGTGGATCTAGAAAATCAAGCCAGGGGCTTGATGTATGGGAGTTCGTCCTCAAAATTTTTTTAAACCTATTTATATATATTTTGTGGGTAAATTATAGTAATACCCCCTGAACTATGACCATTTTCACTAATACCCTTTGAACTTTAAAACTGAACAGACTCACTCTTGAACTATCCAAAAATAAATAAACTCACCCCCTGAAGAAGGGGTTTCAGTATCAACAAATGATAGTTTAGGGGGTGAGTTTGTTCAATTTTAAACTTTAGGGGGTGTTAGTGGAAAACGGTCATAGTTCAGGGGGTGTTATTGTAATTTACTCATATTTTGTGTATATTTTGAACCTATTTATATATATTTTGTAATTAGCCAAAATACATAAGGGAGATGGGGCTTAGTATGACAATTTTATAATATCAGGGGGTGTTTTTATAATTTTCAGAGGGCTTAATTGTATATTTTTATTTATTTATTTATTTTAGTTGGTAAACTACTTAGCCTAGTTGGTATAATGCTTTTCATGCTATGTTCATACCAGACTTTAAACCTAGCTTGCCCTCTTCCTCAGGTCTTGACAAATATTGACAAATATGTTATCGCACGAGACCACTAAATCAAATGATAAATAATAATTAAAAAAAAAAAAGTTGTGTAAAACTTTTGGGGTAGATTAAAAAGTCAAAAAGGAAAATAGGGGACCACAATAATTTGGAATTATGCCCAGCAAATTCTAATATCTTACCGAAATTCAAGCCCTGGTGAAGCATGATTCAGATTTCAGATTGTGAACTCCTTTTTTTTTTTTCCTTTTTACTGTTCTTTTTGTAAACAACTAAACCAAAAAGGAGCGCACTTACAGTTATACCCTCTTTTTTTTTTTTAATTTATTTTTTATTTTTTATTTTTTGGGACTTAAAAGGTCTACCCTTGATCAAATATAGTCCTTGAATACCAAATTAAAATGGAATATTGTGAGACTACAAACTACCGAATAAAATATGAAAAATACAATGAAGAAGGTAGAAAACCAAAAATATGCAAAAAGTTGGAGAGAGAGAGAGAGCTGAGAAGTCCATGAAGACCTAGGCATGGGCACTGACATTTTCAAGAGTCAGAACACTACAAAAACCCATTACAGGGCTGATAGATAAGCATGAATGGAGGGACCACTTATTTTATTACCCTTTCTTTGGAAAGTTTCCAAATGCCTTTTTGGATCCCACTTGGATATTCCCTCACTTTTTTTTTTTTTTGGTTGGAAATTTTCATCAATTAAAAAGTAAATGTACAGAAAATTTTCATCCCATTTGAACAATGATGACAAATATATATACTTTTGGAAAGTCTTATTTTCTTCGTCAAATTTTTTATTTTTTATTTTTTAATTTAGGGTTGATTACATTTTAGTTTCATGTGGTTAGACTCATTTTTACTTTACTGAGTTTATTCCCACTGTGATTCAAAAATGAACACTTAATCCCCCTTGGGGTATTGGACTAAAGTGAAAATACTAAGTTTTCTTTGAAAATAGCCCCACTTAGGGATTAAGTGTTAAAATTAGCCTCACATATGATAGTTTATGTGTCAAAATTAATCTCTCATAGACAATTAACCTCAAAATTAGCCCCTCAAAGGGATTAAGTGTTAAAAATTAGCCCCACGTAGATGGAGTTGAATGGTAGCAGTATTTTTGGCTAATTTTAGAATTTCATCAGTTTTGAGGAAAATCTTTAGAGTTTCACTTTAGTTTGAAATCACAGAGGGGTTAAGTGTCAACTTTTGAAGCATAGGAGGGTAAAGTAAAAATAGACCTAATTATAGAGGGGTAAAATGTATTTACCCTTTTATTTATTACGACTCCTCTCCTAAAATTGAGTTCGGATTGATATTTCTTTTCTCCTTCTACACCTTATTGTAAAATGTTAGTATCTTGTCCCCACATCCACTAATAATGGGATTGGTTGGTAGTTTATTAACTCCTAGACACCCTTCAATTGTGAGTCAATTTTTAAGGGTGAGTTCTACCTAATAAATTTCCAACATTATACATGGGGAGTGATTCTGCTGTCTGGCTTTTACCCGACTAATTATAAGCCCATGCAACAGTGAGTTCATAATATAAAAATGTCCATGCAAGCATGTTTTAAATTTTTTTTGATTGCCCTTAGGGGACAGATAGTAAGATGGAATTATTGTGGGGTATGATTTTACTTGAAACATTAATGTCTATAGCACAACATCCACAAAAAAGAGTTTTACACTAGCAAGATCATAAAGAATTAAAAAAATATCCACTTTATTTTATTTTTTCTATTTTTTTATTTAGTTTATCAGATAAAGCTTAATTAACCAACTTGATGGTTTAAATAAACATTTCAAAGACAAATAACAAGAAATTGGCATTACCTCAAACATGATTTGGTGAATACTTAAGGGTCTGTTTGGTTGTCCTTGAATGAAATAATTCTATTCATATTTCCGTACACAATTTTATATAAAAAGATGAAGAGCTTGAATGGTTTCATTTAGAAAGCAGATGATCATCTCAAAAATGATGCTTGCAATCATGAATTTTGGCATTCTAGAAAAATGAACAAATTGCCTCATAAGAAGAAATATGGTGAAATCTCCCATATTTGTAAATGGATTCATTCATGGTGATGAATTTTGCCTTTAACTTTTATACAAAATTTGAATGGAACCATTCAATTTAAAGGGACAACCAAACAGACCCTAAGAATACCATCATCCATGCCACTTGGGCCACCAATCCTAAAAACACCATCTTCATCAATAAGGTGTACTTATCTCTCTATGCCGAAATTTTGGACTGTGTTTAGATTATGTAACTTTTAATCAAATGAAATCTCATTTTGATTGGAGGATTTAAGATAATTTTAGATCACTCCCATATTAATTTTTTTTTTTTTTTTTTAACAGAAATATGTAATGGCAAGCCTTATCTTGTTGTCCAAAATTTATAGACCTAACTAAATCAGATGCTGACATATCAATGTGTGGACAACTGTTTCCGAACACTTGCATTACTGATCCTATTGGACAAATTTTATGGATTAATAAGTGACTCAAAGAAAAATTTCCAAAAAGAGGCCAACCAATATGTATCTGACAATCTGTACATTTTCCAGTTAAAAAAGATGGTAAGTTGGTAACTTTACATCCACACATAGTCACATATGTTATGTATGGGTTATGAGAGGAAGGGACTCCTGCCGGTTCCATACATGCCTATGTGCCTATGTGGTGCTTAATGACCCACGTATTCATATGGTTTCTTTTGAGTTTGTAATTTATTTTTTTTGGGTACACTTTTGAGTTTGTATTTGAGTGAGGGCTCTAGAATGTGAATCTGTATGTGAATTTCATAAAGTATTATTTAATAATTGAAGGACATTATGTCATAGAACCCTTTTCAAGAAGATTAAACTCATGATTTCTCTCTTAGTTTTTACTGTACATATCACTCACTTGACTTAAAAATCATTGATCAATACTTACTAATTTCTCGCTTGGGATTTCAGAATTTCGCAAAGTAAATATTTCACTGCAGGAGGGTGTGTGAGAAATTATCTCGCATGACTTTCACTGTAATTTGAGTATTCTCTGAATTCAATGTGGATCTTACAATAATGAAGAGATCATAATGGACGTCACACGGTGTCAAAGGCATGTGGAATAATTCTCCAGATTTAGACCATTCTCTGACCTGAAATGAATTTAATGGAGTACCTACTATAACATTGTAGTGATGACCTTTAATTTAATGGAGATCATAATGGACGTCACACAGTGTCACGGCCTCGTGGAATAATTTAACAGAGCTTCCTAAAAGCTTGTCAATAATTTAACGGAGCTTCCTAAAAGCTTGTCAAGAAAATGCTTGGACTTGCATCCGCTTAATCACAGAAGTCACAACTAATCTCTTGCCAAAAAAAAAAGTTACAAGTGCCACTGTGCCATCGCCACAATGTGTGTACACACACACACACACACACACACATATTATGCACACTTATATATGATCGCAAGAGTATATTAGCTAGCTTCCTCTTTTCTAGTAAACTTGGTTACTCTTTGTTTCAAAGTTCTAATTATGATTTGCATTATAAGCAACACATGATAATTAAGGTGCCCACAAATGGATCGAGTTAGGTAGTAGAGATAAATGTGAAGATTGCAGTTTGAGACCTTTCTAAATATTTCAACATCTGAAAATGAAAGATGGAAATATAAAGTTAAAGGAGGGTTGGGACAAAAAGATGTGTATATGATGCTATACATATTGAATCAACAAAATATCATAGTTCAGTGTAATGTTACAGCAACACAAATCAATTGTCATCATTGTTTCATGGAAAAAATAAATTCAACCATATTAAGATACATCAGCAGACAAGGTTCACCAATGTTTCTCAGCTGCAGAGATTACACAACTTTGTTACATGTTCAACTTCTCTCTTAACATTATGATCTACGATATGCACAGACAGAGACTATATATATATATAAATATATATAACCCTTCTCGTAAGGGAGTCCTCACTATGATAACGTGAGGACTTCTGTTTACAGCCATTGAATCCAATTTTCAGTAAGAGTACTGGGGTAATTTCACAGACTGAAAATTGGATGCCAACGGTTGTAAACAGAAGTCCTTACTTTGTTAAAGTGGGGACTCCCTCATGAGAAGGGGACTGATATATATATATATATAAGACTTACAGATTGCAGTGGGAGTGATGACCTACTCTTCGTCGTCTTTGGCACCAGAATCTCCATATACAATAGAGAAATAGTGGCCCAATGTTCTCAATGTGAGGCCTGGAAACCTATGAGAACTGCCCGGTCGAAGGTCAATTTTAACAAATGGCCATCTCATGGTTTGTGCAGCTTCACACTCTTCCCACCCATCTCCAATCACACAGAACTGGACATTTGGTCCGCCAAATCGCTCTTTGATCCATGAAAAACACTGTAGCTTCCCGACTTCCCACGAGCTGTAAACTGGCAAAATGGCACAATATTGATCAGTACCACCATATTTGTATCTACATTAGACACACTTCGAGTGGCACAATGGCCCAGAATCGACAAACTTCGGACTGAACTTCTATTGGACTTCTACAATATCTAGAGACTATTTCTCAAAAAAGTAGCTAGAAGTTCTTCATATCGATGGTCTTCTCCACCATTCCCCAAAATATCTAGTGCTAGGGCCTGTTTGGTGTCAAGAAATATGGACTCTGGAATTGAATTTGGAAATCCTCCGTTGGCATTATGTGAACTACAAGTGCTCTCTTGTTACATGATAGAATTCTTTTCTTTTTATGACACATTTCCCGGAAAATGCTTGCTATTGTTTATCTACATTGTAAACTTTCTAAGAAAATATACATTATAAACTTTCTGGTTTTTGGCGACTTTAGAACGTCGCTAGTAACTTGCAAAGTTTTGGGGCAATACTTTTCAAATTAGCCTTTAATCGTCAAAACTAGTTTACCATGCACAACCAAAACTTCCAAGTTACCTCTCACTCTCTCACTAAAAGACAATTCACTTTTTACCCACAGCATATTGTTCATTAATGCAATTAGATACATCCACATTCATAACCATGCTAATTCTAAGAAACCATATTATTCTCATTTGTGACTAGTGCATAAATTACATTCTTTGGAAAGATCCTTGTAACAAAGGCCTTGTTGGCAAATTTCAGAATAATCGATCCCAACTTTCAAAGCAGAGACTATTTTAGGGACACCCAAAAAAGAAATGTGGACAGAGGTTGTACATTTGCACTTGATAGAGCATAAAATGCAAAAACAGATGTCAAATTGTACAAAAGACAGTCAGAATGCAGGCAAAACAAGAAGATACGAAATTAAAGGAAAAATCAATGTTATGTATACAGTTACTGACCGTTCCCACACGTTATGAAATCATCGAGTCGAAAGAGTAAGCATTTGACAAGGCTGGGTATCAATGATCCAGAAGTCACTAAAACATTGATGTGTTGGATTTTTGTATCACTAGAATGACTAATTCCATCAGCTGAGTCAGTACAGGGAGTTAACTCTGTGTCCCCAACCAAACACTGTTCCAAACAGGCCCGAGCTGCATGGTACAAGAATGAATGAGTAAATCAATAACACCATGCAGAAATCTTTTAAGCATGCTAAGGTAAAAGCTTACAAGTTGAATCACAATACATATTACACCTTGCAAAAATATAACCGAAGACATGAAATCGAATATGTAATTGTTAGAAACCTCAAGGGAGGTGAGTACAATTTACTGCAGATGAATATTCAATAATCATATAACAATATACCTGAAGAGAGCCATTGATCCGTATAACTATCAGTCACATCATACAGGTCATCCCAAAATTTAATTGTATCTTGATCAAAAACACTATGCAAGCCCTGCAACAAAAGATAGAGTTGAGTTGTTATTCTATATTATATTCTCTTGTAAGGGTCAGTCCATTCAACTCCTTAAAACCCAAGTGTTAAGGAGAGGGGAACTGAGGCCTTATAAACCGCACAGATGGGCCATAAATGGGCGATGTGGGACATTCCAACACACCCCCTGAACCACAGGAGCCGGACACTCGGCATACCCTGGACCACAACAGCCAGACACTCGGCACGTCGGAAGACAAGCCCAACCAAGCTCAGATACTACTTGTAAGGCCCAGCCCATTCAACTCCTTAAAACCCAAGTGTTAAGAAGAGGGGAACTGAGGCCTTATAAACTGCACAGAGCGGCCATAAATGGGCGATGTGGGACATTCCAACATATTCCACTTCCAGTGTTAATTCAAAGAGTTAGAAAGTCTATTAGATTTATTAAGTGAAGAGAGGTGATGATGCAGGTGATGGAGAATTGCAATAGAAGAAAAGATTAGGTTATAAGCCAGGAAAGCATCTTTTAACAAAAATTACAGTGGTAATTCCATGGTGTGGTGTCACTGATGTAAACCTGAAATCAAATTTATAGCCGTAGAGAGAATATTTTACGACTAAAGCTCCATTTGGTATGAAAAAGGCTAGTTTCCCCAAGTACATGCATCAATATCAATATACTTTATATGTAAGAGGAAAAAAAGAAATAAGGGTTAAAGATGGAAATAGAAATATTACTGCTATAAAGGTTGAGAAGAATGCATCTTAAGAGCAGAAGCAAGACTAGACATTGTGCAAAAGTAAACAACTGTATTAGAATGCATCTCTATAATAAAGTTGATCATGATGAGAATAATCTAATTGCAACTGGTGAGAATGCATTCCAAAGTTGTCATAAACCATGGCACATAAGCCATATTTTTCCAGTTTAATATCGCTCGTCAAGAAAGGGAATCCCACGAAAAAGTTATCAGTTCTACCCAACTACGTGTTAAAAATATTTTCAACATTGCAGTGTTACATGGATATGCTAGAATTGGCACTGCCAACACTAATCATTTATGAAGGTCACTATCATTATAAGCAATGAAAAGAGAGGAGTTCAAACTTAAGAGTTGCAACAAATAGGAATGGCATAGAAACATGAATTCCAGAATGATACTATTAACTCTTTACGTACAGTTCCAAATGACCAGATCTTCCAGCGAGTTAAAAGATTTTAAAAAACTGCAGGGCTGATCAAAACTCCAGTGATGTTATGATGTTAGTCATGGCAAGTAAGTTAGTAACGTATATTGAAGAAACCCATTCAGATTTCAAACATTCAAAGTAAATGGGCAAACTTAAAAATGCTTAAACCACAGGGGGGGTATTTGTGACAAATTTAAAGTACAAGGGTAACTGAAAAATGCTTAGACACAGGGGGTCAAAGTGTATTTTACCCCAAAGAAAAATTCGTACAAAATGAATGTAACACAAGGAAATGGATTTTTAAAGGAACTACCACTCCCAGCAAGAAAGATGATCGAGACTAAATGTATATATGGGTTAGGATAGACAAAAAGCTCTCATACTCAAAAGACAATATTAGCTACCTGTCTGTATTTATGGGATATTGCTCGGTGCCGATATGCTAGTTTTCTTTTGTTAATATCATCAAATGAGGGACTAAAGCCATCCTGGTTAAAATCATAATCAGAGAGATCGCGCCCATCATCATAATGGCTCAAGGCATCAAGAAAAGGGTTATTGCAATTCTCAATCTGCACCACAAAGCCAATAATTAAACAAAAGCTGACAACCATCTTTACAAACTAGTGGGAAATCAAAAAACACATTCACAATTAGCGACTTCTGAACAAAATGTTTATGTAGGAGAAATTTACAATGTACTCTTCAGTCTTCACAATAAGTTAAACAGAGAACATACTTGTTCATAAAAGAAATATTCGTCACAGACTTTAAGAATGTGGTTTTCCCACATTTTCCCAATTTCTGCACCCCTTTGTAAATCCTTCGAACCATTAAATGCCTCTGAATATGCTCCATTTAACAATGACTTGAGCAATATAAGGGTCTCATCCATGTCCCAGATATATACATTTATTTTCTGGTGCTCGTCTTTTTTACCAGTCATACTGCCAGCCATAGTCAATTCCTCCAATTTGGAATCCAATATAAAACTTGCGAGCTGATAACCAGCCTGCTACAGTTCAAGTAATCAATTCTCAACATTTCGGCGACATTGAATATAACTAACTCAATTTAAAATTTCACACCTCTAAATAGCGAGATAAAGTAATAAACTTTAGCACACAAATGTTAGTGTATACATGGATGGGGGTTGCAGGCTTGCAGCTTGAACTACAGGTCCCACAAGGATCCCACAAATGATGCAGTTGTAAAGGTAATTTTACAAAAACCGATCACTGTACTATTCAGACAAGTAATTGTTTTCACATTGAGGGTTATGCCAAGAAAAAAGGAGAGTAAAATTGACAAGAGTTAAGACAGAAAGGAAAGTCATGATGGTTGTGCCTTGAGTGAGACCATAGTCTACCCAAAGCATATTGGATACATAACATTTATTTAGCCCATCCCAAATGGTTTGGGACAAGGCTTTACTGACTTGAAGTGAGCTCTAAATTACATTTACTCAAATAGTCTGAAAAGCAATTGCTTATTTGATTCACAAACTAATGTGTAACCTAAGTTGTTCCAAACCCCCAACACACAAAGACTCATACATATATATATATATATATATAAGGTCAAGCTCTTAAGTGAACAGGGTTGAGTGACCATATCCAGTGAGCATGTTTTTTAGCCTAAAAAAACCAGGGGGTCAGTGCGGCGAGCGGGTCAGTGGGGCAGCCCGCGGGTTTTTTTAGGCTAAAAAACATGTTTACTGGGTATGTTCACTCAAAACCTGTTCACTTAAGAGTCTCACCGATAGTCCTAATGAGTGATCCCTCATTTTCTTAAAATGAGGACTTCTAATCATGACCATCGGAGTTCATTTACATTGCAGTAAAAGTGCAATTAACTGTGCACTAAAAGAGATCCGTCGGCCAGGATTAAAAGTCCTCACTTCCTTAAAATGAGGGATCCCTCAATAGGACTCTGATATATCTATATCGTTTGTAACAAATTTTTATACGGGTAATACTAGGTGATCACTCATCAGAGTGCCATAGGTGCACCTTTTGCTCTTGACTAGACTACATTCATCAGCTTGGAAACTAAGCTAAGGGCTTCACAAGACTTTCCTCACTTTCTTTTGTTAAGTATATGCATTCTTTATAATACATACACAAGAATGAACACTACATTCTCTTATTTAATTGCTTCTGTTCAAGAACAGAATTCCAATGGCTAGTCCTAACTAACACCAACCAAAATAGAATTATCCAACCCTATTAACATTTAACCAAAAAAATACCCCTCTTTTTTACCCAATCAAATTTCAGAAATGCAAACCTTCCCTAACAAAATCAACAACCCAAATTGAAAAACAAACTCTTTGAGATCTAAGAAATCGACCAACTACACTACACACATAAAATAATTACAATTGATTCTTTCAGAGAAAATTGAACCAGGAAAGGGAACGATGAATCCTATTTTCTCTATATACCCATTACAATAGTGTTAGGAAATTGTGTGTACATACAAACATAAGTATATATATATATATACACACACACACGTACCTATACAAAAGAAATAGGAGTGTGAACAGGTTCTTTAACCTCTCTGACGAGTGCCGGATTGGGAGAAGTGTATGTACTATCAACTATGTAGGTGCCAGCTTCAAGTTAAACCTTTCTTTCTTTCTTTTTTTCTACTAACTGGCATCGGAAAAGGACGACGTCGTTCCAACATATGGTGGATTTCTATGCCCTTTTAACTAAATTTTCTTTGGGTAAATTACACTTGACCACCCATGAGGTATAAACTGAAAGTACACAAATCTTTGTTGTGGACCTTGTGGTTTGAAAAACTACACTAAACGTTCCATATAAATTTAGGGTAAGTATCACCTAGATTCCTTGAGTTTTACCCTAATTACACTTAGACTCTCTCACATATTAGTAACATCACTTACACCCCTTGAAGTTTGAAGTGCATATCACCTAGACCCCCTCTGTCAATTCACCGTTAAAAAAGTGACGAACTGACATAAATAAATACAAAACATACCCCGGAAAGTTTGGTCATTGTGTCATTTTAGTCCCTGTAGTTTCAATTGGGTCAATTTGGTCTCTACAATTTTTAATTGAAATTTGATCTAAATACCCCATTCTGTGAAAAAAAAAATTTAATAATAGAATTTACCCAATTTTATGCATAAGCGTGTTGGGAGATTGGTGGTGCTCCATTTTTGCCCTTAAAAACTATGACAATGCATAGTATGGAGTAAATTCTGTCAATTTTTCACACAGAATTGAGCATTTAGATCAAATTACTTCAATTTAAAACTTTAGGGCCCAAATTGAGCCAATTGAAACTACAGGGACTAAAATGACACAAGGACCAAAGTTTTAGGGGGTGTTGTTTGTATTTATGTCAATCCATTACTTTTTTAATGGTGAATTGACGAAAGTGGTCTAAGTCATACGTGCCGTAAACATCAGGGGGTATAGATGATATTACTAAGACGTGAAGAGGTCTAAGTGTGTTTTATCCTATAATGTATGGTGAATAACTTTGACTTCTCTTAAGGTATGTCATAATTAGAAGGACCTTGCACTGACCTTCTTGAAGTTTGAAGTTTATTGTTATGTAACACTCACCCCGTTTTGTTAGTCAAAGGACATTTTTATTTTATTTTATTTTATTTACTATTTGTTTTGTTCGGCTAAAACTTGTTAAAATGACTCATTTGCCCTTTATAAAGTCCAAAAATAAGAAAATATAAATTTTCGAAAAACAAATTTTCCCTTCTCTTTGTGTTAATGGCATGTCTTAAGAACAAACTTTGTTATTTCATGTGTTGACTCTGTTACTGAGGAATACTATGATTCTCAAATTTTGAATATCAAATGCGGACTAATTGAATTTTGATTGGAGAATGCTAAAGATGTCCCATCATTATTGAAGGTTGCCCCACTGCCGCATGTATTTTGGAAGTATTTAGGAATCATAGCATTAAACTTAGAGTAATGCTGTGCTTCCTAAATCTCAATCCCAAATTCACATCCCAATTGATGCGACAGTAGGGCCACTTGATTTTGATTGAATGATGTTAAAGTAGTCTGATCATTATTGAAGTTCAGTGTACTTTAACCAAAAGACTAATTGGTTGAGATTTCTTGTTGCCCAATAATTCATAAAAGCCAAAAAGTCGAAAACTAATCGAAACCAAATCGACTAAACGCCGATTGGTCAATTTTCTAAAGAAGTGCACAAGGTTAAACCTACCCAAAACCGACATTTCGAAACCAAATGATTGGTTTTAAAACCACTAAAAATTTGAAAAAAATCATCTGCAAACACCCCTTATTGCCCAACCTTTTGAACGTTAAGTAACATTAATATAAAAGATGGTTAAATTCACCTATGAGGCTATGCATATACAATATTATAAACGATGGGTGTTTTTGATAATTCAATTAAGTACTGAAAAATTGTACCAAAAAAAAAAAATTTAAGTACTGAAAATGAAAAGTTTCAATTCTTTGTTTCTTTTCAGTGCGTTTAATAATGGAACACTTAACTAAACAAGTAGCCAAAAACCTACTGAAAACTTTATGTAACAAATTTCTACTGAAGAAAATCACTTAGACCCTGTTTGTCATTACGCTATGACTTCAAAAACGCAGATCTGACATCAAAAACACATATAATGAGTGTTTGCTTCCTAATTTTTTTTGTTGTGGGTCCCATGTTAAACCACGATGGGGAATAAGCAGCCCCTTGGGTGCTTATATCTCAATTGCAGGATATTAAATTCAAAGTTTGTCATACCCCATCCCGCCACGTGCGGATTAGGACCATGTAACAAGGGATCATCTGCTCTAAATCACCAATTATTAACGTGTTTTTATAAGAAATATCCCATTAGATACATACCAAAACATTTACATTTGAACAGCTAGGTTCAGTCGACTGAAGATGCAAATTACAGAGAGTTCAAACCTGTGGAAGAGGTGGTCTAGTCGACTGAACGCCCGACCTAGTCGACTGGTTTACACCAGCAGAATGTTCTGCAACACTTCCAGCAAGCATTTATAAACAAAATCCAAGGCACCAGCTTAAACCAAAATATGCCCAAACATCATTAAAAGTATCATAAGTCTATCTAAACATTTCCAAGTTATCAAACTAACCAATTCACAAGACCACAAGTCATAATTCACATAAACTACAACACCATCCGTTCTAAAAATCACATAATTCACAAGGTTTTAATTTTACAAAAGTTAACATAATACGACCTAAGTTCAGGAAGAACTTTCCTAAACAACAAGTACATGTTTAACTAAACTTAGAACATGATCAGGAACTCCCAAGCTTGCCCGATCCCATCGCACATATCACCTCCCCTCCGAGACTTGCTCTGAACCTGCAATGGTTGTTATGTACCACAACAGAAATAGGAAAATGTTTTTCTTAAGCATTACGCTTAGTGAATTAACTAACGTACTTAAATGACGTAGACATGTATAGTGCAGCAATTTTAGGCATATAAGCATACGTAATCGCAGAATAAGTGGGTTAATGGTTCACTCAAACCCAATGACCTTTCCCATGACCCCGCGGTCACTTCTATACCTTGGACTACCATTCCAAAACGATTTCTTCCCCTTCTCCTATCTTATTTGACCATAATGAACCATTACTCCCAAATATTCATTTACCACTTAACACACATAAACATATAGCCACATAAACATATAGCCATATAAACATGATAACTTTTCACATAATTAACATGAAATTGGCAATTCTAACATGAATCAAACTACAAATTTCAGAATTTATAATTCCTAACTAACAATTGAAGCACATGACATGAACCACATCAAGCTTTTGGTTAGAAAACTAACCTTAGCTAAATTCTACCCAAATTAAGCTAGAAAGTGCATAATCTCACCAAATCCTAGTCCAATTCTCCCTTCGGAGTAAATCCTACATGGTTTCGGCAAATCACATGTCACCGATTAAAATTGGTCACGAAAATTTGATGATTAAAACAAAATTAAAAGAAATATAAATGATTGTCTCACATCCACGAGTTCGAATATGGCTTCAGTTCGCGAATTGGACGAACGGCGGCGACGGCATGACGGAATTACGAAAAACGGAGCTCTCTTCTTCACTCTCTCTTGTCACCGATCTATTTATAAATATTTGTTTGGGGTCAAACCGTAATATTTGTAAATATAGAAAATACTTTCTAAGGATTTGAAAACTAAATCTATACTTTTGAACAACTCGAAATTTATTCCTACGTTGACATTAATTTTTTGTATTTTCATTTCCCGGAAATGCCAGTTTATGTTTTAATCTGCTTTCCTACCGCGTTTTGGGTGTGGAAGCACATGAGCTCAACCACACCGGGCAAAATCTATTGATTGCTTGGAGCCCAAAACTAACAGTTTATATATATGCTTGCAAACTCTCACAGTATCTCATCTCTCATTCTCTATAACTCTCAATCCTTCTCAACTTTCTCTCATTCCCTCCCTCAAGAACAACACATATACACACACACACACACACACACACACACACACACACACATATTCGGATTATATATATATAGATACACATACAAATACATACATATATATTGTCACGACCCCAAAATTCGACTTCAAAATTTCGGGCTCGAGACCGGCCTTTGGGCCTCTTCGTAATTAAACAGAGCTCTAGCGGAAGCAATCATAGCTTAAATTCTTTTATGTATCGAAGTCTACATAAATCTTGAAAATACTATTACAACTGGAGACATAATTCTTCTAAAATTTTCTACCATTTATTCCTCAAATTCATCAAGAGGAAAATCTTTCTCTTCTATCGAAATGTCCTGTTCTTCTAAGGGTTCTGTAATAGCCTATCATCGTCGCCTCGTCACCTGAAAAGGGTTTTTAAAAACATTTGGAGAGTGTGAGCGGAAGGCTCAATGAATGAACAACACCTCGGGATAATCATTTAAAAGGTTTACATTTAAAAGGGATTTGATAATAACATTGAGAATGTCATGAAGGTAACATAACGTCTTTACATAAAGGTCAAATTACCAACCACCCACTCACACACACGTTCCTTTCGTTACATGGCACAGTGATCAAAGTGCAACCCTGCTAGTCGGGTTCATGGGTCCAAAGGACCAGCCACTTGGGCTTCATTACATCGCATACATAGGCTATATATATAAACATGGCACAATGATCAAAGTGCAACCCTGCTAGTCGGGTTCATGGGTCCAAAGGACCAGCCACTTGGGCTTCATTACATGGGCCCAATAGGACCAACCACTTAGGGCTATACTTTATAATTTGTTGTGGTGGTAATCGACACCTTAAGTAAATGAACAGTTTGAATAATGGCATTTCAAAAGATGCATGACTTGATGGCATTTCAAAAGATGCATGACATGAACAGTTTAAATGATGCGTTTCAAAAGATGCATGATATGAACAGTTTAAATGATGTCGTTTCAAAAGATGCATGACATGATGGCTTTTCAAAAGATGTATGGCATTGGAATAAATTTACACCTTTGATAATTATAAGTTTTGAATGATAAAACCCTTCCAGGAGCCAAGAAGATGTTCCGAAATAACTTTAGTAATTTTGATACTTTATATATATCATTAAAATCATAGTAGAATTTACTCATTATATATTGAGTTAATATAGAGTTGAATTAAATACAGGATACGAACACTCACATATGGAGTTGAACTGAATACCGGGTATGAACACTCACATATGGAATTGAACTGAATACCAGGTATGAACACTCACATATGGAATTGAACTGAATACCGGGTATGAACACTCACATATGGAATTGAACTGAATACCGGGTATGAACACTCACCTTGGTGACTTAGGATTTGACGATGAGATAGTTCCTTGAAGTCCGGTCGATGTTTGTTGAGAAGAAGCCGAAGTTTGAATGGAAACATTGTAGAAATAAGCCGAGAAGACTCAAAGTCATATTTCGGCACGAAATTGACCTGAACGGATGTCATGGTTGGGTTCAGAAGGGCCGAAATAGTCAGAAAAGTCATAAGTCGGGCTGGAATGGGTCCGGGCAGATTTGAGCGGGACCCGCGAGGGTTAAAACTGGTCGAGATAGTCTGAAATAGACATATAAAATGTCAAACAGGCTTAAAAAGTTGGATTTTGTCAATTCTGAGGTCACCGGTGCGTCCGGAACGGCCAAATTAGCTAAGAGCAAGTGTCTGTTCGTCGATATCCGGACCCAGAGTGGAGAAAACTGGAAAAAAACCAAAAGTGGGGCCCAATTGACACATCAGCATGACACGTGGCAGTCAGTGCCACGTGGCAGTCTCTGGTAGGCTGTTGGCTGACGTGGCTGATGACATGGCAGTTGACACGGCATGATGACGTGGCAAGACACGTGGACAATGACGTGGCATACAGTGACACGTGTCAACTTCTGGTTGGTTTGTCAGCGCTGGCTGGGTGATGACGTGGCAGACACGTGCCGTGATGATGTGGCAGTCAATGCCACGTGTCGTGTTTTGATTGTATGGTCAATGCTGAGTCAGCGCTGACTCAGCACTGACTGGGTAGCTGCGCGTGGGAGACGGTACGCTGCCTCTGGTGGCGCGTGCAGCGCGTGCGGCGACTTCCGGTGGCCGTTGGCTGCCGGACCACCGCGATTAGAATCGTCTGGAAGAGACGATGGTGGTGGTGGTGGTGGTTTGCGGCGGTGATGGCCATAAACGGCGGCGGAGCTTGTTCTGTCAGCGGCGGCGCGTGGTTGACTTCAGGCGGCGCGTGAGCCTCCTGTGGTGGTCCTATGGTGTTTTGGCCAACGGGGTTGGCTTCGTTTTGACGATCTGGATCCACTGGTGGTGGAGGTGAGATTCAGGGATCTCTTCTAAGGGTCCGTTTGGCTGGTTTTCAGAAACTGGACAGAGTTAAGGTTTGGTTTGGTTTGAGCTCAGATCTGGGGCTTTCTGGGTGTTTTTAGGGACTGTGGTTGGACTGGGTGGCTGGGTAATGATTTGATGATGGTGGGTTTCTGGTGGTGGAGGCTATGGTGGTGTAGCGGTGGAGATGTGGTTGTGTTTGGTTGATCAAGCAACCAAACAAAGCCTTTGGAAGGAGACTAAGCCAAACAAGGCCTTGGGGAAATAGAACCTAACCAAACAAGCCTTAGGGAGAGGGGAGGGCTGCTCCCTTCTTACGCAGAAGCCTCCCTTTTATAGGGGGAGTTCACATGGGTTTTGATCCCATGTGAACGGAACGTGGAGGTGGTAGGTTGCAACCGTGATCGGACCGTCGATCGATTTCGAACTTCGATCTTCGATATCTCTCAATCCGAACGTCCGATTTGAATGTTTTGAAAATATATGGGCTTGGTTTAATGTCCTCTTCAAATCCGTACGGTTGGATCGGAATTCGTTTGAGACCCGGAAATGCCTCTGATTCTTCAGACCGTCGACATCGGATCTAGACCGTCTGAACTTCGATTGTCGATATCTTTTGATCCGGCCGTCCGATCTTTCTGATTCAAGATGTCCTGGGATCGTATTGGCGTTCTCTTTGAATCTATACGGTTCGATTTAGATTCTCTGATTAAAATTTAAATAATTTTAATATATGCTCTAAATTTTTGGATCGTTATACGCTTTAAATTTTCGGGTCGTTACATATATATACATATATAATTCCAGAACGGAGGAGAATTCGAACGATGGAATCGACGGCGGAAATTATCGGTCTCAAATTCTCAGTCTAATCACCCTCTGTGAGTAATTTAAACTCACTCACCATGTTTATATAAGTGAATTTCAGCTTATATATGTGTGTATATGTGTGTATATGTGTGTATATATAGATACACCATTAAAGCTTGAAAATTGGAGTTTTACAAAAGTTAACCAAAATGAAATCCGTGAATTGGGAATGAAAGATCTTAGTCCCAATAAGCTACAGTTCGAATCCTACGAAGTAATTCATTCGTATCGCGACGTACCGTTGATTTAAAGTTTTGACACCCTTACTTTAATCACGAATATCTAGAGATATAATCCGTTTTAGTTTAAATTGATCTCATAATCGTAATCTACGCGAAAAACTAGAGAGATCTATATATGGCATGATATGGTTGAAACAGAATTTGAAAATGGGTATATAACAGTTTTGAAAATTGAAAATAGGGGAAAAACGAAGAAGATGAAGTTCTGCAACAACTCGCGCGCGCGACCCGCTCGCGCGAGGTGTGTATTTTTGGGCAGAAAGGAAATTTTAAAAGAATTTACGAAAATGGCCTAATCGCGCGCGCGACTCGCTCGGGCGACCCATCCCTCTTCGCTCGCGCGACCTGGGCATTTTTGAGCAGTTTTTGTATTTTGTATAAGGGTCTGTTTGGAAAAGGTTTTGAAAGTTTTTAAAGAACTGTTTGACAAATATACTACGGTTTTAAAGGCTCACTATTAGAAATTGGACTTATAAGAACGATTAAGGCCGAGATCTATGTTGAACGAATATCCAACTTTGAGATTACTAACTGTTACTACAAACTATGAACATTGACATACATATTAGGGTCGAGGTTGTGTCAACATGCATGTGTGTGAGAAAGCGTGAAAAGAGTAAAGAGTGGCGGTCTGGTGTGCGACCTCAATATCGATCGGATATTATTCCTGGTATTGGAGGCGACAGTGTTGTGTACGACTTAGATATCGATCGAATATTATTCCTGGTATCTAAGGCGCTCGTTTCGGATATCGATCGGATATTATTCCTAGTATTCGAAGCGATAGTATTGAGTACGACTTAGATATCGATCGGATATTATTCCTGGTATCTAAGGCGCTCGTTTCGGATATCGATTGGATATTATTCCTGGTATTCGAAGCGATGGTTGGTTGTGATAGACCTAGATATCGATCGGATATTATTCCTGGTATCTGAGGCGATAACGTGGTGTGCGACCTCAATATCGATCGGATATTATTCCTGGTATTGGAGGCGACAGTGTTGTGTACGACTTAGATATCGATCGGATATTATTCCTGGTATCCGAAGCGATGGTATGGTGTGCGGTTTGGATATCGATCGGATATTATTCCTGGTATCTGAGGTAATGGTTTGGTTGAGTCGAGTTTTGTTGAGAGAAAAGAGTCAGAAAGATGAGATGTTACATTGTTCATGCACGGTCGCATATTTATTGCTTACTTTATTCCCCCGTGACTTATGTTGGAATTGAAACCTTAAATCTATTGCTTTTAAAGTTAAATTGCACCGTTGTTTATTTGATTATATATACATTGTGAGCACTTGTTTATTTTGCTCACCAGCGTTCATAAGCTGACGGCGTTGATGCGTCCTAGACTCTATGTCCAGATTTTCAGGGTCAGGAGCAGCCAGGGTATTTCGTCTATGCTAGTTAGAGGCAGGGGACTTTCCAGGAGGCTGCTTTATATTTCCTATGTCTTTTTAATTTCGGGTTGTAATAATCTAGTTTTAGACATTTGAATAAGGGCGTTTTGTGCCTAAAACCTGGACTTATGTAATAGTTTTAGTAAGTTTTAATTTCGGAGCTTATGTTTATTAGTATCATTTTCTTTAGAAATGTTGTTAAGTTATTTGTTGCAGGGACAATTGGTCATACTCACTTGTCACGACCTACGAGTCCATAAAGGAAATTAAATGCTTTCCTGTATTATGCTACGTCGGGGCGTGACAACCGACTTCTCTCTCTCTCCGGACTGCTTTTAATTTTTGAGAATTTACATGCTCAAGACACCTCCACACATTTATGCAATGTGTTGGCAAGGTGTTTACTCTTATTCCCGTTTACACCCCCATATGTTTCTAAGTACCTATTATGAGAACCTCAAACATTCCATTAATTACCCAATTATCTAAATGGGTATTTGTCTAAGTTCCGTATGAGTCCCACACGTGGTCTTAAATATTTGTGAAATTGCTAATGTACCTACTAATTATGAACATTTTCATTTATACCTCTATTTGAGTACCCAAACTGGTATTAAAGGCTAACATATTAAGCAATGTAATATGAAAACATTTAAATGTATATATCAAATTAATCAAATAAGAATGCATCTAGTCATTTAAATGCATTTTATTTTATCCGGCCCTTCACTGGGTCTCACTTCATAACATGTCCCTCCAGGGACGGATCCAGGAATTTAGTTTAGGGGGGGCGAAAACATACGGGGGTTCGGGGGCAGCGCCCCCGAAAGAAATTTTTTGGCATTTACGAATACATTTTTGATAATGAAATAACTGTATAAGGAGAGAAAATATAAACTATTTGAATCAACAAGGTATGGAGTAATTTGTAAACTAAATTCAGAAAAAAAAATCTAAGGGGGGGCGAGCTTAATAATTTAGAAAAAAATTTAGGGGGGGCGAGTGTATGTACTTAACGTGTATTCACGAATAATACTAGCATAATTTAGTGTTTTTTTTCAAATCGACCGCCCCCACTCGCCCTCCCCCCCCCCCCTAGATCCATCCTTGTGTCCCTCCTCACTGGGGACTTTTCAATTGTGTTCTTCACTGAACACTTTTCCATGGGTGAGTCTTAAATCCCCCCTTTATTCATAATATACACTAATTATTTTAATTAGTGCATATTAAGTAATAATGATCCTCTTTTTCCGGGTACGGGTGTTACAAAGTTACATCTTTGCCCCCACCACATATATTAGAGTAATGATATGCTTCACAAATTTTGAATCTTAAATGCTTCTCAAATACATGTGGCAGTGGCACCACGTCTATATAGATGGAACCACTTCGACATCATCTAATCAAAATCTAGTGGGCTCATTATCACATTTATTTAGGACGCATTTGGAATTCAAAACTTGAGAAAAATGACATTACTCTATATATTGATACATTTTAAAAATTATTTTTGGTTTAGTAGTCTCATGTGAGCCCTGGCAAGGGGAATAAGGACTTATGTGCCAAGGCATGGAGAAGGGGCATGGGGACATGGTTCGAACTCTAGTAATGAGTCATTTCCAATTGGGCTACAGTCGTTGCTCGTACATATTTAATGGAAAGGCTAATAATTAATTCTTTAACAATTAGTAATGCTAATACATATTGGCATATATTATTATCATAAGAATATTATAGTCTAAGGGCATAATTGACTTCTGTACATTCAGAATCATGTTCCACTTTCTTGGGACCAAACACTAAAACCATAGTAAACAAATCCACTTTTAAGCAGTTCTGCCAATCACGACCAAAATCGTATAAGCAAAAGCACAGACAAATGGGCTCTTAATGCAATATTTCAATACTTGAAATATTATTTTTAATTCTGTAAATCCAAATGCTTAAAATCTTCAGTATTAAAAATTCAATACTTAATTTTTTTCCTTTTATCAAAAACCTAAGTAGCGTGTTTATCCCTAATAAAGTACTGACAACAGATTTAGGTACATAGTTTCCAAGAGCTTGTTGTAAAGTAAAGGATCGATACCAGCAATTTATTATTCAGACTTAAAAAGTCAAGTGAATCTCATTCTTCACATGAGCTTTAGTATATAATGGGTAATGTTTGACACTTACTTTTTGTACATTTTTTAACACACTATGTTTTAAACACATATACCTTATGTTGTTCAAATTTTTTATATTTTTTTGTGTACCACTTACACAGTATAAGATACATATATTTAAAGCTAAGTGTCAAAAAATATATCAAAAAAGTATGTGTATAGCACTACTCATATATAATATATTACGTTGTTAACTCAGAACGCAATTCAGAAAAGTCTACTATCGAGAATACAATTACAACATAGTTCTACAAGGATTTTTTTTGGGTCAATTCTAAGATCAAACAAGAAAAATTCAAGGGAAAGAAAAATTCAGAATTATTAATGTTATCTTATTTTGTTCTCTCTTTCAGAAATGCTACGAGAAACTTTAGTCAAATATTATTTGTGTTTGGATGGAGAGAAGTGAGGAGAAGAGAAGAGAAACTAAACATTTCTTCTTTCTTTTGTTTGGCAAGTTAAGAAGGGAAAGTTAATAGAGAGAAGTAGAGAGAAAGTAAGGAGAAAAAGAACCAAATTTTAGTTTTAAAATAAAATATTCTTTGAAAATACAAATAAATTTCTGAGTATGTCACACTTATGAAGTCAATAAAGATAAAAGAGTAAATTGATTTTAAATACTTTATTGTCTTCTCACTTATGAAAGGTAACCAAACAAGATAAAATATTATATTCTCTTTTCTCCCACCTACCCAAACAAGATGGATGGAATCCTACTTTCTTTTCTCTTCTTTTTTTTTTTTATTTTTTTTATTTTTTTTATTATTTTTTACTTTACAGAGTTTATATTCTTTTCTATCCATTTCACTCAATCCAAAGAAGTGATTCTCTAGTTCATCCTTCCCTTCTCACCTTTCTTTCATTTTTTCCTTATACCAAGCAAGTATTTTTCTTCAGTTCAAATGAAAATTTCAAAAGTGTAAAAATTTGAATTTGTAACACAAAGGGGGTCAATTACATCATATACCAATTTTTTTTTACTCAACAAAACAATATGTACATTACAGCAGCAGAAACTGCATGACACGCACGAGAGCACTTATGTCACAACAAACTCATGCTCTTGCATTGTCTCTCTCACTCAAACCAAACAAAAGAAATATTTTTTTTGCAACATTACAATCTTGCTGACTCTTTTGTACACCAAACTTTGGAGTACATAATTATTTTCAAAAACAAATAAAAATAAAAATAAAAATAAAAATAAAAATTCCAAACTATATTATTTTTGATAACTCCCTTTCAATGCCAAAACAGCGGACAAATCCGAGACCAGAATCCCTTCTTCTTCTTCGGCTGCTGAGACTTTAGATCCCTCTTAGCAACTAAATCACCCATGTATCGAACAACGGCCTAATTAACAATAAACCAAACAAATCATATCGTAAGTAAAATTGCGATCTAATCAAAGCCAAAAAAGCCAAACTTTAAATAATAACAATAATAATTTTTTAATTACCTGCGCACCCAATTTAATTACTTCTCTTGGTGGCATTTCCAATGGAGTTTCGTCAGCCCGAAAAATTCTCAACTTTGACAGAAACCTAAAAGAATCCGGTAAAGTTCTTATTTGATCATCACTTATATCCAACTCCTCAAGCATTTCAAGATTTCCTATAGATTTTGGCAAAGCTCTAAGGTCTGCAAAGTTCTTCCCAACATTCAGTTTCTTAAGATTGACAGCGAAACAAAAGCTTTCGGGTATTGATTCAAGTTCATTGAAACTAATATCGAATTCCCTCAAATTTGAAAGATTACCCATTGTTGTTGGCAACCCTTTGATTCTATTGTAATGCAAAGTAACAATTTCTAAGGATTCGAGCTTTCCAATAGCCTCGGGAAGAGCCTTGAGCTCATTGAAATCTAGTCGCAGCTCCACAAGTGATAAACATGATCCGATAGTGTATGGAAGTTCTTCGAGTACATTGGTTTCTACGTTCAATCTCTTCAAGGAGGTTAGATTCCCAATAATACTCGGCAAGTGGGTGAAATTGTTGGAACCCAAGTCAAGATTGATAAGGTTGGTCAAGTTCCCAAAAGAAGCCGGGAGTGATTTCAATCTGTTTGCGCGGAGATCAAGATCGATCAAGGTTAGTAATTCGCCAAACGAGTCTGGAAGGTTTATGAGTTGGTTTGAATGGAGATCAAGCTTTGTTAAGGCTCTTAGGCTTCCAATGGTGGATGGGATAGCCATAATCTGATTCTCGGATAAGTTTAATTCTGTGGTTTCTGATAACTTTCCGAGGGATACGGGTAGCCACTCAATCTTGTCCATGAGTTTGCCTTGAAGATCTAGAACTTCTAAACCAGTTTTTGCTGCGTTTTCAATCAAGGCTGCCACTTTCATTAGACTCAACTTTTCAGTTTCTGGTTCACCTATAAAATGCACCCAAAAACAATATTTAGTTCTTCAATGAACTTCAAATTTCCACAAACACAATGATAAGCGTTTTGGGATAAAGGTTACAACCAAATTTCACATAAAAATCAATATATAAATAAGAGGAATGCTAACTTACAGCACGACGCCCTTTTAATGACGAAATTGCTAAAAGTGTTTTTTGGTCGCTTAAAGCTAGTGTACGCGCTGCTAACCTACAACCATCGTACCGTAGTTTAGCAGCCCCTGATAAATAATATATATAATATTCACACAACATGTCAACCTAGACATCCTGAATTCGAATACTCCCACTCCTATTGTGTGCCTTACGGTTGGGTACCTCGGCCCGCCTAAGAGGGTTCCCATATCATCAAATAAAAAAGAGTAGAGTAGTGTTACATACACACACTTTTTGACACACTTTTTGACACACAGCTTTAAATGCATGTAACTTGTGCTATGTAAGTGGTGCACAGAAAAGTGTGAAAAATTCAAACAACACAAAGTACATGTGTTTAAAGCATAGTTTGTCAAAAAAGTGTGTGTACCAAACATTTTCCAATAAAAATGAGTATTTATTATACACTCGCACATATATATACCTGACATATGTGGGTGATATATAACAGCATCAGCAAACAATCAATGTCATTCAACAAAACATAGAGATGGAATTGTTATTTGTTGATTAGTCCTCGAAGAAAGTGTATATATATATATATATATTTTTTATCTTCTGATAATTTCCCTAATTTGCTTCCATTGTTTATTATTTATTTATTATTATTATTTTCAGTTGTTCATTAATTAACACTATGAGAACTCATCATTTCTCACAACAAAATTTAACAACTACAATTTTGACTTTCATTAATAAAGAAACTAACTTGGGATTCATTAAATTGAGGAGTCCCTAAATTCTTAACAATATAAAAACATATCACAAAAAATAATGGGAAATTCATAAAAACCTGAAGAGAAAATAGCAGCCTTTGTGGATGAACTCTTCACTAGACCCTTGAAATTATTATTCTTTGGTTCTTCAACTTCCCTTCTCTTGATCACACTTAAATCACTAATCACAACTTCTCTTCCAATTTCACCAACTGGGTCACCCAAATCAATCTTTTTCTCCATCTGGGTCCCCCCAGAAACCAATTCAGAAGCTCTCTGAATCAGCTCATCAAATGTCTGAAACAATTTGTCTAGTTCAACCAAGTGAATAGCTTCTCTGCTCTGTTCATGGCTTTGGAACAATATCATAGTCTTCCTCACCTCTTTTAGCACAGAGAAGAGCTCTGGTGGGACATCTTGTGGGCCCACTTGGCTGGAGATCTCATCAAGCTTCATCTGTTCTTCAGTGTTTGAGGTTTTGATTACAGATATGGCTGCTTCAATTTCTTCAATGGTGGGTCTTGGTGGCAGTGATCTGTAGATTCTCGCGATTTCATCTACAGTTCTTACATAGGCAGGTGATGGGTCTTTATTGGTTGTTACAGACATGGCTCTAGGGTTTTCAGGAGCAGATGAAAGAATTGGAAAAGAGAGAGAGAGAGAGCTACTCTGGGGAGTTTTGAAGCACTTCAAGCACCAATGGATAATTATGGATTATGTCTGTCTGACCTGTTTTTTGGTTTTCAGTTAATTAGAATACTCTCTTAAGCAAAAAAAGAAAAAGAAAAAGAAAAAGAAAAAAAATAGTCAATTAGAATACAGAGTAGGAAAATTCTACGAGACATCCTTAGACTCCTACGCCATGTTTGTCACGTTGGATTAAACTGTCGGATAAAATAATCGGATATGATGTAAATTTGGGATAAAAAAAAATAAAGTTCTCAATATTTTTATCTGATGAATACGCCCTACTGGTTTATTTATTTATTTATTTATTTATTGGTTTCTCAAGGTATCCCCAGGCCTTCCACCCAGGACTAATCCTTCGAGGTACTGTCGGGAATCGAAGTGGGGACCTCTCCCAAGATAGTTTTTTGCATACACAAGGACTCGATCTTAAGACCCTTGCTTAAGCAGCCAAAGCCCCTTCCACGTTGATGCCTTACTAGTTTATGATGTGTCGTACACCTATTAATTTTGATGCTAAAATATGGTAACTTGGTGATGGAATATAGTACCATAACACCATTTTTTTTAATAAAAAAAGTGATTTTCAAAAGTAAGGTAGTTTTTTGAAAAATAAAGTGGTTTTCAAAACTGTTGTGCCAAAGTGTTGTAACTTGGATACCGAAGATGTATCATAGAAGATACCAATGGATTACGTGATCTTCTATGTTACATTCTAATGATTTTGGTTGTATCACAAATCTTAATTTGGAATTTTAGTCCAAAATATTACAAGTATGTCCCAATATGTTGTAACTTTAATAATTATTTTGGTTTTAAAACTAAGCTGATTTTTAAAGTAACAAACTTACAATTGGGGACCATGTTACACAATTTTTGGAACCAAAATCACTATTTTTGGAACCAAAACTTATCATAGAAATTTTCACAGAGTATATATGTGTGTGTGTGTGTGTGTGTGTGAGAGAGAGAGAGAGAGAGAGAGAGAGAGAGAGAGAGAGAGAGAGAGAGAGAGAGAGAGAGAGAGAAATTTTGGCTAAATGTTGTAAACAAAACAATTGTCTATATTTTCTTGGTAGATTTTTTAAACCATGTAATAGTATTTTGGGCAAATTACATTGATGTCCCTGTGGTTTACTGCCTTTTTCACTAACTTTTCCTACAGTTTCTGATATAACACTAATCCCCCTTGAAGTTTTTCATAAACCTCCCCTGTTTGGTACTCCGTGGAAGGGGATGATGATGTTTTAAAACAAATTTCTTATTTAGTTTTTCTGAAAATTACATGCATGGTAGTACCATGCATGTTGGTTTGAAAGAATTTGTTTTAAGACAACTTTAAGATCAGGCACAAATTTCAATACGATAAAAGAGAATTTTCGAGCCCCAATGGTAATGTTATGGACTTTTCAAAGCGTGTTTGGTCGGGGGTGGTACAGGCCCCTAAACTTTTGAATATTATAGTATTACATGTTATTTTATAAATTTTATAAATAAGTCTTTTTAAAATTCACATAGGCTATCTTTGGACTTTTAAAATTTTTTGATTTATATACAATATTTTATAAATTTTAGACACAGGCTCCTTGGACTTTTGGAAATTCGAGATTTATAGATAATATATTACAGGTTTTAGAAAATATGCCCCTTAAAATTACATGATTTACTTCAAAACTAGGGATGTTAAACCAATTTTATAGTTTTAAACATAATTGTATGTAAGTAGACCTAAAAAAATCCACTTCGGATACGCAGCCCCAGAACCCCCTATTATTATTTTCCCCTATGACCACAAATCCTAGATCCAACCCTATTTTAGACCAGTTAACAGCCTTTCGGACAACTTTTAAATGTGTAGCCCATTTTTCAATGCTAATCCTAAATGACTAGGATGGCTCCACTTTCTCGACTAACCTATTTGAGCAACTCATGTTGATGTGAAGTGTGAACTATGTTAGTGTTAAAGTCTTTCATCTTGAGTTTAAGTAATGTTATTTCTTCCTTTGAAGTCATTCAGCTTCTAGTACAGGGTTCTTTTACATTAGGAAAGCGGTTTATGTTGATACATTGTAATCATATACAAAGTACAACCCCAGTCCGAGGAAAGTTATTAGAGTCTATTCTCTGTTGAGGCGTTTATTTTTATTTTGGGAAATTCTATTCACACTCACTTCATTTGCTCTCTACACCCACCTACTCTCTACACCCATCATCTTAAATTTAAATTAAAACAACTAACTTTCTACGAGTTGTTTCCACAAAAATTGCTTTTTTATTACTTATTTATTAAACAAGAGTGTGTTTTAACTTAAAGACATTTCTAGGATAAGTCGGTGTTACTAAAATCGAGATTAAGAAAATCAGCCTTACTAAGGCTTAGTTTGGCCCCCCATGTGGTGCTTCTCCTTTTTTAAAGCCTAATTTTATGTTAATTAATTTGGTAACTATTTTATGAGCTTTGCAAAAATTGAACTTAGTGCTTTTTTGGAGGGAGCTTTTAAAAGCACTAGAATGGAGTTTTTAAAAGCTCAAGGTTGCTTTTTGGTTTCATGATGTCTTTTTGAAGAGTAGTGTGTCATTTGTATAAAATTATCAAAGAACTTAGTAATAAATTTCATAAGCTCCTTTTAAAAAGCCACATGGGGGCCAAACTAAGCCTAAATCCTACTTTTTTTAAAAGTCGGTTTTACTAGTTTTAGTAAGACCGACTTTAAACTATTTTTTTTTTCGAAAAAATAATTTTCAGAAAAGAAAAATGATTTTATAAATTAAAAAAAAAACAAAAAAATAAAAATAAAAAATCGGTATTAGAAAAACCGACATTAAAGTCGGTTTTTATAACACTGACTTTCACTTTGTTGCTATCACTTTTTATTTTATTTTATTTTTCACTTTGTTTATGTAAAAGCTAATTTGGTCTTAGACTATTCCTATGGCTTCAAATTTTGATTCCAAATGTTTAGACTATTGTTCCCAAATTTTTGTAATGCTATGCTTACCAAATTTTGATTCCTAATTTTATTCTATTATTATTATTATTCTTTTTTTTTTTAATCTATACAAGGGGAGATGCTCTCCCACCCCATAACCCCCTATTTTATGAGACGTGAACCTATAACCACTTACAGGTGGGATGAAAGTCATTACCACAGGACCATTCCTTGGTCTCATTGTAAACCAATTAAATTGGGAATCAAAATTGAGGAAGCATAGCATTATACAAATTTGCTAAGCATTGCATTACTATTAACATTGGGAGCAAAAAAAATATCATTAACATCCCAAAAATAAAAACTAAAAATATTGAGAATCAAATTTGGAACCATATATAGCATTGCAACAATTTGGAAACCATAGCAATAGTCTAAACATTTGGAATCAAATTGGAATCAAAATTTGAAATCAAAATTTGGGAACAATAGTCTAAACATATGGAATCAAAATTTGAAGCCATAGCAATAGTCTAAAGACCAAATTAGCTTTACATAAACAAAGTGGAAAATAAATAAATAAATAATAAAAAGTGATAGCAACAAAGTGAAAGTCGGTGTTATAATAACCGACTTTAATGTCGGTTTTTCTAATACCGATTTTTTATTTTTATTCTTTATTTATAAAATCATTTTTCTTTTCCGAAAATTATTTCTTCGAAAAAAAATATATATTTTAAAGTCGGTTTTACTAAGACTGGCTTTAAAAAAAAAGTCGATTTTAGTAAGGCCAATTTTCTTAATCTCGGTTTTAGTAACGCCGACTTACCCTAGAAATGTCTTTAAGTTAAAATACATTCTTGTTTAATAAATAAGTAATAAAAAAGCAATTTTTGTGGAAACAACTCACTTTCTACACCCCCCTCTATTCCCAAACTAACCCCAAATTAAAAAACCATCAAATTCCTTTCACCATTTCTTTTTTACTCTCCACACCCACCATCCTCCCTCCATCTTCTTCCACAGATTAGTCACTTTTTTTTTCCCAATCATTAAGATACATAGCTATTTTTTTTTATAGATTTAATCGTATTTTTAAATATGTTATGTGTAATATCATAGTTACAGTAAGCAATACTTTATGAAATGAGTACCCGAACTCCGAACACACCCCAAAGTATATGAACAATACAGCAAGAACGAGCATGGCTGCTTCAGAATGTCGGTAAATTAAGGTGAGTTTGGTAAACAATTTCTTATCTGTCTATAGATTGATGAAAACGATGGAAATGGTGGGTGTAGAGAATAATTATTTTTGGGTTTTTCTTTTATTTATGTTCATGGTTGTCATTTTGTATACGTATGAGTATATTTGGAATGTGAAAATTTTATTAAAATGTGGGTGTAGAGAGTAATGAGGTGGGTGCGGTGCGGATAAAATTACCCATTTTATTTTTATTTTTAAAAGTCTACCTCGTAATGGAACAATCTTATCTTACCTTACATCCCACCAAGACTTAGCGGTCCTAGCGTCACCATAGCACACATTTATATGTAAAAATACATAGTGCAATTGATAGGTTGAGTGAAATACAATCTACTTAATTCCACTATCGTGTATCCAACTTTAAGGTGAATTGGTAGGGGGTTGCAGGTGTGCGCCCCATTGACGTTCTTAAGTTGGCGAATAAGGATATTTTTGTAATTTATGTAATTGGCCCTTTAACCTCAAATTCGAGTTATACATAGTCGTCTTTTGCAAATTTCTTCTTGTGCTTTTTTTGCAAAGTGAAAAATTTGGCAACTCTGTAGTTATTGCCTGTTTTTGATGTAAATCTAATTATTTTTTTGTTCAGACTTTTTTTTTTTTTTTTTTCCTTCGTATCTTACAGATCCGTTAAGTCCCATGCATAGCGCTAGTTTCATATAATGTTTGTATTATTTAGTGTGTTTGGTGTGCTGTAATAATCTGACTTTGTTATCTCAGGAAAAACCAACATAATATATAAGGTATTATTGAGGACTTGGTAATAATAAATGACAAATCAGCTTTGTAATCATCCTTTTGATTTTACTGTGTACAGCTAAGAATCTGTAAGCAAGCATAATTTTTCTGTTTGTCTGGTATATTTTGGGTGGCTTGGACTATGCCCACAAAAGGACATAATTTTCTCTGGACAACCTATAGAAGTTATATAAAATTAAATTCCTAGCTAGTTTGTCAAATTTGTTTTAATTTAACTTTCGAGCTTATGACATTTGTATAAAAAGAATCAATTCAATTAAACCAATCCTTCAACAATTATTGATATTTGTCTTAAGATTTTGCTTTGTAGTTTGTACAATAAACAACGTCAAAGGCACGACGCTAGTGTTCATACAATTGCATAGTTCATATCAACAATTCAGTATCACACAATTTTTAATGTGTGGAAGTTTTCATTTTACTTCATCCAAAAAAGTTAAGGGTATGTTTGATAACCCAAAGTGTTGAAAATGAAAATCTTTAGCATCTTTTTTTTTTCTTCATGTATTTGATCAACGCTCACCACTTGACACTGAAAAAGTAGCCAAGAACGAATAAAAATTGAAGTAGACAAATTCTTCTAAAAAAAGAAAGGAAAATCACCAAATGTGATATGCTTTCTGTGGAATAAAATCTACTTGTTGACTATTACACATTAACTTAAAATTTTCAACACATAAAATCCAACACCTAACTTTCAGTTTTTGTCAAATAGAGTCTAAGACAAGGTATTAACTAATAAAGGCTAAGCTAAATCCACGTCCGTAGTTTTTGGCAATTGCTAGAATTGTCATAGTTTCACCATTTGCATTATTGAGGTTTGGTCTCATGTAACATTTTTTTTTTCCCTTATGTTAAGGAATTTGATGATGTTAGTAAATAATGTTTCTGAAATATGAAAATTGGCATTATTATTGACTTTTCAACTAAAAATGACAGATACAAATGGAGATTGGTGGTAAGAGAGTTTTTTTTTTTGACAAAAACATCAAAGGAGGTAAATATAATTTACTCAAAAGTACAAATTTAGAATTGAGAAAGAATATTTCAACTAAAACTACGAGTACAACCATGCAAAATTGCAAATTGGTGAGCCATTAGACTTAAAAAAAAGTTTGGGTAATTTACACAAACACCCAACATTATGACTCATTTTAACTTATTACCCCAAACTAGTGATAAATGCACCCTTATATTTGTCATCAATTAATTTTTGTTGATTTGACCCAACATTATGACTCATGTTGACAAATGCACCCTTATATTTGTCATCAATTAATTTTTGTTGGATGGCTTTAACTAGAAATGTGTAAGGATTAAAAAGACATTCTAGTACCCTCCAGTTTGACCAAAGTTTCATTTTGGACCTTTAATTTCAATTTAAATACTTTGGGTCCTTTAGTGTAGAATTGGTTTCAATATAAGCCCTGCCTCTAACTCCGTTAGTACAATTTGACAGTACACTCATGTGCCTTGAAAACTGTAATACCCGCTCCCGCGGTTTATCTTTAATATTACTTTAGCATGCATAATCATGAGTTAATGATAATTATAGTGTTATGTGGCGCATATTGGAAGTGAGTTTAACTCACTAAGTTGTTTTTGGGTGTCCAATTGGGAACCCAAATTTGGCTAGTATGGCAATCCCAAGTTGGGATATGTGTTGATGGGTCCCACTTGAGATGGGACAGTAATATGTGGAACACTCTATGTGCCTAAATGTTTATTTAGGCTTAAATGATTTATTATTTTATTGTTAATAATATCATGTCATTAGATAGTGACCACTTTTGGGGTCAATTAGGGGTACCTTTGTGAGCACGAATTGAACACGTTACATAATTAGTAGGTTAATTATCAACTTCATATAATTATATGGGATCACTTATGGGACTCATGCGAGACAGATAAATACTCATTTAGGTTTTGGATAGTTTAATACAGTTTAATAATTAGCAGGGGTATAATTGTAAAACTAATAAAATTACGTGGAGGTTATACTAAAATTGAAAGTTTGTTAAAACAAAGCCGCGTGCATGATGAGTCAAACTCATCATCTTAATTCATTTAGATTTAGGTTTGCAGAGACAGAGATACACGAGACATGACGGAAATTTTGACGGTGACGTTTTCGACGACGGTTGACGAGCCAAACGACGTCGGTTTTTAAAGCAGGCTACATATTCAGACTCCTAGGGTGAGTCTAATCTATTAGTACTAATTTTATTGAATTCTGTGATAGTTTTTCCACTACCCATTTTGGGGTTTAAGCTCATAACTTGTAATTTATGTATAGGATTTGTACCTGGTTCTAGTATAGCTTTAATTTCACAATTAGGAGCGAAATCCAAGAAGTGAGTGATGTTAATTTTGACATTTGGATGATTTTCATGTTGGGTTCAATTGTGATGCCAAAGCATGCCTAATTTGCTTAATTTAATTTATTTAGTTTATTATTGGGCAAAATTCATGTGGCTAAATTATGCCCAATTTATTTGTGAAAGCACGGTGTAATGATTAAATGAGCATGTTGAGATGCCTATTTGGGTCAATGGAAATTGCTAGTTCTATACCACCATGAGGTAATCTTTGTGGTGACAACCACGGCCGCTAGAGGTCTATGGGACCGCATGTGTAGGGCGTGGGTCATGACTAGTCACGTGGGCTTGGGGAGTGGAGCCGCGGGTTAGCTGGTAGTGGTGGGAGTGAACTAGTAATTGCCAGAGACTATAATTCTTTGTAGTATGTTGAATTGAGCGTGTTTATTATACATGTTCATGATTGGCATTGCTCACAAGCATATAGCTTATATATTGTAGTGGTTATTGAATAACCATCGTAGGTAATCTCGGCGAGGAATCGGGAAAGTGAGCTAGGAAGTGGCTTGGCTGGCTTATGGGTTTTGGGAGAGTTGTAACATTGTTAATAGCTACTAGGCTTTTTAGTCCTAAACTTGCAATATAGTTGTAATCGGTTTTAATCTGGTTTATAGTGCGAGTCATACTTTGGTTGGTTTAAGACTTATGTAATATTTCTAGTTAAGCTTTAAACTTTAGTCGGGTTGTAACTTAACTCCTGTAATATATGGTTGGACTGTGTTAGTTGGGATTGTGTTTTATCGTAGTGTTGCTATGTCTAATGTTATTAGATTAGGACGTTTGAACTTGGAGATTTATTTATTGGATTGGTTGTAAATGGTTATATTTAGTATTTTTCTTAAAGTATTTAAAAACTCTTGCTTGAACTTGGAAGCCCATGTTTGTGACTTTTGTATTACTCTAGATGGCTTTAAGCATTAGTGTTGATTTCAACTTGTGATTTAATAATATTATATGAGAATTTACTAATTGTTAAAATAGGTTTTTTTTGGCTAATTGCAAAGACAGAGTTTTGTTTTTCTAAATTGTTGAGCTTCTTTGGTTTAAGTTTATTTTAAACTTATTTTGAAACTTTAATCACTTGAGTTAAGCCTTGGTGGCGTGCCATGTGTCCTAGGATCATCTGGGTGATTCCGGGGTGTGACATTTAGTGGTATCAGAGCATTAGGCTTAGAGCCTTGGGTACGAGAGACGATGATTGAGAGTACATGTAGATAATGAGCATGTAGATGCATTTTATTAATGCATATGAATAATTGTTGCTATATTGTTATATAACATGTTAGCATAGAATGCAAGATATTTATTTGAAATGACTGACAGGTAAAGAATGAATTATAATCGGGAACATTCACCTCATTCGAGGATGGACCATCGAGAAAAAGTGGTAAGCAATTTCGTAAGGGCAGTAAGTGATCGAATGGGTAGTAATAGACCTGCAAACCCACAACCGAACGGGGAGTCATTGAGCAATTTTAGAAAAGAAAACCGATTCAATTTGATGGAGGCCCAGATCCATCACAAGCTGATCATTGGGTAATGGATATGGAACGTATCTTTCGGGTGGTGGAGTGTACAGATGGGGAGAAAATAATGTGTGCTACTGATATATTGAAAGGTGAAGCCCAGAACTGGTGGGTAAATGTGATTAAGCAAGGGGCACCTGAGACCTAGAACAGATTTGTGAAAGTTTTCTATAAGCAGTACTTTCCAACATCCGTTAAAACACAGTTGAGCCGTGAGTTTGCAAATCTGCAACAAGGGGACATGACAGTAAATGAGTATGTAGCAAAATATGATAGCCTACTTCGGTTTGCACATTGAACAGTACCAAGGGAAGTGGATAGGGCACAGAAATTTGAAGAAGGCCTAAGGGATAATATTAGAAGTCGAGTGGATACACATCAACTCCGAAAAGTGGCTGATGTACAAGATGTTGCTTTAATAACAAAAAGGGATATTGACAAGTACAAACAGAGCCAACAGAATAAGCGGCCAGCTGAGGGAAAAGGTAAAGGACAAGATTTCTTTAAGAAGCCGTTTTTGCGAGGTTCTAGTTCTAGTTCAGGAGTTCAAAGGGGAAGTTCTTTTTTTGGGGAAAGTTATCCACTATGTTCAATTTGTAATCATCAACATGGGGGTAAGTGCCACCTAACACTTACATGTAACATCTGTAGGCAGAAGGGGCACATAGCAAGGAATTGCCCACAAGCTCGAACCCAGAGTATGGGGAGCATAAATCCAGACATGAGAGGAAAATGCTTTGAATGTGGACATCCAGGACATCAAGCTAAAGATTGCCCAACAAGACGACAGCGAGGGGTATGTTTTATGGCTTCAACTGGGGCAAAACCAGGGACAAGTGTGGATAAGAAAAAAGGTCAGAACACAGACAAGGAAGGTATTTTCGACCAACGCCGGGGGATGTTGTAGCTACCGATTTCGTGGTATCAGGTACATTACTCATTTGCTCACACCTGGCGTATGTTTTAATAGATTCAGGGTCAACACATTCTTTTGTTGCACATGAATTTGTTAAACACTTAGACAGCATGTCAAAACCTTTAGGGTTTGATTTGTCGATATCGTTACCCTTAAGTAAACCCATGGTAACCTCATCAATATTTAAAGCATGTGAATCTGTAACACCCGCTCCTGCGATTAACTGTTAATTATGATTTAGTATGCATTAGCATAATTAATTGGTGTTTACTAACACATGTTTAAGTGAGTTTTAACTCACTAGTTGATTATGGGTGTCCAGTTTGGGAACCCAATGTTGGCCAATGTGGCAGCTTGAGAAAGTTCCATTGTGATGGGACAAAGTTGTGGAATCACCCTTATGTGCTTAAATGTTTATTAAGGCATATGTGAAGTATTTATATGTTTTTTAGAATTTATTGTTTATTGTTAGAGACCATTTATGTGGTTATTTGATATACCTTGGTGAGGACAAAATGAACACGTTATATAATTAGTAGGCTAATTAGCAACTTCATAAAAATTATGTGGGACCACTTACGGGGCCCACGCGAGACATAGACAAATACCCACTTAAGTTAAGAGGACTAAATAGTTTGTTACAAAACTAGTTGGGGGTAAAATTGCAAATAACCAAAAGTTGGATGGGTTTCATAATAGAAATGGTAAGCTCATATATGAGCTGTGGATACAAGATGATACACATATCATCTTCTTCTCCAAATTGGGTCGGTGAGAGAGAAAAGGAGACGGGGGTTTGTCGGAGCTTCTCGACGTCAATCGACGCGCCGTTCGACACCCAATTTCAATTCCAAGACCGGATTCGGACTCGTAGAGGTGAGTTCTACGTTTTGGTACTGATTTTATTGAGTTTAATCGTCGTATTTCTCACGACCCAATTCGGAGCGGTAATCCGTAGTTTGCCGAATTCATGTAGGATTTGAAACCGGAGTAGATTTGAGCTTTAATTTCTCAACTAGGAGTGAATTGCGACGAGGTGAGTGATTTCAATCTTGTTTTGGGATGAGATTCATGTTTATGTTCTTTGGGTGTTAATAACATGCCTATTTAGCTTAATTACTCTTGTTTAGCTATGAATTTGTGAAAAGTATGGTGGTATGTTTATGTGAGCATGTTTAGTTGTCTATGTGGGTCAAAGGAAAGCTTGTATGAATCCGCCATGAGATTGTTCCGTGGTGACGACCACTTGTTGCCGACAACGGCATTAGACCGCACATGTGTGGCGTGGGTCATTGGCTTGTGCCGTGGACTATCGGGGGAGTCGCGGACTTGCGGGTAGTGGTGGATGAAATACTTGCTTATCCGGAGATCATTATATTTGTTGAGTTGAATATAAACATTGATATGTCATCCGTGTGCTTGATTGATATCTCTCACTAAGCATATAGCTTATATATTGTAGTGGTTATTGAATAACCATTGTAGGTGAGCACGGCGGCGAGAATCCGGGGAGATGAACGTGGAATTTTTGGTAGCAAGGAAGCTTGTAATTGTAGTAGCTTCATGTATATAGTTGTTTTGAGTAAAACTTATGGGTTGGTGTAAAACTTGTAGTTTGTAGTAGCTAACTTGGGGTTGTACTAAAACTTAGTAGATTATGTTAGTTTTGCCTTGATTGCTCCAAGACTCATGTAAATCTTGTAACCGGAGCTTAAGATGTTGTTGGTGTCTTTCATACTTTGCTAATGTAGTTTGGAGCATGTTTGAATGGAAGTTTGGTTTAAGAAGCATGTTTTGGTTGATATTGGGGGAAATGGGAGTAAATGGGAGTATTTGGGAGAGATTTGGGAGAGTATTTGGGAGAGATTTGGGAGAGATTGCATTGCATATCTTGTTCATGGTTTTAAATCATGTTGGTAACTTTCAAACTCTTGTTTTTGTGATTTGGATATGTTAGTTGTGAGTTTGGATCAAAACTCATATGTTTTGTTTGTTTTTGTGTGAGAATTGGAGGTGTTTGAGTATTGTAGCTTTGGTGGATCTTGTTTAATGTTTTAAAATCATGTTAACATATCTTGGAAATGGTTTGGAATGATTTGAGATTGGTTTTGAAATGGTTTTGCAAAGTTTCATGAAGTTTGGATGGGATTTGGAGGTGTTAGAATGCTGCAGAACAGGGGAGTTTGCTGTCAAAACGTGTACTGCAGAATCCGGATTGATCTGGACCTTGAGTGGATCGATCCGGCACTTCTGGAGGGCCAAAAATGAGGTTCTGTCAAAACCGGATCGATCCGCAGGTCATTTTGCTGCACTGTCGTCTTTTACGGAAACGGACATAACTCTCTCTAGAAAACTCAGATTCGCGCACCGTTTTTTTGCGTTGGAACCGGGACTCAAAAACTATCTTTTGGTATAAAATTTGCTATAACTTAATAATTACCATTTTGCCCTTGGCCTTAATTTGTCTAACATAATGGTGTAAACGTGCTTGTTTTCCCTCCTTTTCATTTGTAAATTGTTGTTTGAAGGCCTTGGTGGCGTGCCACGTGTCTTGGGTTCACATGTGTGGATCTGGGGCGTGACATTTAGTGGTATCAGAGAAATAGGCATAGAAACTTTGGGACGAGAGACGACGACTTGAGGGTAACGCGTAGATATTGAGCAGGTAGTTGCATCACATGTATGCATATGATTATTAATGCTATGTTATGATAGTTGAATCATTTATATCATATGATATATGGCATATAAGGCATAGTATTCATGCATATCTGACTGGCAGGCAAGAATTTGGTGAAAAATAGACCAAAACCGAGAACTTGATGCAAGAATGGATCGTTTGGTGGACTTGGTAACTAATTTCGTTGGTGCCGTTGGTGATTGAGTACCACCAGTAAATGAAAGGCATGCAAATCCAAATCCTGAACCAAGGGTGAACCGTATTACGATTGAGCAATTCTATAAGAGAAAATCGACTATGTTTGATGGGGGTCCGGATCCGATGACAGCTATTCATTGGGTATCGGATATGGAACGAATATTCCGTGCTATAGAATGTACCGAGGAACAAAAGATTACGTTTTCCACTGATACCCTGAAAGAAGGTGCTCAGAATTGGTGGGTGGGTTTACTTGATCAAGGTAGGCCGATCACTTGGGATAAGTTTGTGTAAGAGTTTTACAAACGATATTTTCCTCGAGCAGCTAAAGCATAGAAGCGTCGGGAATTCATGAATCTCCAACAGGGGGATATGACAGTGAATGAATACATTTCCAAGTATAGTGAATTACTTCGATTTGCGAAGGATACGGTGATAACCGAGGAAGACAAAGCTCGAAAGTTTGAAGAGGGGTTGAGGGATAACATCCAATGTAGGGTGGATACTCATGAATTTGGAACTGTGGCTTAAGTCCAGAATGCAGCTCTCATAGCCGAACGAGATATTAACAAATATAAGCAAGGGCAACAAGGAAAGCGACAAGGTGAAGATAAAGGGAAGGTGCAAGGCTTCTTCAAGAAACCATTTTCACGAGGGCCTAGGTCAGGTTCGGGTAGTCAAGGTGGAAGTTCATTTACTGAGGGAGTTCGACCGCTATGTCCTACATGTAATCGCCGACACGGGGGAGTTTGTTATTTGCTAAGCACGTGTAACATTTGTAAGCAAGTGGGGCACATATCCAAGAATTGTCCGCAATCCAGAACACGACCGCCTAGCTCTGTGAACTCAATTCCAGATATGAGGGGAAAATGCTTTGATTGTGGGCAGCCGGGACATTTTTCCAAGGATTGTCCAAAGAAGCGACAACAAGGGGCAAGTTCTATGGCGTCCAGCGGAGCAAGATCGGGACCGCCCACTGATAAAGGAAAAGGCGTGGAACAGAGGCAAGGAAAGTCTTTTCAACTCACACCGGGGGAACATGTCAGCTACAGACTCCGTGGTGTCAGGTATACTTTATATCTGTTCACATCCAACACGAATTTTGATAGATTTAGGGTCAACGCATTCGTTTGTTTCACATGAATTTGTCAAACAATTGAATAGCATGTCGGAACCCTTAGGGTATGATTTATCTGTATCATTGCCGCTAAGTAAATCATTAGTAACCTCTTCTGTGTTCAAAGCATGTGAAGTCAGAGTGGGTGACAGGGTATTGACTGTAGACTTAATTCCTTTAACCGTCAACTACTTTGATGTAATCTTGGGCATGGATTGGTTGTCTACAAATCAGGCTACAATAAATTGTGAAGAGAAAATGGTTAATTTCCAATTACCAGGGCAAAAAGAGTTTACTTCCAAGGGGTTGGTGTAGCAGCGCCAGCATATATGATATCAGTAATTCAGGCTGGGAAGTTGTTGAAAAAGGGATGTCAGGGGTTCCTATGTACTGTAATTGATACACGTGTCACGGGGACTCGAGTAGAAGATATTTCGATAGTACGGGAGTTTCTGGATGTATTTTCTGAGGATCTACCAAACATGCTAATTGAGCGGGAGATTGAGTTTACTATTGAGGTAGCACCTGGATCACAACCAGTATCAAAGACACCGTACAGAATGGCACCCGTGGAATTGAAAGAGCTAAAGAACTAGTTACAAGAGTTGCTTGACAAGGGATTTATTCGACCTAGTGTTTCTCCGTGGGGAGCACCGGTTTTATTTGTCAAGAAGAAGGACGGAACCATACGAATGTGTATTGATTATCGGGAGCTGAACAAGTTGACTATTAAAAATAAGTACCCATTACCGAGGATTGATGATTTGTTCGATCAGCTTCAAGGAGCACAAGTTTTTTCAAAGATCGATTTGAGATCGGGCTACCATCAACTGAAAGTTAAAGAGGAGGATATGGAGAAGACAGCATTCAGGACTCGATATGGACATTATGAGTTTATGGTTATGCCATTCGGAGTTACCAACGCGCCCGCAGCTTTTATGGATTTGATGAACCGGGTATTCAAGGAATACTTAGATGAATTTGTAATTGTCTTCACTGATGATATTTTGGTCTACTCTAAAAGTGTTGAAGATCACGAGAAGCATTTACGATTGGTGTTGCAACGACTTCGCGAGAAGAAATTATTTGGTAAATTGAAGAAATGTGAGTTTTGGCTTACGGAGATAGCATTTTTGGGACATGTGATTTCTAAAGCAGGTGTCTCAGTGGATCCACAGAAAATTGAAGCAGTAGCCAATTGGAATCCACCGAAAAATGTGGCAGAAGTTCAAAGTTTCTTGGGTTTGGCCGGGTATTACCGAAGGTTTGTAGAAAACTTCTCAAGAATTGCGATGCCTATGACTTAGCTAATGAGAAAAGATGTTTCTTTTGTTTGGAGTTCCGAATGTGAGAAAAGTTTCAAGGAATTGAAGACTAGGCTTATGACAGCACCGATATTGACGATTCTGTCGGGGACTGAGGGGTTTGTTGTATTCAGCGATGCTTCATATCAGGGTCTAGGATGTGTCCTAATGCAGAATGGCAAAGTAATTGCATATGCTTCACGACAACTGAGATCACATGAAACCAATTACCCGGCACACGACTTGGAATTGGCAGCGGTGATCTTTGCCTTGAAGATTTGGAGGCATTACTATACGGGGAACGGTGTGAAATTTACACGGATCACAAAAGCCTAAAGTATATATTCACTCAGAGAGACTTCAATATGAGACAGAGACGGTGGTTGGAGTTGATGAAAGATTACGATTTATCGATTCAATATCACCCGGGAAAGGCCAATGTGGTGGCCGATGCATTGAGCCAAAAGTTAACCGGAAACTTAGCTTATGTAGTAACTTCTCAAGAGAAGCTGATTCGTGAAATGGAGCAATTGAAACTTGAAGTAATTCCAAGAACTAAGGGAGCTTTGATGGCAGCTATTATAGCACAACCAACATTTGTGGATGAGATTAGAATGAAACAGCTTCAAGACCCAAACTTGAGGAAAGTTTGTGACGGAATACCTGAGGGTAAGCAGCCGGATTTCACTTACGTGGATGGTGTATTGAGGTATAGAAATCGAATTTGTGTACCCGATGTTAATGGGATTAAAGAGTCAATTCTAGAGGAGGCACACAATACTAAATACTCTATTCATCCGGGGAGTACCAAAATGTACCGTGATCTATGAGAGAACTATTGGTGGTTTGGAATGAAGAGAGAAATAGCCGAATACGTGGCAAAGTGTTTGGTGTGTCAACGGGTAAAAGCAGAACACCAAAGATCAGCGGGATTATTGCAACCATTACCAGTACCGGAATGGAAATGGGAGAACATCACGATGGATTTTGTAGCAGGTTTACCGAAATCTAGAAGATCAAATGATAGTATTTGGGTAATTATTGACCGATTAACCAAGTCTGCGCATTTCTTAGCGATTAAGACTAATGATCCGATGAAGTTGGCAGAGTTATATGTTCAGGAAATTGTAAGGCTTCATGGAGTTCCAGTGTCTATCATCTCTGATAGAGATAGTAGATTTACATCAAGATTTTGGAGGGGTTTACAAGAAGCTATGGGCACAAAATTGAATTTTAGCACAGCTTTCCATCCGCAGACTGACGGACAATCATAACGGGTAATTCAGATATTGGAAGATATGCTTAGATTATGTGTTCTTGATTTCAAAGGTGATTGGGAACAACACTTGTCATTGGCTAAATTTACTTATAATAATAGTTTTCAATCCACTATTGGGATGGCACCTTTTGAGGCTTTATATGGGCGTAGATGTCGTTCGCCGATTTGTTGGACTGAGGTAGGAGAACGGAAACTATTGGGACCTGAGATAGTTCAGCAGACCACAGAGAAAGTTAAGGTGATACAGCAACGATTGCAAATAGCTCAAAGTCGTTACAAGAGCTACGCGGATTTGAAAAGGAGACTAATAGAGTTTGAAGTTGGTGATTATGTGTTCCTAAAGGTGTCACCGACCAAAGGGATTGTGAGGTTTGGAAAACGTGGGAAACTGAATTCGAGGTACGTTGGACCGTTTGAAATCATTGGTAAAGTTGGACCAGTAGCATACCGGTTAGAGCTACCACAAGAAATGGAGAATGTACATAATGTATTCCACGTATCAATGTTGCGACGTTATGTGTCAGATTCACGTCATATCATTACGCCAGAACCGTTGGAAATTAGAGAAGACTTGACTTACATAGAACATCCAGTGAGAATTCTCGATGCGAAAGTTCAAGTTTTGAGAACCAAGTCTATTCCATTGGTTATGGTTTTGTGGCGTAATCACTCCGTTGAAGAGGCTACGTGGGAACATGAAGATGAGATGCGCGAGAAATACCCATTCTTATTCGAAACTTGAGGTACTTTAAGTTTGGGGACAAACTTCTTTTAAGGAGGGGAGAGATGTAACACCTGCTCCCGCGATTAACTATTAATTATGATTTAGTATGCATTAGCATAATTAATTGGTGTTTACTAACACATGTTTAAGTGAGTTTTAACTCACTAGTTGATTATGGGTGTCCAGTTTGGGAACCCAATGTTGGCCAATGTGGCAGCCCCAAATTGGGACATGAGTTGAGAAAGTTCCATTGTGATGGGATAAAGTTGTGGAATCACCCTTATGTGCATAAATGTTTATTAAGGCATATGTGAAATATTTATATGTTGTTTAGAATTTATTGTTTATTGTTAGAGACCATTTATGTGGTTATTTGATATACCTTGGTGAGGACGAAATGAACACGTTATATAATTAGTAGGCTAATTAGCAACTTCATAAAAATTATGTGGGACCACTTACGGGACCCATGCGAGACATAGAACAATACCCACTTAAGTTAAGAGGACTAAATAGTTTGTTACAAAACTAGTTGGGGGTAAAATTGCAAATAACCAAAAGTTGGGTGGGTTTCATAATAGAAATGGTAAGCTCATATATGAGCTGTGGATACAAGATGATACACATATCATCTTCTTCTCCAAATTGGGTCGGTGAGAGAGAAAAGGAGACGGGGGTTTGTCGGAGCTTCTCGACGTCAATCGACGCGCCGTTCGACACCCAATTTCAATTCCAAGACCGGATTCGGACTCGTAGAGGTGAGTTCTACGTTTTGGTACTAATTTTATTGAGTTTAATCGTCGTATTTCTCACGACCCAATTCGGAGCGGTAATCCGTAGTTTGCCGAATTCATGTAGGATTTGAAACCGGAGTAGATTTGAGCTTTAATTTCTCAACTAGGAGTGAATTGCGACGGGGTGAGTGATTTCAATCTTGTTTTGGGATGAGATTCATGTTTATGTTCTTTGGGTGTTAATAACATGCCTATTTAGCTTAATTACTCTTGTTTAGCTATGAATTTGTGAAAAGTATGGTGGTATGTTTATGTGAGCATGTTTAGTTGTCTATGTGGGTCAAAGGAAAGCTTGTATGAATCCGCCATGAGATTGTTCCGTGGTGACGACCACTTGTTGCCGACAACGGCATTAGACCGCACATGTGTGGCGTGGGTCATTGGCTTGTGCCGTGGACTATCGGGGGAGTCGCGGACTTGCGGGTAGTGGTGGATGAAATACTTGCTTATCCGGAGATCATTATATTTGTTGAGTTGAATATAAACATTGATATGTCATCCGTGTGCTTGATTGATATCTCTCACTAAGCATATAGCTTATATATTGTAGTGGTTATTGAATAACCATTGTAGGTGAGCACGGCGGCGAGAATCCGGGGAGATGAACGTGGAATTTTTGGTAGCAAGGAAGCTTGTAATTGTAGTAGCTTCATGTATATAGTTGTTTTGAGTAAAACTTATGGGTTGGTGTAAAACTTGTAGTTTGTAGTAGCTAACTTGGGGTTGTACTAAAACTTAGTAGATTATGTTAGTTTTGCCTTGATTGCTCCAAGACTCATGTAAATCTTGTAACCGGAGCTTAAGATGTTGTTGGTGTCTTTCATACTTTGCTAATGTAGTTTGGAGCATGTTTGAATGGAAGTTTGGTTTAAGAAGCATGTTTTGGTTGATATTGGGGGAAATGGGAGTAAATGGGAGTATTTGGGAGAGATTTGGGAGAGTATTTGGGAGAGATTTGGGAGAGATTGCATTGCACATCTTGTTCATGGTTTTAAATCATGTTGGTAACTTTCAAACTCTTGTTTTTGTGATTTGGATATGTTAGTTGTGAGTTTGGATCAAAACTCATATGTTTTGTTTGTTTTTGTGTGAGAATTGGAGGTGTTTGAGTATTGTAGCTTTGGTGGATCTTGTTTAATGTTTTAAAATCATGTTAACATATCTTGGAAATGGTTTGGAATGATTTGAGATTGGTTTTGAAATGGTTTTGCAAAGTTTCATGAAGTTTGGATGGGATTTGGAGGTGTTAGGATGCTGCAGAACAGGGGAGTTTGCTGTCAAAACGTGTACTGCAGAATCCGGATCGATCCGGGCCTTGAGAGGATCGATCCGGCACTTCTGGAGGGCCAAAAATGAGGTTCTGTCAAAATCGGATCGATCCGGTTTTGGGGCGGATCGATCCGTAGGTCATTTTGCTGCACTGCCGACTTTTATGGAAACGGACATAACTCTCTCTAGAAAACTTGGATTCGCGCACCGTTTTTTTGCATTGGAACCGGGACTCAAAAACCTATCTTTTGGTATAAAATTTTCTATAACTTATTAATTACCATTTTGCCCTTGGGCTTAATTTGTCTAACATAATGGTGTAAACGTGCTTGTTTTCCCTCCTTTTCATTTGTAAATTGTTGTTTGAAGGCCTTGGTGGCGTGCCACGTGTCTTGGGTTCACATGTGTTAATCCGGGGCGTGACAGAATCAGGGTAAATGATAGGGTTTTGACAGCGAATTTAATTCCGTTGGCCATTAATTATTTTGACGTAATTTTGGGCATGAACTGGTTATCCACAAACCAAGCTTCTATCAATTGTGAACAGAAAAGAGTTACCTTTCGACCAATGGGACAATGGGACTTTATTTTTCAGGGAACTGGTGTTGTAGCACCACCATATTTGGTTTCAGCAATTCGGGCAGGCAAGTTGTTGAAACAATGTTGTCGGGGGTTCTTATGTTCAATAATTGACACACGGGTCACTGGAACTAAGGTAGAAGACATTTCAGTTGTGCAAGAGTTCCCAGATGTGTTTCCTGAAGATCTACCAGATGTACTAGTTGAGTGGGAAATTGAATTTACAATTGAAATAGCCTCGAGGTCACATCCAATATCGAAAACACCGTACAGAATGGCACCGGTGGAGTTGAAAGAACTGAAGATTCAGTTGCAAGATCTTCTAGATAAGGGACTCATTCGACCTAGTGTATCGCCATGGGGTGCACCAGCTTTGTTTGTTAAAAAGAAAGACGGGACAATGAGGATGTGTATCGATTATCGAGAACTCAACAAGTTAACTATCAAGAACGAATATCCGCTGCCTAGGATCGATGACTTGTTTGATCAACTTCAAGGAGCCCAGGTCTTTCTAAGATTGATCTGTGATCGGGTTACCATCAATTAAAAGTCAAAGAAGAGGATATGGAGAAGACGACATTTAGGAACCGTTATGGTCATAATGAATTTCTTGTTATGCCTTTTGGAGTTACAAATGCACTGGCAGCATTTATGGATTTGATGAATCGAGTATTCAAAGACCATCTGGACGAGTTTGTAATTGTTTTCATAGATGATATCGTAATATATTCCAAGAGTACAAAAGATCACGAGAGGCACCTACGGTTGGTTCTACAGCGACTCCGTGAAAAGAAGTTGTTCGAAAAGTTAAAGAAATGTGAATTCTGGTTAACTGAGATAGCATTCTTGAGGCATGTGATTTCAAAGGAGGGTGTATCAATAGATCCGCAAAAAATTGAAGTTGTAGCCAATTGGAAGTCGCCAACAAGTGTGCCAGAAGTACGAAGCTTCTTGGGATTAGTTGGATATTACCGAAGGTTCGTGAAATTTTATCAAGAATTGCGATGCCAATGAGACAACTTATGCAAAAAGATGTTCCTTTTGTTTGGAGTCCGAAATGTGAAGAAAGTTTTAGTGAATTGAAGGCTCGTTTAATGACAACACCTATATTGACTATTCCTTCGGGTACTGAGGGGTTTATGATATACAGTGATGCTTCATATCAGGGCTTAGGTTGTGTATTGATGCAAAATAACAAAGTGATTGTATATGCTTCACGATAATTAAGGCCACACGAGGTGAATTACCCAACACATGATCTTGAGTTAGTGGCAGTGATCTTTGCCTTGAAGATTTGGAGGCACTATCTTTACGGGAAAAAGTGTAAAATTTACACAGATCATAAGAGTCTAAAATAGTTGTTTACACAGCGGGATTTGAATATGAGGCAGATGAGATGGTTAGTGCTAATGAAGGATTATGACTTGACAATTCAGTATCATCCAGGGAAAGCTAATGTGGTGACCGATGCGCTGAGTCGAAAGTCTATAACTAATTTGGCCTATGCTTTGACTTCACAAGAAAAGTTAATTCGAAAATGGAGCAGCTAAAGTTGGAGGTAATTCCAGAAACCAGAGGTGCTTTAATGTCAGCTATTATTGCACATCCGTCCCTTATTGATGAAATCCGAGCTAAACAGCTTCAAGATCCAACATTGAAGAAGATTCATGATGAAATACCTGAAGGTAAGCAGCCATAATTTACTTTTGACAATTATATGTTGAAATTCAAGAATTGGGTTTGTATACCCAATGTAAATGGCATCAAGGAAGTAATTTTGGAAGAAGCGCACAATACGAGGTACTCAATCCATCCGGGTAGTACTAAGATGTACCGTGATTTGCGAGAAATCTATTGGTGGTCAGGAATGAAACGAGAAGTAGCTGAGCACATGGAGAAATGTGTGGCTTGTCAGAGGGTAAAGGTGGAACACCAGAAACTAGTGGAAAAATTGGAACCATTACCTATACCAGAGTGGAAATGGGAAAATATCACAATGGACTTTGTGGGAGTTTAGCGAGGTCTAGGAAGTCAAATGACAGTGTATGGGTAATCGTTGATCGATTGACCAAGTCGGCACATTTTCTACCAATCAAGATCAATGATCCAAAGAAGTTAGCTGAATAATATGTTCAAGAAATTGTGAGACTTCATGGAGTTCCAGTATCTATAGTCTCTGATCGAAATAGTGCATTTACATCAAGATTTTGGCAAGGAATGCAGAGAGAAATGGGTAAAAGATTGAGTTTTAGTACAGCTTTTCATCCTCAAATCGATGGACAATCAGAATGTGTAATTCAGATACTTGAAGATATGCTTTATCTTTGTATTTTGGATTTTAAAGGTGATTGGGAAGAGCATTTGCCATTAGCTGAATTTGCTTATAATAATAGTTATCAATCCAGTATTGGGATGATACCTTTTGAGGCTATATATGGGCATAAGTGTCGTTCTCCACTTTGTTGGACTGAGATTGGTGAGAGAAGATTGATAGGGCCTGAAATTGTTTAGCAGACTACGGAGAAGATAAAGACAATACAACAACGACTTCAAACAGCCCAAAGTAGGTATAAAAGCTATGCAGACTTGAAAAGAAGGCCAATAGAGTTTGAAGTTGGGGATTTTGTATTCTTGAAAGTATCACCTTCAAAGGGTATCACAAGATTTGGGAAACGTGGGAAGTTGAATCCAAGGTATGTTGGGCTATTTGAGATCATTGGTAGAGTTGGACCAGTAGTTTATCGGTTGGAGTTACCATTAGAATTGGCTAATGTACACAATGTATTCCATTTATCAATGCTAAGAAGATGTGTGTCGAATCCGAAGAAAGTGATTATTCCAGAGCCGTTGGAAGTCAGGGAAGACTTGACATATCGAGTAGCCAGTCAAGATTCTTGACAGAAAAGAGCAGGTTTTGCGAACGAAGACTATATCTTTAGTCATGGTGCTGTGGTGAAATCATTCTGTTGAGGAAGCCACGTAGGAAAGAGAAGATGAAATGAAAGAGAAGTATCAATTCTTGTTCGAAACTTGAGATACTACGAGTTTGGGGACAAACTCCTTTTTAAGAAGGGGAGAGATGTAATACCCGCTCCCACGGTTTATCTTTAATATTGCTTTAGCATGCATAATCATGAGTTAATGATAATTATAGTGTTATGTGGCGCATATTGGAAGTGGGTTTAACTCACTAAGTTGTTTTTGGGTGTCCAATTGGGAACCCAAATTTGGCCAGTATGGCAATCCCAAGTTGGGATATGTGTTTATGGGTCCCACTTGAGATGGGACAGTAATATGTGGAACATCCTTTGTGCCTAAATATTTATTAAGGCTTAAAAAATTTAGTATTTGATTGTTAATAATATCATGTTATTAGATAGTGACCACTTTTGGGGTCAATTAGGGGTAACTTTGTGAGCACGAATTGAACACGCTACATAATTAGTAGGTTAATTAGCAACTTCATATAATTATATGAGACCACTTATGGGACCCATGCAAGACATAGATAAATACCCATTTTGGTTTGGGATAGTTTAATACAGTTTAATAATTAGCAGGGGTATAATTGTAAAACTAGTAAAATTACGTGGAGGTTATACTAAAATTGATAGTTTGTTAAAACAAAGCCACGTGCATGATGAGTCAAACTCATCATCTTAATTCATTTAGATTTAGGTTTGTAGAGACAGAGATACAAGAGACATGACGGAAATTTTGACGGTGACGTTTTCGACGATGGTTGACGAGCCGAACGACGTCGGTTTTTAAAACAGGCTACATCTTCGGACTCCTGGGGGTGAGTCCAAACTATTAGTACTAATTTTATTGAGTTCTGTGATAGTTTTTCCATGACCCATTTTGGGGTTTAAGCTCATAACTTGTAATTTATGTATAGGATTTGTACCTGGTTCTAGTAGGGCTTTAATTTCACAATTAGGAGCGAAACCCAAGAGGTGAGTGGTGTTAATTTTGACATTTGGATGATTTTCATGTTGGGTTCAATTGTGATGCCAAAGCATGCCTAATTTGCTTAATTTAATTTATTTAGTTTATTATTGGACAAAATTCATGTGGCTAAATTAGGCCCAATTTATTTGTGAAAGCACGGTGTAATGATTAAATGAGCATGTTGAGATGCCTATTTGGGTCAATGGAAATTGTTAGTTCTATACCACCATGAGGTAATCTTTATGGTGACGACCACGGTAGCCAGAGGCCTATGGGACCGCACGTGTGAGGGCATGGGTCATGACTAGTCACGTAGGCTTGGGGAGTGGAGCTGCGGGCTAGCCAGTAGTGGTGGGAGTGAACTAGTGATTGCCAGAGACTATAGTTCTTTGTAGTATGTTGAATTGAGCGTGTTTATTATACATGTTCATGATTGGCATTGCTCACAAGCATATAGCTTATATATTGTAGTGGTTATTGAATAACCATCGTAGGTGATCGCGGTGAGGAATCAGAGAAGTGAGTTAGGAAATGGCTTGGCTGGCTTATGGGTTTTGGGAGAGTTGTAACATTGTTAATAGCTACTTGCCTTTTTAGTCCTAAACTTGCAATATAGTTGTAATCGGTTTTAATCTGGTTTACAGTGCGAGTCATACTTTGGTTGGTTTAAGACTTATGTAATATTTCTAGTTAAGCTTTAAACTTTAGTCGGGTTGTAACTTAACTCCTGTAATATATAGTTGGACTATGTTAGTTGGGATTGTGTTTTATTGTAGTGTTGCTATGTCTAATTTTATTAGATTGGGACGTTTGAACTTGGAGATTTATTTATTGGGTTGGTTGTAAATGGTTATATTTAGTATTTTTCTTAAAGTATTTAAAAACTCTTGCTTGAAATTGGAAGCTCATGTTTGTGACTTTTGTATGACTCTAGATGGCTTTAAGCATTAGTGTTGATTTCAACTTGTGATTTGGTAATATTATATGAGAATTTACTAATTGTTAAAACAAGTTTTTTTTGGCTAATTGCAAAGACATGGTTTTATTTTTTTTAAATTGTTGAGCTTCTTTGGTTTAAGTTTATTTTAAACTTATTTTGGAACTTTAATCACTTGAGTTAAGCCTTGGTGGCGTGCCACGTGTCCTAAGATCATCTGGGTGGGGGGTTCCGGGGCATGACAAAAACTCCAGAGCCCAAGCAGGTAAGAGTACAAAGTTCGGGAAGTTCAGGGTGAAAACACATATTTTCGGGCTGAGTTCCATAGTGGCACTAGGCTGAGGGCCGCGTGTCTCTCGAGAGGGCTGCGCCCCTTTTCTTGAGGGCCACTATGGCACTCAACCCAAGATTGATTTTTAGCTCTTGATTAGGTCCCAATGTGCGTGAACTAGCACAAATTCGACCAATCAGAGTTAAGTACGATCAAAACCTCTTACGTACACCTCAAATAGCCTAGGTACAAGCCTTTAAAGCTTTTACTTCCATCCAACATCGTTTAAACATAGAAAACACAGCCTAGAATTGAAACTATAAATAGGGCCTTCCTGTTGGAACAAAAATTGTAATGGAATGATATTACCAGAAGTAGTAGCCCTCTCGTAATGATTTCTTAGGTTAAGTCGCGGACAATGTTGCTCTCTTTAAGACGTTTCGCAGCTCTGCCCCAATAATTATGCTAGCAGTTTAGAAAGGCCATGCCATTCCCAGGATAAACTCAGCCCCAGAATTCGCCTCTGTCTTGAAATTCCTTGCACGGAGGAAGATTAGAGATTCAGAATACCCTCACCCTTTCAGAATCGTTGCTCGGAAGCAGAAAAATAAAGGACAGAAAACTGTTTTATCTCTTCTCTCATTCGTACACTACTTTGTTTCTCTCTGTTATAGTAATAAAAAGAGAGCAAAAGCTCTGAATTTGTAGGAAAGAATTATCAGAACGTTGGAGAGAAAAACATTGGGGAATTAATTGGAAGAGAAAGACTAGGGAAGAAATTGTGGAAGAAACAAATCTTACAGACCAAGCCCAAGTCAAAAGTTGATTGCCCTAAAAGATTATATCCCAAAATAAAAACATTTTTTCTGTAAAAAGATATATAGAAGTGGACCAAAGCCCCAAGCCCACACCCACACTCACGCTTGATCCCGGCCCAGAATAGAATGGAGCGGAGCAGGGCGGGGAGGGGAGCGACGGCAGCCGCGGTGCACGGGCGCATGTGTATTTTTATGAATTGGGTCTAGATCCTCCCCCATCCACAAAATTGGGTACCTCTAAGGGTCCAGCCCTTAGACAACACACATCTATATATATGGCCTTTGAGGTTCCTCTAATTCTCCTATGTGGGACGAGAGTAAAAACTCTAGCTTTTGGTTTTTCTTTAAAATTGGAGGCAATCAAAAGAGTCTTTTTAAAAATTTAACACAAAAGTCTTTCCCTCTCTTTTTTCATTACACTTTGGTCTAAATCAAACCACATGGGTCCAACAATCCCCCACTGTAATTAAAAAAGATTTAAGTTCTTCGAGCAACTGATCATAAGACAATGCATAAGTAAATGTGTTTTTTCAACTTGAACCTTTACGTAGTGATAGTGCTTCTGATTATACTAGAATAACTGTAGTTTTGAACTCTATCTCAGACAACACCACACACACAATCCTACTCGGGTGAAGTTCAAAAAGCCATTACTTTACGGTCATGTGCTTCTATCCCAGTATAACGAATGCTACTATAGAATTTGCCCAAATTCCATAGGAAGCGGCCACACTTCCACATTCGCATAGGTAAGTCTAACAAGGATACTGCTGTAGCTTGGTATCCTACTCCACATAGAGTTTAGATCTCATTAAGAGTTGAGGATAACTCAACCTTCTATCGCTTCAGGATGTCTTGATTCTTAGGGATGGACATAGAGTATAAACTCCATATTTGTAAATTAGCATGATTCCAATCACATCACTGCATGACTTTGTCACGCCCCGACGTAGCATAAATCAGGAAATCATTTAATTTCCTTTATGGACTCGTAGGCCGTGACAAATGAGTATGACCAATTGTCCCTGCAACAAAATAACTTAGCAGCATTTCTAAGGAAAATGATACTAATAAACATAAGCTCCCAAATTTAAAACTTACTAAACTATTACATCAGTCAAGATCTTAGGCACAAACCACCTGATTCAAATTCTAACATAGAGTCTATTACATCTCCAAAGCAAAAGACATAAGAAACACAATATGAAACAGCCTTCCAAGAACGTCTCCTGTCTTTAACTAGCATGGCCGAAAACCCTAGTTGCTCCTGACCTAGAAAATTTGGATAGAGGGTCTAGGACGCATCGACACCGTCAGCTTATACAAGCTGGTGAGCAAAATAAACATGTACTCGCAATGTATATATATAAGCATATATGACAATGGTGCAATTTAAACTTTAAAAGCAATAAAATTCAAGGTTCCAACTTCAACATAAGTCACGGGGAGGGGGGGGGATATAATAATCAATAAATATGAGACCGTGCATGAACAATGTTTCATCTCATCTTTTCGACTCTTTTCTCTTGACCAACTCGATCCATCCATCCCATGATCTCAGATACCAGGAATGGTATCCACTAAGTACCTAGGTCGCACAACACATCGTTGCCTTGGATACCAAGAATAATATCCTATCGATATCCAAAATGCATGCCATACCATCGCTTTGGATACCAGGAATAATATCCGCTCAGTATCCGAAAAGTGCCTCAGATACCAGGAATTATATTTGATCGATATCTGAGTCGTTCACTACGCTATCGCCTCAGATACCAAGAATAATATCCGCTCAGTATCTGGGTCGATCACAACATTGTCGCCTCCAATACCAGGAATAATATCCGCTTGACATTAGGGTTGCACACTATGCTATTGCCTCAGATACTAGGAATAATATCTGATCGATATCTGGGTCGATCACAACAAACCATCACTTCAGATACCAAGAATAATATTCGCTTAGTATCCACAACGTGCGCCTTAGATACCAGGAATAATATCCGATCGATATCTAAGTCGTACACAACACCGCAACTCTTGACTCTTTTCACGCTTTCTCATATACCATGCACGTCGACTCAACCTCGACCCTACCATGCATGTCAATGTCATGAATGGTAAAATTAATCAATAATCATGAAGTCGAATAATCGTACATACATGAATCTCAGTCTTAATTGTTATTATTAATCCAATTCTTAAACATAATCCATTAAAACAGTGTATCTGCCAAACAGTTCCTTAAAAACTTCCAAAACCTTTTCCAAATAGTCCCTTATAAAAAAATGCGCAAACTGCCAAAAATGCCCTGTCGCGCGAGCGGGTCGAGCGCGCGATCAGGCCCTTTCACGAAAATTGTTAAAACTTTTCTGCCCAAAACTGCACAGGTCGCGCGATCAGGCCTCGGGTTACGCGCGCGAGTTGAAGCATAAGCTTCATCTTCTTCATTTTTTTCCCTGTTTTCGACTTTAAAACTGAATTTTGACCCATTTTCAGATTCTGTTTCAATCGATACATGCAATATATGGATTTCTTCATTTTTCCACATAGATTACGAATACGCGATCAGATTAAACTAATACAGATTGTATCTCTCAATTTTTGCGATTAAAGTAAGATGTTAAAACTTTAAATCAACAATACGTCACGATACGAGTGAATTACTACGTAGGATTCGAATCGCAGCTTATTGGGATAAAGATCTTTCATTCCCAATTCACAGAATTGATTTTGGTCATGATTTCTAAAACTCCAATTTCAAGCTTCAATGGTGTATGTCATGTATATACATATATACATATATATATATACTGCAATACACATATATAAACATGGTGAGTGAGTTTGAATTACTAGCTGAAGGTAATTGGACAGAATTAAAGGCCGAGAATTTTCTCCAAAGTGTTGATGGTTAGATTTTTCAACTCGTCTTCTCTCTTGAATTAGATATACAACTATGTATGTGTATGGGTATATATATACACAATCTAAATGTGGGTGTGGGTGTTCTATAGAGAGAGTTAAGAGAGAATTGAGGGAGATTGAGAGATTATGAGAGAATGAGAGAACTGTGAGAGAGTTGCAAACATATAAACTGTATGTTTTGGGCTCCAAGAAAATCATAGGAAACGCATGGTCTGGTTGAGCTCACGTACTCTAACCCAAGACGCGGTATAGTCGCAACTTAAACTAAAAACTGATATTATCCGGTTGAAATAAAAATACAGAAAGTCATGTTAGTGTAGGAAATAAATTCTGGTTTATACAAAATATACATATCGTTTTCAAAACCATAGAAAGAATTTTCTATATTTATGGAAATTATGATTTGACCCCAAACAAAAGATTCTAAATAGAAATGAAAAGAGATATTCATTATTAATGCCAATAAAATTACAGGGTGTTTAAGACTTGTTATTACCCGTTGAACGTATTTCTTAGGATCTTCAGTCTATAGATTGGGTTACCATCACAAGTGAATCAACCATCTGAGAGCTTTAGTCCTATCCCTTTCGAGGTTTTCCAAACATTCTCTCGTGCTAACCCTTTCGTCAAAGGATCGGCTAAGTTCTCCTCATACCGCACATAATTCACTCTTACAGCCCCAGTAGAGAGAAACTCTCTAATGGTGCTGTGTTGTGCTTGCGACGTATTTGTCACGTCTTGCCTTTGTAATAATGATTCTCAACTTTTGCAATAGTTGCGGTACTATCACAATGGATTAGGACAGCTGGTATCGGTCTCTCCCATAAAGGGATATCAATCATGAGGTTTCTTAGCCAACCTGCTTCTTCACTAGCTGAAGCTAGGGCTATCATCTCTGACTCCATCGTGGACTGAGCCAAAATAGTCTGTTTCTTAGACTTCCATGAAACTGCGCCTCCAGCAATATAAAAAATGTATCCACTAGTGGCCTTAGAGTCATATGATAGAGTATTCCAATCAGCATCGCTATATCCTTCAAGAACAACGAAAAACTTCTTATAGTATAATTTTAGGTTCATCGTCCTTTTAAGGTAACGCATGACCCTTTCAATAGCATGCCAATGATCCATGCTAGCTCTACTAGTAAACCTACATAGTACTCCAACAACATAAGCTATATCAGGCCTAGTGCAATCAGTAGCATAACGGAGGCTTCCAATGATGCTCGCATACTCAGTTTGTCTAACACTGTTACCTGTGTTCTTGAACAACTTTACACTAGGGTCATCTGGAGTACATGCTGGTTTACAGTTAAACTAATTGTATTTCTTTATAATCTTCTAAATGCAGTGAGATTGATCTAAAGAAAGTCCCTTTTCAGACCTAGTAATATTAATACCAAGAATTACACTAGCTTCTTCTAAGTCTTTCTTATTAAAGTAGGCATATAAGAAAGATTTAATATCATTAATGACATGAATATTTGATCCAAAGATAAGTAAGTCATCTACATATAAACAAATAATAGTGCAAATATTGTTTTCAAATTTGTAATAAATACATTTGTCATTTTCATTTATTTTAAAACCATTTGGGATGACTAAACTATCAAATTTATCATGCCATTATTTAGGAGATTGTTTCAAACCATAAAGAGATTTATCTAATTTGCAAACTTTGCTTTCTTGACCAAAAATAATAAAACCTTCAGGTTGGTCCATATAAATCTCTTCTTCTAATTCACCATTTAAAAAATCTGTTTTAACATCCATTTGGTGTACTAGTAAATCAGGAATAGCAGCTAAAGCAAATAGTACACGAATAGAAGTAATTCTAGTGACCGGTGAATAAGTATAAAAGAAATCAACATTTTCTCTTTGTTTATAACTCTTAGCTACAAGACGTGCCTTATATTTATCTATTGTGCCATCAGGTTTTAATTTCTTTTTCAGAATTCATTTGCAACCTATAGTCTTACAACCAGGTGGCAAATTTACTAAGTGCCAAGTGTTAGTGGACTCTAAGGAGCCCATTTCATCATTTATAGCTTCTTGTCAAAAGTCAGCATCTATAGAAGTCAAAGGCATCTTGGAGGGTGTTAGGATCCTCCTCTAAGGTGTAGCATAAAAATCAGTCCCAAAGTCTTTTGCGATTGGGCTCTTTTACCTCTTCTAGGTTCTAATTTATACTCATTAGTTCCTACAGTTCTAGGCTTGTCATGTGATGTCTAACCCCCAATATTTTCCGATTTAAAAGGGAATTTGTTTTAAAAAATCAACATCATTTGATTCAATTATAACATGATTCTTTAAATAAAAAAAATCTATAAGCCCTACTATTAATAGCATAGCCAATAAAAACACATTTATATGCTCTACTAGCTAATTTTGACCTTTTTGGGTTAGGCATCTGAAGATATGCTAAACACCCCCACGTTCTAAAATAATCTACGTTTGGTTTTCTACTTTTCCAAATTTCATAAGGGGAGATGTTGGTTTTAGTGTTAGGAACTCTGTTAAGCGCATGACAGACACTAAACAATATTTCCCCCACCAATGAGAAGCTGCTCCGGAGCTAAGTAAAATAGTAACTAACAATTCAGTAAAAGTTTTATTTTTCTTTCAGCTTTTCCATCCATTTCAGGGGAGTAAGGGGCAGTTTTCTCATGAATAATTCCATGAATTTTATGCAATTCTACAGATTCATTAGAATCATATTCATGTCCTTTGTCACTTCGAAACCTTTTTATTTTCTTATTAAATTGATTTTCTATTTCATTTAGAAAATTTTGAAACATATCAATTGCTTCATTTTAATTTTTCATAAGATAAATAAATGATTAGCTTGAACTGTCATCAATAAAAGTGATAAAATATATTTTTCCATTTCTTGTTAGAATTCCTTCATATTCACAAATATCATAATGAATTTGTCATACCTGCTCCCGCGGTATTTAATTATATTATTTTAGCATTTTAGCATGTATGGTATGCTTACTGTTGTGTTAATTAACACGTGAAGTGAGTGATGACTCACTAGTTGTTTGGAGTGTCTTTACCCAGTATTTGGCTTTGAAAGTAGTCCAGAAGTTGGGCATATGAGGATTCCCTATGGTTGGGAAAATGAGTAATAACTCATAATTATGTGCTTAAATGTTTATTTAGGCACAGTGAATATAATTGATTATTACATTTTTGATAACGACTCATTGGGGTCATTAGATACCTGGTGAGGACAAAATTGAACACGTTGCATAATTAGTAGGCTAATCAGTAAAATATAACACCCGTACCCAGAAAAGAAGATTAATGTAGTAGTAATATGTGTTAATTAATGATAATTAATGCATAAAATGGTTTAAGGTGGGGTTATGAACTCACATGTAAAAATGTGTTCAAATGCGGACACAGATGAAAGTTCTGTGATAAGTAGGACTGGTATAAATGTGGGGCCCAATAAGGGTCTATATGAGTACTTGTTTAAATGTTTAAACATATAATTATGTCTTATGATAGGATAAGGGGACCAATTTGGGTATCCATGTGAGGGCGTATTTGAATACAATTCATAATTGGTAGGTTTAATAACAACCTCATAATTTATGTGGGACCACGTTTGGGACCCACCCGGGACTTAGATTAAATTCATTTAGAAAAGGTGGGTAATTAATGTAGTTAACATGGGGTTTCATAATAAAGCTTAAGAAAGACTGGGGGTGTAAATGGAAATAAGAGTGAGATGTGTCAAAGCATATGCATGTATAGCATATGTGTCCCAATCTCACAAAAACAGCTGGGAATTTACAGAATTTAGAGAACCAAGAGTTCTTGACAAAGATGATGATGCTCCGACGCCGTTTTCTTGCTATTTCTTCGCCGTTCGACGTCAGATTCACGAACCGAGACCATTTTTGGACTTATGGAGGATTATCACCGGTTAGAAATTGAGCTGAAATTAGGAAAATTTGGGGAATTATAGGCTTAATTGCGTGTAATTCGAAGAGGTGAGTGTTCTAATTCCAAAATTGGATGTTTAATTATGTCCATGTGATAATTGTTGCTAATAGTTGCTTAATTCATGCTTATGTATACATATTGATGATGCCAAAAATTGGTAAGAGTAAATAGAGCAGTTTAAGGAGAGAGAGAGAGAGAGAGAGAGAGAGACTATTTTTTGTATGTGGTTCGGCCCTGTTAATGAAGGTACCTACGTCCACGGGTGTGTCTGAGCACGTTCACTAGCAGATCACCGGCGGGCCTGGTGAGCCAACAAAGAGGGGCGACACTACCAGTAATACCGGCCGGGTGTATGCGTATAATGGTGAATTATAGAGTCGCTGTGTAGACTACAGAATTGGCCGTCGCCTCAATGGGGGGTGAGTGGTCTCTTTTATAGATGCAAGAGACCTACTCATACATGGATAAGGAAATATAGTCCTATTAGGGTGTGATTGACACCAATCAAGTAAGCTTCCTAATTGTATTAGGATTGATTGACATTAATTGTGGGAGTTTCCCAATTGGATTAGGAAATAGATGCACTTTCCATTAGTCTTCTAGCTTGAGTAGGAAACTGCCCATAATTTTGGGCGTATCAGCTGCCCCCCATTTCCAAGATTGGCCAGATGCTATATCGGGGCAAGTTTGGAAATCAGTTTGATGTTACTTGCCGCTGTCTGAGTGCTTGTGGAAGCTGCCTCGGGGCTTCTGAGCCTGGTGAGTCCTCGGGAACTGACTGAGAGTTGAGACCCAGCCTAGCTCGGGACCTTTAGGTGCTCGGGAACTGACCGGGAGTTGAGACCCAGTCTAATTCGGAGTCTTTGAATGCTCGGGAAGTGACCGAGAGTTGAGACTCGGCCTACTTCGGAGTCTTTTTGCTTGAGTTAGCTCCCAGGATGGTTATCTTCTGCCCGTAAACCTTCGTCAAGGCTGTGGGTAGAAGGATTTTACCATGTTGGACAAGCCGACCTAAAGCGTATTGCTCTAGGGTCCTTTTTACTGTTAACTCCCCAGGATGGTTGCCTTCTACCCGGCCAGCCTTCGTCAAGACTGTTGGGAGAAGAGCTTGACCATGTTGGTGGAGCCGACCTAAATCACGTTGCTTTAGGGTCCTTTTTCTCCTCTATCGTCGGCCAACCTAAGAGATTTTAGTCACCTCTATCGTCGGTCTGGACCTAAGTGGAGTTAATGTCTCTGAGTACTGTAGGTGCTCGGGTTGTCCAAGATTTTGACTTTGTTATCCGCGAGGCCTGTAAATACCCGGTGTGATTACCTGTTTAGTTCACTACGCCGTCTTGCCCCCCAAGCTTTTGCTAAGACGAGGGTCTTACAGAGGCTATGATCTGTAGGTAACCGACCTGGAACATGGTGGTTGCAGGGTCTTTTGAAGCTTGCCATCATCAGCCACCTAGGGGGTTTGCCCCCATCGTCGGTTGGACCTAAGCGAAGCCGGTGCCTCGGGCGTGACCCCGAGGTCTTTGGTGCCTGGGTTCGGAGCCCGAGGTCTTTTTAGTGCCTCGGGGTTAGGCCCGAGGTCTTTGGATGCCTCAGGGTTAGGCCCGAGGTCTTTGTATGCCTCGGGGTTAGGCCCGAGGACTTTGGAAGGGTTCTCTGACAATCGGCGGTGCCTCATGTGGTGATCAGGCAACTGCCACTGTAGTCGGGCTCATCTAGACCGATGGAGATAGGAGGTCGGATCAGGATCGTCGGGATCCAGATTTCTCTGTGCTGGAGGCAAAGTCGGAACTGTTTGATCCTGACCGATGTGAACTGGAGATCGGGCCGGGGCTGCCAGACTCAGACCGCTGCGAATTGGAGGTCGGGTCGGGGCTGCCGGGCTCAGACCGCTGCGAACTGGAGGTCGGGTCGGGACTGCCGGACCCTGCCTGCTGTGAGCCGAAGGAACTGTCAGAATTCCCGGGCTGATCTCGCTTCCGCTTATTTTTGGAAGACTCGTTGCTTTCTTGCCCGGTGTCTTTGGTCTTCAGAAACTCTTCAGTGTCAATGTATTTTCCAACCCTCTCAGAGAGCTCGACCAAAGTTTCTGGTCGGTTTCTGTGGAACGACGCGGCGCACTTAGTGTGTTGAACTCCCGAGCAGAAGGCTATGATGGCGATTGTCTCGTTCAAATTGCAGATTTGAAGCTTCTGTTGGTTAAACCGGTCGGTGAACTCCTTGAGGGACTCATTATTCCGTTGTCTGACTGTTAGTAGTTGCATGTCTGGCTTTGGCCGCTCATGCATACCGGCGAACTGGTTGATGAACTGCTTGCTGAGTTGTTTGAAACTGCAGACCGATCGGGGCTCCAAGGAGTAGAACCACTGCATGGCCGGGCCTTTCAAAGTGCTGGGAAAGGCTAGGCAGTGTAGCTCATCGGAATTGGTGGCTAGGGCCATCTAAGCCTTATAGGTTCGGACGTGGTCGATCGGGCTTCCCGAGCCGTTGTATGAATCTAGCCGAGGCTGCTTGAATTTGCGTGTGATAGAGAACCTCGTGATCTGGCTGGAGAATGGTGACTCTGTCTCGGTATTGGCTTGATTCGGAACACAGTTTTGACCAAGCTTTTTGGCCACTCCGTCGATCTGTTTCTTCAAGTCCTTGATTCGGGCTTCCACTCTTTCCCGACCGGTATCTGAGGAGCTGGTCGGGTTGGTGGAAGAGGCTTCTTCTTCATGGCAGGGTGCTGTACTTTGGGATCGGGCTCGGCTATGACCCCGGGTAACCGTTCGCTTAGGGACGACTCGGCTCTTGACCGAGTGACCCTGGACTGATTCCCGGGCCATACGCTTCTGCCTTTCCTCTCGGGCAGCACGCCCACTGTTGATGTCTCTGGCATCCTCAACATGGGACGGGTTGGCTCGGGTCCGTTGTCTGGTCAATATCGGTTCTCGATCGTACGCAATGTTCCCGGGTCGCTTCCCGGCCACTGGAGGATTGCTTTGCTGGGCTAGCAGTGCTTCGATCTGTTGCTGGATTTGACGCTGGCCCTCCAAGAGTTGTGTGAGGGTTGCGGTGATTTGCTCATATGTCGGGACTGCTGCAGTCGACGCCGGGGCCGAAGGAACATCCCGGTCAGACTGCTGCGCAGCCTTCTTTGGTGGCATATTAATCAGTCAAGAATTTGTTGATGAGAAGAATTGTCGTTTCCCACAGACGGCGCCAAACTGATGATGCCAAAAATTGGTAAGAGTAAATAGAGCAGTTTAAGGAGAGAGAGAGAGAGAGACTATTTTTTGTATGTGGTTCGGCCCTGTTAATGAAGGTACCTACGTCCACGGGTGTGTCTGAGCACGTTCACTAGCAGATCACCGGCGGGCCTGGTGAGCCAACAAAGAGGGGCGGCACTACCAGTAATACCGGCCGGGTGTATGCGTATAATGGTGAATTTTAGAGTCGCTGTGTAGACTACAGAATTGGCCGCCGCCTCAATGGGGGGTGAGGTCTCTTTTATAGATGCAAGAGACCTACTCATACATGGATAAGGAAATATAGTCCTATTAGGGTGTGATTGACACCAATCAAGTAAGCTTCCTAATTGTATTAGGATTGATTGACATTAATTGTGGGAGTTTCCCAATTGGATTAGGAAATAGATGCACTTTCCATTAGTCTTCTAGCTTGAGTAGGAAACTGCCCATAATTTTGGGCGTATCACATATGTTGATGAATTTGGGTATAAAGCATGTCAATAATGTGAATTTATTGTGCTTATATGCTAAGTTGCCTAAATGTTTATGTGGATCAAAGGAAAGTCAAGTAGTGGTCACCATTTATAGGTCCCATATGTAAGGGATAGTAAGCCCTCAGTCGTGGTGACGATCACGATGATGAAACGGTGATGCCTTCGGGATCACAAGAGTGTGTAATACGCTATATACGATAAAAGAGTGAGAAATTTTGGGATGAGAAGGAACCGGGGGTGGTGGTATGAGTTACTTGACTATCCGGAGATCATTCTATTGATGTTTATAATGATTGATGCATTTACATTCTAAGCATTCCAATAATAAGATTAGTTCCCTCACTAAGTGCAAGCTTAAACGAAAATATATTTTCTGTTGTGGTTATTGAATAACCATCACAGGTACCGAATGGAAGAATGAGAGGAAATGATCCACATGACGGGTTGGGCGTGGGAGTTGTGTCCATGTGCATATGCCTAATAGCTATGTTTAAAATGTGTCTCTTGTTGTCTATGTATAAATACCTTGTGTTTTAGAATCCTTTTATTATGTCAAGTTTAGGTTTGGGTGTTGGATGTGTTCTATGATATGCATAGCGTTTGCCAGTCTTGGAGTTACTTTTGGAAGGACGAAACTTGGGAAGAAGATTTAGTAGCTTTTGTTGTAAAAACTTAACTTGGTTTCCTCATATTGAATGGCCATGTGTATAATGGGAGAAATGTAGTTTTTAATGCAAATTCATGATTCCTTAGAGGAATTTATATGTTTTAGTTGTTATACCACACTTGGATATGTTGTGCAAATGTTTGGAAATGTTTTTGAAAAGTTTCTTGAGGTTTCCATATGATTTGATTTGGTTTGGATTAGGATTGTTTTGTACATGAAAATCTGCAGTTTTTAGCAGTTGGGAAACTGTTCTGCAGAACTGGATCGATCCGACTCTTAAACGTGGATCGATCTGGCCCTTCCTGGGGACATTCTGCGAGAAATTATAAAGTAGGATCGATCCGGCCCTTGTTCTCAGCAACTGTCCACTTTTACGGAAACAAGCATATCTCTTTCTAGAAAACTTGATTTTGCGCATCATTTTTTGCGTTAGAATCGGACTCAAAGATCTATATTTTGGTATAAAATCTACTATACTTTATTAATAACCATTTTGCCCTTGGGGTTATTTTGTGTGAAGAATGTTTGTTTATGGAGTCTAAATTATGTTTTTCTTAGTGATTAGTGTAAGTTTTGGTGTATGGGCTTTGTTACATGTGTCCTAATCCGCTGAGGTGGGTTGGGGTGTGACAAACTTCATAAAATTTATATGTCGGACAATGTGTGGGACCCACACGGGACTTAGATGAATACTCAAATACTTTTAGGGTAGTTAACTAATTAGTTTAATAACTAGTGGGGGTGTAATTAAAATGAATCAAAACTAGTGGGGGCTATACCCATAATGGGTTTATATATTTAAAGGAAGAGAGAGGGAAAGAAGACTAAGTCTTCTTTCTCATTCTGTACATATCCTTAGAGACAAAAGAGAAGAGAAGAGAAGAGCTTTGGTGTTCTTGGGCATTTCTCGACGATTCGAGTAGCAAACAATCTTCAATCTTCAATACGAGACTGGTTTTGGACTCGTGGAGGGAAGGCCTACGCATAGTTATCTTTTATTTCGAGTTTAAACGATAGGGTCTTAGTGGCCCATGTGGAACCCATAATCCAAAATTGGCCGAATTTGTGTAGGAATCGAACCCGGTGTAGAAGTGAACTTCTATTTCACGTTCTTAAGAAAATTGTTTGAGGTGAGTGACATCAATCTCGATTTTTGGATGGTTCTATGGTTTAATACATTTGATATGCTAAGACTTTATATAGATACCATGTGTAGTTCATATTGGGCAAAACTCATGTGTAAGGTAGGCCTAAGGCATGTTGGAATGAAAAGCATGGTGATATGTGTTAAATGAGCATGACTATGTGCCTATGTGGGTTAAAGGGGGATTTGTGCTAATTCATCGTGAGACGTCCTCTTGAAGGAGGAGGATTAGTTGTGACGACGGTCACTTGCCGAGAAAGGCATTAACGCGACATGTCGAAGGGGCATGAGTCGTGATTGAGTCTTAAGACTTTGGATCGGTGAATGTGCATTTATTCCCTAGAGACCGAATAGTTATATGTTATGATGGATTGGAACATAATTTGTCACGACCCATCCCCCTAATGTGCAAAAACAGGACACGTGACACGTCACTAAGGCTCAACAAATAACTATACGCAGCGGGAAAGAACTTTAAACAACCTTGAGTATATAAAACTTTTGGAAACATTACTCTCCGAGCTGTAAAATTCGTATAAAATTGAAAACGTAATTATATTTTGAAACGAATGATTTTATGTTGAAAGGGTTCCCAAAGGTACCCTAAGAACCAATCAAAACCTTTTAATAATTTTCGGAAGAGGTAGAAAAAGAATTCTGACAGGGGGTATTTCGATCGGTCGAATGACCCTTTAGCAGAATTCCCTCAATGCTACAGAATTTTGCTTAAGGCATCCAACCTTCACCATTTTACACCACTCCAAATATGTATACTAATTCCAACTACACAAGCTATAACATGCTATCAAAACAAAGTTTAGGCTTACTAACCATGAACAAAAATAATAGCGGAACAAGCTAAGGCTTGTTTGGCGCAATTCACAAAACTCTATCCATATTCCTTTAAACCTCGAATTTGACAGAGCAAGCATTCAAAACACGAATCCACGAGTTCGGATTCATTACCACATAAGCCAAAAGATTTTAATACCTATTACAACATCATGAAATCCGCACTAAAACCTCGAAGTTAAATCCATGGTTCTAGCTATTCAATTATTACAATGATTGGCAAAGAAGACAAAACATATACAAGAGGATCCCCGGCATTCCCATCGGCCTCACTCTTCTCGCTTCCTCTTGCCTTTCTTCATACCTGTAGTGGAGTAAATCTCCATTGCTCAGCTATATGTTGAGTGCACAATTTCTAACATATGCATATATGACAAATCATGCTTTAATCTCATCATAACACATAACTATTGGTCTCTAGGGAATAAGTGCACATTCACCGATCCAAAGTCTTAAGACTCAACCACGACCCATGCCCTTTTGACATGTCGCGTTAATGCCTTTCTCGGCAATTGACCATCGTTACTACTAATCCTCCCCTTTGAGAGGACGTCTCACGGTGAACAAATCCCCCTTTAACCCATATAGGCACAATGACATACTCATTCAACACATATACGGGCTCACATAAAATTAGACATCCTTTTCACATTTAAGCGTGTGCATAATTAACGGGCCTAAGATTGACACATGGATTTTGCCCGGATCACAATTTTGTCATCGAAATATAAAACATGTATTTCATCTATATAACATAGGCCAGAAATTCATACCTCGAGTTATCGTCGTATAACTTTAAAGGAACGACTAGAAGTCCGATTAAACGCTAAATCTCCGATTAAACATATCACGGTGAACAAATCCCCCTTTAACCCATATAGGCACAATGACATACTCATTCAACACATATACGGGCTCACATAAAATTAGACATCCTTTTCACATTTAAGCGTGTGCATAATTAACGGGCCTAAGATTGACACATGGATTTTGCCCGGATCACAATTTTGTCATCGAAATATAAAACATGTATTTCATCTATATAACATAGGCCAGAAATTCATACCTCGAGTTATCGTCGTATAACTTTGAGGGAACGACTAGAAGTCCGATTAAACGCCAAATCTCCGATCATACGCGAAACCTACAAGTTTACACGTGTTTTCCCCAAATTCCTAGATTTAGAAATTTATAAAACCTTGGCCAAACGTGGCCTAAAGACTATCAAAACGTAGCCCTTACCTTAGGGAGTTCAAATATGAATTTTGGTTGAAGACAAACGGACCAAAGGTCGCCGATCGTAGTCGCAAAACCCGTGGCAATAATATAACACCCACATTTGTGTTATTGCTTTTGCATTTCATTGTCATGCATGATAATGTGATGTGGCGTGTCCTATGACACATGATTGAGTGAGTTTTGACTCACGAGTTGATTTGGGTGTCTGTATTAGAGAACCCTCTGAAACTGTGGTGATTGAGGATTTGTTGCTGTGACGTTTCTCCGAGTGTGAGACGGTCACTGTGGAACATTTTAAATGTTTATCTGAAAATAAATGTTTACCTGTGTATTTCAATATCTGTATTATTTTCTGTTTTAGAATTTATTTCTGTTGTTAGATTTAGTATCCTGGTGAGGACGAATGAACACGCTATTAAATTTGGTAGGCAAATTAGCAACTTCAGAAACGTCATATAGAAATTCGCGTTTTAGCAACCAAATGAAACTTAGTCGAAAACTTTTATAATTTTGAGGTTTCACTCGTAAAGCTAAGAATAAGTTGTATAGAAAGTTTCAGAGACTGATTAGGAGTTTGGAAAACTCGTGGGGGAGGTAAACGTAATTCCCCGAGAATGTTGCCTATATATAGATAGAGATGAGTTGAGATATTTCACAACTCTTAACCTAAATTCCAAGAAGGAGGCCAAGAGGAGGCTAGAGGGAGATTTAGGAGTTTAGAGCTTTGTGACGCCAAACGACGACCTTCCGTCAGTCTGGTTTCTCCCAGATTTCATATTTGAGTTCCTCGAGGTAAGAGCTTCGTTTTGATATATGTTAGGGCCTGTTTGGCTAAGTTTTCCGAAAAGTTATTTTCTAGAATTTTTCATAAAAGTTGATAAATGGAATTCTAATCCATAGGAATTGTGCTAGACGGACTTCTGCACGTTCTTTGTGCACGGATTTTCTTCAGATTGAATTATAGGAGCGTAAATCGGAGGTGAGTGATTCAACTATGTTTTGGAATGGTTTCTTGGCATGTATTCATGTTATGTTTGAATAGCATGTATTAATTCTTAGAGATATATTGTGTAGTTCATATTGGGCAATTATATTGATAGGTAGGCCCAATAGCACGGTGATATGTTTTGATTACCGCGAGCATGGTGATATGTATTTGAGCATGTTAAGTTGCTTATGTGGGTCAGAAGGAGCACGTGGTCACCGTGCCATTTTGTGGAGCCGATATAGGCATTAAGGTCGCACGATGGAAGAAAAGAATCGTGGGTCTTACCCTTTCGCGTGGACTTATTGGCGAGGAGTCGCGGATTGGGAATATGGACGGGCACGTGAGTCTCCGGCGACTAGTATGAATTGTAGAGATGTGAATGCGGACATGTTTATCATTCATGTACATATGTTGATTTATTCACTAAGCATTAGCTTAAACAAATCGAAATATGTGTGGTTATTCAAATAACCATTGCAGGTATAAATGCTGGCGAGGAATCGCAGAAGTGAGTACGTGGGTTGGGAGTTCGCTTGTGAGGCAACTTGAAAGATAATCTTGTAGTTTTGGAATATTAGAAATGTTGTAATAAGATTTTGGTTGTTTTAAACCATGTTTAACTTAGTATGTTAGAATGGATTTTAAATCGTTGTATTAGACTATAACATGTTGTAATTATGTTTGGTAATACTTTAATACAGCTAGAATTACTTTGGCTTGAGTTTGGATTGAATGGTTAATCATTGGTGATAGTTAGAAAGTTTTTAAAACTTGTTTCCTGCAGATTGGGCTGCTGCCAGGGGAGCAGTCGACTGAGCAGTCGACTGAACCCCTGAGCCTGTTAGTTCTGCTTCTCTTTTTGCAAAAGCAGTCGACTGGACCCCTCGGCAGTCGACTGGACCCCTCAGCAGTCGACTGGACCTCCATTTGCAGTCGACTGAAATTTGATATTAAAATCCCTGCCCACCTCCGTCGACTGAGCAGTCGACTGAGCAGTCGACTGAACCTCTGGTTTTAAAAGGTGTTTTGTTTTTTTTTTCCGCTGCGTGTGTTCTTCAAACCTAATTTTTGGGAACATTAATGAATTGGTTTAGCCTCGGTGGCGTGCCACGGACTCCGGTCCCGCTATTGTGGGACCGGGCTTTACGTATGAGAACAATGTGTTGAGATTTAGGGGTAGAATTTGTGTGCCTAACGAGAAGGAGTTGAAACGGAACATCCTAGAGGAAGCACACAATACAAAATATACCGTTCACCCGGGAAGCACCAAGATGTATAGAGATTTGAGACATGTTTATTGGTGGCCGGGAATGAAGAGGGAAATAGCACGATATGTTTCACGTTGTACTAGTTGTCAACAAGTAAAGGCCGAACGCCAAGTACCTTCGGGATTGTTACAACCGTTACCGATAGCCGAGTGGAAATGGGAGCACATAACAATGGATTTTGTTAGTGGGTTTCCGAGATCGAAGAGATCGAACACTATTATTTGGGTGATTGTTGATCGTTTGTCGAAGTCGTCGCACTTCCTACCACTTCGAACGACTAAGCCGATGACGTTAGCTAAGTTGTATATTCGCGAAATTGTGAGACTACATGGTATCCCAGTTTCTATCGTTTCGGACAGGGATAGTAGTTTTACATCGAAGTTTTGGAGAGCCTTGCAAGAAGCAATGGGTACCAAATTGCACTTTAGTACAGCTTTTCATCCTCAGACCGATGGTCAATCAGAGAGAGTAATCCAGATTTTGGAAGACATGCTTCGGTTATGTGTACTTGATTTTCAGGGTGATTGGGAAGACCATTTGCCGTTGATTGAGTTCGCATATAACAACAGTTTTCAGTCGAGTATTGGGATGGCTCCTTATGAAGCTTTATATGGTCGTGTATGTCGTTCACCGATTAGTTGGACGGAAGTCGGAGAAAGAAAGATTGAAGGGCCGAAAATTGTACAAGAGACGACGGATAAGATAAAGGTGATTAGACAACGATTACTGACAGCCCAGAGTAGGTATAAGAGTTATGCCGACAAGCGCAGACGACCGTTGGAATTTGACGTGGGAGACTTGGTGTATTTGAAGGTGTCACCTTCAAAGGGAATAACCAGATTTGGTAGATACGGGAAACTCAACCCGAGGTATGTTGGACCTTTTGAAATCATTGGAAAGGTTGGACCCGTAGCTTATCGTTTGAACTTGCCGAGCGAGTATGCTCAAGTTCATAACGTGTTTCATGTATCATTGCTACGTAAACAATTAGTGGAAGATAGAAATCAAGTGATGACTCCGACATCGAATGAGATTCAGAATGATTTAACGTATGTCGCGTATCCGGTAGAGATCTTGGATCGGAAGGATCAAGTCTTACGAAATAAAGTAATATCGAAAGTGAAAGTGTTATGGCGTAGTCAAACTACGGAAGAGATAACGTGGGAGATAGAAGATGAGATGCGTACTCAATATCTGCACCTTTTCGAGACTTGAGGTATAAGTTTGGGGACAAACTTCTTTTAAGGGGGAGAGTATTATAACACCCACATTTGTGTTATTGCTTTTGCATTTCATTGTCATGCATGATAATGTGATGTGGCGTGTCCTATGACACATGATTGAGTGAGTTTTGACTCACGAGTTGATTTGGGTGTCTGTATTAGAGAACCCTCTGAAACTGTGGTGATTGAGGATTTGTTGCTGTGACGTTTCTCCGAGTGTGAGACGGTCACTGTGGAACATTTTAAATGTTTATCTGAAAATAAATGTTTACCTGTGTATTTCAATATCTGTATTATTTTCTGTTTTAGAATTTATTTCTGTTGTTAGATTTAGTATCCTGGCGAGGACGAATGAACACGCTATTAAATTTGGTAGGCAAATTAGCAACTTCGGAAACGTCATATAGAAATTCGCGTTTTAGCAACCAAACGAAACTTAGTCGAAAACTTTTATAATTTTGAGGTTTCACTCGTAAAGCTAAGAATAAGCTGTATAGAAAGTTTCAGAGACTGATTAGGAGTTTGGAAAACTCGTGGGGGAGGTAAACGTAATTCCCCGAGAATGTTGCCTATATATAGATAGAGATGAGTTGAGATATTTCACAACTCTTAACCTAAATTCCAAGAAGGAGGCCAAGAGGAGGCTAGAGGGAGATTTAGGAGTTTAGAGCTTTGTGACGCCAAACGACGACCTTCCGTCAGTCTGGTTTCTCCCAGATTTCATATTTGAGTTCCTCGAGGTAAGAGCTTCGTTTTGATATATGTTAGGGCCTGTTTGGCTAAGTTTTCCGAAAAGTTATTTTCTAGAATTTTTCATAAAAGTTGATAAATGGAATTCTGATCCATAGGAATTGTGCTAGACGGACTTCTGCACGTTCTTTGTGCACGGGTTTTTTTCAGATTGAATTATAGGAGCGTAAATCGGAGGTGAGTGATTCAACTATGTTTTGGAATGGTTTCTTGGCATGTATTCATGTTATGTTTGAATAGCATGTATTAATTCTTAGAGATATATTGTGTAGTTCATATTGGGCAATTATATTGATAGGTAGGCCCAATAGCACGGTGATATGTTTTGATTACCGCGAGCATGGTGATATGTATTTGAGCATGTTAAGTTGCTTTTGTGGGTCAGAAGGAGCACGTGGTCACCGTGCCATTTTGTGGAGCCGATATAGGCATTAAGGTCGCACGATTGAAGAAAAGAATCGTGGGTCTTACCCTTTCGCGTGGACTTATTGGCGAGGAGTCGCGGATTGGGAATATGGACGGGCACGTGAGTCTCCGGCGACTAGTATGAATTGTAGAGATGTGAATGCGGACATGTTTATCATTCATGTACATATGTTGATTTATTCACTAAGCATTAGCTTAAACAAATCGAAATATGTGTGGTTATTCAAATAACCATTGCAGGTATAAATGCTGGCGAGGAATCGCAGAAGTGAGTACGTGGGTTGGGAGTTCGCTTGTGAGGCAACTTGAAAGATAATCTTGTAGTTTTGGAATAATAGAAATGTTGTAATAAGATTTTGGTTGTTTTAAACCATGTTTAACTTAGTATGTTAGAATAGATTTTAAATCGTTGTATTAGACTATAACATGTTGTAATTATGTTTGGTAATACTTTAATACAGCTAGAATTACTTTGGCTTGAGTTTGGATTGAATGGTTAATCATTGGTGATAGTTAGAAAGTTTTTAAAACTTGTTTCCTGCAGATTGGGCTGCTGCCAGGGGAGCAGTCGACTGAACCCCTGAGCCTGTTAGTTCTGCTTCTCTTTTTGCAAAAGCAGTCGACTGGACCCCTCGGCAGTCGACTGGACCCCTCAGCAGTCGACTGGACCTCCATTTGCAGTCGACTGAAATTTGATATTAAAATCCCTGCCCACCTCCGTCGACTGAGCAGTCAACTGAGCAGTCGACTGAACCTCTGGTTTTAAAAGGTGTTTTGTTTTTTTTTTTCCGCTGCGTGTGTTCTTCAAACCTAATTTTTGGGAACATTAATGAATTGGTTTAGCCTCGGTGGCGTGCCACGGACTCCGGTCCCGCTATTGTGGGACCGGGCTGTGACAAATAATCTCCCTTTTCTCTCTCCTCTCCAACGATATTTTTATAAGTTTTGGCAAATGAAATCTCCACCCTCAACTATTTATAGAAAAACTTCCTAGAAATCGCGTTTACTACCCCACAAGTTCTCAGAACATCTAATTAACTCCTGAAACGTCGCGTACGTCCATTTTATGCCTTTACGAGTGAAAATTAAAATTTACAAAAGTTTTCAACTAAGTCTCGTTTGTCGCCGTAATTATGTTCTGAAAACTATTTTCTATGGATTCTTTAGATAACCTACATATTAAGCAACGTATCACTCACGTTCTCACCACAGTGTTCAAACGATCTAAAACTAGATCAAAACTATCAAAAATTATACTACACAGGTATAATTACTATTCATGAAAATACCAGATAAGTCAAATAATATTTAAATCACATAAATGTCATTTAGCTATGCCAATGCAACATGATTTTCCATGTTTCTGTGTCCTCTCTTAAAACCTTCCATTTTCAAGTCGGGTATGACATAATTATCATCCGTATGCTTGATTTATATTATTCACTAATCGTTAGCTTAAACAAATCCATATATATATTTGGTTATATAAATAGCCATTCAGCGGCAAGGACTGGAGGAGAGAATCGCGGGTAATAAGACTTGTTATGTATGCGAGTACGGCACTTGGTTCACCTTAGGACCTAGTTTTTCGAGACGTGTAAAGCTTGTACTTTTGATATTGGTAATCCGGAGGTCTATTGTTTATTGCATAAATGGTTTGTATGTTTTACTAGTTCTTAGAATGGTTATCAAAGCTTTTGAAATGGTTTGGTTTGAAATGGTTTTGTTTGGGTTGGTTTCTTTTGGTAAAATAGGTATTGATTTATTAGCGGCGTTTGTCACGGAAGCACCGGGAATTAACGACGTTTATTAGGGAAGCTCCGGTAATTAATGGGGTATGCGAAAAAAACATCGACAATTGTGGATACGATCTTTTGGAGGTTGGGTTCTGCCCAGACCCCATTTGACCGGTCAAACGAGGTTGGGTTCTGCCCGGACCCCATTCGACCAGTCGAACAGGGTAGTTCGACCGGTCGAAATACCCCCTGCAAAAAACTTTGAACTCCTTCCAATGTTCATAACAACTTCTAATTAGGTATGGGGTATGGCCGGATCAGGAAATTATAGTTCAAGAGCAAACTAATCACGACAAGTAGTACCCGAAAGTACGGGATCGATTTCCACAGGGACTAGTATGAAAAACAACAGATTTGGTGATTTTAGAATCTTAGTATCCACAATAAAGAAAGGAGTGAAGAAAAGAGGAAAGAAAAATAGACCTTAAGTCTTTTTGCTTGTGAAGTTCTTCAAACAAACTATTACTATAATGACTTAAAGATGGAGACTAGATTCTAGAAAGTAAGGAGTTACAAACTAGTGTTAACAACTTTTAAAACTTTGAAGATTAGGAGGGGAGATTAGGATTTGGGATAACTTAAACAGACTTAAAAATGAGATTGGGAAGCTATCTCTACCTTGAACTTTTACTAAACCAAACAAAATATTTCTGATTATTCTTTGAATACAATCTCATTGAGGTAAAAGATCAAACATATAGTAGTCAACTAACATGCTATATCTTAGTCTCATTGAGATTCAGGAAATTAGACGTGATTCTTTGAGAATTCTTTCATTCTTGATGCTTGACATCAATAATGAAGTTCCTCCTAGAGTCCAATCTAGGTTCAAGAATTCTAAGCATAATTTCAAACACAAAACTTTTCTTGAAGAACAATAGTTCAAGGATTGAGATATGGCTTCCCAACCTTGAAGATTTAGCTACACATAACTCTAGTTGAGATAGCAAACTTAAAGCAAGATAGAAATGAGAATTCTAACATAAAACTTCAACAAAGTTCAACTTACAAAAATGAAATAATAAGATTCTTACATAGAGTTTTCAAATTAAAACAAGAGAGCAAGAGGAAGAAGATGGAAATCTAAAAACAATGAAGAACAAGCAACCCCCTCTCTTTTCCCCCTAACCATCTTCTTATATGTAATACCCTGAATTTCTGGAGAGTATATATAAATAAAACGTCATTCTATAAACTTTTCTTTCTTCTTGGTGAAAATTGGTTACCAATTGATTGCCTTTATTCCCAATCGATTGACACTTTTTGATACCAATCGATTTACATGTTCCCAATCGATTGCCATTATACTGACTAAAAGTAATGGCGTGGCAACATCCCAATCGATTGCCATCTTTTCCAATCGATTGCCTTCAAATATCTATTACCAATCGATTGCCATCTATACCAATCGATTGACATAAGCTGAGACAAGTTTTCTTCTTTTCTTGAGAATTAAACGTGTGGCACTCTCAAACCTATATATATATATGAGATCATTTATGGCCCTAGGCCTGTTTTACACAACTTAAGAAAGAGAGACACATATCTGGATATATACATATATCTATATCTATATCTATATCTATTTCTATAGATATACATGCACCCATACACATACTCACTGCCCTTGGCAGCTAGAGAAGGAAAAGAAGAAAGAAAGAAAAAAAGAAGAAAGAAGAAGAGACAGAGAGAGCTGGGCAGAGAGAAGAAAAAGAGAAGAGAGAGAGAACTTTGGTTTTCAAGAACACACACAAGCCAATTACACCCTTGGTGAGTCCTAACTCACTTGGTCCCTTTATTGGATGTCTACACAAGTTTTTATGAAGCTTAGAGGTGTTTAATGCATGGTTTCTACGTTTATATATGTTGTTTTTACAATCTGATGGTGAAGACGAAGTGCCAATCGATTGGCATAATTACCAATAGATTGCCATCAGTTTGGACCCAATCGATTGGATAGAATTCCAATGATTGACATCCCAATCGATTGCCAATGTTAGCAATCAATTGACATTGTTTCAGACCCAATCGATTGCCATGATTCTCAATCGATTATTATAGTTTTATCCCAATCGATTGGACCTTATACCAATCGATTGGTATGGGCAGAACATGGATTCTTTTTCCTGTTTATTATATAAGACGTTCAATTGTTTGTTTCTCGTTTCAGACTTTCGTTATGCAATTTTGGGCAGATCTATGCGATTTTGGGCGGATCTGGGAAAATGTGACAACACAGATAAGTATGATTAAGAATAATGGGTTAATGAAATGACATAAGATATTATGTTGTTCATGTATGAGTTTGATATCCGTTTCTTTTAATCAGAGTAGTCAGGCCACATTTGGGAATACTCATGTGTTGATATTAGAACGTAACTCATGCAGGTTTGGTAAGTTCTGGGAATGGTACGTGGACGGACATTTGGTCATGATATGCTCTTAAAAGCGGTGAGCTGTGCATATGCTCTTAAAAGCGGTGAGCTGGACCAAGCAGTCCTAAGATAGACCGAATAATCTATGATATGCTCTTAAAAGCAGTGAGCTGGGATGCCTGGTAGATGACGCTAAGTCGTGGCAATAGATAATATGCCTTGTTCGAAACGTGGTGTCCCTGAAATGCGGTGAACATGATACATTGTTCTTAAAAGCTGGGGACGGACTTACGTGGAGTCCATGACAAGCAGTAAGCTATGTAATATGCTCTTAAAAGCGGTGGATGGAATGAGGTTGTATCCCTAGAGTTAAACGAGTAAGTCTGTTCATTCAGTCAGAATATGTTAATAACGATCTTCGAGTAATAAGACAATAAGGGTTGGTTTACGAGCTTGAATAAAGGAACAAGATATTATTATTAATATTATTATTATAGTAAGATGTTACTCGTGTTTTCATAAGCTTGTGTTTACTTCAGATAATTGGTACCTTGTTAGTTTATACTCACTCAGCTCTCAGTAAGCTGACGGCCTTTATTGCCTGGACTTTCCCCTGTCCAAACTATCTTGTACCTCATTTTACAGGTGATGAAGTCTACAACGATAGTTCTTATCCAGGAGGAGAATACACTGAGGGTGGCCCCACTGATGATGGCTATGCCAGGGAGGACTATAGCGCTGATCTTTACGCCAACTGAAGACCTGGAGATAGTTTATGTTATTTCTGTTTAGTTGTTTTGTTATATTTGGTACTTGGGCATATGTTGCTTTCAAACCTTATATATCTTCCGTTGTAGCTTTACTTTTGTAATAACTCTGATGTTGGTAATATAATAAGTTTCCTTTATATTACTGTGGGTTGTTCTTTCTTGTTGTGGACTAGAACTGCGTGGTGTGGAAGGTTATTGACTTTCACCAGTCATTCCCCATAGACCCATAAAGGAAATTTATTTTTCTCTATTTATGCTGTTCCAGGGCGTGATAGGCCAGATTTTTGGTATCAGAGCTCTAGGTTTGTGATACTTTTGTTCACTACCTACTCCACATCATCTGGTTCTAGTATGCTCAGATTTTTGTGAGATAAGATATGAGTTTAAGATAAGTTCGTCTTTCTGACGATGGATAGTCTCTTTGTAGGATAGCATGGATCCAGAGTTTTATTAGTTTGTTACTGATGCTTATGGAGGACACGTGATCCATGGGGATACCGTGGAGCCAGCTGACCCAGAGTTTTATCGTGAACGAGTGTGCCAGATAGCTAGTCGACATTTAGAAGATGACATGTAGAGGGCACTTTATGTGACCGGGAGTATTCACCCGACACAGATGCGTATGGATGCTTACCATTCTACAAGAGTTGGTAGAGACATTTGTTAGGAGATATTACGGTTGGTTCGGAGTAAGCCAGAGATGGATGAGATTGAGTTGAGAGCCATTTTAGCCGTCCCATGTGAGCCTGTAGCTGTACCAGCATCGGCAGCCCCACCATCACCGGTACCCGACGTACCAGTTCCGGAGCCTGAGCCAATTCAAGATGAGGAGATGTGGACACACGGGATTCCACCACTTTGTTTGTTTTAGATCGTTTTGAAATTTGATTTGGATCAAAGAAAGAGAAAAGGTCTGTTGAAAACAGATACAGAGTCGCCACTTGGTCTTTAAGGAACCAAGAAACCTAATTTTGACTCACCCAAATGGATAAAGGGCACCGCCCCTTCATAACCAAAGAACTTGGCTCGGGGTTTTGGTACGAGAGAGGAATGAGCCTTTGTCGCGACTAAAACACCCTCAACTCGCCCCGTCTTTCAATGGGCCTCAATAAGCATCCAAATAATCATCTTATACTATGCATGGTTCGACAATTAATACTTATGATAGGTATATTACATCCCATAAGAAAATTTGAAATGGAAAATCAAAAGATAAGATATCATTCATAAGATCTAAGCCAAGTATCACACAATGCAAAGTGAAAGATCACACAAAACAAACCTAGGCAAAATCGTCTAATCACATATCAAGTAATAAAGTTTTCCTAATCTAAGGGGACATGAATTGTTCTTGAAACAAATAATTCAAAAGGATCAAAGTATGCTTAGCAAGCTAGAATGATGCATGCTAATCTTTGAGAAAAGAAGACCTCTCAATCCCCGGGATGGATGAGAAAGGATGATTAGATCGAGGGGAAGCATGAACGTGTGATCATGATCATTCCTTATAATCTTCTTAGATTAGGAGTTACAAAAATCCCAAATCTTTGCATGGATGCAATGTATGTATCTAGAATGTGTAAAGGTTGTAGTGTGCTTTGTGTTCATGGATTCCTAGAATGACTTAGAAGTCTAGAATGTGTATGAATGAATGAATAAAATCATCATGAGATATGTACAAATGTATTATGAACTACTTCCTAAGACATGAACTAATTTGGAGTGCATGTAAGCATCAAATCAAAGAGGGAAAGTAAAAATGTGCTTGCCGTGAATAATGGACAGAATAGTAGCATGATCTTTTGGAAATTGAAAAGAGGGGTTAGGAATGTTTTCAATGCACGATTTTTTATGGAGATCTTCCTTATTGTGTCTAGAACACAACCCAGAAAGCCAATCTTGAATAACTATTACAGATTGAGAGAAATCATATGAACAATGGAGGTTACCCAGAAACAGAGTTCGTACTGTCGACTGAAATGTCAAAAAATCTTAGAAAATGCAAACAAATGATATAGAGGCCCATTTTATACAGAAAGTTCCCTAAGACATTAACGTTCAAGGGAAAAATAAGTTAGGACCACTTGTTTTGGAAAAGTTTTTTGTAAAACAAGTTGAAAGTAGACCAAGCTGCTGTGACAGCAAAAACAGAATATCTGGAGAGAATGTTTGGGTCCAAATGGATCATTTTCAAGTATTTTCAAGTCAAACCAAAAATCATGGGTGTTCTCTAATGAGTTAGGAAGACTTTCCAAGTGGTCTTGAATCCATACATTGAGTATTGAGTTCTATAGAAATCTTCAAACTCAGATCACTCACTGTTTTGACTCACTGTTTTGAAGATTTTGGGAAAAACTTGAGTTTTCTTTCTTGAAGTCAAAATGAGAGGGATTGAGAGGGGTTTTGAAATAGAGGTTTTGAAAGTATATTTTCAACATCAAATGGAGATTATAACCTCTTGGAATATCAACATCAAACTCATTATCAAGAACCCCCAATATTATTGGAGAGATTCATTTTTATTTGAACATAACCGCAAGGATACCTTGAAGTATTGAAGTTATAATCATCATCTATCAAACATGTTTTTGAGGTCAAGAGCTACTATCCATAAGGATTCACTCACCTCAAACTTCATGTCATCATCTAGATGATGATGAACTAGTAAGTAAATAAAGAAAATAAAAAAGAAATGAGGTAAGAAGGGATGAACATTGTATAAACAAGCAAGTAAATAACAATCAATAGATGATAATCAATATGATATTGGACTTGTAGCTTGGTGTTTCACTCATAGATATAGACATTTGGACATGGAAGTAGCTTCCTAACTCAAAAATGCTTAGAGAAATGGTGATTGGGTGTATTGATGATGAAGTATATTGAAGAATGGTGGAGGAAAACAAGATTGGAACTTACTTTCTATAGAAAAATAATAGGAGGAAGCTCCTTTCTCACTTCTAAATCTATCTCTATCTCTCTTTCTCTCTACAACTTTGTCAAGCTTTGCACTTGCCCCCCCCCCCAACCAAAAAAAAATGAAGAGCAATGGGGGGTTTATATAGGCTAATTTGGGGGTGGTTTTGGGATTTTAGAAGTACTCCCATTGGTCCAAAACATCTGAAAACATAGAACTACGTCGTTTTGATTTTCAATTAATCAAAATGAACCCCCAAAAGAAATTACAAAAATATACTGTTCTGGAGGAGAGTGCCGCCGCGGCACTGGCCATGTGCCGCCGCGGCACTGCTCCTCTGATGCCCAGAAAATTACGTTTAGACCCCCAGAGGTTCCGGTATTCGCAAAAAGGCCCTATTTTGTCCGAAATTTACAGAAAATGCATACGAACTCCAAAAATTATGTGCGATATACCGTTGGAAAGTTATTGACCTCTAGTATCCATGAAAAATATTTAAAAATTGTTACGGTGCTCCGGTTCTAAAGGCAAATTTTGGTCAAACCGGTCAAACTTGGGATTCCCGGGAAGTTCTGGAAATCTCTGGGAGCCCCCAGGAGCTGATGTTTTCGCTCGATTTTCTTTTAAAACTTATTTTAATACTTTCCACGTGATCTAGAATGATTCCGGTGAATTTGGACGATTTTGGTCAAACTTGGTCAAACCTAGTCAAACCGGTCAACGGGGACTTTCCGGGACTTTCGGGGTCTCTGGGAGCCGACGATTTCATCTGATTTTACTTAAAAACTCATTTTTTACTTTTCTTACAACATAGCATGTTTTTGGAACTTTTGGACCAAATTTGGGAGTTTTCGGGCTTTCAGGGGCATTTTGGTCATTCTGAGCATTTTGAGAAATATAGCTAACTTCCAGGAGTCCTTTTGAGTCTTTTTCGATCATTGTGAACCACCAAGCTATGGGTCTCCTAAATCTGATAGCCGACAAAATGTGGTGTCTACAGTTTGCCCCTCTTTGCCATGAACTTGCGAGGCAACGCATGTCGCAAGCGAGTGCCAAAGCTTTGAAGAGACAGGTCTTTTGGAGGCTATAGATTTAGGATAAAAAGCGTTGCAGAAGATGCAATGATGCTGAGGCCAGTGCTGGTCGTGCTCTGCGTGAGCTGCCTACGTATCCCAAGGGGAATCAGACCAGGACGTAGTTCAGGGCACAAAGGAACAAATCACACATGCACAACGAGACAGGCAGATGATATGCTATGAGGATGATATGCAATACATGAATGTGATATGAATTGTGTCATGAGTCCTAGTGTTCTAATCCTAGTATGAACTGGTGTTGTGGGGTGTACCACTCCGAGTGGACTTGTGTCGTGCCTGTATTATGTTCTAAAGTGCTTGTGGTCCTAGTACATGTGTTCTGTGTATTTGCCACTCTCAGTGGGTTTGGCGATCTACGCTTCGCTACGACTAATAGACTTATGAGGGATCTCGACCAGGAGGTCTTACCCATGGAAGAGCGTGGTGCTCAAAGTGATACTGTGGTGCTCAAAAGAACGCTTATGGTGTATTTGCCACTCCTAACGGGCTTTGTGATTTGTGTGTGCCGCGACCGATGGGCTATGTGTCATGTTACGGCCAATTCGTTGTGTTGGGTGAAATGACTCTCTAGACTTGACTCGTGCTCCCCTTAATCGTGATACTATGGACTCGGTGACTCTCAGAGTCTCAACGGTGCTTCTCAATTCTCAATGGCGCTTATGTTGTTCCTCGAATCTTTGACGGTGCTTCTCAATGCTTCTTGATTGTCAATGGTGTTCTTCAAATCTTAGCGATGCTCCTTGACTTTTCAATGATTCTTTTCAACTCTTTTAATGCTCCTTAACACATCCGATGTTCCTTAACTCTTCAACGATGCTTCTCAACTCTCCCGATGTTCCTCAACACATCTGATGTTCCTCAACTCTTCAACGATGCTTCTCAATTCTCCTGATATTCCTCGACACATCTGATGTTCCTCGACTCTTCAACGTTGCTTCTCAACTCTCCTGATGTTCCTCGACACATTTGATATTCCTCCTCGACAATGATCCTCAACACATCTGATCAAAACATCTGAACTCTGAGCCCTAAAACACATCTTATCAACACTCCTCATCAACACATCTGGACTCTGAGCCCTAAAATACCTCAACAACATGTCTCCTCGACACACCTCATCAACACATCAGTAATAGTTTCTTGGTGTTGGCGATATTTCTTCCGATCAGCCACCTTGAGAAACAACTATCGGTTTGTAGTTTGCAACCACTTACGAGTTTATGCCACTCGTACTTGGGACACTTTTCATGTTGAGACCTTGACTGGTAAAGTAATGATGTTTGGCACTTCTGCTTGTATCTATAGTTTTTATAATCGGGAATCACCTTTAACCCACACATTTGAGACCATCAGGACAAATGGGCTTGACAGGAACGACGATGACAAGGAAAGTTGGATTGGTTTGTATACACCTCAATTTCTGGCACACTTGTGATCAGATTACTACTGACTCAAACAAAAAGGATTGACTTGGACATGAAATTCTCAAATTGCCATAATCCAATGTGCCTTCGTCATGAATGATGTACCGCTCATCTTTTATGTTCACTCCTCATCTTAATATGACAGCACTTTGCTGATAAATCTGGTTTTTGAAAATTCTTCCCTATTGATCTAATCAATTCTCTACTTTTCCCAAGAAATGCTTTGAATTAGTGCCTTAGCTTTTAGAATAAAAGACGCTCCATTTCAAAAAATTTCAAAACAACTTGGTGACTTGAAAACTCGCCCTTGGTGTGAAGCAATCGTGTTAGGCAAACAGAGTTTGCCCCTAGTTTGAGGTGTACGAAGTGGAATTCATAGGCAAACGAGGTGGGTGACCGAAGTTTGCCCCTAGTTTGGAATGATGGTTTATTGGAGGTTTTGGGCAAACGAGGTAGGTGACCGAAGTTTGCCCCTTGTATGAAGGGTAGATAGTAGAATTCAGGCAAACGAGGCGAGTAGCCGATGTTTGCCCCTAGTGTGGAAGGTGGTTTTTGTAGCTTGAGGCAAGGACCGTGACTTAAATCTCTCAAATGCTCATAACTTTTGCCTAGGCACTAGTGAGGCGACCTAGCGAGCTCTTTTCTCTCTTTTGTTATTGCTCACCTTGGATTTAGCTCTAATTTTTGCCTAGGCGTCCTTTTGGATTTTTGACCTAGCGAGCCATCCTTCTTTTCTTTTTAAAAGTCTGCCTACGTACCCCGAGTGGGGATCAGGTCCAACGTAGTTCGGGCCAAAGTCTTGAAGAAAAGGGGGTTGATTATGATGGTGTCGACCGAACCGATGCGGTTGCCTACGTATCCCCGAGTGGGAATCAGGTCGAGCGTAGTTCAAGGCGAGGCTTGAAAGAAAAGGGTTGAGGGTTTTTCAAACCAATCGTCAAAGAAGTTCAAACTTAGGTCACTTGTGGTAGCTTTGAATATGAAGATCAGTTTCGGTCTCTCTTTCTTTTCTTTTTCTTTTGTTTTGAGGATTGATCCTTTTCACTTTCGCCTAGCCAGTCAATTTTCCATTTCACATAGTTGATTCATGTGAGAACTTCTGATCATAATCTGATTCTTCATTCTTGATTAATAGAACTACGTCGTTGGGGTGGTTTGGGGTTTTAGAAGTACTCCCATTGGTCCAAAACATCTGAAAACATAGAACTACGTCGTTTTGGTTTTCAATTAATCAAAATGAACCCCCAAAAGAAATTACAAAAATATACTGTTCTGGAGGAGAGTGCCGCCGCGGCACTGGCCATGTGCCGCCGCGACAGTGGCCCAGTGCCACCGCGGCACTGCTCCTCTGATGCCCAAAAAATTACGTTTAGGCCCCCAGAGGTTCCGGTATTCGCGAAAAGGCCCTATTTCGTTCGAAATTCACAGAAAATGCATACGAACTCCAAAAATTATGTGCGATATACCGTTGGAAAGCTATTGACCTCTAGTATCCATGAAAAATATTTAAAAATTGTTACGATGCTCCAGTTCTAAAGGCAAATTTTGGTCAAACCGGTCAAACTTGGGATTCCCGGGAAGTTCTGGAAATCTCTGGGAGCCCCCAAGAGCTGATGTTTTCGCTCGATTTTCTTTTAAAACTTATTTTAATACTTTTCACGTGATCTAGAATGATTCCGGTGAATTTGGACGATTTTGGTCAAACTTGGTCAAACCTAGTCAAACCGTGGTCAAACCGGTCAACGGGGACTTTCCCGGACTTCCGGGGGTCTCTAGGAGCCGACGATTTCATCTGATTTTACTTAAAAACTCATTTTTTTTACTTTTCTTACAACATAGCATGTTTTCGGAACTTTTGGACCAAATTTGGGAGTTTTCGGGCTTTCAGGGGCATTTTGGTCATTCTGAGCATTTTGAGAAATATAGCTAACTTCCAGGAGTCCTTTTGAGTCTTTTTCGATCATTGTGAACCACCAAGCTATGGGTCTCCTAAATCTGATAGCTGACAAAATGGGGTGTCTACAGGAGGATCCAGAGTCAGAGGACGAGCATCCCGACGAGGATATTGACGGGGATGGAGAGGAGGAGCCGATAGACGACGAGGACCCAGCGGAGGATGAACAGGTGGACAATACGGATGATGATGAGCCGGAGGATGATCCAGAGGAGCCAAAGTTTGAGCCGGAGGATCCAGCACAAGACCCAGAGGCCGTGGAGGCAGACATAGGGGTAGAAGCCGACGTAGTAGTTGAGGTCATGGCCGATGAACAGATCCTTGTACCAGAGGCACCCATGATGCTTCAGATACCGGCCATACCTATTATGCATATGGAAGCCATGGCCGATGTGGCAGTAGGATGGATAGCTGGGATGGTAGCAGTCGAGTTCACTAACCAGGCAACATCAGACGCGACGGATGACACTGATGCAGAGGTGATAGAGGATTGGGATATTGGAATGGTAGCCAGAGATCTTGTCATACCAGTTCAAGATGATCCACTCGAGGAGATGGTATCGATATGGAGAATGAGGCACCACCAGCAGAATCAGATGCTGACGACCTTTGAGTCAGGGTCTGCAGGGGGTTTACGTTTTTGTTAGATTATATCAGGACATGTTGTCCACCATATTTTGGGAACTTGAGAGATAGCTATTTGACCATAGCTTTGTATAGATGTTATCCTTAGTAGTCGTAGTTATAATAGTTGACCTTAATACTATTTTTACTTTGTCCCACGTGGTACACAGTTTGACTAGTGTGTACTATACGGTACATCTTTTGATTTATACGAGTAGTACTTTGTTATTGATCGTGTGGTTGCTTTGATGTGTTGTTTTATAGAACTGTTCATTCTTATGTTCTTGCCCTAGCTTGTTTTCATTTCTGCGAGAAGACTTCAGCTGATAGTTGTATCTCTTGTAGGCAACGCTCGTTATCATTATGGTAGGACCCTTGAGAAATCACCAAGCGCGTATTGGAGCACCTATTCCGGAAGGAATGGACCCGTTGTGGATATCGCAGGTTGACTTACCCACAGCTTTTCTTTTCGAAATTCCAAATTCAAAACAAATGAGTCGCCACTTAATTTTTAAAAGGAAAATTAAGAAACCATTTTAAAAGCAAACTGAGCTTTTGCGAAACCAAAGATTAACTAGGTCCGGGGATTATGGAATGAGAGAGGAAGGAGCCCGTCGGACTAAAACACCCCCTCTCATCCTATCTTGCGATAGGCCTCTACTCAACATCCTTTTAATCAAATTTATTAATCTAAGCATGCCCTCAACTAATACATATATATACATATACATCACAAAAGCATGTCTAAAGGGTGTAAAATTGCAATTGACAAAATATCATTCAAAAAGCCACGTAATTCAGGTAACAAGCGATATGATATGCAATAGAGAGCAAGTGAACTTACCCGGGGTCCAGCAGCGGTATTAAACGTGCAATGCATGCGAACAAAAGAAAATCCTAAAAAGAGTCTCTAATCACGTATACACATAAGGCAAATCTTAACTCTAAGGTGTCGCACATAAGGTCAAAAAAATCAAATAAAAACAAGAAATTTAATAAACTAGAGAGGGATCGAGAAATCGTACCTTAATAGCGCTACAAAACAAAGGGTTAGTCCACATGATATGCAAAATACGATAACAATCCTAAATTTCTAGCTTACATCTATCTAATGTAATTAAATCCAAAGCAAATAAGTCTTAGTTATAAGTGTCAAACCATATGGATGAATATGTATATGGACAAGGATAAACTATGAAATACTCTTAAACCTTGAATTCAAGCTCAACTAATCATTATTAAAGCATGGTTTAAGCCTTAGATCATAGAAAAGTCATTTAGACCCTTATTTACAAAGTAAGTCAAATGGGTCATAAAACTCTGAAAATTGCAGAGAGCAGACCAGAACTTAAAAGAAATAAAAAGCATATCTCCCATGGTTTGATCTTGATGATTTTTGGACTCAATATGCCTCTGTGAGTCTAGTTTTCAAATCAAAAAGAAAATCAAAGTTCCAACGGTCGAATTTCCGGGAATATGAAAAATACTAGACGTCACTCAGCACTTTACAACCTTCCGTCCAGAATTCTTGCACGATTTATTAAAAATAGCAAAAAAATCCGAATTGCTCTGTTCTTTTTAGGGTGACTTCCTAACACATCAATCTTCATAGAAAAAATTATTTAGAGTCACAAACACTTTATTAGAACTCTGATTTAATTGTTTCAAAAGAGTGTCACTATTCTGAAACTATTCTGAAATTCTGGACAGATTGTATTTGTGTCACAAAACTCATGATCAAACTATGCTAAACGTGAAACCACCTTAAAACAAAAATTACAGCGGTAGAATATTGTGTTATTGACACTTTCCCGTTGGTTTCACTTGATTTCAACGGTTAGATTTCGAACTAAAAATCTTTGATCAAAAACAGTTTGTGGATTCACTGTTTTTACTTTGCTAGTTCAATTTTTATTTGGTAACTCCAACTATTAAATCATGAAGTTGAGTTGAACCAAACCACTTCTCTTACCATTTGATGGCCATTAGAGACTATAAACCTTTAGTCTTCATAGATTTCAAATGAAATATGGATAGACTTCATGAAATCTACAAGATAAGGAATCTAAACCATGGAGATGAGTTTAGACTCAAAACTACCTTCTCCTACCATTTGATGGTCATTGGAGAAGGAGACATGCATGACTATGACTCATGAGTCCTAAAGGAATATAGAAGGGATTCCTCAAGACATTTAGAAGATCCAAATCATGAGTATGGACTTGGATCCTCTTATGAAGTGGTGATCAAACTTTGACTCCTATGTGAAGCACAAGCCTACATGGGATTCAAAAGATCATGCTCAAGAGATCAAAAGAGATATTGAAGATCTCCAAGACCTTCAAGAGAAAAAATAAACAAAGAAAGTGGAAGAAAGTAATATGGAAACAAAAGAAACTCCTAAGTTTACTTGATAAACAAAGAAGATAGTGAAAGATTTTTAGGATTAGAGATTTTAAAAGAAGAAAGAATAAGCCAATAATCTATGGTTAGAGGATCACCTCCAAATTATCCTCAAAGTTTTCTTTTCTTTGAAGATCTTCCAAGCTCTTCTCTCTAATTCTCTAAACACTCTCTTTTCTCTCTAAAAAATGTTGGTAGAATGGAAGTATTTTTGTATGTGACCTCTCTCCCAATGTGTTTCTTGGTGTTCTTCTTCTTGGTCTCCCTCTTTTAGGAAGATCTCTTCTCTTTTATAAGCAAAATTACCAGGTATTTTTGGTGAATTTCGGAGCAAAAAACAGGTGTAATTCCCTCATTAGTTGGTACAATGTGTACTTTCTGAAATTATGCAGACTGCTGTCCAGCGCGGCAGTCCAGATACTGACGCGGCAGTCCGTGACTGCCGCTGCGGCATTCATCAAATGCCGTTGCGGCACTTCATGACTGCCGCGCGGCATTCATCAAATGCCGCGGCAATTAATGGATTGCCGCATTTTTGTCAGTCTTACTTTATCAGTTTTTTATTCTTATTCGCATGCGCATACGTATTGCTCTGCAAAATACAGACTTTAAAAGCAAACGGAAGTCAGAAACCTGTGGCGGCACTTGGTGAGTGCCGGCACGGCACTCTGTGACTGCCGTGCGGCAGTCGCTGAGTGCCGCGGAAGCCCGCCGTGTGCCGGTTTTGGCTAAAATTCCCCTTTTAGGTCTTTTCTCTTTTTGAAACAAATTATTTTTGAATATCTTTTCCAAAAGTTGTGTTTTATATCTGAATTCTCCTAAATACCTGGTATTTCCCTCTTTCTGTGAAATTTTATCGCGTTTTGGAGAATTTTTTGAAGAGCTTGGAATACTTCGAATTTTTCGGTCATTGTCATCATTGGACGTGGAGGTGACGCTCTCCTAAATTCGACGGCCGGTCAAAATTGGGGTGTCCGTCCAGAGTATTTGAAGCATTCATGCAAAGAATGGAGCACGTAGGCGATACCTACAACAATGCTACAAATCAATGACATGTACAACCCCCAGTTGCACCGTTCCAGCAGAGGCAAACAGGGGACAAGTTACTGGCAAATTTTCGTAGGTTACATTCCAAGAAGTTTGATGGATTAACAGAACCATGGAAAGCTGAGCAATGGATAAGGGAAATGGAGTTGATCTTTGAAGCATTGGAGTGCAGCGATCCAGCTCACTTATGCCGCCACAGATTGGTGGGAAGCTGAACGAGCCACTATAGGAATAAATGATGCAAGGACAATGCCTTGGGAAACATTCAAGGGAAGATTTCTGTAGAAGTATTTTGCAGAAGATGAAAAGGATCAACAGGAGAAGAATTTCTTAAGCTTAGTTCAAGGAGATTGGACGGTAAGAGAATATACTACACAGTTTGAGCAACTGTCTCGATTTGCCCAACATATGATCGATACACCGCAGAAGAAGGTGAAAAGATTTCACCAGGGATTGAATCCCCATCTTTGCCATATGATGATTGGTTACCTAAACCAGAGTTTTGAATGATTAGTCTAACTTACTGTAAGTCGAGAGAAGGATGCATATCTAGTACAACGACCACAGATGAATCGACCACAACCATCAAGGAACTTCCAACAGAGGAATTTCCAGGCACAACCATCGAGAAATACCCAAGGGTGGAGACCTCAGGGAAATTTTCAAGGCAACAAGAGAACCTGGGAAGGAGCCAGGAAACCCCAGCAAAGTTATCTTCGACCACAGTCGTACCAATAGCAAGGATCATAACCTCAAGCGCTACTAACAGCCCCGCCAAACAACAGTGGATGATGTTTTAACTGTGGAAAGCCAGGACATATTACAAGGAACTGCACTGTCCACAGATCTAATCGCAGGCCAGATATTGTCTGTCGCAACTATAATAAGCCAGGGCATTTGAGCAGGGATTATCATGCACCACGAGGAGGACACTACGGGGCACCAATTCAAGGGATACAAGGACCTCTAGATTAGACAAGGCAGCATTTGGAAGGTACGCTTGTACTCTTTCATAGTCCAGTTAAAGTTTTATTTGATACTGGAGCTGCACGTTCTTTTTATTGCTATAAGGATTGTACGTCAGTTGGGTTTAGAACCCCAGACACTTAAACCAACACTAAATGTTGTGTCACCTTTGGGAGTGACTATTAAACTGGGTAAAGTATGTAAGAATTGCCCATTGACTTTAGAAGATAGGAATCTTCCAGCAGACTTGGTAGCTCTGTCAATGTCAGAGTTTGACATTATCCTAGGGATGGATTGGTTGACTAAGTATGATGCCAATTTGGATTGCCCTACTAGGACGATTGTGTTTCCGATACCAGGATATCCGATGATTAGATTTCATTGTCAGCCGACGAGCTATATGTTCTTAACAAGTGGATTGGCTACAATCGGGAGCGGAAATACGAAACTCAAGATGGATCAGATTCCTATTGTACAAGATTTTCAAGATGTATTTCAGGATATTAAAGGACTTCCACCAAAAAGAGAAATAGACTTTTGTGTAGAACTAGTGCCTGGAACGTTGCCAATATCTAAGACTCCGTATAGGATGGCACCAACTGAGATGTTGGAACTAAAGAAGCAAGCTCAGGAACTTGAAGATTTTGGATTTGTTCGTCTGAGCACATCACCTTGGGGAGCACCAGTTATATTTGTAAAGAAGAAGGAAGGGACACTTCGACTCTGTATGAACTACAGGGAGTTGAACAAGGTAACAATCAAGAATAGATATCCACTTCCTCGGATAGACAACCTATTTGACCAGTTACAAGGATCCAGAATCTTTTCAAAGATCGATTTGGCTTCAGATTCTAAATTTGTTTTTTGTTGTTGCAGTTCTTGTTCTGATTCTGGATTTGAAATTTCATATTTTTTGCATTTGGTTTCAGAACAACAAAGGTTTTGTTTTTGTTAAAATTTTGAGGTTTCTTATTGTTGGAAACAACTAGAACCTCTTCTTTCAAATCTTGTTTCTTGCCTCTTCCTTAATACGAAGGCGTGTAATCAAACTTTCCAATGAAAATTCTTTTGCTTTGTGTCGTAAAACATTTTTGAAGTCTTTCCAACTTTGGGAAGCTTGTCAATAATGATAGCTACTTGAAATTTTTCATTCAAGTCCATGCCTTCAGAGATAATTTCATGGGCAATTTGTTGCAACTCAGGATTGAATTTCGATAGATTTTTCATCTGTCATTTGGTATTTCAAATAGTAGCTCACTGCTAATTTCTTTTCTCCTACCTTTTCAGTATTATTTTTTTTTCTAAAGGGCTTCCCAAACATGTTTTGCAATAGCCTCATCTGAGTAGTAATCATAAAGGTTATTAGAGAGTCCATTCAAAATATAATTTTTACAAAGAAAAACATTTTCATCCCAAGTCTGAGACTCTCTGATTTATGCATGAGTAGGATTTTTAGAGACATTTGGTTTGTTAGAAGAACAAAAGGATTGCAATTTTTTTGTAGTTAAGAAAAACATCATCTTCATCCTCCACCGTTTAAAGTGAAGACCCTCAAATTTAAAGAGTTTGTTAAGGTTAGGGGAAACGGAGAGCATAGTAGAATTCATAGCAGATAAATATCGTCTTAAAATTGTTGGAACATAAATTGTAATGGAATGATATTACCAGAAGCAGTAGCCCTCTCGTAACGATTTCTTGGGTTGAGTCGCGAACAATGTCACTCTCTTTAAGACGTTTCGCAGCGCTGCCCCAAACATTGTGCTAGTAGTTTAGAAAGGCCGCGCCATCCCCAGGATAAAGTTAGCTCTAGAATTTGCCTCTGTCTCGAAATTCCTTGCACGGAGAAAGATCAGAATACTCTCACCCTTTCAGAACCGTTTCTCGAAAGCAGAAAAATAAAGGACAGAAAACTGTTTTATCTCTTCTCTCTTTCGCAAACTATTTTGTTTCTCTCTGTTGTAGTAATAAAAATAGAGCAAAAGCTCTGTATTTATAGAAAAGAATTATCAAAATGTTGGAGAGAAGAACGTTGGGGAATTAATTGGGAGAGAAAGACCAGGGAGGAAATTGTGGAAGAAATAAATCCCTCAAACCAAGCCCAAGTCAAAAATTGCTTGCCCTAAAAGTTTATATCCCAAAATAAAAACATATTTTATGTAAAAAGATTTATAGGAGTGGACCAAAGCCCCAAGCCCATAACCACACCCACGCCCAAGCCCGGCCCAGAACGGAACGGAATAGAACAGGGCGGGATGGGGCTGGGGCTGGGGCGGCGCACGCGCGCACATATGTGTGTGTGTGTGTGTGTTTTTTATGGATTGGATCTAGGTCCTCTCCTATTCACAAAGTTGGGTACCCCTAAGGGTCCAACCCTTAGACAACACACATCTATATATGTGGCCTTTGAGGTTCCTCTAATTCTCCTATGTGGGATAAGAGTAAAAACTCTAGCTTTTCGTTTCTCTTTAAAATTGGAGGCAATCAAAAAGGTCTTTTTAAAAATTTAACACAAAAGTTTTTCCCTCTCTTTTTTCATTACACTTTGGCCCAAATCAAACCACATGGGCCCAACACTTCCCTTATCCATCCAATGCATCAGAAAATCCTGAGAACTTGATAGCTCAAGGAAACCCCATTAGAGGATTCCAAAGCTCTCATCAAAGTTCTTAAGAATAATTTAATCTTTTATTTTTAGGGTTCTGATCCTAGAGATCGTAGTGTTAGTGGAGCTCTGTTGGAGGAAGATTATGAGGGAAGTTCTTGAGGTAAGCTTTATTCTTCTTCTTTTCTTCCTTGTTTTTTTATTTTTTTTTTTAGTTTTGATCTTTCCAGTTCTTAGTTTAGATCTGCTCTCTTGTTTGTTCTTTATTATTCTTCGTAGTTCTTTTCTTAGTTGTTAAATCTTCTATGCTTCTAGGTTAGCCTACTATCCCGTTTGTGGATAGGCTATCCCTAGTGGTCCCTATTCCAACCATGGAATAGCCACCAGTAGTGAGATTGGTAGCCAAGTCATGGTTATTCCAATCTCACTAGGGACTATGAAACCCTAATATTCCTCTTGTTGCTTATTCATATCTAAGTTAGTTTAATCTTATCCATGCATACACATGCACACTATCCACACATAGAATAGTGGGATACTCCAGTTAAGAGTTACACATGCACATAGTGTTCATGTTTGGTTATTATGCCTAGTATAACTCCTATCGATCAAAACTCCAATTATCAACTTTATATGAATATTCTAGAAAAAGAGTTTTCGGTTGAACTAGTTCTATAAATTCCCTTTTCTTCCTATTCCTTTCTATCCTCGAAAAATAATTTGCTAGGAATCGAGTCTTGAATGCTTCCCATGTCATACTTCTTGTAACTCCTTCACTTATTATAGCTTCGACAAATTCCCACCAGTCTGCTGTCGAATACCTTAACTAAAAAATAGCCAAACATCTCTACTCCATCTCGTTGCATTCAAATGCTTGAAACATCCTTTCCATATCACGAAGGTAAGCATCAACAACCACAACAGCTAGCTAGAACTTAATAAAAGCGAAAGACTTTACACCAAGATTTTAAATTTATTCAAAAGTGTACAAATAAAGATGTTGCCAATGTAAGATGAATAATCCATCAAATAAAAAATGCTATGTTATAAAAGCCTCTTTCCTTAAGTTCTGAATTCACTTTAAACTACCATGCCTTACAAGCTATGTGAAATACTCTTCTATTCTCTTTCTAAACAAGTTCAAGTTTGAAAATATTTGTTAACAAATACCTATAATAAGTAGCTCCAATTTGAAATTATTTAACACACACAATCGCATAACCTTAAGCATTGACAAACAGCCTCACTGCCTTTATGCAATGGTCAAATGGAAGGATTACCACGAATGCGCCTTTTAGGAGTTAAAAGAGAGATTGATTTCGGTTCTAGTGCTTACAATTCCCAAGAACGACGAGAGATACACCATCTACAGTGACGCTTTGCACCAAGGATTAGGGTGTGTGCTAATGCAAGATAGAAATGTTATAGTGTATGGATCAAGACAGCTGAAGCCACACAAAATGAACTATTCTATGCATGATCTAGAGATGGCCATAATTGTTTTCGCCTTGAAGATCTAGAGACACTACCTCTTTGGAGAGTAGTTCAATTTATTTTCGGACCATAAGAGCTTGAAGAATCTATTTTCGTAAAAGGAATTAAACATGGGATAGAGGAGATGGATGGAGTTACTAAAGGATTACGACTTCACTCTGTAGTACCATCCTGGTAAGGCAAATGTAGTCATAGATGCGTTGGACCAAAAATCTCGCAGGATAGTCGCTTCACTTATGATTCAAGAATGGCGAGCATTGGAAATCGTAGCAGAATTTTACATCCAACCCACACAGTTTGAGGAAGGATGACACTTTGGGTGTCTTGTGGTACAACCAACACTCGTCGTATTCTGGAAGCTCAGCTAAATGATGAAGAGTTGAGAAGTGGTTCGCCAGAGCTTCGGCAAAAGAACTGGAAGAATGGAGTATCGGTTTAAATGGAGGATTCAAATGTAGAGGCCGACTTATTGTACCTAATGTGGGAAATCTCAAGACAAATATATTAGATGAGGCACATAAGTCTAGATTGACAGTTCATCCAGGAGGTACGAAGATGTACAAGGGTCTAAAGAAAAATTTTTGGTGGGAAGGGATGAAACGAGAGGTAGCTGAACATGTATCCAAGTGTTTCATGTGTCAGCAAGTCAAGGCAGAGCACAAGAAACTACCTGGACTCTTACAACTACTTCTGATTCCAGAATAAAAGTGGGAACATGTCACCATGGACTTCATGGTCGGATTTCTAAGATCATAATAGAACCACGATGCCATCTGGGTGATAGTAGATTGGTTAACCAAGTCTGCTCATTTCATAGCCTACAACATGTCATGTCCGGTTAAGAAGATGAGTTAGATGTATTAAGCACGGAGACCCCTGGACTGAGACCTTAGCCGGTACCTTCTTCTCATCCCAGAGTAAGAACAGGGTTTGCAGCAGGTAGTACGACTAGATGGCGTTCCAGTCTCAATAGTGTCATATCGTGACTCGAGGTTCACCTCAAGATTTTAGGAAAGACTTCAAGTAGCAATGGGGACTTCTTTGAAGTTATTCAAATGTATCTAAGAGACCATGGTGCTTCATGGAGTTTTGCTTCATACAATCAATAAATCCTGACTCCAGTCATATGGTTATTCTTGAGACGGGGTCCCTTCTGTCGAACGGACGAACCAAAATAGGATATTTATAATATTATACTTGTTTTGTTTGATTTCAAGTTTTACAAGTATAAAATCAAAATAGATCAAAAAGGAAGTCCAAAAGAAGAAAACAATGTAATTAGTGGTCAAGGAAAACTTTCCTTGCTAAAAGGTGATTATGATACCAGCAGCAGCTTGGAAAATGACATTTTTGAAATTGAATTCTTTGGAATTCAGGGCCCAAAATAAAACTTCGGCTAAACTAAAGGGTACTAAAATGTTTAAGCCAATGTGTCATTACAAGTTTTTAAATCACTATAGTGCCACAATTTTCATGTTCTTGCTCTTTATGCACCTATGTTTGTATGGAAAATCATATCCTATTTCACTTTTAGTTTAGAATTAGCGTAATTTTATTATCATTATTGTAATTATTTTTATTATTTGGTATGTAGTGGTCTCGTGCAATAACTTCGAACTCTGGTATGAGTTTAGTATGGAGAGTCTTTTTATCAACTAGACTAAACCGTTACTCCTAGAATAACATAAATTAATATCCATCTTTTTGTGATAAAAGTATACATATATATATATATATACAGAACCCTTCTTATGAGGGATCCCTCACTTTAATAAAGTGAGGACTTCTTTTTACAGCCGTTGGATCCAGTTTTTAGTCTGTAAAATTACTTCAATACCCTTAATGAGAACTGGATCCAACGATTGTAAAAAGAAGTCATCACTTTAACAAAGTGAGAGATCCCTCATAAGAAGTGTTCTGTATATATATATATATATATCCAATCTTTAAAATTTATACCATCTCATTAAAATGAGAGGAGTGCTTGCATTTTATTTCTTTCACCGTCAGTTGGAAATGCCCTGGTCCAATTTGGCCCCATTAAGGCATTGTACATCAAAGACATGGAATCATTCAAATTTTAATCCCAAATTTACATCTCAAATAATGTGGTAATAGGCCCATTGAGTAACTTGAGTTTGATTGGATAATAGTGAAGTGGTCCCATTATTATTGTGTTGGACAAAAATGTTAAATTTCACCAAATACAATTCCACTCATATAAAAAAATCACATGAGTTTTCATTAGTATGGGTTGTACCCATTCAAGATATAATGTATCTATTAATTACAATCATTTACTTTAAAGGAATACCCTTTGATTCCAACTGTGATTGTGGGAGAAATTTGTTTATTTAATTTTATGACTGCACCTAGATTAATTATTTAGGCTGCGTACGTAGTTATTAATGAGATCAAACCAATTCGTAGTTCCAGAAGAACTCATTTACTTTGACCATAGAGTACAATGCTCATTAATTTGGTCATAGGCACATGACCCATTGAAGTGGTGAGTACAAGACTCATATGGATTTGATGAGTACAAAGACTCGTCTAATTTGGTCATGTCTTTTGCTTTGAATTTAACATAGGTAAATTACCCACATGAACATGCATATAATCAAACGAATATGGCAGAGGACTTGAGGTTCATAATTTCATCAAAATAAAAGTTTAGCCTTCTACGTGGGTCTTTTAGATGACATATTTAGGAAAGAACATATTAAATTTGGCTTTGAATGGATGGACTCATAGAAACCATATTGGGTAATAAAAAAAAATAATTAAAAAAAAAAACAAAAAACAAAATACCCACATCTTTATAACCAAATTTAATATTCCATTTTTCTCGTGTAATGCTTGGATACAAATTAAATTAACCCATGCATCTTTCAAGAGTACTTCAGTCTCTGATTCTAAATAACATCTCAATCTAAAAAGAGTAGTAATCTCTTAATCGGGCCTATATTTAATTAGCTGTAGAAATTAATATCCAAAAGATGTGTATATATATACACACACATATACCAGTCATACTCTAAAGAGGACGCCCTCTTTTTATTGAAGAGAGGACTTCTATTTTAGCAGTCGGATCGTGTTTAAAAACTGTGAAATGATTACATTGCCCTTAATGAAAACACAATCCGACGGCCAGAACAGAGGTCATCTCTTTATTAAATTATTAAAGAAAGGACGCCCTCTTTAGAGAATTATCGTACATATTCATATACATATATGTTGTGGGTATCCAGAGAGTTCTTGTTGGGTACCCACATTGATTTTATATATCTTTTTTGATAGAGGTAATATCCATGAAGAAGACCCCCTTTGTAAAATTCGAAGACTTTAGTACTCTTATATGTAATGAGGAATCAAGGATTTCATTCTTGTCTTTGGAAGACAAATTCGAAAAGAGTGTTGAAAACTCCCAAAAAAAAAAATGTTCTCCAACGAGATTGTGAGAGAGAGAGAGAGAGAGAGGGAGAGATAATATACCTTTTGGACTCTCTTCTAAACTCTTCCTGGCCAAGTGTTTTTTTTTTTCCCTCTTCTCTACCCTTTTTTACTTCTAGCTATTCCTCTGTTCCTCTCTTTTCTTTTCAAGCTGCATAGTCTATTTATAGGTGTACAAAGAAGTAGTTTTTAACTTGGGTAATTGGCAATTTGACAGATGATCATGGATTAAAATCTTACCCACTTTCTCATCAACCACCCAAAATGGCAACAACTGCCTCCCCGTTTCATCTTTAATTTTAATTTTTATTCTATATGGCTTACTCACAAAATGAAACTTTGACCAAACCAAAGGAAATCACTTGATCAATTTCCATGTTAGCTAGGTAGTTGCCAGACTACATGGCTCACGAAAATGGTTAAAAGTAACCCACATTGCTTTATTGGTGACATCCAACATGTCAAGCATATACATTCATTTCTTTTTCCCCTTTTTTTTAAAGCAAAAAAATTTACCATTTAACATATTGAAGGTAGTCCTATTGTCATATCATTTGAAATGTTATTTGTGCCAAAATGATCTGGCTAATAGCATGCAGACAAATAGAAGACATATATGGACTAAGCTTGCATGGCAATGGAGTAATAAGGGTTCAACACGTGGAGGAGTTGGATACAAGACAAAAGGCACGAGCAGTTACAATAAGTTGGGATGTTTGAATTTAAAGAGTAATTGCCATGACACTTGGAGAACCAAGAGAGTAGTAGTTAGAGAAGGGAGTTAGAAGACACTTCAATTCAAATGGAGCAACTATCTCGAAGGTCTATATATAGAAAATGAAGTGAAGAAAGAAAAGAAAAAAAAATAACAATCTAAACAAACACACTTTACTATACAGTTTTGTATTTCACTTTTTTTCGCAGTAGGAGTAGGAACCACTTCGAAGTACCCTTCGAGGTTATGACTTTTTCTTTACTTTACCCTTAATAAAATAGTTCTTTTCTTTGTTCTGTTCTAGATAGTTTGGTCTAGGTTAACTTAGTTGTTCAGTTTAGTTTAGTTATTAGTTTAATTCCACTTCATAGTCCATTTCATCTCACATCATAAAAGGTAATTGGTTTCAAGGCATTCAAACGGTCACAATTAGCATGATTAGACGCATTTAGCTTTAATAATCACTTTGACAATTTACTTTGCCTGACACACTCGCACACAAATTAAACAAATATTCTTCGAAGGGTAAATAGCCTAACAAATGTGTTTTTGAGATTATGATTTGGGAAGCATAACATTATTTAAATAGTCTAACAAATGTGTTTGTGAGATTAAGATTTGGGAAGCTTAGTTATTAGTTTAATTCCACTTCACAGTCCATTCCATCTCACACCATAAAGGTCATTGGTTTCAAGGCATTCAAACGGTCACAATTAGCATGATTAGGCACATTTGGCTTTGATAATCACTTTGACAATTTACTTTGCCTGACACACTCGTACACAAATTAAACAAATATTCTTCAAAGGATAAATAACCTAATTACTGTGTTTGTGAGATTTAGATTTGGGAAGCATAGTATCATTCATATATTAAAGGAACACACTTGGGTAAAGTTCCTTAGGTGTGATTCGTTAGGTTCACTTTCACAACAGTGGGACCCAGGATTAAAAAAAACAATGTTTAAATAATTCTTTTTCTTAGTTATGATCCCACTATTATGAGAGGAACCTAACGAACCACACCTAAGAAACTTTACCCAAGTGTCCTCTCACAACAGTGTGACTCAGGATTAAAAAATAATATTTTAAAAAATTCTTTTTCTTAGTTAAAAGTCCCACTATTGTGAGGAACCAAACGAACTACACCTACGAAACTTTACCTAGTGTCCTCTCACAACAGTAGGATTAAAAAATAATGTTTAAAAAATTCTTTTTCTTAGTTAGAGTCCCACTATTATGAGGAATTTAATGAACCACACCTACGAAACTTTACCCAAGTGTCCTCTCACAACAGTGGTTCGTTAGGTTCACTCTCACAACAGTGGGATCCAGGATTAAAAAAACAATGTTTAAATAATTCTTTTTCTTAGTTATGATCCCACTATTATGAGAGGAACCTAATGAATCACACCTAAGAAACTTTACCCAAGTGTCCTCTCACAACAGTGTGACTCAGGATTAAAAAAATAATATTTTAAAAAATTCTTTTTCTTAGTTTAAAGTCCCACTATTATGAGGAACCTAACGAACCACACCTACGAAACTTTACCAAGTGTCCTCTCACAACAGTGTAGGATTAAAAAACAATGTTTAAAAAAATTCTTTTTCTTAGTTAGAATCTCACTATTATAAGAGGAACCTAAAGAATCACACCTAAGAAACTTTACACTTGTGTTCCCTATTTTTACAAGTGGAATGTAAGAGCATCTCCAATGCTAGAGTCAAATCCACTATCAAAGCTAAAATTTGAGAAAGTTGCACAAAATGTGTGCTCCAATGCAAGGCCATTTGTGTTGCCAAAATTTGAGAAAGTCATTTACTTTCTCAAATATAGCATAGGATTTGGCTTTTGTCAAATTTTGACTATTGTACTTTTTTTCTTGTTTTTCGATCCTAATGCACAACATAATCCAATGTACAACATCAATTGCTTTTGTATAAAAAAAATCATTTTTTATTAGTTGTGGCAAAACTAGTGTACAAAACACACTGCAAAATGTACAAGATTAATAGCTTTTGCGCCAAAAAATGACATTTTGGATGACTTTTTTGCATTGGAGCATAATTGTCAAATTATAGATTTTTGACATTGTAGCATTACTAAAATATAGGTTTAAGAGATGCAAAATAACTTTTTGCATTGGAGATGCTCTAAGGAATCTTATACAACAAAAGGGCGGGCCTCTAGACCACAGAATCGATTCCGCGTCTTCCCAAACAACCAAGAGAGGGGGGGCTAAATTTCGAACATTCAGCCCAAGTTCTTGTAATCGATACAACCAGAAATGGGAATCAGGCTTGGGCCCAAGATCTTGTAAGGCCTATTACCAGAAATAGAAATTAGAGGCTTGGGTAGTTGGGCCCATCTACTCTAATAAGCACAACAAGCATTGCGTGCCCCTCACTTGGCATCTCTCTCTCTCTCTCTCTCAATACCGTCCCCTCTGCAACTCAGGCCAAAATCGAACGCTGATCTTCACGTCAATCTGTGAGTTTTTCTTCTCAATCTAATCATGTTTCTATATTCATATCAATGCATATATATATATATATATATAGATGATGTAACATATGTAGTATATTTTAATTTACTATGGCTTTTTTTTTTTTTTTAGGATCGTTTCTCTCTGTTTTTCTCTCTCTACGTTGAATATAAATGGGTTGTACTGTCAGAGAGAAACATATTAGAACCAATCGGAGGTCTCGATCATTGAAAACCGATGTCGATCACAACAATCTCGTCGACAAAATATCAATCTCCAAATCTGTTACCGAATCAGGTCTCGCACCGTTGAATAACCAACTGGGGATAATTGAATCAACCCAAAACTCAAACCCTAGACCGAATCCCAATTTTGATGATAGTGGTTGGGGTTACTGTACTGAAGAACAATTAGAAGAAATACTATTAAAAAATTTGGATTTCTTGTATAATGAAGCTATTTCAAAGCTTGTTGCATTGGGTTATGATGAAGATGTTTCCCTAAAAGCTTTACTAAAGAATGGGCATTGTTATGGTGGTATGGATGTGTTGACTAATATTTTGCATAACTCTTTAGCTTATCTGAAAAGTGGGTGTGGTGTTAATAATGGGAATTTGGAGGAATCCGAGTCCGTTTTTGTGGATTTGAGGCAGTTGGAGGAGTACTCGCTTGCGGCTATGGTGTGTTTGTTACAACAAGTTAAGCCGCAGCTGAGTAAAGGAGATGCCATGTGGTGTCTCCTTATGTGTGATCTTCATGTGGGTCGAGCGAGTGTGATGGAAATTCCTGTTCTTCCTTCGGCTAGTAATAACGGGTCTGCTAGTCCCACTCCGAACAATGTTGAGAGTTTAGGTACCAATCAGCTATGTAGGTTTCATAGTGGTTGGGGTTTTGGAAATGGGGGTCCTTCTGAATTTCCAGTAAATGAATTTTTCTCTTATGCGTCAGAAATGAATTTGCATACCGAGATTGAGTGTCCAAAAAGGTTTAATCTCACTCCTTCAATGAAGTCTTTATTGAAGAGGAACGTGGCTATGTTTGCTGCGGGCTTTAGGGCAAATTCGAAACAGTTACAGACGCAATCTCAGGCTTCCCCCAGCTCCTTTTCAAGTGGAGATTTACCATTGGGAGTCGTGTTAGGGGCTGAAGTTCCAGTTGAGCAGACCTTGGAACTCCCAAATTCGAAAAACCAAGATGTCGTGAATTCGATGCTGAGTAAATTTCGTGATTTGAATCTCGATGAGAATATGAATGTGCCCGAAGAACAGAAAGATGAGATGGTTTTGAGTTTGATCCAGCAGACTAAAGATCTCGAGAGACAGGTAAAGGAACGGAAGGAGTGGGCCCAACAGAAGGCGATCCAAGCTGCGAGAAAGCTCGGTGGGGATTTAAGAGAGCTCAAGATTCTGAGGATGGAAAGGGAAGAGACCCAAAGACTGAAAAAGGGCAAACAGACCCTTGAGGACACGACCATGAAGAGGCTCACAGAGATGGAAAATGCTTTGCGGAAGGCTAGCGGTCAAGTGGACCGGGCAAACGCAGCTGTGAGACGTCTCGAGACTGAGAATGCAGAGATTAGAGCGGAGATGGAGGCTTCTAAGTTAAGTGCATCGGAGTCAAAGACAATCTGTTCTGAGCTTGCAAAGAAGGAGAAAAGATGCGCGAAGAGGCTTTTGGCTTGGGAAAAACAGAAAGCTAAGTTGCAGGAGGAAATTGCAGCAGAGAAACAGAAGATTTCGGAGTCGAAACAACAGTTGATACGAATTGAGGAGGCTCAAAAGGAAGCTGAGGTACAATCAATTCTCTCTCTCTCTCTCAGTATATCTATAAATTTGTATATATACGTGACATGATACTTTTTGTGCGTTGTAGCTGGAACTGATGATACAATTACCTAAAGTAAAGTCTACTCTAATTGTAATATCTTTATGGTTCATCAATGTTATGAGTCACCCTGTGAGAGGCTGATCCTATCTTATGGTTTATCTTTATGAGTCACTCCGTGCAAATTGACCTTTGAGTTGTTTTGAATGGCACAAGGGTGCAAGACTTGTCTCATAGAGGCAGCCACTTCTTGAGACAGTTACATAGAGGTTCGGTTTGTACTCAGCCCATTTGATATCCTGGTTGGGGTTGGTTGAGAAATGTGATCTAAAAGCATGACCAGGTTGGATTTGGCCTTTGGGTTTAGCTATTAGTGTTGTAACTGTTGTTGGACCATGTGCGACAAGAAGGATAAATCTCATATCATCGCTTAGCATAAATAGATAACATGTATATCAACATGTACACATGTAAGTATACTTATATGTATATATCGGAATTCTATCACCTCAACTCACTCTAGAGTTTGGATGGTACATGTAGTGGTTGCTAGTTTATAGAATACATCTTGTTAGGCTTTATAACGCTCCCAACAAATTTTCCATAATTCTCCTAAGAACTTAGCAATGGACCATGAGTGTGATGCTCGGGCACTAGCAGGTGACTTGCCTTTAGTGCGAGATGTTGCTTAAATCAGCTGCTTATATGGTAAATGTATCACAAGCATTCTATTGTAACCTGTGAATCTAACAATTACCCTGTCGACTGTACCGGACAACATAAACTGTCAATAAAGGATAATGTATCTAGCTTACAACCAATCTATTTGTTATCAATGTCAACCCACTTTGTCAATGTTAGCTGTAAATTTAAGCATACATCTGCGAACTTCTTACCTGCACTGTCCGCACTCCATGTTCTTTCTCCGTAATCTTGGATGCTTTCTTTCCAATCCTTTGGCTCTTTTTGGTTTGCGGATATAGAAAAAGAAAAGGAAAGGAAAACATTTATGGAAACTATTTCCCTAATGTTATATTTAAATTGCGTTAAAATGAATAGTTTGAAAATATAGTAAAAACTTAAGAAAGTAGGGTGATAAGTGACTCACTATTTAAGTTTGTAATTTATTTTCGATCTATTTTCTTTTCCTTCCAATTTTCCTTTTTAACCAAACAAGGAAATTTGTTTTCCTACACATCTTCGTTTCCTTTCCCTCACTAAATCCAGGCACCAAACAAAGCCTTAACTTTCAGGGACTTGGTTTTTTTGTGGCTCACTCACTAATGCTTCCCTGTTTCTCCCTTTTGAGGTGCTACCTCCAACCTATTGTGAAATCTGTGATTTTCTGTGCAGTCTTCTGATATGAAACTCACTGGTGCAAACATTATATGGTATGATTTTCACATAGCAGGTAAAGTGGAGGCAGGAGCAGAAGGCCAAAGAGCTAGCCCTAACCCAAGTCGAGGAGGAACGACGCCTCAAGGAAGCAACCGAGATTAGTAACAAAAGAAAGCACGAGGCTCTCCGCCTAAAGGTAGAGATAGACTTCCAACGCCACAAGGACGACCTTCAAAGACTCGAGCAAGAACTGTCGAGGCTTAAAGTGTCCGCTCAATCCACCGAGGTAATTCTCCAATCTGATAGTTTACCAACACCAAAACCCCAAGGACAAAGTATTGCGAGAATGCTTCATGAATTGGATAGAATGGAGAATTCTTTGGAGAGAGAAGAGAGCTGTGAAAGGGAATGCTTGATTTGTATGAAAGATGAAGTTTCTGTGGTTTTTCTGCCTTGTGCCCATCAAGTTCTGTGTGCCAATTGCAATGAGGATTATGGGAAGAAGGGAAGAGCTTCGTGTCCTTGTTGCCGGGTCCCAATCGAACAGAGAATCCGTGTTTTTGGTGCGAGCTCCTAGTCACGACTCACGAGGATGAGTTTAAAACTGGTATGCTCTTTTTAATTAGACTACAAAATATTGCATTTCCCATTGCAGCTGCCAGAAACGTTGGTTTTTCCTAATATACTTGTTTCAATGATAATGCATTTTAATTAGCGTAATGAATGTATGTAAATAAGCTGCAGAGCATTGGCTCAGGCAGCCTTGATCTAAAAAGAACTGCAATCCTTATTTTACTATAAGGAAATCTTTAATCCTTATTTTTTTCTCTAATTTTTTTCTTACTACTATTTATTGTTGAGTTTGAGATTTTGTTAGGCAGGTTGTTTTATCCCCTGTTTTTCCCTGTGCTTTGAAAATGGATATACTGTCGATTATTTTATTTTATTTTTTCCTTCCAATTTTTGTGTGTTTTATTTGAGCATCTCCATTCTCCAACCATGTTAGGCATAGCGACTTTCTAGTTATTCTGCGGAACCAAAATGATTTTTTGGAGCTTCAATGGGTTCCCCAAATGGTTCTCCATTTTGGGGAAGCCCCTTTTGGTTCTCCACATTTGTGTGTGCGTGCGTGCGTGCGTGCGTGTGTGTTTGTGTGTGTGTGTGTGTGTGTGTGTGTGTGTGTGTGTGTGTGTGAGAGAGAGAGAGAGAGAGAGAGAGAGAGAGAGAGAGACTAATTACCCACAAGTAAAATAGTAAAAAATAATACATATCAGAGTGAGAGAGAGAGAGAGAGAGAGTTTGGGTAATTACCCATAAGTAAAATAGTAAAAAATACTAATATATATCATATTCATTTAGGAGAGAGTACATTGACATTTTCAGCTTTGTATAAGAATTAGGGTAAATATCACTTACCTCTCCTATGGCTTGGCCTTAGTACACATATCTTTCTCACGTTTCAAGAATCTCCCTTACCTCCCTTATTTTTGAATTTTTGTATCATATTGCGTTAAATTTTCTTAGGCTTTGTGTGAGATGAGTGTTTTTTGGGAAGAAATTCGATGCAATATGACCCTTTGCCCTAACCATCACGTGAACCACATGCGATGTAAATCCGTTTGGGTTGTTGTACCAAAGATGACCGATGGACAAGATTGACACAAATTAAAAAATTAATGGACCAAATTGAAAACATAGGGACCAAATTGACACTAGGAGTAAAGCGCAGAGGTATAAAATGTAATTAAGCCTTAATATAATTTTACAAACCTCTCTATAATGGGGAACATGATTGGAGTAAGAGACTTAAAAGTGATTAGCTAAAATAGCTTTCTAGCTATTTTGGAAGCTATTTTGGCTGAAAGGTAGAAAAAATTTAGGTAACACGGTCGGAGATGCTTTTCCGTGCATTCTACATGCACAAATTAAATGGAGAACTGGCAAAAGAATAATGTTAAAAGTTTCTTCTGTCTGAGTCTAAAGCATGTAATTTTATTACGAGTGTGCCTTACTAGTTTATAACCTAGTTAGTCGGTCTTTACTTCTACTTCTCTCTTCTTTTTCATATTTCTAGTGGCCATTGAGGTTGATGAATTTTATTTTATTTTATTTTAATTTTTATTTTAATTTTATAAAAAGAGTCGAAGGTAAGGTTTTTCTTTGTTAACCAAAAGGGATTGGCGAAGTGGTTTGATCATGGCAGGTCTCCTGAGGCCCGAAGGTCTAACCTTGGGGCTAACGTCTTTAAATATGACAGTTTAAGAATTAACTACATCATTCATTGTACTTTTCTCTCTCTCTCTCTCTCTCTCTCTCTCTCTCTCTCTCTCTCTCTTAACTGATTTTTAAAGTTTTCTTTAGTGTAAATAAGAGTACCTTGCTAGATAGTTGAATTGTAATGAATCTTGTACGTTTAACTAGAAAAAGTAAGAAGCGGTTACTTAGTGTAAAAAAAAATCTCAAAGGTGTGGTTTTTTTATTTCGAGTTTCCCTCTCAACAACTTGCATATGAAAAATTAGCGTCATTGCAATTTGGGAGGACTGTGACTCTGAGTCTGAGGTTAGCCAAATCTAACTCAGAATTCAGACTGGGCTTGAGCAATTCTTTTGTACAAATTCTTAGACGAGCCCAAGTTAAAAATTACAAGTTGCCTGCTGGGCTTAGCGAGGTATCAAGCAAGGCAGAGCGCACATTGTATATATGCTTTATATATGTATATCTATACTGTACCCTTATGAAAACAGAGTAAAGGGTTATTGAAAGACCGTTTTACCAATTTTTCATTTGTTCTTTATTTTTTGGCTTTGTATGGCGGTATATTCGAGACCGAGCTTCCAGATTTTCTTGATTTTAATTACACTCCTATTTTTTTTTTTTACCACATTGTCTGACACAAGTTGTTCATTCCTATTTTGCCCATTCTTTGTATATAGATGTCCATCTTTTCAAGGTATTTCAATAAAATTAGTTATAAAAGGCGGCTATTGTATACTTTCTAGCGTGTTGTATCTGTGTTGACCATTGTTTTATTTAAGATATTTTGTAGTCGGTCGTGCGTCACCGCTGAGTTACCGATTCATCTGACCTCTGAATAAACACAATTAAAAAGTGGGGTGTGATCATGTGATATCATGGTTGGTGGGTGTAGAATTCCTAGTCGTGGGATGGTCATGTCATTGGTGAGGAGGAGAAATTATCACGTATGAACATCACATCCGTGTGATAGTCATTATGATTCGAGTTTCATGTGAGTCCGACGTGAATCTTACAGTCATGAAGAGATTACATTGGTCTTCACAAAGTATAATAGTCACATGAAATCATTTCTCCGTGAGAGGGGATTATTTATTGTACTCTTTTTGTGCACCTAGCTATATAATGAGCACATACCTTGAACGAGTATGTAATTACAAACGTGTTAGGCTTGGGGGCTTGATTGGTTAGATTAGAGGTCAGGATCGAAGGGGTTCCCACAGACTTTACTGAAACCAGACTGGAAGCCAAGGCGTGCTTGGCTCGCTATGAGTTACAACATAAATAAGTTTAGATAAGTTAGCTAGATCAATCACATGTTCTTAATACCACGTTGTTACTTAGAGGAGGATCCAGGAATCTAACTTAGGTTTGATTTTAATAATTTTCAAACAAATAATGGGGAAAAGTCTATATATTAAAAGCATATTTTTTGACTAATATTAGTATAAACAAAATTTTGAATTGAATAATTAATACGTTATAGGTAGACCGGTAGTGACGTAGTATTCCCGTTTATTTCAATATATATATTTTTACTTGCACACCCCCCTCCCCCTTCTGGTGGGATGTTTTAAGGAAGTGACAAATGGAAAACTTCTCCACTTCATAATAGTGGTTGAGGCCTTGAGGTTGAGGTTGAGGGTGAGCACGAGACAAATCACGTAAAAAAAATTTCAAAGGCCAACTGGTATGAGAACAACAGTACTTCATATGAATTTGGTTACAATGTTAGGTTAGCAAATAAAAGCTTTTGCATTCCCTTAGTAGCAAGTTATAAAACCACTCACTGCCATTTATATAGCTTTTTTGCACCCGTGAGTGGACCTGACCACATGACTCTCATCAAACCACAAGAGCCACAGGCACAGCTATTTCAATGCAAAAGAAACATCAATCACATGTACGTAATTCATATATATATTTGGTCAACTGGCCGCTGGTTCACCGTTAAGATGGTGGCCCAATCAGATGATGACACTTGGATATCCTATGCTTTGACTTCATTGATTATTACTATTATTTCTTTTTTCTTTCTCTTGTAGATTCTAAGTTTGGTGGACTAAAATAAGTCATGAAATATATAGGTTTAGGTCATGGCTGATTTTGGTGTCCTGTCCCTGTCTGAGTCAACAGATTTTGGAAGAAAAACGTTTGAAGGTTATGTTCTTAATCTTCTAATCATATATGCTAATGATGACACGACAATATTAAATAGGTTCATGTGTGTGTATGTTTACAGGTAAGAAGAGACCTCTTTATTTGCAGAAATTTAGAGTGAGAACGTGACACCATGTCATCATGTTGATGTTTGTGACGCTCCAATAATACGAATTGCATGTGACTCTTGTTTTAAGGTGGACATGACAAGTAATTGAAGGTAAAAAGTCAAGCAGAACTTTCAAGATAACGAGGAAATTAATCTGAAAATTTAAAATTATATATGCATATCAAAGTTTTCAAAATTTTGGAATGACCAAGGTTTAAATTTATAACATTAAATATACATTTGAATGATGTTATGCTTCTCAAAAATTTGAATCCCAAATTTGGTTTCCAAATATATGGGGGTTCGACGGGTAGAGGTAATTTTTTTAGGAGGGTCTATTTATACATACTTTTATGTAAATAATATAAGTTAATGCTATAACAAAAAGCCTCAAATACTAATATTTGGGAAAGGGGAGGGGGAGGGGGGATTGGTGTGTGTGTGTGTGTGGAGGAATCTAATCGAAGTCTTGAGCCCCTTTGCCCCTTCTTCCATCTGCCCCTCCTATAGTACCTATGATCGATCACACACTAGACTCTTTAACCAGAAAGGGAAAACACTATGTTCCCTTTTTTTTTTTTTTTTAATTCATGAGTGCAGTTTTGTTCACCCTAAAATTGCGCACATTTTTCACATTCCTTTCCCATTAGCTAATGCAGTGGGGGGCTCAGTACTTTACACCATTAATTAATTCTCATTTAACTATGGGTCTCACTGTATTAGCCAATAGAAGAGGAGAGTGAGCAAAGGTGAGCAATTTTGTAGATTTATCCACTTTTAGGGGTTTGTTTGGGGAAAAAAAACTACTCAGTAGGTGTTCAAAACGGGTGTACTTAGCATTTTCCCTATTAAAAAAAAAAAAAAAAAAAATTTCCTTCTCAACTTTCCCAAATATACGACTTTTCAATGTTTTTGGTCACTTTCCTTACATTTTATTTATAGAACTGAATCTTTGAAATTTATTGAGCTTACTTGCAGTTTTTTTGGGGTATCTTTGTACTATACCACTCAAATTCTTAGTGCCGTCCCATTCCTAAAAAAATTAGGTTCCCCTAAATAGACCCACACAATGATCACATGGACCCAAATGGCTTTTAGGAAGTACATTTTTGAATTTAATAACTGATTCATGTTTATATGCAGATGGCCTCATTTTAGAAGTTCGTCTACCCCAAAACCTCAGGTCCGACCTCATTATTGATGCAAGTTCAAATAACCAAGGATACTATACTGATTATTTAGTTAAACCTTTATTGACAATTATTGTCATCCGCGCTACTTTTGTTTGTAAAGGATTGCAAATATTTTTTTTTTTTTTGGTAATCGGGGGTGTCCGGGCCAGCTTGCGCGCACCTCGACTAATCTCCCGAGGCCTGGAGGCGCCGGATGAATATTCCAGTGGCCACGCCCCCCATGACTCGAACACTAAGCCTCTTGGATAGTACACCCAAGAAGCTTACCACTCGGCCACAACGGACTTGGTTATTGCAAATCTTACATGAGAGTAAAAGTTTGAAAGTACATTACAATAATCTCCGCCAAGGAAGAAATTATTCCATGTGGTTGTCATACATAGTGTGATGGTCATTGATCTCTTTATTATTGTAGGGTTCATTTGAAAGCCACAAAATACTCAAATCACAATGTAAATCATATGCGGAATATTTTTTTTTTCCATCGATTGATTATACTAATACAAAATTTTCTTGCAAAATACCACTAACTTGTTTTTAGATTTTTTTTTTTTTTTTTTGACAAATTTCTCTTCCATCAATTAATTTGACAGGCCAAATTTTTAAACAATGTTTATACCATCTATAAGCCCACAAAGTTCTAAAATTTTCTTTCACACCCAACAAATTAATGACAAATTTACTTACCAAAAAAACAAATTAATGATCCTCCTACAGTTTTACAATGTACTTCACAAATACATTAACTGCCTAGTGATTCACTTCTCAAATTGCAAAAAATTTATAAAATAATAGATTTTACACACATCTATGAGAAAATGGTATGGTTCACGAATGCAGATTTTTAGAATCTTGTACTAGTGGAACTTCGTTAAAAAATTCAATAAAAATTAATATGGATTCAGTATAATTGAAAGTGGCCTAAAAAAAGTATAATTAAATGTGGTTCTACTGTCACATCTATACCAACAAAATTTAGAAACAATAGCATTGCTCATTTGGCAACCATGTCATTATTCTCACGAGAACATGAACTTTCAAAATAATGTTGCTTTAATTACATAGCTAAGTAGTTAGCAAAAGAGTAAAAAACTTAGGGTCTATGTGATAACGTTCATTTTTTAAAAGGACAAGCAAAATTGTATTTGGTATCTCTGTTTTGTTTTTGTTTTTGTTTTTCTAAGAACTCTTTCTAAAAAGAGACCAAAATCTTCGCATGGTAATACAGTGGTTTTTGGTTCCATTTTTTGTATTGAGAGTTGACTGAGATCAACTCAAATAATAAAAACGAAAACCGAAAACTACAACGTTACCATGAGAGTTAAATTTCTAAAACCGATTTTGGAATCTAAAAACAAGCAGACGCTTCCTCACTTAAACGACGTTCACACATCGAACCTTGCAAACATCACTCCAAATCATAAATACCCAACTAACATAATAAATTCCTATCCTTAATCTCTCTCTCTCTCTCTCTCTCTCTCTCTCTAGTCCGAACCGAGATAAACTGGCTGTCATTCATATGAGTATAAGCACAGTGATTAAAGTTTAACACATATCAAACGTGTTATACTATTTTCGTTTCTTTTTTGTCAATTTTTTTTCAAAAGGTTCGATGTAACCAAACACATCTTATGTTTTCATTTTGAAAACAAAATGAACCCAAAAACTTGTAAAACCAAACCCGAAACACGAAAACATATCAAACACCAACATTGCAATTACAAAATTGTTTGGCAATATATTTGGAGTCCATCACTGATTGAGCAGCTCCAAAAGCTAAAATAGAATAGTTCGGTAAATCAGCTTCAGCGATTTAATCATAGAAAAATGTGTGTCAGTCGATAAAATTTGTGATTAGCCAAAAATTAGTCAAAGCAAAAAAGCAGTTTTCTTTTGACTCCGCTTGCTGTTGACTTAATGTCCTTGAAAGCTACCCAGCCTTAGTATCTCCGTTGCACTTTAAAATAGACAGCATGTGAATAGAGTAGGGGCATATATATATATATATATATATATATGGGTGGGGTGACTCATGAGACTTCTAAAACTTCCCACAAGCCACCAAATATAATACTAGCTCCCATTCCATTTTTGTATTGCTATACCTCTGATGAATGCATGTTCTCATCATTTCAACCTTAGATATTAAAAATACCATTTTTTTTTTCTAACTCTAATCCCCCATTAATTATCACTGATCATTATAATGTTTTCTGGGATTGCTGTGGACATGAACAAAGCCATGGCCGCAGATGCAGAGAAGACTGATCAGATTCATGACAATATAAAGAAGATGAAAAGGCTTGAAGTTGTTGCCCAGAAAGTCAAAAAATTGCCTTTTTTGACATCCCAAATAATCTGGAAAGTCGGCAGAGAAGATCCGAGGAGGGTGATTCATTCCCTCAAAGTTGGATTGTCTCTGACATTGGTTTCATTTTTGTATTTGATGGAGCCATTGTTCAAAGGCATTGGTCAGAGTGCTATTTGGGCTGTCATGACTGTTGTGGTTGTGCTTGAATTCACTGCTGGTACATATAGACATTTTTATATACAGATATTTGTGTGTATATATAATTGTGTGATTGATTAGATTATGGGTTTTTTTTTTTTTTTTCTTGAATGACAGGGGCAACTTTATGCAAAGGATTAAACAGGGGATTTGGGACACTATTAGCAGGATCATTGTCATTTTTTATTGAGTTTATTGCAACTGAGTCTGGTAGGGCTTCTCGGGCTATTTTCATTGGAGCTGCAGTTTTTCTAATTGGTAAGCTTCATCTTTTTCTTCATGAGTAATCAACTTTTTTTTATTAAAAATAATTGGATGAATAATTTAAGGGAGGTTGAATAGAAAATTCACATTCTAATGGCGCTTTCCAAATTCTTATTATAGAACTTTAGTGAAAAGTTCTTCATTTTAGATTCATTAAGTTTAAAGAACAACCCAACCGTTATTTTTCATTTATTTTATTTTATTTATTTATTTATGTAGTGTGTATATTTTGGTCAAAACTTCATGTCTAATAAAACTTAATCAAATCAAATTCCTTTTTTTTTTTTTTAAAGTTATGTGAAATTTTACATAACTGGTTCAATTTTTAACATAACTTTTATAACATATAGCCATATAGGCTTTTTCACTAAAATAAAAAAAAAAATTTAAAAAAATGGGTTGGACCTAATACTAAAAAAGTCTATTTTAGAGAACTTTTGAGTAAATTTCATTCTTATTATTGGGGCATTTGATTGTTCCATTAAACTTCACAACCCATTTTATAATTTCTTGGGGGAAAGGATCATTTGTGATTTATTTTGCTGATAACCGCTATATACGAGTAAATATCACTACCCTCCCATGAGGTATGTGAATAACTAGTATCAATGAGTTCCTAATATTTTGGAAACATCATCGATTTCTCTTAAAATTGAATTTTGTTACATTAAATGTTGCTAATGGAGGTGATTCAATGTCGTCCGTGTGTTTTGAAAATAAAATACCAGATTTACCGCCAAATTATATATTATCATAATTAGTATAAAAAAAAAAAACTCTCACTTGAGTCCTAACCTCCCTCGTGTCCTGCTTAGAAATGGGGGTATATTAATCTTTTCCAATTGATTTTAAAAAAAAAATCGAATAAATTAGTATTTTAGACATAAGGGTAAAAGTAGTTATTCAACATGTTCAACTAACATGAAATGTATCGTATTTACGAAGAATGAAGGTCACTATTTTTCAGAATAAAGGAGAGATGTCTAGTAATTAACATTACCTAAGGGGAGGTGGCTAATATTTTGCATGTATACAGACACACAAACAACATCACCAATATTCACTACCTTAAAAGGCCCAATTAACTATGTTATATTTGCTAGGACAATTTTCTGATGAATTAATATCTTTGGTCTTGTGGCATCACTCCACCTCTCCCAAGTGGGAGGTGGAGGGTTCGAATCTCACCGTGGGTGAGTGGGAGGGATTTTCCCTCCTTTCATTGTAGAACGCCCCTTGTGCTCCCGTCGGGCCGATCTCTTGGGTTCTAACTACTTGGATTGTGTGTGTGTGGGTGGGTGCGTGCGTGTGTGTGTGGCGTGAGTCATCCAGGTAGGTACATCAAAAAAAAAATAATAATAATAATGCTACGGTTGTTAAAATTTTCTATTACTACACCCAACTTTTTTTTTTCTTTTTTTTTGGATGAGGGGATGACAAATTTCCCAGTCTGTCCTCCACGACTTCGGAATTTTCATAAGTTTTTTTCAGACGATTTATATATTGTTGTTTTATCGGAGTAGAACAGAGCCAAACCCCTGATTCGTACACCGACTTTTTAAAATTAATTTACATCAAATTATAAAGACCGGATGATGATTCTAAAAATCATAGATAGATGTAGTCAGTCTGTTGATGAATTGGTTTTTATAATTCACAAATTTGAGTGCATGTAGGTATGGCATCAACATACATAAGATTCTTCCCATACATAAAGAAGAATTATGACTACGGAGTTGTGATATTTCTCTTGACATTCAATCTCATCACTGTGTCAAGCTACCGAGTTGACAATGTCTTAAAGATAGCTCATGATCGTTTTTACGCCATAGCCATTGGTTGTGGTATATGCCTTTTGATGTCTCTTTTGATGTTCCCAAATTGGTCTGGGGAGGACCTCCATAACTCCACTGTGTCCAAGCTTGACGGGTTGGCTAAATCAATTGAAGGTATATATCATATATATATATATATATATATATAAACAGAGTAGAGTGAACATATTCAGTGAACATTTTTTTTTTTTTGCTTGAAACGCGGGTTAGTGGGACGCGCACGGATCAGCAGGTCTGTGGAGCAGCCCGCGGATTTTTTCAGGCAAAAAAAAAAAGTGTTCACTGATATGTTCACTCTAGAGCCTGTTCGTATATATATTGTGCAAAATATGTCATATTACACTATTATATCTATATATATATATATATATATACATTTATTGGAGTAGTATATTTCTGTTTTATTCAATGGAGGAATGAAGGTTAGGGATGAAGAAGAGTAGTGCTAATTATGCTATATATGTTTCTAAAGTTTTGAATTACAAAGTTAATTTAGGAACCAAGTTTAATGTGGAAATTTTGCAGCTTGTGTAAAAGGATACTTCAGTGAAGAAGAGAAAGATCAAATAGCCAAATACAAATCACTAGAGGATCCTATTTACAAGGGTTATAAAGCAGTTTTAGACTCAAAATCCAAAGATGAAACACTCGTAAGTTTTCTTTCAGTCTTTAGGTTACTAAAGCTTAGTTTGGCCCCCATTTTGTTGCTTCTCCTTTTCTTAAAGTACAAATTCATGTTAATTCATTTGTTAATTAGTTTATGAGTTTTGCAAAAATTGAACTTAGGATTTTTTTTGGAAGGGCTTTTAAAAGCTCTAAAATGGAGCTTTTAAAAGCTCAATGCTGGTTTTTTGTTTTTTGAAGAGTAATGTGTCACTTGTACAAAATAATCAAACAACTTAGAAATAAATTTCACAAGTCACTTTTAAAAAGCCACATTGGGGCCAAACTAAGCCTAAATTTAGTGCTAATTAGATGGACATATACACACACAGTCAGGCTCTAAAGCGCACTGTGTATGCGCACAGGAGCGGACCTAGGATTTTTGGTCGAGGGAGCCTAGCCTATACGGGAGTTCAGGGGCAGCGCCCCCGAGACGATTTTTTTTAGTCTACCTATACATAATTATGTGTAAAACGGTAAAATCATACTATATAGAATTGGTTTAACACCCATAATTTGGGGTAAGTCATGTAATTTTAGGGGGCCTATATCTAAAACATGTGAAATATTACATGCAAGTATAGAATTTTCAAAAGTACAGGGGGAGTTGTGTCTAAAACTTGTAAAATATTACATGTAAGTCTAGAATTTTCAGAAGTTCAGGAGGGCGTGTGTGAAATTTAAGAGGACCTATTTGTAAAATCTATAAACTATTACATATAATTTTATAATTAACTTCCAAAAATCCAGGGTGGGGCTGTGCCACCCCTGAACACTATGTGGTTCCGCCAGTATATCTGCACTGGAATTTTAAGCCTAAAACAACCGCAGGTCAGTGGGGCGGGGCGGGGCGGGGCAGGGCAGGGCGTGGGTTAGCGTGGCTGCCCGCGGTTTTTTTAGGCTTAAATCTCAATGCGCATACTTAGTGCGCTTTAAAGCCTGATATATATACACAAATAATTACATCTATACACACTTAAATTTATAAACATATATATATATATATATTTAAAGATATATGTATATTAACATAATTTTTTTTGAGCAGGCATTGCATGCAAGTTGGGAGCCGAGGCATTCGAGACACTGTTACAGGTTTCCATGGCAGCAATATGTAAAATTGGGAGCTGTTCTTCGCCATTTTGGATACACAGTTGTAGCCCTTCATGGATGCTTGCAAACTGAGATTCAGGTATTTTTAATTCTTAAATTTCTCTTATTTTTGGCTATCACTATATAGTTTACATCTCCCAATTTCAGGTTTAGCGAATGCAAAATATTGATCACTTTTCTTCTTATTCTTTTAAATTTATTTCATAGATTTCTTGAAAGGATTATACAGCTGATCCCAATTAATTGGTACACAAGACTTGGTTTGGTTTGGTTTGGTTTGATTGTTTCATGGATTTCTTCCTAAAATGGACAGTACAATAGTATAAAAATTTCACGACATTTCATAAATTTAATGAAGCACCCAAAAATATTTTTAAAAGCTCCTTAAAAATTTGTCATTTAATACACTTTTTGTCTTTTTCTTATTTTTCATTCCTATTTGGTCTTTTGGCATGGAACTATAGAGAAATTATTAAATAAAAATTGTCTTGTGCCGTGTCCTCTTAATAGTGAAGAACAAAACTTATATTAAACCTCTCTCTTTTTAAGAGAACGAAGCAAAACATAATTTAAATTCAAGAAGAAGCCAATTGTACGAAAGTAAATTTGAGAAAGTAGATTCTTATTGCACTTTAAAATAATCTGTGATTTTGTTTCCTAGTAGCTCAATTCAGATCTAATTCCATGAGGGATGTCCCTATATAGACAAGGCTTTCCTTATGAGATCACATGTCACTCATGTCATTGCTTCTATTTCAACCACCTCTTTATCTTTATCCTCCCAATCTAACAATAAAGTTGGATAGGGAGGATGGGGGATCATATTAGTTCAAATATGTAGGTCCAGTCTACTCCAACCTGCTTGTTTGCACATACCCACATGCATATACTGTAAACTGTATTAGAGAGCCAATTGTGTAATTGTTTTTTCAACCACGCATAGTTCCAAACCATTTGGAAAACCAGAATTCACACGTTAATTCCCATAGGAAAATTTATAGTGACAATTGACTGGTTTTGACAATCGCGAAATATCCACGATGGGCACCAGGATTCCCAAACGTGTTGGCTAAGTGAATACAATTTTATTGTGATGAATGAATATATAAAATGTTATTTATATATATATATATCAATCCGGCTCAGGAAAGGACGCCCTTTCTTTATTAAAGAGAGAGTCCATATTTTGGCCGTCGAATCGTGTTCATTAAGTGTAGTTTTGTCATTTCATACTTTTTAAATATGATCCGGTGGCCAAAACAGGGGGCCCTATCTTGAGAATTTTAAAGAAAGGGCGTCATATCCTGAGAATTTTCGATATATATATATATATATAAATGGCCAGCTCACACATCTCGCTTCGGGCGTCCATTTCCAGACTAGCCCTTTAGCGACGAAATTTTGATTCTATATTTACATGTATTTCTCTTTTTCATTACCTTTGGAGGAAAAAAAAATCAATACATTTTTTTTCACCTATTTTTTCTCTTTCATTTGCTTTAGACTCCTCGCTCAGTACGTGCTCTCTTTAAAGACCCTTGCATTCGCCTTGCCAGAGAGGTATCAAAAGTGCTTATAGAGCTAGCTAACAGCATTAAGAACCGCCGCCAATGCTCAACGGAAACACTCTCCGATCAACTACAAGACGCCTTACAAGACCTCAACACCGCCTTGAAATCCCAACCGCGGCTCTTCCTCAGCCGCAAAGGCACCCAAACCACCACCAACATGCTAGCCGGCCTAGCTGCCTCGTCCGCAGGACAAAAGTCTGATGTGTCCCTATCGAGCGTTAAGACCGACACTTCAGCATTGCTCGAGTGGAGAAGCAAACGCGCTTCTGAACGATCCAAGGAGGCCGATAGGAAGGTTTTGAGGCCAACTTTGAGCAAGATTGCGATAACCAGTCTCGAGTTTTCAGAAGCACTTCCTTTTGCTGCGTTTGCTTCTTTGCTTGTGGAGATTGTGGCTAGGCTTGATCTTGTTATTGAGGAAGTTGAGGAGTTGGGTAGGATTGCTAAATTCAAAGAGTTCAAGGATGGGGATGAAATCACTGTGAATTGCGAGAGTACTTCACCTAAAATGGGAAATGTGGAGAACCATTTGCCTTCCCATGGAACAGATTAATATTGATGGGTTTTGGTGGATTATTATCAAATGGATATGTAGTAAATTCGGAGTTACTTAATTAGGTCCGATTTAATTATGATGAATAGTTTTTTTCAATATGAGATCAAGATTAAGTTTATTTTTCTTTGCCATTCATACAGGCTACAAATAAAAGTTGGTGAGTCATTGTTAGTGTGTGTTTAATTTTAAACCATAGGTGGGGCTACAATAATTACTTGACTATTTACAGAAATTTTGTGAAGATTCTGATTTCTGAGTATATGATTCTTGTTGGATTTAAATTAGGGTTAATTACACGAACCTCCCCTGAGGTTTGGCGAAATTACACGAACCTCTCCTCTATATTGCAAAATTACACAGACTTCTCCTTTGGCATTAAATTTACTATTTTACCCTTCTTCATTTACTATTTACTAAAATATACCTCTCTCTCTCTCTCTCTCTCTCTCTCTCTCTCATGTGTATAAATATACATACATAGATATAGATATAGATATACAAGAATATACATAATATATGAACACACACACACACATATATATATATGTATGTAAATGTATATGAATTTGTTCAAAAATCAAAATTTTAAACCCAAAATCAATTTGTTCCAAAAACTAATATGTTCCTAAGATTTAAACCCAAAATTAATTTGTTCCAAAAACCTAAGATTTAAATCCAAAATACCAATCTCATCTTAAAGATGTATATATGTGTATATGTATATATATATATATATATATTTTCAATAGCTATATGTATACAAGTATGTATGCATATATGGGGTGTGTGTGTGTGTGTGTATGTATGTATGCATGCATGGTCCATTTATATGGTGTGCATGTATGTATGCATGTATATATGTATATACAGTAGAGAGAGATGAGAGAGAGAGATAAATGTATGGTTTTTTTTTAACTAAGGGTATTTTCGTCATTAACAAATTAAGAAGGGAGGTCTCTGTAAATTTTGCAATCCAGAGGAGAGGTGTGTGTAATGCAAATCTAAACCTCAAGGGAGGTCTGTGTAATTTTGTAATATAGAGGGGAGGTCCGTGTAATTAACCCTTTAAATTATTTTAACTTAATTGGGCTTTGGATTATATGTTTGAGAGCATTTTTGCTCACCCCAAATTTGGTACACCAATGCTCACCCCAAATTTGGTACACCAATGCTCACCCAAGTATCCCATTGGCCAATGCAGTGGGGCCCAGGATTAAACAAATGTTGTTTAATATTGTTTAATCCTGGGCCCCACTGCATTGGCCAATGGGATGCTTGGGTGAGCATTGGTGTACCAAATTTGGGGTGAGCAAAAGTATTTTCTATATGTTTTTAGAGCTCCTCTTATTTGGGCTTTAGGTTTTTTATTTCAAAAACTCAAAACAAAGTTTTTTTAATTTGATGTGACTAGCTTGTATCCCACATTGTTTAAATATGAGACTTTTCTCCTCCTTATTTTGCCAAAATTCTACGTTTTGAAGTTCTAATTACTGAATTATTTGAGAGAGTATAGTGCCTTTGAGACCTTGTGCTTCAATCACTGATTCTAAGGGACAGAATTGTTCTTAAAAATAGGCCAAACATTGCACGCCTCAATCAAATTCATAGCACTATATCCTCTAGAATTCTTACTAAATAAAATTGACGGATATGCCTATATTTGACATGCATGCATTACACTTTCTTCGGCATACCGTGTCAATTCCTGAAAAATATTGTAAGTACTGTGATCATTTTCTTCATTGCATTTAGCCTGGGACAAACTATAATACACATCACAAACGGAAGGGCTTTTTAAAAAAAAGTCCCCTCCCTCTAATGCATAAGTTTAGAATTCGAACCTCATTCCCCACCCCACATATATATATATATATATATAAATTAATAAATAAATAAACCCCCTTAAGACTCATTATCGCAATCTTGCTCAAAGTTGACCTCAAAATTCCTTCTTTATCAGTCTCCTTGGAGACCTTTTTTCTCTCCAAAGGTAAGCTATATAAAGTGAAGAGAAGTATATACATGATACATGTATGGAATCGAAAAATATGCAATATTACTTGCAAAGAAAACCTCTAGTGAGGTTTAGGGCCTGTTTGGTTGTCCCTTTAAATTGAATGGTTCCATTCAAAATTTGTATAGAAGTTAAAGGCAAATTCATCACCATATATGAATGAATCTATTTACAAATATGGGAGATTTTACCATATTTCTTCTTATGAGGCAATTTGTTCATTTTTCTAGAATGCCAAAATTCATGATTGCAAGCATCATTTTTGAGACGAACATCCGTTTTCTAAATGAAACCATTCAAACTCTTCATCTTTTTATATAAAATTGTGTACGGAAACATAAATAGAATTATTTCATTCAAGGACATCCAAACATGCCCTTAACCTTTTATATCAGTTAGCTCCATAAGTTTCACAAACCGTTCATAATTGTACAAACAATACTTATATATTAAAAAATGACTTTAAAGATGTAGTCCTTACTAAGACATACTTTAAAGTGATATTTGAAGTACATAATAAATACTTTTAAAGTCGTTCTTACTAAGATTAAATTTATTGCGATTTTTTAAAAATATCACTTTAAGGTCAATCTTAGTAATGATGACATCATTAAAGTAATTTTTTTTTTTTTTTGGGGTAAAAGTGACTTATTTGGGTTGTTTCTTTAAGTTTAAAACCACTCTGGTTTAATAATTAATTAACTATTTTTTGAGCAGTATTTTTGGAAAAAAAAAAAACACACAAATTTCATGAGCTAAGTCATAGATTCTAAATAAAGAGAACTGAACTAATATTAACGCAAGTGTACTCCAACTTATCCTAATTTTTCTAGTAAAACACATTTTCTTTTCATTTCTTAACTTAATATCATTTCAAGCTTTACGGAAAATTCTACATTAAAAATGTATATGAATAGATCAAAAAAATCGCCTCGTTGAACCCGTGTAAACTTAGTCCCCAATTAATGCCACTTCTAGGTTTTGCCCCTATTGAGCCCTAATTTCAAATTTCTGCATCCTGTAAATCAACACTTATAAATTGTGAAAAAGCCATGAGAACTCTATGACAAGCCCGCATAATTAGAAATGACATCTTCGGTTTTAAATAAAGGGGTTAATTAGTGTTAAGTCCCCTGTTAGAAAAAGTTATTGGTTAAAAGGATACAATGAAAACTTTTTTAGTGAAAAGTCTTCACATATAACTAACCAAAAAAATCCTGACGATTTAGGGAAATTTCACAAAATCGTCAGGATTTTTTAGCCCAGTTTTATATTGAGGGACTTTAACAAAAAAAAAAATTCACTGTTGGACCTAATAGTTAAAAAGTACTCTAATATAAACTAAAACCCAATTCCCCTAAATAAACAGTCAACAGCTGAGGTGATCAATGGTCACTCTAATGACAAGAACCACTGGGCTAATTTAATTCACTAGATCTCTAACTGGGAGACAGTAAAAAGGTCCAAAAAAAATGTCCCAAATTGACACGATTTTGAATTTTAAGGGCCAAAGTGATGCATTTGAAAATGCAGCACCCAAAATGAATCTCCGCTAAAACTATAAGATACTAAAATATTTTTTACTCTACAATGTATGGCATTGGATTTCGGTGGTAGTGATAATTTTAATAAAACAAAAAAAAAATTCCTTTTTTTTTTTTTTTAATGAGAATGATACTGAATTTGAGAGTTGAGAGTGAGTAAATTCTGAGATGGAAGATAAACCTGTGGGAGCTTCTTTGATTCGAATTTTGGCAAGGGAAATACTAGTGATAGGCCACAGCCTGAGTACCATTATTTTGATCTTCCCTTCCCAACTTTCTCTGGCAAGCAACACATTCCCAAAGGGTTTGACCCTAATATTATGGTACAAAATGCTAAAATCATGTTATTAGTGGCAAAGGTTCCGGTGCTTTGTTCTATATATGATACGATCCCACTTAATTATGCGACGTCATTGCCGCATCACATGGCCTACATTGCCCATAATCTTCTCTGATTGACCAATGTGGGACACTCCTCCGCTCTAGTGCGTCACGTGTTTCCTCATGGGTAACTGAATGTAGTGTACCACGCTGCTGTAAACAGGAGCCGCTCTAATATCATTTGTAACATTCCAAACTTGCTTGCTTACTAACTTTGATCACGAGTCTAACAAAATGGCAAAATGCTTAAGTTCAAATGACTAGTAGCAGGCTTGCGGTGCTTTATAAGCGAATCAACCTTGTGTTTTCTTACTAATGTAAAATGTCACAATATTATCGTTGAGAATTTTTTGGACATATTAAGGCCACTTTTGAAGAAGACCAAGTATTTTCTAGCCCTCAAATCAAAACCCTATACTAAGTTTTTTTTAGTGATAGTAAGTTCATGTATAAACACATACAAGACTTGAATGTTTTATAACTCAAAATTTTGGTACCCGTGTTGTCCATGCAAGGACCATACCTTATTTTATAACCTTATACACCTACCTTTTCATCTCATTTATACAAACACTTCGGCACATAAAAAGGCAAATCCAGAGCACGAGGCTCCTAGTATTGGAGGGTCCGCAGTCTACCCACATGTCGAGAGTCTAGCTTTCGAATTTCTAATTTGTTACTCGAACAAAATAATATCTCCGTGTGACAATTATTTCTAGTACATTGATGGCGATATAAATGTGTACTCCAACATCAAGCAAACAGTCTCTTTCCCTAATTTGGTTTTCAAAGGAATTGAGTGGAGCATAATCTTGGGAGGGCAGGCCAAAAAGAAAAGAGAAATCTTTAAAAGGGATTTTACTGACTTACTTTCTTTCTCTCTAGCTCTTTTAGAGAGAAAGAGAGGGGGGCCACACGGTTATTTGATACCCCCATAGAGTTCTAGCACTAGGGGTGTGAGTGAGAATTCCTTATAGAGGAATTAGGAATATATAAGTTTAATTTTGTTGCAAGAACATCGTTCATGAATTGTATATATAGGCTTTAAAAAGCCCTTTTTTGAAAAGCACGATTACTATATTTTCTTTAATCCGAATTGTCACCGAAGGGAAGAAGCACTTCTTAGATTCTTACACTTTTGAACTTTTTGATGTCCTCATCAACGCGCTGCTTCACAATTTTCTTCAAATTTAGTGTTAATTTAAAGTGAAAGTTTGCACTTTATTCTTTCTAAGGAATGTTCATACCATGGGAGAAAAGACTTAATTGTTTGTTTAGAAGTGTTTTGAAGGAGTGATAAACTATTTGGGATACTTGACTGACTATTGAAGTTTGGTTCTGATTTTGTCCCAATATAGGATCCTTAAGGTGACATGTCATGTTGCCTCTGTCTAGTAAATAGGGTGCATCTACTTCTTTTGGAGATTAATTACTTCAGCCTTCAGGTGTTGTCTGCAATACATATACATGCATATAGATAATGTACGATTGGGAAGCAATCCCTCATTTGAGTTGCTTCAAAGTTCTAACATAGAATGGATTCTAGAAATGAAACTAGGGAACTATTTCTAGGATGTGTGGTCATTATGCATGGGGCCTTTTCCCTAGCTCCATGATTCAATCAAAATACATTAAGGTCCCGTTTGGTTCACAGACTTGAGGAAGTAAAGCGAAAGAAAACTCCAACAAAAGCAGTTTTCCTTCTTTAGTTTACAAAGGAAAACAGTGAGAAAAATTGGAAGGAACAATAATGAAATGAAACTTTTTTTTTTTTTTTTCTTCATTACACATTTCATTTTCTTTTTATTTTTCTCAAATTTCAACTGTTTTTGAAAATCTTAACATTAGTTGAGTATTGGAGAGAACACTAGGGATTTTGGTTTTTCCTTCCCTTTTGCATTCTCTTTCTCTTTCCCTTTTATTTTCCATCGCTAGTTCGCAAACCAAACAAAGCAGTACCTTATAAAGAAATAAAGAAAAAAAAATAAAGAAGCAAAAATGCTTCCACATTTACTAAAGAAAGATAACTTTGCTTTCAATGGCCATGGGTACATTACAATATTTGACAACATCAAAGAAATAAATTTTCATTAACATAGGGATAGTTTACAACCATACCAACTCCAACAAGTGTAATCGATAAAGTGATCATCACTAGGGGGTCTTTTTTTCTTCTACTACCTAGAAATATAAACCAGAAACATACTCAACATTTGGCTACTAAACCAACCATAACAAGGACTTTATGTCAAATCCTTTTGACTTGAAGGAATAACATTTGAAGTTATCCACTCAAAGAACAACGTTAAAAGGCGTCGTCTAGGGAACTCCAATATTATTTCAAGCTAAAACCGCTATAGTTGTACTACTTCGGTTAAGATTATTACATCATAGTAACCAAATTATCTTTGGCTGACCACAGACCGCCTACTTCTCCCAAACTCCCATATCCGATCCTTCGAGCTTAGTTTCAAGTTTCCAAACCCTGCGTTAAAGATATAGAAATGAGCTACAATGTCAATGACTTCCCATTTGCTTTTCAAAAGGGTTTTGGATTTCTTTAGGCTATGTTTGGTTCATTAGTGAGAGAATGGAAAAGAGAACACTGAGAAGAACATTTTTCTTTCTTTAGTTTTTTTTTTTTTTAATAACACTTTTCTTTCTTTAGTTAGTAAGCAAACAATGAAGAAAATAGGGCGGAAAAAATTGGGTGAAGATAAAGATTACAAATTTTAAATTTCGTGAGCCACTTCCCCTTTTCTCTTTTCTTGGAGTTTCTACTATACTTCGAAAATTTTAATTTCTGATAACCTCGAAGGAAAAAGTATTTCATTCTTGTTTTCCTGTTCTTTTTCTTTTCCTTCTCTGAATCTGTACACCAAACAAAGCCTTAGTGAATTGGTCCGGTCGTAACCTTCATATGGAGTATCCTCATTCAAGAAAAACCCCTGTAGTCCATGTTTCCCGTGTAAGCTGAATTGCAGCCAAATCGACTACGATCATCAGCAAGTTCAACTTCCTCTGTAAAATTCGAGTATGATGAACTGGGAGAAATTTCGTAGCTATCATATGGCTGCCATGGACTCATCGGGTTTGGAAAATCATACTGTGGAAAGTACTCAGATACACCATGTCCTTGTGGGTAATCCTGTATCAAGCCGTAAACAAAACCAATTTTTTTTTTTTTTTAATTCACGGTCAATAACTTTAATAACAAATAGTATCGAGTATATAAGAACATATAAAGAACAGTTTTAGTCAGGTCCACACCTTCGAAGAATCAAGAATAAAATCGGGTGAGACCCAAATGCTTGAAGGATCGGTTTGCTTTGAACCCTGATCACATTCCACAATTTGTGTTGAATGATAAGGAAAAGCATTAGGGCTCGAATAATTACTCTCATTGCTCATATAACTTGCTTGAAACGGTGTGTCGTTTGAGACGATCAGTGGCTCATTTGAAATTGAAGTTGAGGTTGAATCCAAGTTGCTTGAACTACTTCCCAACTGCATAGCTCTTGGTTCTCCACCAAAGTCACTTGTCTTCAATCCTGGCTCGTTCTTTTTAACGATACGGCACAAAGCAAAAGCTCCCTATAATTGTTCAACAACGAGATACAATATTAGTCCCGCAGCACAAACAAACACACACACACACATAGAGAGATGCGTGTACATATATAGAAATTTGAAGCTAATCCGTTAGATGAGACTGTCTAAGAGTGTGTTTAGAATGACATTTGCAGAATACGTTCCTGCCAAAGATAATTACATTATATCAAGCGGAGCATTATATACCTGAAAATTTTGTGATCCTTGAGAAAAATCATCAGAGAGGCGGTACTCGTGCATTACCCAGTCTGTTCGATCCCCTAATGGGGCACGTCCACGATAGAAAACTAGGGTCTTACGGTACCCAATCACAGCGGACTGACAGACTATTTTCCGGTCTTTGCCAGTGGCTTTCCAGTACCCAGCTTTGGTAGCTCGATTCGTGCGGGACCCATTTGGGTATTTCCTGTCTCGGGGACAGAAGAAGAACCATTCCATATCACGTCGAGGAAGGAAAGATTTCTCTGCAAGGCATGGCTTACATGTCAAACTTCAAGAAACTTTTAATTTTAAACATGAGCTTTTCTTCTCATGGCATGTGCTTTTGTAAACTTAAATTCCAAGAGTAAGTGGCTTTGAAGAGGAAAAAAAAAAGTTAGATGCCCCACAAAATATTACATTCTCATGACTAGTTTAGTTCATAAAGGATGACAAAAGAAGAAATGAAACTAAGTAAATTATCATAAAAGTAACACTTTTCCAACATTGAGCATTTCTCTAAGCAAATAGTACAAAAAATATGAAATGTCATCACTAAAATCTGATTTCGGTTTAGTCTGAGGACAATTCAATACACTAAGAACATATAAATGAGCCGTCTTAGTCGAATTGATAGCACCCACAATGACAAAATGCTGACTATTTCTCCGCAAAATCTAGATGAAAATCTTTGGTTAATTTAAGCTTTATATGTCCTTAAAAGCAATAATAGTTCATATGAACAAATCCAAACCGAATGGATTGATCTCACTGAAAACCACACCGAATAGACTATACATATGAGTCCCCAAGTAAATATTTCCAACTAGTTCATGTAATATCTAGATGAGAATTCAAAGATAGCCTTGGTTTATATTTCCCTTGAACCACCAACATCTCTTTTACACAATTCTTCAAACACTTAGTTCTATTGCTTTTAATTATTCATACTAGAAAATTCAAATGAATTTGGCTTGATCTCTATGAAAAGTGAAAACTAAGATAAATACAAAAGTTGTAAATAACAATGTACATAATTGGTTGTGTATATCATGAATAATACCTGGCAACTCCCATGGATCAAATTTGTACAAATCAATCACAGGAATTACTTCAAGCTCAATCTCCTTTCCATCGGTTTTTCTTTTCAGGTAATATCCAACCAATTCTTCATCGGTTGGGTGGAAACGAAATCCCGGTGGCAAAGATGTCCCTCCCATTTTCCTATTCTTAATTATCCAAAACTTCCAAAACTAGTCTAAAAGAACAGATCTTGAAAATGGTGAGAGCAATTCAAATCTCCTGGTTAAGTGCCCAAACTGTAGGTATTGAAAATTTGGAAGATCCAAAAGTAATAGTTTTTATCAACACAAAACTTTTTATCAAGAGCTGCAAAGAACTTCCATAAAATGCAGCCCTTGAATTTCACAACCATTTTCCTAAAAAAGGAACACTATAATTATTCTTTACTGTAGATAACCCCCCAAAATCCCCTTTGAAATTAGATCTAAAAAAAAAGAGAAAGAAGCAACTGAAAATTACTAACTTTCAACAACACCCAGAATCTGAGACCTGCCGGATTGAACAAAATTAAGCAAATAATTGAGCAAAAAAAAGGGAAGAAGTCTGAAAAATCAGTTAGAACTTCAAAATTGAGAGCTTTCTATGATACCCAGAAGCCAAAATCATTCAAAAGTGCTTAAAACTTGAAGATTTTGTGTGGTTGAGTTCAAAGTTTTGTGACCCAGAAAAGAAATTGACAGGAAAAAAAAAATTTGTTTTGCAGAGCTTTTAAAGAGATGAAGTGAATTTGTGTAGAGTAAAAGCAGAGTGAGTGTAAGATGGGTTATATATAGGGTTTGGAAGAGGCAAACAAGCCAAAAATATGAACACCGAAAGGTTGAGATTGCTTGTCTGGAGAGAACCCCAAAATTCCAAACTGGGGCCCCAAAACCCCAACCCAGTTCACACCTAAACAGTTTGCTTCCCGCCAAATTTAGTACTAAATGAGGGCAAATGACAGTTTGTTGTAGGCCTAGATTGGGTAATGCTATGCTTTTGGTTCCCAGTGATTTGTCAGTTGTACCACATACAAGTACATGCATGTGTTACCATCAATCACTCTCACAACATGGGGTATAATTGTTTATACATTTCAAATTTGGGAAGTAAATAAGTATTCTTTACGAAGGGGTTTATTTTTTAATAGTGTTATGTTTCCCGAATTTGGATTTTAAATATACTTCTTAGATGCATTGACACTTGTACTACATATTGTGGCAGTGGTCAATAGTATCGTATATAACTTAATTGTATGGAATAATGAAATTTGGTCTCCAAAGGTTTTAATAGTTACACTGCATGTAGTGATATATAATATCATAACTCTTACATACGGTAGAATTGTTAAAGCAATAACAAATCAAATATGATACATTCAAATTAGAAAAGTGCTACCATTACTACACTGTACATGTTACAATAAGGCATAGTATTTTTAAGAATTAAATTTGAAATTCAAATTCATTAATATAGCATTAATCTTTATTTTTCTTTACTTTTGTTGGTTATTAGTCTTCTAAAGTCTTAAGTTCCTAACACATCATCGTGAGTCAGCCCAGACACTTTTGCTTAATCTAATGGACAGTTTGTGTCATTGTGGTGGCCCACGGTTCAAAAAAGAGAGGGGGTCCTGAAAGTGCTTAATGAGTTTACGTGACACTTTTTGGACTGACCAAACACACCTCACAGTGGAAGCTCTAAGTCTCATTTTTGAATTCACATGTAGGTGTTAAAGTTTTCAGGAAAAAAAAAATGTTGGTGTTAAAGCTATAATTCCAAATGATTATGGAATTAAATGGGACCAGATATTGAAATTATTGGCAATTGAAACTATGTGTATACCAATGAAACTACTTGCCTTTTATATTAAGAAGAAAGGTTAGAGGAGAATGACAAAGTGTCCTTATAACTTTGAATTAAAGGTGTATCATAAGCTAGATGGAATGACTTTTCATTAGAAGTTTTAACTATTTAAGAGTGTTTGAAAATACATAAAATAGAATTACGTCATTTATACTAGTACTACGGAGTATTATTCTTTATTTCATTTTTATAAAAACTAGAACTATGTTGATTTGATTGATAAATAAATAAAATAAAATAAACGTGTAACAAAAGTGATTTTTGATATAATTGGGAATTATATAAAATAAAAAAATAAAAAAAAAACCTTCCAAAGATTTGAATATATATATATATATACAGTCAGGCTATAAAGAGGGCGCCCTCTCTTTATTAAAGAGAGGACCTCTGTTTTGGCCGTCGGATCGTGTTTTCATTAATGGCAGTTTTGTCATTTCACAGTTTTTAAACACAATCCAACGGTCAAAACAGAGGTCCTCTCTTTAATAAAGAGAAGTGGTCATCTTTAGAGAATCTTTGTATATATATATATATATATATATAGAAACGGTGTGTTTATGAACTAGTACATAACTAGAATGAGGCTTTCCAAACAACACCTAATGACGGCAATTATACAACGTAAGTTGACTTCCCCTAAATCATTACGTTGCTGAACAAACTTAATCCTAATTTATTTAAAACGAATTAGTGTAATGGTCTTCAATTTTGTATCCGGGATTTATTTTTCAACACCCGTGGAAGTAGAACCCACTTAAAGATAACTTCCGAAGAAAAACATGTGGTACCATCCAATGAAAATTAACGTGGTCTCATTGTAATTTATGTGATTCCACTGTGACCAATGACGGAGCCACATGGTGAGGAGTAGGTTCAAGTGAACCCACTTGAACCCACTCAAATTTTTAGGGACAAATATATATTTACATGTAAGTTAATATGAATTGACTCTAATTTTCACAAATGACACCAATGAAATGAAAGTCAAATAAAGAGAAGGGTGTCATTTTGGTCATTTAAGGGTGTCAATTTTGACTTGGTTAAAAGTTAATTTAAACCTGTACTCAACAAAAATATATTTTGTTACGATAGTAAGCGTGTGTTTGATAACCCAATTAAGTGTAATGTTTCAGTACTTATTTTTTCAGTCCTTTTAAAATGTATCATTTTATTGAAAATGAAGTTAAAAACCTATTGAAAAGTACAAGTAAAAAAATTCATCAAAAAAAGTTTGTGATGCAATTTATTTTAATATGTGAAATATTATTTTCAGTCTTACAAATTCAATACTTTAAAATTTTCTATCGGTACCAAGTTTCATTTTTATCAAACCGGAGCTAAGTTGTTGATTGACACTATTAAAATTTAGGGTTAATTATACTTTACCCCCCAGTGGTTTGGGCCGATGCTACTTTACCTTCCTGTGGTTTAAAATTGACCACTTAACCCCCCTGTGCTTTCGGGTAAAGTGTCACCGCTAAAATTAGTGACCACTTTACCCTCTATGGTTTGGTCTGATGACACTTTACCTCCTTATGGTTTGGCTCGGTGACACTTTAACCTCCATGTCCTTTCGGAGTAAAGTATCGAGTTAACACTTTTTTTAGTGTTGACACTTTACCCGAAAGCACAGAGGGATTAAGTGGTCAATTTTAAACCCCAACCGTAAAATGGCATCAGACCAAACCACATGGGGTAAAGTGTAATTAACCCTAAAATTTATTCCTAGCTACACCACTGACTGTGACATATGCTGAGAACTAAATTAAAATTAAATTTAAATAGGGTAAATTACACTGACCTCCCCTGAGGTTTGACGTAATTACACGGACCTCCCCTCTAGTTTGCAAAATTACACAAACCTCCCTCGAGGTTTGTAATTCAGTAACAAAATGCCCCCTCCACTAACGTTCCGTTAGTTTTTTTTATATTTGCCTCCCCTGAAAATTACAATTAGCCCCCCTATATTATAAAATTGTCATACTAAGCCCCCTTTCTCTTATATTTTTGTTCTAATTATAAAATCCCTCCTCCCTCCTACGTTTTTGGGTTAATTTTTTTAGCATTAATTTATATCTACACAAAATATACACAAAATACATATAAATAGGTCCAAAAAAATTTTTTCCAAGAACAAACCTCTGTCAAGTCCCCCTGTATTAATTTTCTAGATCCGCCCCTGCCCTTATGCTTCAAAAGTGGACACTTAAAACCCCTGTGATTGTGGACTAAAATGGAACTGTTATGTTTTCACTCAAAACTGACGAAAATTCTAAAATTGGTTAAAAATATAAACACTTAACCCATTTTGTGATGTTAATTTTGGGGTTAACGCTCTTTGAGTGATTTTGGGGTTAACGCTCTTTGAGTGAAATCATAAATGGGGAGGTCCGTGTAATTACGTCAAACCTCAGGGGAGGTCAGTGTAATTTACCCATTTAAAAATCATAACATTATTCGTTTAAAAAAGCCAACTAATAAAAAAAATGAGAAGGCCAACTTATGAAAAGTTGAGTAGTAGCCAATGGCTCTGAGCAAAAAAAAAAGAGTAGTAGCCAATGGCGATTTAATAATGGAATTATTTTGCCTTTTACAAGTAAAGATAGATTAGGAAAGAAACAAAGGCCATAGCTCAAGGCTTTAGTGGTGTATGGCTACAAAAGTACAAATTACAATAGTGAGCTAATTGGATGGACTTCCAGTTTTCCACCATTGGGCCTTTATATGGTTTTCAATATCAGTAATGCTAGAGTCATCGAATTTGTGCACTGAATTTGGGTATCGAAAAATCGTGATCATTTACTTTAATGGGGCCACTAAAATGAATGGCCACAATTTTTCGGTGCACAAATTCGGCCACCCAATCATTACTGTTTCAATATTTGAATCTTCACTACAGCTATACTAATCTGAACTCTTTGAACTTTTGGTTAAATAAGCTTTACTTAATAGACCCAACTTTTCTAAAATTTGCAAGATTTCCCAAATCTTCGTTATCCAGAACATTACCCAAATCAATATAATAAACAACTATCGCAAAAAGCTTTCTTTAATCCTTTTTCATACATCTTTAGAATGGAAACCAATAAAGAGAATCAAACTGTTTATAATTTTTAATCTAGCATGACAGCAATTTAAACGCAGCTTATCAAATAAAGTTTGTAGAACTTTCATTATTTGGAGTTCCTAAATTGATCCCTGAAAACCTCTCAAGGGGCAAATTGAATGTTATTTCATTATGAATCAAGGTAGGCTTAGGGTGCGTTTGATAAAACTGAAAATTAAGGACTGAAAATTAAGTGCTAACTTTAAGTGCTGAAAATTTTAAGTGATTTGTATTAGCAAAACTAAAAACAGTGTTTCAAGGACTAAAATAGACTGCATTCAATGATAATTTTCAGCAGAAAATTTTTACTTAACGTTTTCAGTGGATTTTCTGCTGTTTTTTCAATTAAGTGGTACATTATCAAACGCACTGAAAAAAATTAAGTGTTGAAAATTTTTATTTTCACCACTTAATTGAGTTTTCAAACACACCCTTAGAGACTAACTTCAGTCACAAAATTATTAAGAATTGGAGCGTCCTAGTAAAGTATTATACCAACCTTTAATAAAAACAAATTTGTCATTTTCTTAAGAAGTAAATCATTTTTGACAAAAACTATGAAATGCTGATTAGCAAACTGAAATTCAAGAAAAAAGGGATAGTAATTGCCAATCATTGATCAAGGGTAATTATGGTGGCCTTGCTGATAGAAAATTGCTTGGTAAGATAAAGTTTCTAAAGTAGTATAGGTGGAAGATAGGAAACTTGTAAGGGCAACAATGCAAAACTAAATTGAGCAAGTTAAGAATATTTCATGCCAAAATTTGTAAATAAAGACTCAAAAACCCCAATTAGGAACATCATTATCGTAGATGCAACAATTCTCTGTTTGGTTCATTTATTTAGTGAGCAAAAAGAAAAGGGGTAGGAAACCAAGAAAGAAAACTAATTCTCTCGTGTTTTCCCGTGTGTTTTCCTTTATGCTTAAATAATATTAAAAGTTAAAAATTATTAGAATCTAACTGTGTACTACATGCATAAGGGAAGTGAAACTACTCACAATATTTAAATATTTAATTTATTTCTCAACTTATTCTCTTTTCGTTCCTATTTTCCTCATCGTTTTCCTTTTATCCAAATAAAGGAAAATGTTTTCCTTTTTTCAATATTAAACTCTCTCTAAACGAGAGCATCTCTCTCTAAAATTCCTCGCTCACTTATCTCTCTCCAGCAACCCTTCTCCAAGGGCTCTCCCACTATGGGGAAGCCATCGATCCTCTTATTTGTTTGTGTCCCTCCTTAGTGGGTGTTTTGTCCCTCCTTTGTAGGGATTTTGTTCATCTTTATGGGGATAGTGTCCCTCTCTATGGGAGTTTTTTTTGTGATTTATTTATTTTTTGTTTGGTACTGCTCCCAGCCTTGATCTCATTGCTCTGCTTGTTATATGGATAGATTCGGCTTATCTTCTTCGCAGATCCAACGATGACTTTTCATATTTGGTGCTTATTCATGCAGATCCAGCTTTCTTTTGCCATATCTGGAGTTATGGTGGGATCTGGTCGCAGTTTCGGCGAAGTTTTGGCGATCTCTAGTATGGGTCTCGTTGGCAACTTTCTCCCTCAACCGGCTCAGTGGAGCTACAAAACTGACATATTTATTTGGGATTGGGGAGTTTGCAGTACGGCTAAAAAGGTTTGTGTTCTTTAATTTCCATGATTTTTCTTACTTCTGTATGCTTGTACTAGTGCCTGTTGGAAAATGCTTTTATGCAATGCAATGTTTCTCTTGCTATCAAAAAAAAATCTAACCAAAGTGTCACACCCCGATTTTTGAAAAGCCAAATATTCAATCAAGTGCATACCCTGATCAATATTCAACCGCCCAAAAATCCAAGGTTTCTAACCTACAGGCTACAGAAGAGAAGAAAAGGGTTACAGGAGAGGAAGAGAGAGGATGGTCGTCCTTCGCTTCGTTGATCGAAATCATTTGAATTGGTGAGTTAACTTGTTATTTTCTTTCAATCTCGTTTGATTGAAATTTAAATGGATAGAATATTGAATTAATATGGTTATGGATTTATGAGATTTGAGTTTTTTTTTTTTACAATGATGATTGAAGTTGTGATTTGAGATTTATAGATGAGCATTGAATATACATTTGAGCAATCATTCAATTTTCGGATTTGGGGTTTTCACTGATCAGAACTGAGTAGAAAATTCATAATAAATCATACGTTACTATTTTCGTGATTCTGTCCACTATGGCCTGTAGGAAACGCGATTCTGCACGTGTTTCGTCTAATGGTATTTTTTCCGATTCTGCACCGTTTGGGCAGAAAATTCATATTACAATAGCAGTTGTATGAAGGTGAAATAAGTGTATTTGCTACATCATATTTTTGTGTGATTTCGTGCTCGTTAATATGAATTAATTTGTTGGTAATTAGAAAGATATGAGTTCTCATGTATAGTTGAGCTTTGTGAAATCGTGACTGTGTGATTTTGTATGGGTTACGATATGTATGAACATGTAGCTGTTAATATGATTTTAAAGAAAATTTGATTAGAGATATATGAATCTCTTATAAAGTTGAGGTTTATGGAAAATGTGGATATATGAACGTTAGAAAAATCCTTAGAGTTCACCACTACTCCTTATGATTTTAGACGGCGACTTTGTGGATGACCTGTCCTTGAGTGATTAGACGGTGACTTCGTGGATAACCCATCCTTATGTGATTAGACGGCGACTACGTGGATGACCCATCTCTTCATTATTTTAAGTCTTATGCCCGGCTTAGTCTATTTCATGTGTATCTAGACATTGTTTTATTGACGTCAAGAACGTAAGGACTAGCTTTTCGGTATATACTCAAATCTCAGTGATACTCCATGGGAGTTGGGACCGGAGTGGGAGTTAGTATGACATTAGGAGACACATGGGATATATGTGTAGGCTGAACTATGGATAGGTGGCCGAGGTGGTGAACATAAGGTGTAATAAAATAAAATACTTTGTGGTGTTTTATTCTTGTGTTTAGAAGTTTGAATTATAATTAATTACCTCTTGTTATGGTTGCATCGTAGAAAGTTGTGGATTCTTAGTAATCAACTTTTCTAATAATTTTTCGTGTTATAATCGTTGTGTGTGGGCGTGAATGTGATAACCATAGACTGTGTGTCTTTAGTTTTGAATTATGTTTTAAAGGTTTTGATGCGAGTATTTTATGAATTTATATTGTTGTTAAACTATGGGTTGGATGATAGTATGACTGACTCTTGAATTGTTACGGATATTAATTTAGAAAGTAATTATGGGTTTGATTAGAACTGTGATAGTTATATTTTGCAGGATAGTGGGCCCACTAACTTTTATGCAGGGCTGGCTCACCATAAATATCTTATGGGTAAGTGTTCAATTGGTATTATTCGGGTTGGGAACCACTACCACCACATTGAAGGAAATTACTCATTTGTCCTGAAAGGTGTGTGGAACTACTGTTCTAACCCGATAGGAATTTTGTGTAATAACGTTGTTTATTGTCTGTGTGACGATATATAGTGTATGATGTGATGTGGTCATATTTTCTTTGTGAGTATTTTTGGTAGTTTATGGGACACCGTTGTTCCCTAAGACTCGTTTTATATATTATTTATTTGTTAACTCATACTAGTATATACTGACCCGGGTGCGTAATGCATTCGGGGCATTTCTATATGAAACGTAGTCGAATGTATGCGCAGGTTTAGTATGTTGAGATTTTCTTTGGAGCTTCTGTTTGGGTGAAGAGTTTGTTACAGTTTTATTAGAGTTGTACTTTATTTTTTTTGTTGTACTTTATTTTATTTCTGGCAGTGTGAGCCATATTTGTATTATTGTAATAAGGATTGTATATTGGGTATTGGGAACGTTGTAGTTGCTTTGACCAATGGATGTATAGATTTTATGCTTATTTATTTTCTTTCCGCTGAACTCTGTAAAGAGGGTTTTTTTGAATGAAAATAATATTTCTTTGTAAATCGAAAGGATATAATATGTGTAATGGAGTTTAATTCCTTTTATAATGAAAATAAATGTTTGGAAATACAGGTTTAATAATCGTGAGTTTTATTTAAAATAAGATCATATACTTGTATTTAATGGGTATTAAATTTTATTTTCAATATAATCATTTGTTAACCTGTGTGAGGATGTCACCCTTGGGGTTTTGACAATTAAATATGAGTCCGGATATATGCTCTTGTTTGAATATTTAGTTGTCCAAAATTCGGGGTGTGACACAAAGCCTAAGGAAAACGTTTTCCTTTGTTTGTTTACTAGGGAAAACATGGAGAAAAGTAGGAGGGAAAAAAATGTAGAGAGAAATAAATAATGAATTTTGTGAGTTACTTTTCCCCTTTTTTTCATGTGTTACAATCACATATTGAAATCTTTTTACTCCTTATGTTATTCAAGTATGGAGGAAAACCCAAGGAAAAATACTGGTATAAAAATAGTTTTTCGTTTCCTTTTTTTTCTTTCAATAAATCCACAAACCAAACAAAACATTAAGGAATGTTCATGAACTCTTGACAAATTAGAGTAACACTTGGGACACAACCAAAAGACACAACCTTCTTTTTGTGTCTATCTCTCTCCTAGTGGTCCTAGTGAGTACTGTGGGGTCCACTGGTACTGTGGGACCCGTCAAGAGAGAGATAGACACAAAATGGAGGTTGTGTCCCAAAATTATGTATTTTGGTTGTGTCCCAAGTATTACTCGACAAATTAACAAGTTATGAATTCATTCCATGGACCCTTTTTATTTAGAAAAAATGTCAATCGCTAATAACTTAATTTAGAAGGAAAAACTTCACCCTAAACCCATTCAATTTATGTTTTGCAGCTTAACTTCAAAATGGTTATAAGAAGGGGAAAAAAAAATAGGTACAGTTCTTTATGTGCATTCAAGATCAATTCTAATTGAGCCACATGAGCAACTATTGATCAATTCTAATTGAGCCACATGAGCACCTATTGTTTCATGGACTACTATACCAATCATGGAATAAAACAATTTTTTATGTACCTGAAAAAGTATACTAAGGGTTGTCCATAATTGTAGTGATAATAATTTTGGACGGAATTTATAGGAAATCAATGGAGAAAATATTCAAAACAATGCCAAGGAAAATACAAAAAATAAATAGACTAGATAGGTTTTGACAGTACAAAAATAGTGAAAAGGAGTAAAAACCTTAGTGTTTAGATCAGATAGCCTTCTACCCTTCATTGAATATGATCATGTAAAACTTTATTAAAAGTTTCAAGATTGTGTTTCCTACTAATAAAAGTATGGGTACCATATTCGAATTACATGACATGTCACAATACTAGAAGAAAACAAGTTATAGATGACTTCTAATTTCCTTAATTTGCACTATAATCATAATTTCCCAGAATGAAAAAAAAAAAGTATATAAATAAATAAATAAAGGAAATTGGATAGACTTTAATTCAAGTTGCTTCTTGAGGCAACCTAAGTTTTCGATTATTTGAAGGGACATTTGTACGATTCGAGTAAGGTTTGCCATCGTCACCTGTTTATGCACAAAGTCGAAAAAATTAAAAATGTTTTTGTGTCATTTTCACTTTAGAGATTAACATTTTGTATGTGAAAGGCTGAATTAAAGGAAAGTTAACGAATTATGATTGATGATAAGATCTGTATTATAGATAATTATTGAGAGGAATTATCATCATTTTCAAGTCGAATACGGCTTCAATTTTTCATATTCATTCGTTAGGCACCATGTGTCCAGAACAACTTCTAAAAAACTAATGACAATAAAGTAAATATGCAATGCCTAGTTTATATATATATATATATATATAGAGAGAGAGAGAGAGAGAGGCTCTAAAACTAGAGGTGTAAGCAAATCAACCCGATCAGTTTTCAAAATTTTCATATAGCGTAAAAACCAAATCAAACAATTTTCACACCTATCGAAAACAGGCTAATCAGTAGACGGATCACTTTTAGCTACGAAAATGTGACTTTTAGCGACGAAATTTAAGTCGCTAAATATGCACTATATTTTAGCGACGAAAATTCGTCACTAAAAGTCACATTTTCGTCACTAAAAACCAATTCGTCAACGAACTGACCCATTTTACAGCCTTGATGTGTATGTGTGTGTGTATATATATATATATTGTAAGCACGGATGAAGTAAAATTCTGTTTTGGTAAGTGAAAACAAAACCAAATATACAATGCATGGTGTTTTTTTTCCTTTTGTTATCAAGGAAAAATTGATAATAGTAATAACAAATAAAATTAGAGCTATCAAACTGAAAAAATGAAAGTTTATCCTTATCCGTGTTACAAAATATTTACATATACAATACCACATTTCTTTAGATTGCAATCTTATCCTACTCTTTTTAAGGGCTAGTCAATGTCTCATTTTCATACCAGTGCTACATAAATGGTAAAAGACATTATTTATCGATAGAGGTGAAATTGATTGCATTAACTAAAACTTCAACCTAAAATTATTAAACCTACAATGTGAATGAATATTCAAAATTCAAACAAAAAAAATATGAAAGACGATTTTTCTTTTTAATTAATTCGTGAAAAACATAATATACATTAAATATTATCGTAATTATTTTAAATTTTGTATGAAAATGAAACATGACATTTTTTTGAAGGTATAAAAGTTACTAGAGGTAAATTAACAAAAGGGTAATAGGAATGGTACTACAAGTGATGAGGTGGCTTTAGTGGAAACAAGTGAATTGAGGTTCTTCAGTAAATAAATAAATAAAAATTGAATTTGAGGGTTTCTTTAGGAAAAAAAAAAAAAAGAAGAAGTGAATTTGAGGTTTGGTGTGAAGTGGGAGTAAATAGAAAAAGTAGGTCAATTAGTGAGTGAATAATGAAAGAATTAAGATGTTCTTTTTATGGGGAATTGAATTGGAAAATTTGAAAGAACACCTTATCCTTGTCTCTCTTTGGTCTACTACTTTCGGTCCTTTGTCCATTACCATGGCTGGATGCATTATCATCCCCACCTCAAACCAACGGTGTGTGTGCATCTATGTGTTTGAGAGAGAGAGAGAGAGAGAGAGAGAGAGAGAGAGGGGCATGAGTTGGACAATGAAATTTGGAGAGTTCAGCCAAAATATATGAGTTGTGCATAATTAATGTCTTCGGAGACCTTTGGATTGCTATATGAGTAATGGATGAGTTTTTGAAGCAATGGCATGCTTCTTAAATCCTGAATCTCAAGGTTCTAAATACTTTCAACAGTTATATAGATGTTATGACAATAATTAATGATACCACATATTAATACATGTGATATAATTGATAAAATATTTGAAAAGTAATTTTGAGATTCTAATTTGAAAACTACAGTATTATTCTTTTGATAATACCCGAATAGAGTGAGAAATTGAATGATTTTGGACTGATTTAATGATGGATTGTCAAAATTTTCCCATCCAATAATGTATTGCTTTAGAGGGCGTTTGGCAATATTTTTTGGAATTTGTAAATAATTTTGAAATGTTTGACAAATGAGATTTTGAGACTCAATGCATGGTAATGTTAGACTCACACTCAAATCTCACATTCATTCATTTATACTCTGAAATGGACCAATGAGGAGAGGAGAGGAAAGAGATTGTACAGTGATGTGGATTTCGGTGGATTCCACAGCCTTTATTCTCTCTCTATTAATCCACATCAGGGTATAAATAAAAAAAAAAGTATAAAATTTGGGTGTTAGTAAGTCAATCGTAAAAATTTACGACCCGTTAAAAGCCACTTTTGACAACTTTTAATAAATAAATAAAAATGGGTTAATTACACTTACACCCCCTGTGGTTTGCCCGATTTACACTTACTCCCCTATGGTTTAAATTTTTGCACTAATACCCCCTGTGGTTTAAACCTAAGTGCAAAAGTTAAATTTTCCATCCAAACTAACGGAATGGACTCTCATTTTTGCATTTACACCCCCAAAATTTCTTAAGTTCCTATTATGAAATCCATTAACTACCCAATTATCTAATGAGTGTTTGTCTAAGTCTCGTATGGGTCTCAAATATTTTGTGAAGTTGCTATCTCCTCACCTACTAATTATAAATCTTTTCAGTTATACCTGTATTTCGGTGTCCAAACTAATACCACTTGCTAACACATATATCATCATATAATATGAAAGCATTTAAACAAATAATCATTTAAGCATATAAATGCATTAATGTAGATATTATTATTCGGCCCTTCACTGGATCCCACTCCAGTATTTGTCCCACCTCACTGGGGGAGCTTTTTCCAGCTAGTGTCCTTTTCTGAACACTTTTCACGGACAATTCGAGGGGAAGTACGGACAATTGGAGGGGTAGTATGGCAACAGTCATAAGATTGGGCTCATTTCTTCCAAATTCCAACAGAATGTGTAACACCCGTACCCGGGAAAAGGGTTAATTATCATTTTTATATGTATATTAATTATCGTTTTTATATTTAATTATCATTTTTATTAATTAATTATCATTTTTATATGTATAAAGTACGGGTGTTACACATTCTGTTGGAATTTGGAAGAAATGAGCCCAATCTTATGGCTGTTGCCATACTACCCCTGCATTTGTCCATATATACTACCCCTCGAATTGTCTGTGAAAAGTGTTCAGAAAAGGACACTAGCTGGAAAAAGCCCCCAATGAGGTGGGAGTGGGATCCAGTGAAGGGCTGAATAATAATATCTACATTAATGCATTTATATGCTTAAATAATTATTTGTTTAAATGCTTTCATATTATTTGATGATATATGTGTTAGCAAGTGGTATTAGTTTGGACACCCAAATACGGGTATAACTGAAAATATTTATAATTAGTAAGTGCGATAGCAACTTCACAAAATATTTGGGACCACGTTGGGACCCATACGAGACTTAGACAAACACTCATTAGATAATTGGGTAGTTAATGGAATGTTTGGGGGATTTCATAATAGGAACTTAAGAAATTTTGGGGGTGTAAATGCAAAAATGAGAGTCCATTCCGTTAATTTGGATGAAAAATTTAACTTTTGCACTTAGGTTTGAACCATAGGGGGTATTAGTGCAAAAATTTAAACCATAGGGGGGTAAGTGCAAATCGGGCAAACCACAGGGAGTGTAAGTGTAATTAACCCAAAAAAAATTCTGCGATTAAAAGGAATAGGAAGTCAAGATAGCCAACACGTGATTATTGCATCTGAATGGTACATTTGAGAGAGAGAGAGAGAGAGAGAGAGAGAGAGAGATGTGATGGGTTGCTTTCCAAAACCAGTGGGATGCACTGTGGGAGAGACTGATGTAAATGGGACTGTGTAAGCAAATAGCCATTTTTGGCTGCATCTGGACAAAGTTTAGGGGTGTTGAAAAAGAGTAATGTTTGGGGAATACTGTTACACATTTAAAATATATTTATATTTTGAGGTAGGCTAATGAGAATTTTTTTATCTTTTTTTTCATTAGCCCACTTCAAGATATGGATGCTCTTTGAACGTGAATGGGTGTACATTTAATATTATTGTTTGAAAAATTAATCATTTGGTCAGTTGGGAATTGGAGGCTGCCTCCAAACTCCATTCCAAAAGCCAAACAAACCCTAAAGAGAAAAAAAAGAAAGAAAAAAAAAATTTAAGTAAAACAAAACAAACAAACAAACAAGGGTGGCCCCAAACCCTATCTCTCACAATCTACCACTAATCCCACTAAAAACAAATCTACCACTAATCTCACTAAAAACAAATCCATTATCCTCTAATTATTAGTGTTTAGTTGAAGGCATACATATTACTATTTCTCTAGATCATGATCAGTGGCGGACCTAGGTAGTCCCCAGGGGTGGCACAGGCCCCCCTGTACTTTTGAAAATTACGAAATCACATATAATATTTTATAGATTTTACAAATAAGCCCTCCTAAAATTCACAAAGGCCCCCTCTGGACTTTTAAAAATTCTAGATTTACATACAATATTTTATAAATTTTAGACACAGGCCCCCCTGGACTTTTGAAAATTCTAGATTTATATGTAATATATTACAGGTTTTAGAAATAGGCCCCCTAAAATTACACGATTTACCCCAAACTAGGGGTGTTAAACCAATTTTACAGTTTTACACATAATTGTGTATAAGTAGACCTAAAAAAATTCGCCTCGGGGGCGCTGCCCCCGAACCCCCGTATAGTTTAGGCCCCCCCTGACCAAAAATCCTGGGTCCGCCCCTGATCATGATTCACGAGTCTTTGGGATGTTCATGAAATTTACACCCCAATGCCGCGTCAGCATCCACGTGTACCTACCATCTAGGGCCATGGCGTGTCGGTCCATTGTCGGATGGTAGTTAAGTTAAGAGTCTTACTTATGATTAAATTAAGCAAAGTTGTTAGACTTGTAAGTGAACATTTTGAAAGTGATTTCGGTTGGTATATTCAACATTAAAATCATCTATTTTGTCGCGGGGAGACATGATTTACAAAATTCTAATTCTAATTCTAATTGTGCATTAAACAATTGATTTGTATGTCTCATTCTTGAAACATGTCGAATATTGAAAAAATGTTTAGGTAACACGAGAGTACATTGCATGTTGAGATGAGAAAAGGTTATTTAAGTGGAATTCATGTCCCTAAATAAAAAGGTCCAATAATTTACGGTTCTAGAGGTATGGGTCGTATCCAGATAATTCATTCTCATTAATTGTAAAGTATCACGTTTGCAACGCGAGTAGGCCTGGGAATTCGACTGTCTTGGGCAGACTTGGACGGGTAATAGGTGGATTGGGCTTAGTTGGGTTTAGGTCGGTGATGTATTTACATAATTGAGTTGGAAATGAATTGGGCATGCCCAATCACACACCCACTAATTGCTCTCTCTCTCTCTCTCTCTCTCTATATATCCAAATAGCTTATACACACACAAGTGACAAGTATACTATATATGTATCATATCACACAGACTTATACAGGTACACATTATGTATATAGGCACAAATACCATGTCTATACACATTATATACATTGATACACATATATTTATATATAAATAGATACACACATACACACACACACATATATATATATATAGGGAGAGGCTCTTAATTGCATTGGGTAAGTGCACTGGGCTTTTAAGCCTAAAAAATCTGAGGGCTGCTCTACTGACTCACGCCCTGTCTCGCTGCCCCGCTGACCCGTGCATTTTTAGGCTTAAAAGCCCAATACACGGGGCCAATGCACTTACCCAGTATACCTAAAAGCATCTCCCTGTATATATATATATATATATATACTAGTCTTACACCACGTGTTTTACACGTGGTTGGTACACAAGAGGTAGATACTAACAAATTGATGCTGAGCTTTATTTGTAATCATTGGGTTTGGCTTTTTCGATTAAATTTCTACTTTCCTCTAAAAACAAAAATAAATAAATAAATAACAAAAACAAAAAAAACATAGTAGAATCACATCAAAAGTATAATAATAAATTATTTAGATTATAAAATATCCTTCAAGTGTTGAAATAAAGTACTCAAACACTTCTTAACTATTTTTTTAATTTATGTTTAAGTTTTCATAAAAATAAATTCTCACAATTTTGACTATTTTTTGGTCTTACTAATTATGTGGACATATGGGTGCAAGACTATAATTTGGAATGAAAATTCTTAAACTACTTGGAAAAACTACAATTATGGAATTGTAAATTAATTTCAAATTGAAAATCTCCAAAATTAAATAAAACAAATATTAGATTTGGATCCAAGTGGTGCTAGAAATTTTAAAACATTTAATTTCCAAAACATTCTGAGCTACTTCTGATCCAAAATTCTGATATAAAAAAATATATGGCTATAAATTTTATTTTCAAAACGTATGACACAAAATGTTTCATGTTGTTTTCAACTAAAATTCATCATTTTTTTATTTAAAAAGAATAAAAATTGAAAAAAAAAAAAAAAAATAAAGGAAGATGAAGAAGAAGAAAATTTAGATTTCCAAATCTTTTCAAAAAAAAATCCAAAAATTAGTAATCAGGATGGGAATTTGAAATTCTGAAGTTTCGCAATCAATGAGTTTCTCTATTCCTAATAGTATGAATTTTTGTTTACTACATCAATTCTGATATGATTCGTCCAAAAATCAGTCATATGTATTCATATTTCTTTTATAGATTACGTTGAAGGAAAACTAATATTTTTTCCCTTCTTAGGTTTTAGAAGAAGAATAATTATATAATTAATTCCTTTTGATGAGGATAATTTTACAAAATGAGATAAAATTGTTACAGGCTTTTTACTTTAAAAAATAACTAAATTTGATTTTATTGACTTCCATTGTTTGGTCACCAAAAAATAAAAAATTTCTTTGACATGAAAGATTTGAAGTAGAGCATGTACATTAAAAATTATCAAAACTCAAAAGGACTTTTAACATTTTAGAAAACTTGACTGAAGATCGTGATAAAATAAAAGGCAAAATTATATCATTTTTTTCATAGACCAGAAATGAAAAAACAAAAAAAAAAAATTGAAGGCGAAATATTTAATTCATAAGATATGAGGTAAATATATATAAAATGGCATATGACTATTTGATGTTATCATGATAATGCAAAGGAGATTAATGTTGTAATAACCTGCATTTCCATTTAATTTAAAATTCATTTTTATATTTAATTGGTATTTACATTGTCATATTTAACTTCAATTATTATGGACTGCTTCATTTAAATACATTTCCCATGTTCTAATTATTATCTCTTGTGTTATTTCATATTAAAATTCTTGTTGGGGTCAAATTGTAATTTTTACAAAATTAATAATACCTGTGTGGATTTCAAAGTCTGTATTTCAAAACGGTGAAAGTAACTTCTATTGACTCAATCAGCATTTTTATGAAACCAGAAAATCAATTCTTACGTTAAAATGGAATTCCTGTATTTTTGTGGTGACCACCGCGCCCCCGAAAATACCAGTTTATGTTCAAAACTGTCCATGTTGTGTTTAACTTCCACAGATTTTGGAAGTGACCGATTTAGACATTTACTTTATTTCCAATTATGGCAAGTAATCTTTTGATAAGGCATTGTTTGGGAATGTTTAGCTTATATGTGCAAATGTTGTGTCCATAAGCTATATTGCCAAACACCTCAAGATTGACCCCTATTGATCTACACTTGCCTCTTCAAAATCTGATGGTGTATATATGCTCATACGTATGTATATGTGCTGTTAATATTAGAGAGTTTAAGGTTTTGTTAACTTAATTAGAGAGTGCTAAGTGAGTTCTTAATTTTTGCTTGGTCTCCAAGTTCTTAAACTCTATATAACAAAGCTCTTCATCACACACACACACCTTTGATTCTGCTCTTCACAAACACTAAACACTGAGAGAAAAGAGAGAGTGCAGAGAGTTCTTCAGAAATTATATAGAGAGAGAAAGCCCTTAATCCCCATAGCCAAAGCTTGGGTTTGAATTTCTTCAATTGATTTCCTTTCTCAACAAACACTACTTCTCTTTGATATCAGTGAGTATTCTAAACTCACTAAGAATGTAATTTCATATTAATTACTGTGTAATTGTTAAATGTTGTAAATCCCCATTGATGATTTTTACGTATGAAGTTCATAGCATAAAAAATCATGAATTTCTAAACCCAATCAAAATTCGTTTTTAGAGATGAATATGGAAGATTATAGTATGTATTGACTATGTTTGAAGTTTTAGAGCTTAATTCGTTCATATAAGAAAGTATATTAAAAATGAAATTTTGACATGTTTTAGTTTATCATAAAATTGGAGAGTTATAGTTAGAATCATGTTAAATTAATCATAGATTCTTAATCCTTGTTTAAAAAGGAAGAGATCCATATACAACATGATATACATACTTACAGAATTGAAAATGGGTTAAAAAGACCCCTGTTTTACTGAACCAGAGCAGTTTCTGCGGAGAAGATGAAGCCTCAGCTTCATCTCGCGCCACGATCGCGCGCGCGAGTATCGCGCGAGCGACCCGCGCGAGCGACCCCTCGCGCGAGCGGCCCGCGCGAGCGAGGTAGGCTTCCCCAGGCAGACGTAAGAGTTTATATATATATAATTGAAAATTTGGCTGGTCGCGCGAGCGAGGGTCGCGCGAGAACCCCGTCGCGCGAGCGATCCGCGCGCGCGACCTTGCTTTCCTCAGGCAGACAGAAAAGTTTATTAATAAAAGGAAAAATGGGCTTATCGCGCGAGCGACCCTTCGCGCGAGCGGCCCGCGCGCGCGAGGTATTGCAGTTTCTGTTTTTGTCTGTTTTTCTGTTAAGGGACTGTTTGGATGAAATTTATATACTGTTGAGGTTCTGTTTGGGAAACTTGGTTAATCAGAACTCTATTTGGTTATGTTTGAATGATTAAAACATTGTAGTATGACTCATTAATTCCCGTACGCGTGTTATTCCTTTAAATCAGCATTTTTGTTTAAGTGCATACCATTCATGTGGGTCAGTGGTACATGCATAGGGGTGTCAGTCTGTGTGGAAAAGAGTAATGGTAGTGTGGAAAGAGTATGAGTTTGTGTTTTGTGGTTGTGGTTGTGGTTGTGGTTGAGTTTGTGGAGAGGGTATCTTTGAAATGCGACGGTGGCAAATATGGACACTCCCTGACGCCCATGGAAGCGTTAAAGTGTGTGAAGCCGAACTCGGACACTCCCTGGCACCCATGGTAGTGCCAAAGTGTGGCCTACGGACACTCCCTGATAACTCGAGTCTGGATACTGTGTGAGGGGTCGCCCCGGTATTTGCATGGCGGTTAGGGTATTCAAAGTGTGAGGCATTGGACACTCCCTGGTACCCCGGACCAAAGTGTGAGGCAAACTGGACACTCCCTGGCGCCCCGTTGCTAAAGTGTGGTTGTCTGAGTGTTTCAAAGATACCAGGAGTAGGATAGTGGGTTGTTGTGGCTGTCGAGAGAAAAGAGTCGGCAAGATGAGTGTGGTACATTGTTCTCATACACGGTCCCATCTGTTTAAATTACCCTCTTTAAATAATGTTGTGAATGTTTTCTAAATGAGCTCCTTACTTCAATAATAAACTTGTGGATTTAAATGGGAATTGGAAAAAGGTAAGTTGGTATGTTTTACATTCAAAGTTATGTTTTTAATACTCACCAGCTTCTTGAAGCTGACGACGTTGATGCGTCCTGGAAATTCGTGTTCAGGCTTTTCAGGTTACAATCAGGAGGAATCATACGATTATGCTAATTAAGAATGGCGGCTGTTGGGACGAGAAACTATTTATTATATGTTTTAAGTTTATCTGTTTTAAGTGATGAACTGTTTTGTTTTAAGGACGACTGTAACAGACTCTAAGATATTATTTGATTTTCAAGGCGGTCTGTGCCTTAGTTGACCCCGGTTCATAAGATGTAATAAGATAGAAAATTTTTGTAAGCCTTGATTGCTTTACTCTGATTATTATGTTTTGTTGTTTGACGTTTGGGGACGGAATCGATCCTTCAAACTGTCGCGACCTACGGGTCCATAAAGGAAATTAAACGCTTTCCTTATTTATGCTACGTCGGGGCGTGACAAATGTAGGTAGTTGGAATGTCTTTGAGAAGAGTATAGAGCGAATCTACATATAGAGAACATTGGTGTATTTTATGCAATGATCCACTAACCTAATAACTTGACTGGCTCGCCGCATTGGCCCTTAAAATGCTTAAGCCCAAGTTGTTAGTAGCAGCCCACTTAGTGTATAAGAACCACACTACCTTTTTGCAATTTTTTGATGTGGGACGGGATCCCATACTCTCCCCCACTTGTATAAGTGACGTCCTCGTCGCATGGCCTAGTAGGATTTGGGTCTTCCCTTAGGCTGTGTAAGGCCATACACCCTCCTCCGGGCACGATTCAAGTCTGCACACTTCTGGCTGAGGTCTACTCTTATACCCTTATTTAACGACCCACCAAATGAACCACTAACCCAATAATTTGACAAGCTCACCACATCGACCCTTAAAATGCTTATGTCCAAGTTGTTAGTAATTGCCCTCTTGGTTCTGCAAGTACTACACGAACTTTCTATGATTTTTCGATGTGGGAAGAGATCTCACATTTTACTTTAAGAGCTCCACCTATGTTGTTTGTAATTAGATTTTTATTCTTAAATATTTACGGTGTCCTATAATAATTGGGTATTTTATTAACAATATATAGGAGTCCATATGTCAATGATGTTAGCTAAGTGTAGGAATCTATTTATTGATGATATTAGCTAAACTTAAATGATGAAATTGACATATAACGATGAAATCCAAGAACAAAAAAAAATGTAGGACTTTTATCAACTTTCCAAAACATAAAAATGTGGCATAACACCCGACCCGACCCGGAATAACACCATTTGACCCGACCCGACCTGACCCGACACATTCACATACAGGACCGACCCGCGAGTCTTGGGTATTTTATGCACCCCTAATCGGTGGAGCCACCCTCAGCATACTCCCCCTCCAGGGTAGTAGCCATCCTCACCAACTCCATCCCCTACATTTATGGGGACAGGGTATTCTGGACAGGGAATGTCCAGGCATAAACGCCGTCAGCTTACTTCAGCTGAGTGAATAGAACTCTCACAATATCATAGGTATAAAGTAATACCAATTATTAACGATATATAGTAATGATACTAATAATATCTTGTTCTTTTTATTCTGAACTCATCACCCGTCTCTTCTCATTTTCAAACCCGTAGATCGGTTATACCGACTCGACTGGCTACCCCAAACTGATTATATCATCACGACATACTAGTGTTCTTGTTCACTGCTTTTAAGAACCCTTACTGTTCACTACTCTTAAGAATTCTTGCGAACACTATACATCGCTCTCATATAACGACTAGTCTATAGACGTACCATTACTCGTGTTTATCGCTTTTAAGAACTCTTACAGTTCATCTCTTTTAAAAACGCTTACGAGTACTATACACCCATAGCTCCAACAATCCTGGTCAAATCCCTAATACTCGCTTATCGGATTCAACCTGAGTGAATCATTCGCTCGACTAAACACACCCTTATTATCACATAACCCTTACTAATTTTCTAAACCTGAATACAATACTCCTTAGGATACTCATACCCATTATCATACCCCATCATCCATTTATCCAAAATATTGCATAATAGGAACATGGAACATCAATTAAACAGCTAAGCATTATGAATTATAAACTTAAAGGAAACATCCATGTTCTGCTTGGTTTGATCGATTGAAGGAAGTGAAGTTCGATCGATCAAAGTGTGCTCGACCGATTGAAGTGGAGATGTCCTCAATCGATTGAAGTCATTTCAATCGATTGAGACTTTATTGCATTCGATCAATTGAACCTAGTTCGATCGCTCAAACGTCGTCTTTCCCAGATTCTGGCAGTGAACGTCCACAACTGTTAGGGCATGTTTGGATCCTTATTAAACGTCCAAAACTCGTAAAACATTATAATTAAGCTACCGAGTGAGTTCGGGACTCACCGAATGTCGTAAGGTCGTGTTTGACAAGCTTTTGAGCTCCAAGCTTGTATGGCTCCTTCTCTTCTTTCTCCTTCTCTGTCTATATCTTGTCCTCTCTCTCTCTCTCTATCTCTCTCTCTCTCTCCCCCAGACTGTGTGTATATTTATATAGTATGTGTGTATGTATATATAGATGTGTGTATATATATATCAAACACAAGCACACACACACTCTCTATAATCTCTAGTTTCCAAAACACTCCCACATACACGAAATACATACATATATATATATATATGGAAGGGTAAGGGTAGGTGGCATTCCAGTGCACAAATTGAGATAAGATTTGTAGTTGCGTTCGATCGATTAAAATATTCTCGATCGATTGAGAGTAGATCGAACAATTTTGATCGATTGTATAACACCCACATTTGTGTTATTGCATTTGCATTACATTGTCATGCATGATAATGTGATGTGGCGTGTCTTATGACACATGGTTGAGTGAGTTTGGACTCACGAGTTGATTTGGGTGTCTGTATTAGAGAACCCTTTGAAACTGTGGTGATTGAGAATTTGTTGTTGTGAAGTCTCTCCGAGTATGAGACGGTCACTGTGGAATACTTTAAATGTTTATCTGAAAATAAATGTTTACCTGTGTATTTCAATATCTGTATTATTTTCTATTTTAGAATTTATATCTGTTGTTAGTTTTAGTATCCTGGTGAGAACGAATTAACACGCTATTAATTCGATAGGCTAATTAGCAACTTCGGAAACGTCATGTAGAAATTCGTGTTTTAGCGACCAAACGAAACTTAGTCGAAAACTTTTATAATTTTGAGGTTTCACTTATAAAGCTGTGAATAAGCTGTGTAGAAAGTTTTAGAGACTGTAGACACCCCAATTTTGACCAAACGTCGAATTAAGGGGAGTGTTACCTCTATGATCCGATGATGACGATGCCCGAACTAACCTAGGACTTCCACAGGTGATTCAAGCTCTTCCGAAAGCTCTTTCAATTTAAAAATAAAAGAAAAAGGAGAGAAATTCAGCATGAACCCCGAAAAACAAAGTCAACAGTTGACCCAGTGAAAAGTCAACGGGTCAAAAGGGAGTCAATCATAAAATTTTTGAATTTCAAGATGAAAAGTCCCGGTAATTGTTCATTGGGTCTCCCTTATGCTAGAAATGATTTTTAAGAATTTTTAAATGAAAGGAATCATGGTGAAATCGAAAGGCTTTTAAGGAGAATTGTGCAGAAAATCGATATTTTGCCTTCGGAGGGAGAGTTGACTTTTTTTTCCTTAAGGATTTTGATTTTTTAGATTTTTTTATTGAATCCAAATGGGGGGTATTTCCTTAATTACATTTAATGTCTTAAGTAAATACATAAATTAAACGACATTTACTTAAATGACATGAAATGAAATTAAGGTGCTGAATAGTGCTGAATTGCAGTGCAGAGTGCTGCATTTTTGTGAAAGTTTGTCCGAAATTAGGTCAAGCTTATACCTTCAATGTGGCGGCGGAAATTAGGGTTTTGGCTACGAAATTTCCAAAATGCCCCCCTAAAGATTGCCTATAAATAGAAGGTGTATATCCCTTGTTTGAGAGGTAGAACATTAGAATGTTAGAGGAGAACATTAGAATGTTGGGAGTCCTTTATTGATTCTCACCCAAAATCAAGAGAGTATTAGAGAGGTTTGTTGGAAGAAAGAGCAAAGGAGGAGCTTAATCACCATTTGGAAAGCCTTAAAGCAACCAAGAAGTTGAGGATCATTAGAGGTAAAACTCTAAACTAATTAGTTCAATGGTTGAAGCTTAATAAAATTTTGAAGAAAAGCCTTGGTCATTTTCTTTTGATTATGTTTATCTCCTTGGATTTATAAGACTTTCAATGTCTTACTTAAATCCATGTGTTTAGAGGCCTTCAATGTCCTTATAAACTCATGATTCATGAGGGGATTGAGGTTTTATTTTTAGTATGTTGAGTTAATGAGTCCAAACTTCATCCATAGTTTGAGATCATTACTTTGAGGTTTTATGAAGTCCTTCATACTTCATTGAAACCCATGAGTTCAAGTGTTATTAGTCTCCAATGACCATCAAATGGTAGGAGAAGTAGTCTAGTTTAAGTCCGCCTCCATGGCTTAAGCTAATCTTTTTCTTAGGTTTGAGGAGTTCTTCATACTTCATTTAAAACCTACATGTATGTGTGTCTTTAGTATCCAATGACCATCAAATGGTAGGAGAAATAGTTTGGATCTAATCTAATCCCTATGGTTTAGGTTCATATGTCTCAAGATTTTATGAAGGTCATTCATACTTCAATGAAATCTCCAAATATCGATGTCTTTAGTCTTCAATGACCATCAAATGGTAGAAGAAATGGTTTGGTTTTAAGTCCAACTCATTGGTTTGATAGTTGGGGTTAACAAACAAAAGTTGAACTTGATAAATGAAAACAGTGAGTTCACAAACTGTTTTTGATCAAAGATTTTTAGTTCGAAATCTAACCGTTGAAATCAAGTGAAACCAACGGGAAAGTGTCAATAACACATTAATCTACCACTGTAATTTTTGTTTTAAGGTGGTTTTATGTTTAGAGGGGTTTGATCATGAGTTTTGTGAGTCAACTACAATCTGCCCAGAGTTTCAGAATAGTTTCAGAACAGTAAAACGTTTTTGAAATTAGTAAATCAGAGCTTTAATAAAGTATTTGTGACCCAAAATAATTTTTCCTAAGCAGATTAATGTGTTAGGAAACCACCCTAAAAAGAACAAAGCAATTCTGATCTTTTTACTTTTTTTAAAAAATCAAACAAAATCTCTGGACAGAGAGTTGTGAAGTGCTGAGTGATGTTTAGTGTTTGCCCAATTCCCGGAGATCTAACCGTTCAAACCTTGATTTTCTTTTTGGGTTAGAAACTAGACTCACAGAGGCATATTGAGCCCAAAAATCATCAAGATCAAACCACGAGTGTCATGCCTTTTATTTCTTTAAATTTCGGGTCTGCTCTCTGTAATTTATAAAAAAACTGCTACTATTTTTTGTCCAATCTTATTCATTTCAACTCAAATGGTTCCCTAATGTCTTGGGACCTAAATCATGTTTTGAATAACGATAATTTAGCTTAAATCCAGAGGCTAAGTGATCCAAATTAGTGAATAAATCCATGTTTTATTCTTGTTCACATTCATTCATTCATGTACATTAATGCTTATGATTAGAACTAGCTATTGAATAAAGTTGGATTTCATGCTTATTAGATTTAAGCTAGAGGATCATGATTGATTGTTTTGATATCATATTATTATATGAAGCATGTGGACTAATCTTTGTTTTGTAGCGCACTTGAGGTATAATTTCTCATCCCCTCTCTAGTTTATTGCATTTTTTTTATTTTATCGATTTTTTGACTTAATGCGCGATACCTTAGAATTAGGAATTGTTTTACTTGTATATATGGATTGGAGACCCTTTTTCTTAGGTTTTACCTATTCACATGCATTTGCATGTTTAAATATTCGCGGCCGGATCCCGGGTAAGTTTCCTAGTTCCTTATTCGCATATCATCTTGCTTGCTATTTGAACTATATGGCTTTTGAATGATATTTTGTCATTTGCAATCTTATACCCTTTGGACATGCTTTTGTAATGTATATGTAATACCTATGTATTATTTGAGGGCACATTTAAATTAATAATTCGATTAGAAGGATGTTGAGTAGAGGCCTATCGCAAGATAGGATGAGAGAGGGTGTTTTAGTCCGGCGGGCTCCTTCCTCTCTCATTCCATAATCCCCGGACCTAGTTAATCTCTGGTTTCTAAAAGATCAGTTTGCTTTAAAGATGGTTTCTTAATTTTTCCTTTTAAAAATTAAGTGGCGACTCATTTGTTTTGAAATTGATTTTGAGAAAGCATTTTAAAAGAAAAGCTGTGGGTAAGTCAACCTGCGATATCCACAATCTGGCGACTCTGCTGGGGATCGAACCCAGAATCTCTGGTTTCGCAGACCAGATTTCTGATTTTGGGTTCACTCGAGGATTAGACTTGAAAGCATCATTTTAATCGAATTAATTAATTTTTGTGTGCCTGTTGCATTGCACTTGCATGTCTCGCCAGTCGATTGCACGGAACTATGACCTTGGAGGCTCGGGGCAACCCGGTCGGTCAAGTCATCATGGGACTGTGTGATCACCCTTGATCTCGTACCATGATTTGGTATATTAAGCATCCTATCGGATGTGTGTCAAGGGTCCCTTATTTGACCAAAACCCAGCCTTTGCATAGTAGCTTCCATAGAACCTTTCAATCTTAGGAGTCAATTCTTGATTAGGATTATATGCTAGGAAGTTTTGTATGCCCGGAAGGGATTACTTGAGATGATGATGATACTTACTTGATATAGGATGTGTAAACTCTTAATCACTTTTGAGAAATTCCTCTTCATGTCTCATGACATTTGGGAATATGTTAGACGTTGATTATAAGATTACATCTCTGGTATCATGATTTGCTAAGCATCATTGGCCTTGTATGTATCCAAAGTCATGAAAAGTATGGTGATAATCCAATCGTGTGATCCTTCTACCCAAAGAATTTCTAATCCATCTTTGAAAGCAAACAGATTTTTGCCATCATTATCCTAAAAGTTTTCAATCGCTCTTTCCAAAAAAGAATATTTGAAATCAACCCTTGTTAAGATATATTTTCACATAATCATTTTCTAAGGAAAAATCAAAAATTTTGGGAGCTTTTCTTTTGGAAGAAATGTTCTTTAAATGAATTTCAAAATTTCAACCCGATCATCTTTATCGATAAATCTTTGTTCTCGTTCAGAATCCTTGAGAATTGTTTTTGAAAGATCTCATCATTTTAAGAAAATTTTTTTTTTTTTTTTTTTTTCGAAAAATTTTGAACACCTAACCTTTGGAAGGGTAGCAAGGATCACAATGAGAGGTGAAATTAGCGCATTTGACATGAATGAGGATTTTATGTGCTTATGTGTATATGTGTTAGAATTAGGATTTTCCGTTTCTTTGGCATATAGAATAGGCACACACACACACATGCATCACATTCGTGTGACATATGGACCATTCATTCCCAAAACTTTCAAATAATGGTAATAAGCAAATTCTTTTTTTTTTAAAAAAAAGGAACCAACAAAACCTTTTTTCAATTTTTTATAGGGGCAAAATAGCACTTAATACAGGCACTGTTTGGTCTAGAGGGCCCACGGCAAGGTTAGTGAGAAGAGGATACGTTGACATGGCCGAAGAGAGAAACAATGAAGAGATGGCCGGATTGAGGGTACTAGTTGAGCAGCAGGCAGAACAGATGCGAAGACAGGCTGAAAACATGAACCGAATGATGGGAATGATAGAGGAGCTGAATCGCCGGCCGCCGCCGCATGTAATTCCACCCATTATAGACCCACCTTTGGGAGGAGGAGACGGAGATTGGTTTGACGATCAAGAGGCACATTGGAACGATGCACTAAGAGCCAATAGGGACAGAGAGAAAGATGAGAAGGAGAAGCTGCTGACCGAGAAGATAGAAAAGTTGGAGAGGGTAATGCGCAAAGCTCAAGGGGTGGATACTTATCTGATGGAACTGGAAGGGTTGTACGACGGAGTCCATGAGACACTGCCAGCTGGTTTCAAAATGCCCGTCTTTGATAAATTTGATGGCACAGGCAACCCCCGCAGTCATGTCCGAATGTGCATAGGAGCTTTTCAGCCTAGTGGACTGAGCACTACCATGATGGCTGTCCTTTTTCAACAAACCTTAACAGGAGCTGCTCTGTCATGGTACCTTACACTTGAGCCAAGCAAAACCAGAGTATGGGAAGAAGTGATTAAGGCGTTTGTGGCACAGTACGAATACAATCAAGACTTGGATGTCACTGTCCGAGATTTGGAAACAACCAGGCAGGGGAACAAAGAATCATTCGCCGAATACTTGAGTCGGTGGAGAGGAAAGGCAGCTAAAATGGTACAAAGGCCGTCCGAGAAAGACCAGATCCGAATGTTGATGAAAAATCTACAGCCGGTTTATCAGGAGAAGATGAGATTCCAGTCAATCAATACCTTTGCTGAGGTATTCGATGTAGGAACGAGAATCGAAGAAGCAATCCAAGAAGGAACAATCAAGAAGGAAGAACCACAGAACCGATATCGGAGGCCTAGCTATGGGTCGAATGGAGGGCATTCGGGAGGTCACTCTGGCCCCACCGATGTCAATGCACTTAGCGAGCCGGAGAGAAAGTTCGACATCACCAAAAGTCATCCAAGAGGAGGAGAGGATAAGCCAATGAGGAAGTTTTCAGATTTGGGAGTATCATTATCAACCGCCCTCGACAGGCTGTTAGCGAAAGGGCACCTCCGCCAGTTGGAACCCCGACCCCCGCCGAGTCCACTCCCACCGTACTTTAAAGGAGACCTCTACTGCAAATATCATCAGCAAAAGGGCCACTCGACTGATCGGTGCATGAGGTTAAGGCATGACATACAAGACCTTATCGACAACAAAGTGATATCCGAGCCACCTGTCAAGGCTCCCAATGTCACCAAGAATCCATTGCCAAACCATCGTGCTGTACCACCGCCATGAGGCCTGTACTTCTTAGGAATGGGAGAAACAACATTTGATCCATCCGAGCTAATCACGAAGGTCGGGGAACCAAAGAAGTTCTATCAGTTACCAGAAAATCCGAAAATCTGTATGATTGGAAGCCGGCCAGGGATATGGGAGAATGAAGCAACGGGGCAGTCAGATTGGTGGGTTCAAGGAAGTAATGATCGTGGCATAGACCAAGTGGAAGAGGATGACCTGTGGTATCAAAGCGACGAAGAGGCAAAAGAGGGCTCAAAGACCGTTTTAGAAGTCGACGACATTTGGGCAAAAGAGGAGATAGATCATTTGACCCGATCTGGTAGGCACTTCAAGCCGCACGAGTTAGAGGAAGATCACCCGGGGAGGGAATTGGAGAAAGGGAAAGGAAAGATGAATGAGGAAGAAGAAGAGGATCGGGTCCTAAAGCAAATGAAGAAGACCCAGGCTAACATCACTGTCTGGGGGTTGTTGATTGCCTCCAAACGTCATAGGCAGGCGGTCCTAGATGCTCTGAATCAAGCTGACGTGTCTATCGACACCACCCCGGAAGACCTCATAGGATTGATCGGCAGGATCCCAACTTCGGCTATCACCTTTTCATCGAATGACTTACCTCCGGGAGGACCTACGCTCAACAAGCCACTATATATCACCGTTGAATGTTTGGGGAACACCGTGCCCGCTTGTCTCGTTGACAACGGGTCTGCTCTTAATGTATGTCCCTTCCGCACAGCCAAGCGAATGGGCCTAGATGAATCTTCCTTTGTGCCATCTCAACAGAAAGTCCGGGCATATGACAACACCCAAAGAGCAGTCATGGGCATTATCTTTCTTAATCTCGCTATCGGGCCGATGGATAAAGAAGCCGAGTTCCAAATCATTGATATCCCCGCTTCCTTCAACCTGCTGTTAGGGAGACCTTGGTTGGACAGTCTGGGTGCTATACCGTCAACAATCCACCAAAAGGTTAAGTATGTCTGGGAAAACAAAGTCTGGGATATCCTCGGAGACAGTTGGGTTCGATCATCTGAAGCGTCGTCAAGTGCACCGGTCCTAGAGTTACAGCTGCAAGAAGAAGAAGCGAAAATGGGGGGATTCGAGTTCATCAGCATGATAGAAGAAGGAAAGTCGGGAGAGTCCCTACCACCCCATTTTGATCAATATGCTAGTCCAGTCGTCGCCGGAATCATGAAGAAAATGGGTTTCTTTCCAGGATTGGGGTTGGGGAAGGATCTCCAGGGCCTACCAGAGGCCCCAAGAATCCCTACTCAGACTCACACTCATGGTCTGGGGTACCAGCCAACAAAGAAGGAGCTGAGAGCCAAGAAGAAGGCCGTCAACGCACCGCTGGACCCTTACTTGAAGACCCTCAACGGGTATTTTGTAAAGGAAGGAGAGGATTTCCCCTTCTGTGGTTTCCCAGAACCATGGATGGACCAAAAAGACAAATGCATGAAGCCGGGGTTCGAGATCTTCTTCTCCCACGAATTTTCGGGGTACAAAGACCCATTTCTGCAAACGCCTAAAGAATCTGTTGCTGCCGAGGACTGGGTTGGTATGCTGGACGGTTCTGCCATGAAAGATCTGTTAGGCGAAGGGAACGCAGAAGTCATGAAGGAGGATCCCGGGAAGACCAAAGGTGGATACGTCGAGGGCATGGTGGAGGAAGCCGCCGAAAGTGAAGAAGGTGAGGAAGGGAAGGTTGAGGAAGAAGAGATGGAGAAAATGACCAAGACAGGAGGTCCGGAAGAATACTTTATTACTGGCCTGGGAGGAGAGCACAAGAAAGAGTGGGTTTTGAGTCTAGTGATAGGTTCCCCCCACACCCAGAGTCTGTAATGGCCCAAATGAGGCGTCTTTCAATTTCCATGTCTGTTGTAATCACCCCAAAGAAAATCAATGAAAGTATGACTGATTCTGCCTACTCGAACGCGCTTAATGAATGTGATGAATGTGATGATCATGAAATACCCATTGAACTGCAAAAATTAATTGAAAAAGAAAAAGAATCTGCATGTAAAATCATTGAGGACACCCTAACAATTAATCTAGGAAATGAAGATAATCCTCAAAATGTCTTTATCGGCTCTACACTTAGCAATAAAGAAAGCAAAGAACTAATCAGTCTATTAAATGAATTCAAAGATGTTTTTGCATGGTCTTACAATGATATGCCAGGTATCGATCCAAAAATAGTCCAACACCACATCCCCCTCTTTCCCAATTCCAAACCCGTAAAACAAAAATTGAGGCGGATGAGGCCAGAATGGGCACTTAAAGTAAAAGAGGAAGTTGAAAAGCAATTAAAAGCTGGATTCTTGATGGTCACCGAGTATCCGGAATGGATTGCCAATATTGTACCTGTCCCAAAAAAGGATGGTCGTGTTAGGGTTTGCGTTGATTTTCGAGATTTAAACAAGGCAAGCCCTAAAGACGATTTCCCGTTACCCCACATCGATGTACTGGTTGATAACACTGCGGGGCATGAGCTTCTATCTTTCATGGATGGATTCTCTGGATATAACCAAGTCCTCATGGCGCCCGAGGATAGGGAGAAAACCACGTTTATCACTCCATGGGGGACATTTTGTTATAGGGTCATGCCATTTGGACTTAAGAACGCAGGAGCAACATATCAAAGGGCTGCCACCACTTTGCTGCACGATATGATCCACAAGGAGGTGGAGGTGTACGTAGATGATATGATTGTGAAATCCAAAAAGAGGGGAGGGCACCTTGAGGCTTTGAGAAAATTCTTTGAGAGATTGAGGGAGTTCAAAATGAGACTAAACCCGCAAAAGTGCACGTTCGGAGTCACCACCGGGAAGTTATTGGGATTTCTCATTACTCAGAGGGGGATAGAGGTAGACCCCACCAAGATAAAAGCCATAATCGAAATGCAGCCACCAAAAAATGAAAAAGAACTGAGGGGATTCTTGGGGAGAATACAGTTCATCAGCCGCTTCATTTCCAAACTCACCTTGACCTGCGACTCGCTCTTCAAACTACTCAGAAAGGGAGAAAGATTCAAATGGGACACCCCGTGTCAACAAGCCTTCGACAAAATCAAAACCTACCTCCAAAACCCGCCTGTCCTGTCACCACCTTCGCCTGGGAGACCCCTGTTGCTCTATCTCTCCGTATCCGAAGATTCTATGGGATGTATGCTGGCCCAAGAAGGAGAAGAGGGGCACATGGAGAAAGCCATTTACTACCTGAGTAAGAGAATGGTCGGATATGAGTTAAAATATTCACCCTTGGAGAAAGCCTGTTGGGCCCTGGTTTGGTGTACACGTCGCCTCCGCCACTATATGTTAGCCTTCCCCGTGATCCTAATCTCCCGGATGGACCCGTTAAAATACCTGTTCGAAAAACCCGTCTTGACCAGTAGGATTTCCCGTTGGACCATGATGCTGGCTGAGTTCGATATCAGATATGCCACCTCCAAGTCCGTAAAAGGAAGGGCCGTCGCCGAGTTTCTAGCCGACCTCGCTGTAGAATCTGAGGACAAGGGAGACTTCAAGTTCCCAGATGAAGGAATAATGGAAGTAAGAGAGGATCTGTGGAGGATGTATTTTGACGGAGCAGCCAATCAATTAGGTTATGGAGTTGGAATCATTCTGATAGCGCCCAATGGGACCCCTACCCCGTTAGCTGTCAAACTCAGGTATAACTCGACCAATAACACCGCAGAATACGAAGCCTGCATAATTGGGATGGAAGCAGCCCTGGCTTTGAAGATCGGACGGATTGATGTTTTCGGAGATTCCAATTTGATCATATCCCAGGTCCGAGGAGATTGGAGGGTAAAACATGAGAAATTGAGACCTTACCATGACTATCTAGAAAGCCTGAAAGCGCAATTCCGAAAGATTTCCTTTTACTATCTCCCTCGTGAAGAAAACCAACTAGCCGACTCTTTGGCTACCTTAGCCTCGATGATCCAAATCCCTTCCAAGATTGCCATGATTCCGCTGTCCATAGAAGTAAGGAATCAACCGTCATTCGAAATGATCACAGCCATAGAGAGAGAAGATGAAATGCCTTGGTATGTGGACGTATGGAAGTTCATTAAAGAAGGAGAATACCCTGAAGGAGCCTCAGAAAAGGACAAGAAGGCGGTACGACGATTTGCTGCTCAATTCGTGATCTACGCAGATAAACTATGGAAGAAGTCCTACACCGGGTATAATTTGGAGTGTTTATATGGGAGGGAAGCTAAGAGAATGATGGAGGAAATACATGAGGGAGTATGCGGGCCCCACATGAACGGGCACATGCTGGCGAAGAAGATCATCCGACAAGGGTACTATTGGACGACCTTGGACAAAGACTGTTGTGAATATGTTAGAAGGTGTCACAAGTGTCAGATTCATGCAAATTTGATGCACACCCCACCGTCGCAGCTCTATAGCATGACCACCCCTTGGCCATTTTCTGTATGGGGGATTGATATCATTGGTGAGATAGTTCCAAAGGCTTCCAATGGGCACCGGTATATAATCGTGGCGATCGATTATTTTACAAAATGGGTAGAAGCAGCCTCATACGCGACTTTGAAAGCCAAAGATGTGGTGAGTTTCATTGAGAAGAACATAATCTGCAGATATGGAGTCCCGAACGAGTTTATCTCCGATCATGGCAGCCATTTTCAGGGAGAAGTCATCCCGCTCTTAGAGAAGTATAAGATCACTCGCCATCAGTCATCCCCGTATAGGCCCCAGACGAATGGAGCAGTAGAGGCAGCGAATAAGAATGTTAAAGCAATCTTGGGGAAGACGACAGATACATATAAGGATTGGCATGAGAAGCTGCCATTTGCCTTATGGGGGTATCGGACGTCAGTAAGGACCTCAACGGGTGCTACGCCATACTCGTTGGTCTACGGGATGGAAGCAGTCCTTCCAGTCGAGGTGGAAATACCCTCTCTCAGAGTCTTGACAGAATGTGAAGTGGCAGAATCAGAATGGATACGAGGAAGATATGAAGAATTGATGTTGCTTGATGAAAAGAGGCTGACCGCGATAGACCATACTCGGGGGTACCAGAAGAGAATAGCTCGTGCTTTCAACAAAAAGGTTCGCCCAAGGAAGCTTGCTGAGGGTGACCTGGTCCTCAAAGAACTAAAAGTGCCCGTTTATGACCCCAGAGGAAAATTCAAACCCAACTGGGTCGGACCATACATCATTAAGACTCTCCTTTCCGGAGGAGCAGCTTATCTTATGGACCTGGACGGGGTTGAATTTAAACAGCCAATTAACCTCGATCGCCTCAAGAAATACTTTGCTTGAAACCATTTCTTTCAAAGCCTCCTACCTCGATGAACTACGCTTGACCTGATTCCCGCTAGGGGATACGTAGGCAACCTACTTGGTTCGGTCATTGAAAATAAAACCGCCCGAGCGGCGTCTTCCTTCAAGCCTTAGACCGAACTACTGCAGGCCTGATACCCATTCTGGGATAAGTAGGCGGGCTCTCAAAAGCCTTCGGCCCATGAAAACCTAAAAAGAAAAAGGCCTATGATAAACTAGGGGCAAACTGGCGTTTGCCCAGAACCACTTCGAAGTCCCAAAACTAGGGGCAAACTTCGTTTGTTATCCGAAGAACCCAGATATTTACCTGAAACCCATCTCTGGATCTCCTGGCTATCAAAATAAGTACTATAAGGAAACAAATGAGAATTCATGGTATAGAAGGAATAAAGCTTTAAGCAAAACACAAAGTAAAGTAAAGAGCCAAGAAAAGACATTGAAGGGAGAATTTTTCATAAAAGATTAATCGAAGGAGTGAACACTTTGATTAAACATGTTGGAATTTTCCTAAAGATGACAACACTTCTGAAGAAAAAAAAAAAAAAAAAAAAAAAAAAAAAATCACATTCAAAAACGTAAAAAAAGAGTAGGCAGGGTCTGTCAGAAAGTTTTTTTAAAGATGGCAAGCCTTTCCCTGTTTTCGTCTACTCTATTATACATGCGTCTGTCAAGCTCGTCTCGCAACCAAGGTCTGAATCCCTAGAAGATACCTAGCAGTAGGCACAGTCGAAGCAGGAATCCCTGGGCATGGAGCAACCATCCTGCTGAGCCAAGCCTCAATGAAAGCCTTCACTATAGAAGGGCGCAAAGTGGACCCCCTGGTGAAATCAGTACTCACAGATCCAGTAGTATCCTGCAAAAGTCCAAACTGACGGACCACCCGATCGGGAATGTAGAAAGTAGTAGCACGCAAGCCCGGTAACCAAATGCCGGGTCGCCCAGGAAGACGTACAGCAATGGAGCGATAAACCCACTGCGGACAGATCCAACAGATGTCATTGGAAGAGAGGCCCTGAAGCCAACCAAGCCATGCATCGGCGGAGTAAAACAAGTTGTGAATCTCCATACGATCGTAGGGAAGTGACCCGCGAAGATGGGAAGGGTGTATAAAGAGGTCCAAACGCTCCATGAGCCAGATCTGCAAAACAAAAGGTGCCCCGACAGATAACATGGTCCCGGTAGCATTGGCGTGATCTAGACCTATCAGAGTCTCGCCAAGAACCAGCATAACTGCACTCTTCATCTCTCTCAAACCGCAGGCAATGGGTATGAGAATGTCGGAGGACGACTGAAAGAGAAAGTAAGAAAGCATAGCAATCGATAGAGCACTACGCCGTATAACTTGATACCCGCCGTCGTAAGGATCCCCAATGAGAGCGTAAACCGAAGAAAGACGCTCAAAGTCTACCTGTCTGTCACGAATGAAAGAGCCCGCGACACCGCGGGATATACGGAGAAGGGCTGCCAGGTCCTGAACATACCCGGCTTGCACCAGCGGAACAGTCAGATCCGCGAAAGGGTCAGTATGAAGGATAGCACTGAATTCTTCAAACAAAGGACAAATCTCTTGATGACCAAAACGGAAGACGTGGAGTAAAGGATCCCAACATTGGATAGCAGCTCGAAGAAGGCCCTCATTTAAGTTCATCCGTCGGAAGGAGAAGAGATCATTCAGTCTGAAACACTCAAAATTGAGCCTATCAATGCCGGAAAGGGTATCCATCCATGGGAAAAGGATTTGGGAGCTAATGGGGGCCATTTGGGGAGAAAATAAAGAAGGGAAGATGGTGTTTTGCGGAGTATTGGGGAAGAAGAAGTATAAATAGGAGAATGGAACCCCACCTACCCGCGGCACTTAGTTTTCTGTGCACGGCCGTTGACGAACTGTCGTGCAAATCCGCGTCTGTCACGGTTAAATCGGTTCAAAGAACCTTCATTTCCCCCCGAAATTCAAATCAGGTCCCGAAAATTGAACTTAAGTCCCAAAAAAATAAATAAATAAATAAATAAATAAAAATTGCCCTCATTACACTTCTAGCCCCTGAGGCTATTTTTAGGATCAATTTGGTCCTCAAGTTGAAATGGATTTGAGCCCGCGGGCTCCAGATTTTAAAAAGTTGAAATGGATTTGAGCACGCGGGCTCCAGATTTTGAAAAGTTGAAATGAATTTGAGCCCGCGGGCTCCTGATTTTGAAAAGTTGAAACGAATTTGAGCCCGCGGGCTCCAGATTTTGAAAAGTTGAAATAAAGTTGAACCCGCGGGTTCCCGATGTTGAACATTTGAAGATAAATTTAAGTCCATCAGACTCCCAATTTAGAAATTTGAAATAATTTGAGTTTGATGTACTAGACTCCAAATTTATGAAAGTAAATGAAATGAAATTTGTTTGACTAAGAAGGGAATTTGCTTGAGTCTAATGGACTCTCGATTTTAGAAAATCGAATTAAGTCTGAAAGACCCCGGATTTTTAGAATTGAACTGATTCGAGTCTGACTTGAATTGAGTTAAGTCTGGTTGACTCCCAATTTTGAAAAAAATAAAATGAATTTGAGTTTGTTCGACTCCAAATTTTGAAAATTGAAAAGAATTTGAGTCTGTTCGACACCAAGTTTTGAAAATCGAAAAGAATTTGAGTCTGTGCGACTCCAAGTTTTGAAAATTGAAAAGAATTTGAGTTTGTTCGACTCCAAATTTTGAAAATTAAAAAGAATTTGAGTCTGTTCGACACCAAGTTTTGAAAATCGAAAAGAATTTGAGTCTGTGCGACTCCAAGTTTTGAAAATTGAAAAGAATTTGAGTCTGTTCAACCCCAAGTTTTGAAAATTGAAAAGAATTTGAGTCTGTTCGACACCAAGTTTTGAAAATCGAAAAGAATTTGAGTCTGTGCGACTCCAAGTTTTGAAAATTGAAAAGAATTTGAGTCTGTTCGACTCCAAGTTTTGAAAATTGAAAAGAATTTGAGTCTGTTCCACTCCAAATTTTGAAAATTGAAAAGAATATGAGTCTGATTGACTCCCGATTTTGAAAAATGAAATGAATTGGAGTCTGATTGACTCCCGATTTTGAAAAATGAAATGAATTGGAGTCTGATCGACCCCGAATTCAGAACAAATAAATTCGACGGGGCCGAAGAGCTGCGGATTTTTCAGAGCAAACTCACTCGACACCGGAGTATAAGGCGCGTAGCGCATCTCAGTCGATCAGATGATTCTTGGAAGACACCGGGGTATAAGGCGCGAAGCGCATCTCAGTCTTTCAAAAGCGTGGTTCCTCACTCGACACCGGAGTATAAGGCGCGTAGCGCATCTCAGTCGATCAGATGATTCTTGGAAGACACCGGGGTATAAGGCGCGAAGCGCATCTCAGTCTTTCAAAAGCGTGGTTCCTGATTCGACACCGGAGTATAAGGCACGTAGCGCATCTCAGTCGATCAGATGATTCTTGGAAGACACCGGGGTATAAGGCGCGAAGCACATCTCAGTCTTTCAAAAGCGTGGTTCCTGATTCGACACCGGAGTATGAGGCGCGTAGCGCATCTCAGTCGATCAGATTATTCTTGGAAGACACCGGGGTATAAGGCGCGAAGCGCATCTCAGTCTTTCAAAAGTGTGGTTCCTGATTCGACACCGGAGTATGAGGCGCGTAGCGCATCTCAGTCGATCAGATGATTCTTGGAAGACACCGGGGTATAAGGCGCGAAGCGCATCTCAGTCTTTCAAAAGCGTGGTTCCTGATTTGACACCGGAGTATGAGGCGCGAAGCGCATCTCAGTCGATCAGATGATTCTTGGAAGAAACCGGGGCCTAAGTCGCGAGGCGCCGCCCAGTCGATTACGTTGAAGAGAGAAAACTCAGGTTGACACCAGGGCCTATGTCGCGTAGCGTCGTCCAGTTAATTGCGTTCGTCCTTTTGGCCAAGACTGCCAAGCATCTTGAAGAAGAATCAACCTGTGGATTATAGAAACTCCAAATTCTAAAGAACAACTCCTCTTTAAGTAAAACGCGAGCGTTAAGTAAGGCATGGAGTGCATCAAGAAACATCAGGATAGCACGATTTCGAATCACATCACTTAAAGAGCATGAATTTGCATTGACAGCCATCATTGTGTAAGCACGTGCATCACGATAGTATAGGTGCATTCATCCATATGATTATTTGCGCTTGTGTGTTGGACCCTTGCCCGAACTACGTCTTGGTCTGACTCCTGAATGGATACGTAGGCAGCTCACCGTTGAGCACGACCAACATGAACCAATTGGAAAGCTGTTCTTTTTGCAACGCATTTTGTTTTTACCTGAGTTCGACTGTATGGTCAAAAGGCCTGTCTTCACACAGGCTTCGACATTCACTTGTGACGCGCGTTGCTCCACAAGCTCGGTCGAAGAGGGGCAAACTGTAGACACCCCAATTTTGACCAAACGTCGAATTAAGGGGAGTGTTACCTCTATGATCCGATGATGACGATGCCCGAACTAACCTAGGACTTCCACAGGTGATTCAAGCTCTTCCGAAAGCTCTTTCAATTTAAAAATAAAAGAAAAAGGAGAGAAATTCAGCATGAACCCCGAAAAACAAAGTCAACAGTTGACCCAGTGAAAAGTCAACGGGTCAAAAGGGAGTCAATCATAAAATTTTTGAATTTCAAGATGAAAAGTCCCGGTAATTGTTCATTGGGTCTCCCTTATGCTAGAAATGATTTTTAAGAATTTTTAAATGAAAGGAATCATGGTGAAATCGAAAGGCTTTTAAGGAGAATTGTGCAGAAAATCGATATTTTGCCTTCGGAGGGAGAGTTGACTTTTTTTCCTTAAGGATTTTGATTTTTTAGATTTTTTTATTGAATCCAAATGGGGGGTATTTCCTTAATTACATTTAATGTCTTAAGTAAATACATAAATTAAACGACATTTACTTAAATGACATGAAATGAAATTAAGGTGCTGAATAGTGCTGAATTGCAGTGCAGAGTGCTGCATTTTTGTGAAAGTTTGTCCGAAATTAGGTCAAGCTTATACCTTCAATGTGGCGGCGGAAATTAGGGTTTTGGCTACGAAATTTCCAAAATGCCCCCCTAAAGATTGCCTATAAATAGAAGGTGTATATCCCTTGTTTGAGAGGTAGAACATTAGAATGTTAGAGGAGAACATTAGAATGTTGGGAGTCCTTTATTGATTCTCACCCAAAATCAAGAGAGTATTAGAGAGGTTTGTTGGAAGAAAGAGCAAAGGAGGAGCTTAATCACCATTTGGAAAGCCTTAAAGCAACCAAGAAGTTGAGGATCATTAGAGGTAAAACTCTAAACTAATTAGTTCAATGGTTGAAGCTTAATAAAATTTTGAAGAAAAGCCTTGGTCATTTTCTTTTGATTATGTTTATCTCCTTGGATTTATAAGACTTTCAATGTCTTACTTAAATCCATGTGTTTAGAGGCCTTCAATGTCCTTATAAACTCATGATTCATGAGGGGATTGAGGTTTTATTTTTAGTATGTTGAGTTAATGAGTCCAAACTTCATCCATAGTTTGAGATCATTACTTTGAGGTTTTATGAAGTCCTTCATACTTCATTGAAACCCATGAGTTCAAGTGTTATTAGTCTCCAATGACCATCAAATGGTAGGAGAAGTAGTCTAGTTTAAGTCCGCCTCCATGGCTTAAGCTAATCTTTTTCTTAGGTTTGAGGAGTTCTTCATACTTCATTTAAAACCTACATGTATGTGTGTCTTTAGTCTCCAATGACCATCAAATGGTAGGAGAAATAGTTTGGATCTAATCTAATCCCTATGGTTTAGGTTCATATGTCTCAAGATTTTATGAAGGTCATTCATACTTCAATGAAATCTCCAAATATCGATGTCTTTAGTCTTCAATGACCATCAAATGGTAGAAGAAATGGTTTGGTTTTAAGTCCAACTCATTGGTTTGATAGTTGGGGTTAACAAACAAAAGTTGAACTTGATAAATGAAAACAGTGAGTTCACAAACTGTTTTTGATCAAAGATTTTTAGTTCGAAATCTAACCGTTGAAATCAAGTGAAACCAACGGGAAAGTGTCAATAACACATTAATCTACCACTGTAATTTTTGTTTTAAGGTGGTTTTATGTTTAGAGGGGTTTGATCATGAGTTTTGTGAGTCAACTACAATCTGCCCAGAGTTTCAGAATAGTTTCAGAACAGTAAAACGTTTTTGAAATTAGTAAATCAGAGCTTTAATAAAGTATTTGTGACCCAAAATAATTTTTCCTAAGCAGATTAATGTGTTAGGAAACCACCCTAAAAAGAACAAAGCAATTCTGATCTTTTTACTTTTTTTAAAAAATCAAACAAAATCTCTGGACAGAGAGTTGTGAAGTGCTGAGTGATGTTTAGTGTTTGCCCAATTCCCGGAGATCTAACCGTTCAAACCTTGATTTTCTTTTTGGGTTAGAAACTAGACTCACAGAGGCATATTGAGCCCAAAAATCATCAAGATCAAACCACGAGTGTCATGCCTTTTATTTCTTTAAATTTCGGGTCTGCTCTCTGTAATTTATAAAAAAACTGCTACTATTTTTTGTCCAATCTTATTCATTTCAACTCAAATGGTTCCCTAATGTCTTGGGACCTAAATCATGTTTTGAATAACGATAATTTAGCTTAAATCCAGAGGCTAAGTGATCCAAATTAGTGAATAAATCCATGTTTTATTCTTGTTCACATTCATTCATTCATGTACATTAATGCTTATGATTAGAACTAGCTATTGAATAAAGTTGGATTTCATGCTTATTAGATTTAAGCTAGAGGATCATGATTGATTGTTTTGATATCATATTATTATATGAAGCATGTGGACTAATCTTTGTTTTGTAGCGCACTTGAGGTATAATTTCTCATCCCCTCTCTAGTTTATTGCATTTTTTTTATTTTATCGATTTTTTGACTTAATGCGCGATACCTTAGAATTAGGAATTGTTTTACTTGTATATATGGATTGGAGACCCTTTTTCTTAGGTTTTACCTATTCACATGCATTTGCACGTTTAAATATTCGCGGCCGGATCCCGGGTAAGTTTCCTAGTTCCTTATTCGCATATCATCTTGCTTGCTATTTGAACTATATGGCTTTTGAATGATATTTTGTCATTTGCAATCTTATACCCTTTGGACATGCTTTTGTAATGTATATGTAATACCTATGTATTATTTGAGGGCACATTTAAATTAATAATTCGATTAGAAGGATGTTGAGTAGAGGCCTATCGCAAGATAGGATGAGAGAGGGTGTTTTAGTCCGGCGGGCTCCTTCCTCTCTCATTCCATAATCCCCGGACCTAGTTAATCTCTGGTTTCTAAAAGATCAGTTTGCTTTAAAGATGGTTTCTTAATTTTTCCTTTTAAAAATTAAGTGGCGACTCATTTGTTTTGAAATTGATTTTGAGAAAGCATTTTAAAAGAAAAGCTGTGGGTAAGTCAACCTGCGATATCCACAGAGACCGATTAGGAGTTTTGAAAACTCGTGGGGAGGTAAACGTAATTCCCGAGAGTGTTGCCTATATATAGATAGAGATGAACTTAGATTTTTCATAACTTCTAACCTAAATTCCAAGAAGGAAGCTAGAGGGAGATTTAGTTGCTTAGAGCTTTGCGACGCCAAACGACGACCTTTTGTCAGTCTGTTTTCTCCCATATTTCATATTCGAACTCCTCGAGGTAAGAGTTTCGTTTTGATATATGTTAGGGCTTGTTTGGCCAAGTTTTCTGAAAAGTTATTTTCTAGAATTTTTCATAAAAGTTGATAAATGGAATTTTGATCCATAGGAATTGTACTAGACGGACTTCTGCACGTTCTTTGTACACGGGTTTTCTTTGAATCGAAGTTTAAGAGCGTAAATCGGAGGTGAGTGATTCAACTATGTCTTTGGAATGATTTCTTGACATGTATTCATGTTTTGTGTGAATAGCATGTATTTAATTCTTAGAGATATATTGTGTAGTTCATATTGGGCATTTATATTGATAAGTAGGCTCAATAGCACGGTGATATGTTTTGATTACAGCGAGTATGGTGATATGTATTTGAGCATGTTAAGTTGCTTATTTGGGTCAGAAGGAGCACGTGGTCACCGTGCCATTTTGTGGAGCCGATATAGGCATTAAGGTCGCACGATTGAAGAGAAGAATCGTGGGTCTTACCCTTTCGCGTGGACTTATTGGCGAGGAGTCACGGATTGGGAGTATGGATGGGCACGTGAGTCTCCGGCGACTAGTATGAATTGTAGAGATGTGAATGCGGACATGTTTATCATTCATGTGCATATGTTGTTTCATTCACTAAGCGTTAGCTTAAACAAATCGAATATATGTGGTTATTCAAACAACCATTTCAGATGTTAATGCTGGCGAGGAATCGCAGAAGTGAGCACGTGGGTTGGGAGTTCTTTTAGAAGGCAACTTGAACGTTAATCTTGTAGTTTTGGAACAATAGGAATGTTGTAATAAGAATTCTTATGGTTTTTAGTTATGTTTAACTTGGTATGTTAGAATGAATCTAAAACGTTGTAATAGTTAGTAACCTATTATAACTGTGCTTCGGTAATATGTTAATACAGTTAGGATTGCTTCGGAGTACTTTCGGAAGTGTGTGTTTGATCGCCGTTTGAATTTAAAAGCTTTTAAACTTAGAAAACTCTGCAGAATGAGAAGCTGCCATAAATCAGTCGACTGGTTAAGAAAACAGTCGACTGGAGCCTCTGTTTTCAGCAACTCACTGCACTCTTTTAATTGAGGATCATTCGACTGGGTCCTCGACACAATCGACTCGATCATGTTTTCAATTCAAATATTTTGTTCAGGCCAGACTTCAGTCGACTGGACCGTATCAGTCGACTGAAAATTTGAAGCCCCAGTCGACTGGGTGTAGAAAGCAGTCGACTGGATGGTGTTTTAAAACCCAACTTTCTGATGGACCAGGATCAGTCGACTGGGTCTGAGGATCAGTCGACTGGACATTTAGTTTTCAAAATGACTTGTTTATTCCGCTACGTGTGTTCTTCAAACTAAATTTTGGGAACGTTAATGAATTGGTTTAGCCTCGGTGGCGTGCCACGGGCTCCGGTTCCGCTATTGTGGGACCGGGCTGTGACAGATTGGGACCGATTTGATCGATTGAAGAGGGGACTGTTGGGAATATGCCCTCAAACCAGTTAGTTGGACAATGGAATATCATAATGCATTTATGCATGTTAGTTCATGAGATGAATATTAGACTGGAATCCTTAAACAACATTGTATGTGGTTCATTTATGTATGTGATTACACATGTGAGATATGAATCACAAATCCTTGTTGTTTCAAGTAAGTCACGGTGGATGATAAGTCTGGATAACTTATCAGGTATACACTGTAGCATGATTAACGTCTACGGGGTAGAATGATGAATCTCATTCATAAGAGTCTTTGACTCTTGGTTAATATGCTAGTGCACTCGGTGCATTGACGGACCTGAGTTAAACCTATTGACACCTAAACGCTGTCACCGTCAATAGGAACTCAAAACTTGTATAGGGATACATGTCCTTAATCCTGAGACAGTTATGGACGCAAGTTGTATGCTTGGTTGCTTTGACTTACCAATCAGTGAGGTCTTGCAAGATCAACACCTGGGTATCTTGGGTAAATCAAGTATGCAACGTTGGGAACATATATTGTCAAGATGGAATTCTACCCTCTTCAATAAAACGAAGAGTAAGCATTCCCTCGAGAATGTCACTAGGAGTGATTACTGAGAGCTGGCCAGCCTTGTCAACAAAGTGTTGTTGTTGACATGTTTAGTAATCCAAGCGTAGTGAATGATACTTGAGGAATATAAGATGTACTATCTATTGGGTCGACAGTATCTTAAGACATACATCCCAATGATAGATACGAATACTGCCTGGTATAGGGACATCCGTATCATATTATACAAGTCTAGCAATCACTTATGTATGTGTGATTATGTTCTTATGCACTGGAGTGCAATTATCATTTTATAGTGGCATTAATGATAATTGATTAATTATTGATTCCTTAGTCAAGAGTACTGACTAGATGGAATAATAATTAATCGGAGCCAGTAATTAAGAACCTAGGAGGTCCCACTCTTAGCTCTGCCAGAATGCTTGGAAAGGCAAATGAGAATGCTGTCAAGACTGGTTCGATCGATCGATTGAAGTCTAGACAGGTTCGATCGATCGAACGAGGTTCGATCGATCGACAGTTCGATCGATCGAAGTCACTTCGATCGATTGAAAGTAAGGTCGGTTCTGGGAATCTATAAATAGGGCAGCTTCGTCCAGAAATATGAGTTCATCGTTTTTAACGTACCAGTTGCTGCAGAACCTGTTTAGAGTTCCCAAACCTTCCCTATTCTCACTATTAGGGTTCCCACCAACCCTAGCCACTCTGGGAGCATTCGAGGAGACATAAGGGTGAAGATTTCCTAGAGGTTGCTGCTGCACACACAAGGAGAAGGACAAAAATCAGAATTGGGTTCAAGACCTAAGGTATAGAATCTTCTCCATCTTGTTATGCGCATCTATAGAGTTAATAAGTAGTAGATCCAAGGCTACCAATAAAAGTTTTGAACTTTGTTTTCCGCTGCGCGTTTAGATTTAATTTTAAACCTGTTTTTCTCAAAATTGGTATCAGAGCCTCGCTTGTTTGGATCTATAGATGTGTTTTTGGAACACTAGTTTTGATTTGCATGTTGATTTTAGAACTGTTTTCGAAACTGCATCATCACAGATCTGTTTCTGCAGCGTTATCACAGCAGGATACAAATCTGTGATTGCATAGGATGCAAGGCGGGTTCGATCGATCGAAGTAGTCTCGATCGATCGAACATCCTCTGTACTCAAGCGATCGAACGGGTTTCGATCGATCGAACGTTTCAGATGTTCAATCGATCGAATATAGTTCGATCGATCGAGAGAGATTCTTTGTCAGGTTCTCTGTTTCACAGTGTTAAAGTTTTTTTTAAGAAAATTAAATACTTTAATTTTAAAATATTTTGTAAATTTTTCAAATCACTGTGTGAAACAGAATGTTCGAACGATCGAACAGTGTTCAATCGATCGAAGGTTCGAGCGATCGAACGGTATTCGATCGATCGAATGTGACAGAGAACAGTGATGCTGTTTTAAGTTCTAATTCAGTATGTAAAGAGTTTATATACTGTGTGAATCAATTAGGGGTTCCAATGGTACATATATTTGTTATATATATGCGTGGTTGTGCGTGTGACTAACCCTTTTGCAGCAAGCTTAGTCCGCTATCTCTCATGGCACCAAGACTTTTAAATTTTGTATTTAATTGTTGGTTTGGATTTAAGGCTTATGTAAAGGGCGCTGCGACTTCAATCCTATGAAAAGGAAAGTCGCACCGGTTTCCCTAGCCTTTTATTTTATTGTTGTTATTTCTATTTCTAGATAAATTGTAAGCTTCGAGAGAAGTATAGGACCAATGTAATAGAATTAGAAAATCCATGAAGATGGAGGAGCAAGCCGTTGTCCATGAAGATGGAGTCGGAGGCAATCAAACCAAGAAGAAGGTTCTATGGAGATAGAGTCATGGGAGATAGAGGCATTGTTGAATGCTTTTATTTCATTTTAGTTTTTGTTTTATGTGCTTAGTTGTGATTGGAATTTTATATATTGTTACTACTTGCATGCACGTAAAACAGGTTTTCTAAAATGAAATTCAAAAACCTTTTTTCCAACACATTAGCAAACACTTGATGTTTATGGGCAATGTGAAGAAATTTTTTTTTATATTGAAAAATTCCTATTAGTTCATTGTAAGTATGAGAAATACTCTGTGTCACCCAGCCATGGGTGATCATTCCATACGGAGGGTATTTCTTATTGATTACTAGATATGAACTTCTTATAAAAATCTAGTGGGAGAGGGACTTATTTTATAACTCCCACGGTCTTCCATAAACGGTTCATTGTAAGGTGGGTAGTATATTCTGTGTCACCCAGCCATGGGTGATCATTCCATACGGAGGATAGACTATTCATTGGTTACTAGATATGAACTTCCTTTGGATAGAATCAATGAGACGCGTTAGAGGGTGACCACTACACTGAGGCACTACTTGAGGCGGTTGTCATTGGATTCTAGTTAATTGTAAACACTAGCTAAGCTATGGGTAAGGGATTCCACACGGAGCATTATCCAGAAACTTAGAGACCAAAAGTTCAGGAGTCATGAATTGTTTTGTAAGAGTTGCATGACATTCATGATGGGTTTCCCAATTAGGCTATGAGGTTATGATCGCCACACGGAGACTTAATTTCATAGGCTTGACATCCTGAAGACAATTAATGAGTTGGTTAAGGGAATTCCAATGTATCATATAAATTGTCATATTCATGATTTCCATATTGTAATTCTGTTACATTATTTGTATTTCAGATTCATAATGTCTAGCCCACTTGCTATAACCATGATCCAGAATAAGCTAATTGGAAATAACTACGTTGAATGGAAACTGGAACTGGATGAATTGTTAACTGCTAATGGATGTAAATACGTTCTTACCATTCCCTGTCCACCTATTCCATACCATGACACCCCAACTGATCTTGCGGATCAATATTGGCAGTGGATAAGATTTGATGGTATAGCTCGCTCTAGCATCTTAGACTCTTTGTCTGATGTGTTGAAGCAGCAACATCAACCTTTGAACACTGCCCGTGCTATAATATTGAACCTCGAGGAGATGTTTGGGGAACTGAGCCGTACTGCAAGGCTTAGAGCCTTGGAGTTAGTCATGGACACCAGAATGTTGGAAGGAACTTCAATAAGAGAGCATGTTTTTAAAATGATTACTTATTTCAAAGTAATGGAAGTTCTTGGTTCCGACATTGATGGTGAGACTCAAGTTGACATAATCTTGCATTCGTTGCCTTCATCATTCACTCAATTTAAAAAGGTTTTTAAAATGAGTAAAACAGTTTTTTCAACAAGTGAGTTGATGAGCTCTCTTGAGGCAACGATGGATATAGTCAAAGAGGAGTCAAATGTTCATAACATTGGAATGGCTTCATCTTCTGGAACTAAGCCTAAGTGCATAAGTTCAAAGAAGGAGAAGCAAGACTCAAGGATAGGTGAGCCTAAGCCAACTGTTGGGAAGAAGGCAAGACTTGGAAAGGGAAAGGCTGGTGCCGTGCCAAAAGGAAAGTGTTTCCATTGTGGCATGAGAGGGCATTGGAAAAGGAACTGTATGGAATACTTGACTGCCAAAAGGCAAGGTACGATCCTTTCACTAGTTTTTGAAGTAAGTTGAAAAACTGATACTTCAACTATTATGGGCACTAATTCTATATTTTCTAAATTATATCTGTAATTGTTGCAGGGAATTGGAAAATAAGAATGTGCAGTGATTAGAAGATCTTGATTGCCTTTTGGGATCTGATGCAAGAGTTGCTATTAGATTAATAGTTTTATATTGTAATAAAACTTTGGAGTTATTAGATGGATTTCAGTTTTGAATTAATGAATAATATTTATTCTTTTGATTTTGGTACTGAAATTCTTGATTAAAAGAAAGCGTTCTTTTATGTGATCTAAATAACTTGTCAAGCAAGTATCTCACCAATTTACTCTTGTTTCTCATATATTATCTAATGTAGTATTTAAATGACTCATGGGTATTTTACCATCTAAAAGGATAGCACCCTCAACTAATTCTATGACTTTTTGGTTTTGAGGTTAGATTATATTTAATCTAAATAGGATAAATGGGGAGTAAAGGATAGGATCCTAAACTCTTTCGGTTGCTAAGACCATTGCCTATTTGTCAATCCTATTTAGAGAGTAAATGTGATCAGATCATATTTAATCTAAATAGGATAAATGGGGAGTAAAGGATAGGATCCTAAACTCTTTCGGTTGCTAAGACCATTGCCTATTTGTCAATCCTATTTAGAGAGTAAATGTGATCAGATCATATTAATCTAAATTAGGATAAATGGGGAGTAAAGGATTGGATCCTAAAACTTTTTTGGTTGTTGAAACCACTACCTGTTTGTCAATCCTATTTAGAGGCTAATATGATCAGGTGACTTTTCTTTTGAAAATCACACGACCAAGGACTTATTAGAATTAGGACATACTCATGTATGTAGGGCAATAAACATTAGAGTTGAAAAGTAGTTTCGGCTACTTTGGATACTGATATACATTTACTTATTGCATCTTCATCCTCGATTTTGAAGAAATTCAAAAGTTTTGGAATGAAGAGTAATTGGTAAAAGAATATCGTTGCCTTTTGATTTGATCAAAATGGTGAGTATCTATCTAATGTATTTATTGTCCAAAGGAGATAAGAATGAGATTCTTTTTCGACAGTCTACACCTAGTGCGCCTCCACGGGATGGTGTAGCAGGTAGAAGGAACTATCTTCTTTTAGATATGACTGGGTCATAGGATGAGTTATTTAGAGTTACTACTATTCCTTATTTTTCTCGATGGAACTACAATGTATATACTGGATCTTATTCAAAAGCAAATCTTTTTGATAGACATCCCCAAAGTTGTGAAAAGAATGCGACTTCTTTCTCATGGTAACTTTGGATAAGGATGTCTAACACTTTGGTGTAAAGAAATGATGAGCCTTTTGAATCTAGATTAGAAGTATAATACTTTTGTAGTGTTTCCAGAGAAAACAAAAGTTGGTTGGAGACCAAATTTTGCAAAGGAAAGATAATATAAAAGAGTAAAGTAATTTATATCTTAAAGCAATCTATAAATCATCTAGAACTAAAATCTACTACCTCTTCATCCATTCCTACATTGGTACTTCATTGCAGTGGGAGAATTCTCAACATTGTTGAAATTCCCTGGTGCATTGAAGTTTTGTGATAAGGAAGCTCTGGTATGTGATTTGCATAAGTCTATGGACTAAAGCAATCATCCAGAGATAAGGACATCTGTTTTGACATATTGGTCAAAATACTTTGGATTCATCTAAAGTGTGGATGTAGCTTAAGTGGATGAAAGGATCCTTGCGCAAAGGAAGTGTGGTGGTGATTATGGTTCCATATATTGATGACATCTTTATCATTGTGATATGTTAAAGTAGTATCATCAATGATTAAGGTTAAGTTTCTACAGTATACTTGATATTTATGATCTCGGTGAGGCGAGCTATAATCTTATGATTTTTGCTCATTCAAGATCAGAAAGTTAAGATAATGAGATTGTCTCAAACTTCTATATCAGAAAGTTGCTGGCTAGATTCAACGTGGAACGTTTCGATAAAGGTTTTTCACCTTTGAACATAACCTATTGCTCTTTCAAGATTTGTATCTTGGGATACAAGATGAAAGAGATCACATGAAAGGTATATCATAAGCCTTCGCTATTGATAAACTTTGTATGTGATGTTAGGTATGGATATCAGTTATACCGTTGAGGTTGTTCACAGATATCAGTCCAAATGAATGTTCAGTTTTCTGAACTATCATAAAGTATATATTCTCTAGGGCTTGAGAAAGAACTAGCGGATATATGCAGGGTGATGGTGTTTTGGACAATGTTCAAATTAGCTTTACTGGATACATGTCATGTGACGTCTTTTGTCTAGGGATATAGTATAACATGAAGATGTTTTACTATGGATTGTTTCAGTCGATGATCATCAGTCCCTATGCAAAACCTTACGGGTTAAGGATTTTGACAAGTCACAGAGACTATGCTAGTGTTAGTACTAACGCTATATGGTTATGAGTGCAAGTGGGAGTTTGTTGGGAATATGACCTCAAACCAGTTAGTTGGACAATGGAATATCATAATGCATTTATGCATGTTAGTTCATGAGATGAATATCAGACTGGAATCCTTAAACAACATTGTATGTGGTTCATTTGTGTATGTGATTACACATGTGAGATATGAATCACAAATCCTTGTTGTTTCAAGTAAGTCACAGTGGATGATAAGTCTGGATAACTTATCAGGTATACACTGTAGCATGATTAACGTCTACGGGGTAGAATGATGAATCTCATTCATAAGAGTCTTTGACTCTTGGTTAATATGCTAGTGCACTCGGTGCATTGACGGACCTGAGTTAAACCTATTGACACCTAAACGCTGTCACCGTCAATAGGAACTCAAAACTTGTATAGGGATACATGTCCTTAATCCTGAGACAGTTATGGACGCAAGTTGTATGCTTGGTTGCTTTGACTTACCAATCAGTGAGGTCTTGCAAGATCAACACCTGGGTATCTTGGGTAAATCAAGTATGCAACGTTGGGAACATATATTGTCAAGATGGAATTCTACCCTCTTCAATAAAACGAAGAGTAAGTATTCCCTCGACAATGTCACTAGGAGTGATTACTGAGAGCTGGCCAGCCTTGTCAACAAAGTGTTGTTGTTGACATGTTTAGTAATCCAAGCGTAGTGAATGATACTTGAGGAATATAAGATGTACTATCTATTGGGTCGACAGTATCTTAAGACATACATCCCAATGATAGATATGAATACTGCCTGGTATAGGGACATCCGTATCATATTATACAAGTCTAGCAATCACTTATGTATGTGTGATTATGTTCTTATGCACTGGAGTGCAATTATCATTTTATAGTGGCATTAATGATAATTGATTAATTATTGATTCCTTAGTCAAGAGTACTGACTAGATGGAATAATAATTAATCGGAGCCAGTAATTAAGAACCTAGGAGGTCCCACTCTTAGCTCCGCCAGAATGCTTGGAAAGGCAAATGAGAATGCTGTCAAGACTGGTTCGATCGATCGAAGTTTTTTCGATCGATTGAAGTCTAGACAGGTTCGATCGATCGAACGAGGTTCGATCGATCGACAGTTCGATCGATCGAAGTCACTTCGATCGATTGAAAGTAAGGTCGGTTCTGGGAATCTATAAATAGGGCAGCTTCGTCCAGAAATATGAGTTCATCATTTTTAACGTACCAGTTGCTGCAGAACATGTTTAGAGTTCCCAAACCTTCCCTATTCTCACTATTAGGGTTCCCACCAACCCTAGCCACTCTGGGAGCATTCGAGGAGACATAAGGGTGAAGATTTCCTAGAGGTTGCTGCTGCACACACAAGGAGAAGGACAAAAATCAGAATTGGGTTCAAGACCTAAGGTATAGAATCTTCTCCATCTTGTTATGCGCATCTATAGAGTTAATAAGTAGTAGATCCAAGGCTACCAATAAAAGTTTTGAACTTTGTTTTCCGCTGCGCGTTTAGATTTAATTTTAAACCTGTTTTTCTGTAGTAACCCGTGTTTTCATGTTTAAATTGACGATTTAGACTTCGTGTGCGATTTTAGCGAAAATTGGTCACAGGGGTATTTTGGTCATTTTTTCAATTTTATAAGTCATGAACTAAAAATATATTTTTTTGGGAAAAGTTGCGTGAGATTAAATGATTTGGTATTCGTGTTGGAAGTTAAGATTTTTTTCGAGTCATATTAAATCTAATATTTTCTCTTTTAATTTTAACAGTAGCAGAATTTTGTTTTCAGATTTTTGTTAGGAAAACGAAGGAAATTTAAGGTTCTGCCCGCGTTGTCCCAAACAAAACTCGATTCTGCACACTTTTCGTCTAATGCAATTTTCTCAGATTTTGCACCGTTTGGGCAGAAAATGAGGATTACAGTAGCAGAAAAAGTATATTAGAAAGGGTGATGCTAATGCCAAAGCACAATGTGCTAATGCCAAAGCACAAAGTGTCACTAAAGGCTTTAGTGACACTTATCTAAGTGTCACTAAAACTTTTAGTGACACTTTGTGCTTTGGCATTAGCATTATTAGCTTTGGCAATAGCACCACCCTATTAGAAATTCAATCTAATATTTTCTCTTTTAATTTTAACAGTAGCAGAATTTAGTTTTCAGATTTTTGTTAGGAAAACGAAGGAAATTTAAGGTTCTGCCCGCGTTGTCCCAAGCAAAACTCGATTCTGCACACTTTTCGTGTAATGCAAGTTTCTCAGATTCTGCACCGTTTGGGCAGAAAACGAGGATTACAGTAGCAGTTTTTATGAGAAAGTATATTAGAAATTAAATCTAATATTTTCTCTTTTAATAATTAGATTGTTAGGCCATTATGCTTGGTTATTTATATACTAATATTAGTGGAGTTATAGGTGCATTAGTGTATGTTTACATCATCTTGCATATTCCTTATAAACTACCAATTAATTAGAAGTTAGTGGTTAATAATTAGATTGTTAGGCCATTATGTTTGGTTATTTATACACTAATATTAGTGGAGTTATAGGTGCATTAGTGTATGTATACATCATCTTGCATATTCCTTATAAACTACCAATTAATTAGAAGTTAGTGGTTAATAATTAGATTGTTAGGCCATTATGTTTGGTTATTTATACACTAATATTAGTGGAGTTATAGGTGCATTAGTGTATGTTTACATCATCTTGAATATTCCTTATAAACTACCCATTAATTAGAAGTTAGTGGTTAATAAGTGGATTGTTAGGTCATTGTCTCCAAGTGAAAGCTTGGCTATTTATACACTCACATACTCTCTCAAACACACACATTCTACACTTCTAGCATAGAGAGCTTGAGAGAGTCACATAGAGAGAGATTTATATATATACACAATTATAGATATACATACACCTCGAGTTAGAAGAAGAAGAAGAAGAAGAAGAGAAGTGTTTGGGAGTTGCTCAACATCATTTATAGGTACCGGGTTGTGTACAATATGCTTTCTAAATTCTCCGGAGTATTTCTTTGTTATCTCTACTTGTACTCTTTTTGCAGTTATGTTGTGTTTTCATTTGGAATCAATGAGTATGTGTTTATTGCTAAGTGCTATGGAACTAAAGGGTCATGAGCAAGGAGCACCTACCAACAGTCCAACAGGCCTCAGGGACCGACGTACTGGAGACGGGTGAGGTGAGGTGAGGTGTCTCTTGCTATGTGATCAAGAGGAACCTGGTATGATGCTATTGGTATGAGCGTTTGGGTAGTGTGAGCAGTTGGGTTGTGAGACTGGTCAATTGATTTGATGTCATTCTATGTATTTGATTGTCATTATCCTTTTGAGCCTTTATTATTCATGTCATATTGTATACTTCCCGGTATGGTTTTTAGATGCAGGCAGTGCCGGTAACCGAAGCCTAGAAGGGAGATAAGGTTAAGGATGATATAGGAGATCCGTGGAGAATATGGACCTGCTGGGAGTTTTAAAGAAATTTTGTATTTTTATTTTAAAGAATCAAGTGTGATTTATTTAATTTTTCAATGGAAATACGCTTATTTTTGCGGGGCGTCACATTTTCTCACAGGGACCACATCATAAATTCAGGTCGGTAGGGATTCGATTGCTTGAAAGATGTTCGATCGATTGAACATAGAAACGCTCGATCGCTTTAGAGCACTTCGATCGATTGAAAGTGAAACTTCAAGTATGGTCAAGGGAAATTTACAGGATCTTATGTATTATTTATACAATCCAAATATACAGGGTATTATACTTCAGGCATTTTACCAACTCCAACCTCCAATTCTACAACCAAACCAGT